>ML675601.1:29198378-29947917 GCA_007922155.1 Mesoclemmys tuberculata | reverse complement strand
AAGGGGGCATGTTTCTTCCTTCACAAGCGGGGAAGGTGGTTTTCCAGCTTGCTAGCCTCTCCAAAGGCTGATGTGCATACACACCCTTCAGAAGTAGTTCTCTCTGTCTGCACAGGCTCTTGTGCATGGGATTGTGCCAGGGCCAGAGGAGCCTGCAGACTGTGGGTGATTCTGGGTTGTTCCCAGGGACAGGAACATGAGGATAGGGGGTGTAGCTTATCTGTCTGCGTCCTGCGAGTGTATCCCAGGGGGGAATGCTCGCAGACCAGGGTGCAAGGGGGCACCCTGGCTGAAATGAACTCCCAGTCCCCAATCATTTTCAGAAATACTGTTTCTTCCTGAGGGAACAGGAGGCATGGGATATGAATCCACGAAAGGAGCAGGGCGGCACAGCAAAAACGTTTGGGAACTTCTGCTCTATCATAGGGTTCTTAATAGTGCCCTTCACCATAGCATCCAAGTGCATTACTTTGCAATGCCCCTGTGACATAGGTAGTTCTCTCTCTTTACAGAGAGGGAAGCTGAGATAGGGAAACTCACATAAGGCCACAGAGGTAGTGTTGGGAGCCACAGTTAGGATCCAGGACTCCCTGGTTCCTTGTCATTTGCTCAGACTACGAAAATATGCCTCTCCTATCATCGTTGTTAGTGCAATATTTATGAATGGATGTACAAAATACTAGAAGCCAGGAGACAAATCTTGTTCTCACCAGATTTCCAACGGAATTGTGAAGACTGAGGATGTTTGAATAATTTGGATAAGCTCTGGGTAAGGTATGCACATTTGGGGGTCAGGGTAGGCTTATCTGAATTGAAACTTTGGATCTTTCAAAGGTTACCCACCACTGTAATAGTTCAATGACAATTTTTGTCATTCCTTTAACTATTGTACTAAACAAAATTCAGTGCATTTGTTCATCACATGAGTTATGAGTGTGCTGCTCTCCTAGTCCAATGTACTATCACTCACCTTAGAAGATTCATATTGTATTTAATTTGCTAGTCATAGGTGATGCATACAATTCCTATTTCATCATAAAACAAAATGCAGTGCAGTGACCCTTCATAGGAGCAGATGTTAGAACCACTATTTAAGGAAAATATGGTCTTTCAAAAAATCCAATATACTGTAGTTTGCACAGCTAAGCATTATTTTGTTTATTTGTCATCTGTAGTGTTTTTTTTCCATTGGTAAATTATTAATAATGAATAGGATTATTTCATTAATGAAAAAGGATATATTTATTTTATTAAATGCATTCTTTGAGTAACATCTAAATGCTATAATGCTATAAATAGTCATTAATTCAAGACAGAGTTCAACAGCAAAAGCATAAGGTAATTTGCAAGAATTTCTAGGCTTTGTTCTTCTTTAAATATCACCAGTTCCCCTTACACTCCTGTATCTTAGGCCTGGCTTTCCTGTGACTTTATCAAGAACAACAATTTTCCTGTCTTGTAAAACAATTAGGAAACTGCCAAAAGAAATAAAAATCTAGATTGGAACCCAGAGATTAGTAGTGGATTGTGAAAACAGAAGTCTATTCTTCAGACTTCAAAGTGCTCATGACCGAAGTGGAGCTGATATGTAGTAATGTTATGAATACTGTAGGAGCTGTGATGTAAGTATCTAAGAATACGGATACTTATCACTGTATGGATTATATTGGGGTTAAGACTTTTTGGTGTGAATGTACTGATCTAATTTAATAAAGTTAAGAGCAACCAGAGATGCAACACACTGGCTTCCCAGATAAGAACACTTGAGTATGTCCTAGAAAGGCAATGGGCCAAGCAGTGAGCTTCAGAGATCCTGTATCTTGTCTCTAATGTGCTGTAAACATTGTTTTGCAATGTTGGGTCCAGCTAGATCAAAGGGCTATGAATAGTTAAAGTATTTTGATTCTTTTGAAGGTGGGGCCACTTCTCAGCAGCTGTCAAGGGGACAGGCTGAGAGAGAGAGAGACAGACAATGAAGGAGTGGGGAACGGTAAGCCTTAGGGAAAAGCAGGCATTGCATTTAATCTGTTTTCTCTGAAACATTTTTGTTCTAAATAAACGGTATTTTGCTGTAAAGAAGCTGTTTGATCTCTAATTATCACTGTCATTGCCCCAGAGGGAACAGAACTGAGGCATCTGGGCATAAGCCAGACCTGCTGAGGTAACCACAGTTGATACATGGGGCCAGCAATGCAGCGCTCAGTCTGAGTGGGAAAATCACCTGATTCCACCTTGACAGAGAAGTGATGGCTCAAGGCTGGAGAGCCAGAAGGGGTGCACTCTGAGAGACCAAGAGGGTTCAGAAGCACAGTCCACCCAGTAACTGACACTTATCACATGGACTCATCTAGAGATGTTCACCAGCTCCATTCACTGTGGTGTTATTTCTGATGATATAATGGTCTCAAGTAATAATACTGGGAAATAAAATGTAAAACCAGAATTTCCAGATCATTCCTGGTTAAAAATTAGTGCAGTTATTCCAGTTTTCATGACTCTCAAAGACAAAACCATAGAATCTTACAACTTTAGAGCACGGGGAATGCAGAAGCTCAATAATGAGACTATGGACCCTTTATTAGGTCAAATCTAGCCCAGGTTACTACATAATCTGAGCTCTTTGTCACAAAGATAGGTGAGAAATTTAGAACTATAAAGGTATTGTGGCCTTCATAAAACAGAATCACCTCAAGAAAACAACAAACCAAAATAACTTCACAGCTTGGCTCACCAAGCCCATCATTCAATGACCTCTCTTCAGAAAAGAGCTGCAGTAACTTCTGGCTGTTCTAAGGTTCTGAGCAGCTGTGAGAGCTATCAGGATTTTTTTAAATTATGAATGGGGGATTATGATGGTTTTATTTGGTTTGGTTTTCCTGTGCTCTTTAATCTGAAATAAAGAGGAAGGGAGTAGAATCTGGTATTTTAAGTGCTGAAAGCCTCAGGTAATGACTCTTAATAACCTGTGGTATAAAGGCTGTTGCACCTATGTTTGGCTTATTCTCAGCATATAAGAAAACTTCCCAACAGTGAGATCTATCAGATTTTTAAGATAGTGTTTCATGGGAAGTGGGTAGAAGCCCCATCACTTTGAACTTTTATAAACAAATTGGGCAAAACATTAGAGAAAATACTGTAGGAACAAGTCTGCATTGGCAAGGGACTGATCTCTTGGATTCTCTAATGACTTTGTGAGACTCATTTCCTCCCACTTCTCTTTGGAAGACCCAACCAAATGGAGGACTGCCAAAAATACTCTAGATCATCTGTTACAAGAAGTGGTTCTCAACCTTTCCAGACTACTGGACCTCTTTCAGGAGTCTGATTTCTCTTGCATCCCCCCACGTTTCACCTCACTTAAAAACTACTTGCTTACAAAATCAGACATAAAAATACAAAAAAAATCACATCACACTTACTGAAAAATTGCTTACTTTCATTTTTACCATATAATTATCATATAAATCAGTTGGAATACAACTATTGCAATTACATTTCAGAGTATAGTATATAGAGCAGTATAAACAAATCATTGTCTGTATGAAATTTCAGTTTGTACTGACTTTGCTAGTGCTTTTTAAGTAGCCCATTGTAAAACTCGACAAATATCTAGATGAGTTGATGTACACTCCTGAACACCCCCAGAGGGACACATACCCCTGACTGAGAACTACTGTGTTACAGAATGGAGCTACAGAGCAAATCCTGACTTCTGAGGTAGGCCCAAGGATGTACTGTGTATTGTATGGTTCCAAAAGCATCAGGCACCTCCAGCCCTATTCATGATCTAAAGAGGTTCATCTCAACGTTTTCTGGGTCCTATCCTTCCCTCGGTACATATTACACTATTGATTGAGGCAGTAAGGCCTGGATCTGCAAAGGGACTTAGAGATTGCAACGCCTAACCCTTAGGCACCTATGAAATTACTGGACCAACATTGGGATGCACAAAGCCTGAGTTTTGTGACTAGGCTCCCTATAGAATAAATGGGGAGAAGCAACGAACAATGAGATCCACAAAAGCTAGCACATTTGGTGAGGAGCTGCCTAGGATGTCCAAAAGGAGGTTGATGAGATGGGTGTGTTCTAAACCTATAGCCCTAATGGAGTTGGACACCTAAGTCCAGGATACAGGAAGGCACACATCTCTGCTTAAAAAGTCATTGGTGGAGGCACACAGGACCCTGAGTCTCCCACCTTAGTGCTGTAACCACCAGTTATAGAGTCTCTCTCTCTCTCAGCTAATGTCTATTTAAGTATTTATACACAATGAAACAGCTTCAACAGGAGAGACTGAGGTAGACCCATATCAAAATATTCCATAGCCCCGGGGTTGGGTCATTCTCCTGAGCAATGGGGGACCCCCCGTTCAAGTCCTTGAAGTCAGTGGATGTTAGGCACCTAAATACCTTTGAAGATCTGGGCGTAGGAGTTTTCAATGGACAGGAGCCATTCAAGGTCTGGGGTCACTTAAATCACAAGACTTTGCAAAACCATTGAAGAGGGTTCTCAGAAACCGGGTCAAGTTGGTATGCAATGTGCCCTTTTAACTAACCATGAAAGGGAATGCATTGAGAACAAAGGCAGACAAGCCACCCTATTGTTTATATCAACGTCTTGTATTTTTTCTATAAGCATATATGCAATTTGACCATTTTCCATGAACTGATTTTTTTTAAATGGAATCTACCTTTAAAACATAATTTAAAATATGAAATTCCCCACATGACTGCTAATCATAGGTACATTAGAATGTCTTATGTAGGCATGCAGAAATCTCCTGTTCCACATGAAGATTATAATCATTTCCTCTAATTATTTAAATAAAAAGAGGGGGATGCTGGGATATATATAAGGTTTCCAGCAAGATAATCATTTTAATGGATTGATTTGCCCTATCAAGAACAATGGCAGATTTTTCCATAGAAAAGCATCTCTTTCAAAATACGAAATCAAAGGCTTCCAATTAGTGGAATGGCTCAGCTGTTTTTAGCTCTTTCTTTGAAAATAAATAATTATCGTGTGCAAGTTTTCTTGCCCAGTCATTTCTGCTGTCCATCACCACTGATTCTCCCTCACCCCAAAGCCTGCATAACCCTCTCATATTTAAACATTGTTCCAGCTCTGCCTGTTTCAATTGGTATGCAATCGGCTTGGATTATAAACCCGTTGGGGGAGAGGACCCTCTCTTCTTATTTGTGTAATGTGCTACTGCCTACTTGCACATGCACACATACCACCCTGCAATTTCTGCCCAACTCATTATGCTACCACCCTCATTCATGAACTCCAGAGTTCCTTCTCCTGCCCTTATTGCTGTTGGTTAGGTGATTACAAGAAAGTCCATTATTTACAGGAGACAGCTTTGTACAGGTGTGCGAACCAGAGGGGAAACAGTCTGAGCATCTGGTAATTAAGAACTTAGGAAGGACATGTTTGGGGAGATCTGGGACTGGATGGGTTGTTGGTGTCACCCTGCAGAGAGTAATTAGGCTGCTGAAGACCAGGGTGAGAACTTATGCCTGTGGCAGGCCACTGGTTTCAGGGAACTGAATCATAGTTGCACAGCACAAAGGCTCCCAAAGTTACAGGGCAGGTGGTGACAGAACCCCTTAAGGGTCTGGGTGGACTCCAAGACTTCACAACAAACAGGTCAGGCAGTTTATAAGCTTTTAAAAGTCTGCTGCATAGTAGGGATTTTTTTTTGTGGGAAGTTCATTATTTCCAGTCTCCATTTCCTACCTACTCCCCCACCCCTGCTCCCACACTCTTCCTTCCCACCTTCCTTCCTGTGCTCTCTAACTGCTGTGGGAATCTCTGGTTGTCTATTTCTTCCCTCCCAGCTGTCAGGTTGAGTGTGCTGCAGCTCCTGGTCTCTTGGTTATCTCTTTAGTAAATCAAAGGTCCATCGGAGATATTGGAGAAGCTAGACAGCATGTCTGTAATTTCCATGATGCTGCATAAGAGAGGTCTTGATAGATGAAGGTACACCATGATCTCTTCCAATCCTGATCCAATTGTGTAGGCCCTTCATCCCACAACCTTCATTTCTTCTGATCAAGAATAAGAATTTACCCATTCTTTCCCTTTGTCATTACTGCTGATTAACAACTAGACCAGGCTTTCAAAGGCAGGAGCATGCAAGTATGTACTTTACAGATATGGCATCTGCCTAGCTTATAAGTGTGTTTCCCTGATGTGTGTACACAGGGAAATATATTTGTGCATGCACATAGCCAGTTAAGTGCCCAACCACCCATGTTTTTTCTGTTTCCTTTTCATCAAAGACAGTGTGTGCTCATTACAAGCTCATGAAAGAACCTGCCAGCTCTATGAACTGTTCAGACAGACACTTCAATTCTGCCAATTCCTTCTCCTCTTCCAATTAGTGCTTTAAAGTATGAGCCTTTGAAATTTACAGTGAAACTGTCTGCTGCCAGCACATCCTCTTCTGAGAGACAGATGTCCCACTATTAAAATTGACATTCTCTGAATAATGGACAGAAGCTGGTCAGAATATGAAAAATGAACAGCAAAAAACGCAGTACAAGGGCCTGACACAAAGTCAATTGAAGTGAATGGTAGTAGTCTCCCTTGACTTCAGCAGGGTTTGGATCAGAGCCTAAGAGCACAGAGGAAGAGAAGACAACATTCAGGAACAGCCATGGAAGAGGTGAGCAGATCATCAGGAAACCAGGGTATATGGGCATGGGAGCAAAAGAGGAATTCTGAAGGGCTTGGAGGAAGAAGAGTTCCTTGGTGAAAGCAGAGCTGGGAGCGTAGTGTGGTTTCAGAGCCATGAAAGAGCAGGTACGTAGGAAGAAAAGGAGCAGCAAACCATTTTCTCATGTAATAGTTATAAAATTTGCACATCCACCAATGTTTTTTAAAACATTTGAAATTCTGTTTCCTACAGCTGTTTTTCTTCTAATTTTTGGCACATTTCTTGATACAGCCACAGCCACGTAGCTCCCAGACTCTCTCTCTGACAGACTCCTGGCACCTCTCAGCTGCTCTTGGGCCATCTCTTTTAAATCTCCCAGCTGCCTCTCTTACCCCTCGTAACATTTCTTGTCTACTCCATCTGTATATTTTTTCTCCCTTCCAGCTGCCACATTTGGCTCTCCAGACATCTTTCATTCTCTCTTCCCCTCCCACCAGAATATGGCATTTTAGCATGTTATTGTGGATTAATGTTACAAGGATGATAGTTTTCCAAAATCTGGAAATTTTCTTACCATATAGAAATCTATTAAAATAGAATCTCATCTAAGCTTCTTCACAGTTCTCATGAATCAAACTGTGAGTTCCTTATGGCTAAGGACAAAGCTGGGAAGCTAACAGAAAGAGCAGATGGTGCTAAATTATCAGACATGATTGTACAAGATTTCTCTTTGCCTTAGAATAACTAAATCTCAGCTATTATGGGTGCATGCAGTTTGTAACACCCTCTGAGAAAATCTACTCAGCATCCCACCTTACATTAAAAAATGTAAACACTGAAATCTAGAAAAATTTCACACAACTCAGAGTGATCCAACCAGTTTTATGATTCTTTCCTTACTCATGCAGTGCGCCATCAATGTTATCAATACACCAAAAGCCTAATTCTTAGACTAGTGTTTTGGATTGCAGGGGCAGTGGCGACCGTTACCTTATAACTTTTTAGTCCAGTAGTTAGAAAACTCTCATGGGACATGGGAGAGCTAAGGTTCAATTCCCTACTCTGTCTAAAGGGAAGAAAGAATTTGAGCAGCAGCCCCCTATACCTGGAAGGGTCCTTTAACCACTGACTATGAGCTATTTGGATGTTGGGCCCCCCCAGTCTCTCTTGTTGAAGTTGTTTCACTGTGTGTAACTAACAAAGAGTGATTGGAGCAGGGTGATTAGACCATGGGTCTCCCATGTGGGTGCCCTAACCACTAGGCTACAAAGTCATTGTCACTCTCTCACTGTGGCCCAATAGACTCTAAGTATTTATACAAAGTGGAACCGCTTCAACAGGAAAGACTGAGGGATCCCCTCATCAAAACACTTCATAGCTTAGTGGCTAAAGCATGCTCCTAAAAGGTAGGCAAACTCTATTCAAATTCTTTCTTCCCTTTGTGGTAGAAGTCAGAATTGAACATGGGTCTCTGGCATCCCTGGGGAGTACTGAAACCACTAGGCTAAACAGTTATAAGGTCAGTGGTACTGCCTCCTCTAGGAGCCAGATTTTGAATGAGACCCAATCTGGTCAGTAGCCTCTGAGCACTTCTACCAGATTGGGTCCCAATCTGCAAGATAAGTGGCTGAATGCCTACCTCCCCATGGCTCAAGGATTGCTGTGGGACTTAGGCAGAAGCCAGTAGGATATGTTCTGAGCATACATCCATTGCCTTTCCTCAGAGGCTAATGACCTGATCCAAAGCCTAGTGAAGTCACCAGAAAAACTTCCATTGACTTCTGTGGGCTTTGGATCAAGCCCATGGCCCTGTTTAGACTAAAAAAATCAGGTATTTCAACAAATGTGTTAGCTAATGTGTTAATATGTTTTCAAATGCCACTTAGTGCAGACACAGGCAGTGCTGTTTAAAAATGTGTAAGATCATGTTAACCCTAGGGTCTTGGTAATGCACCTGATCATCACCGGACAAGAGAACAAGAATCTCTGTGCTGTTCTCCAACTCAGATTTTATTGCCCCCAAAAGAATCTCTGACAACAATCTTAGAAAACTTGGTTTTGCGTGTTAGCTCAAGAACTGCAGCAGAGTTAAACTCTACAACTAAATAGCTCATGTGCCATATACATGTAGGATCGCATGCAGCTGTACATAACTATCCAGCACTATCAATAATCCATGGCCATGGGAAGAACCCTATTAATAAGAAATGCTGTTATTTGGAGAAGACTAAGCCAATGATGCCCTAGTTTCAGAGAAACTGAATATGCTCACTGTGACATAGCACTCTGAACTTCACATATCAGATCACCAGATATCTCTGACAGTCAGAAAGTAGCATGTGTCTCAGTGTTCCTCATACCCACAGCGCTCCACCTTTACAGATTATCAAGGGACACATCAAATTAAGTAACAGGAATGAGATTAAATATCTTTCGGAGATTAGAGGATATTTATGTCCCTCCCACCCCTAAACTGCATTAGACAGAAACACTATTCAATGGTGCAGAACCTTACACAGAGTATTCCATTTTACCAGACCACAGTACTGCACTCTGTTGGATATATATTTAGTTTTAAAAGAAATTCTTAATCCAAAGCAGTACTTGTAAAATAATAAAGAGACTCTTAGTTGAATTCCCATCTATCTTTCTAAAAGTAGAACTGCTTTTATGGCGCACTCCTTTACTTTTTTAAAACTAGATATGTAATACAACCAGTGCCTTACTTTGAGTCTCTAACTTAAGACTGAACGATTAGACAAACAACTAAAGATAGGTTGTATAGACCATCATAAAACAATGCAGCTAAACTATAGTTTGGAGATCTATTGTTATTACCTGCATTATTATTTTGTTCCTAGCTTCTAGAATGATTATATCATCAGCGTGAAAAATACAATATTACATGATAATGAAGAAGATTAACAATAAGAGATACTTACAAAATATGCTAACTATTAAGTAGAGCGGGTCAAAAATATTTTTTTAAAATGTCCATAAGAAATTTCAAAGCTCTTTCTGTTTCACAGGGATCAAAATGGACTGATTTTTCATTTACTGAATTTTTTTTTCTCTATTGAAACCATTATCAACATTTTTCATTAATCAAAAAGTGGAGTTTTGAATAAAATGTTTACTGAAAAAACTCCAAAACACCAAAAAAAAATTTTTTTTTGGTAAATGAAAAATATTAATAACTATCACAAAGCAATTGGAAAAAAAGTTAACAGTTTTTACAAAAAGTTTTATTGCTGAAAAAGGTCATTTTAAAATGAAAATACAGTAACTTCATGTTAAAAAAATTTCAACTGGCTTTAGTATTATGAATGGGAGGAAAAGGATGAACTGTGAGTACTTAAATATTTTGTTTTGACTGTTTTGCAGTGTGCTCTTTCAACAAAACTAGTATTAAGTGAATGATCAAATTGATATTGTAGCATGCACATGGTGCAGTACTTACGCAGAGAAAGATAAAAAACCCATATTTGTATTTAGTTTATACAAATGAACATTTGGCATGTTATCTCAAAGCCACAAATATCCCATTTTAATATATATCTGCCACATTGAACAAAAATATAGGTAATATGCAAATACAACATAAATAATGCATTGTTTTACATATGTATATATTTAATATAATTCCTAGTTTGATCTCCCATATGAACTAATATGAAAGCCTACACACATATTTAACCTATAATCCATTATGTTTATAATATACATATGTCTTTTCAACATAGGATTATTTTCTGTTAATTTGCACAATATTGTAAATTTGAGATAAAATATTTGATTATATGCATAAGGTATAAATATTTTAAAATCCTCTCTGCATCAGTAAATCCTGCGTTGTACAGTGTGCACACTACAATATATGTTTAATCGCTCACTTACTATTAGGTGTAGATACATGCAGGCATGCGTGTGTGGGTTGAAAGACGGAATTTGTGAAATGTGAGAGATGGGATCACCAGATAACTCATACAGAACAGAGCATCGTGAAGGGGCAAATAGCCTAGGATGATTGTATATGGTTTCCAAATATTTTAGTTGCCTCATAGTACAGAGTTAAACAAATTCTTATCCAGACTCTAAAATTTGCAATGTTATAAGAAATCTGATGAATATGTTTTTGAGGGGTTTATTATCTGAGGTATAAACGTGGAATCAATGGGCCAGGTTTCATACTGGTGGAATTCCACTTACTTTGTCCCATAACGTTCTACTTTGGACATTCTCTGAAAAGTAATTATTGGAAAACACAGATACGGCTTTTCAAAATTAACTATGCCATTTCCATCATTTTAAGGGAGATGCACACAATATATATAAATTTCTCTGCAGCACTAGTCTGATTGGTAATCTGGAAAGAGGTATTGATTCAAGGGCCAATTTTGTTATAAAAATTAATGCATGGGATTGGGCTATGTTATGGAGTAATTGTTTAATAAGGTAATTGGAAACTAGTAATATCTGGAGGGGGAGCGGATATTTTAAAAGTTGTACAATAAATTCACATGTGAGCCGAAGACTGCTAGAAAGTTTCACTTCTTTCTGAATCTTTACATCAGACTTCCAAATCCCTAAAATTAGGGAATCATAATGAAAAAGATAACATACCTTCAATTATTGCAACATAGCAATAATATAAATTTGAGCACTATTATGTATTTCCACCATGAATACCTGACAATTTTGGACTCTAGACTCACCAATGTCCAGTCTATGGATACAACCCACGGAGACAACCGAACGTTTGCTACTAAACACACATAACAAGAGTATCGGCTAATCACAGTCCATCCCTTCTGACACTTACCTAAATACTACCATCACTGCCAGACTCAAATATACCTCTGTCCTGCTAATAGCTGGCTTCCTTTCAGGCCATTAATTAATTAATGCAATTCATATCATAGATCAACTTGCAGAAGATCAGATTTATATGTACTTCCCTGCCTTCTCCCACTGACCTCGACAAGAATTATCTGTTTTTATCTTTAGCCATCAAAGATATATAACCAGGATGCAGCTTTGATCTGAAGGAGCTTGTTATACACCTTGAGAAATACATAAATGTGAACACATTTGTGCTAAACTGAATCATACTGCAACCAGAAGAGTCCTGCATCCCTAACAACTACCGATATCCCTCAGACTCTCAAATACAAAGATAATGCACCATTTATTTTTATACAGAACAGCACAAAGTTCTATGTCTGAGCTTTTAATCCCAACAGGGTACTACGAAGCCCCTTGCATTTGATATCGTTGACACCCAGATCCAAAATAACTAGCAATTTAAGGAAAAAAAACCAACAACATTGGATGTGATGGAGTCAAAAATAAACAAACAAATGAGACATGAAAATTGCCAAAATCAGGGACACTGTAAAATGCAGCACATGCAGTAGATTTGCCATGTGCTCATTTCTCTTACTAGCAACATCTGCTAATGCCTAAACATGGTGAATAACCAGTTTGTTATGGATATCATGTTGCAGCTGGACTGTTGTTCATCTCACAAATATGATAAACTGGGAGAAAATATTTCTACATTTGTATAAGACACACTTAATACAAATAACTTCTGCTTTTATACAAGTACTAGACCACGGCCTTCAATAAGCACAGGATTTCTGGAAATGTAGTCAAATTGTATTGTCCATTTTTTGCTTAGCTTTTTATTTAAGCAAAATTTACTGTATTACATGGTGAGGCTTTTTTATAAAATGATTATGTGGCCATAAGTACTCCTCTTTTTTAGTTCATTGCAAAAGTGCTCAAGAATCAAAGTTCACCCAGACTATACATTCTTGAAGATAAAAGCTAAAAAGTGAACTTGCAACTTGTTATTACTAGTTAATCACTAACAATGTAATCATCACACATACAACATGCAGAAGACAGACTGACCTCCCTATGAAGAATTTATACTCTAAACCCAAACTTTTTTTTTAAACTGCAAAACAATTCTGGCTGGGTCTAATGCCATAGATTATCAAAGAGAACCTATGAAATCACTAGAGAAGATGCTATTTAGACACAACCGGCACTATGGTATAGATCAGTTTTTCTCAGCCTTCTCAGGTTGATGACTCCTTATTCAAAGAGCCGTGTTAGATTTACTACAAAAGCAAGCATAAAAATTGCATCAATGATAATAATAAGCCTATGTATAGGCCTATATAATTTATTTGTATAAATATAAGCCTATAAGCCTATATAATTTATTTAAGCCTATATAATTTATTTGTGTGTGTTTTGAGAAGTCGATAGAGAAAACTTCACCTTGAAGAGTAATGGTGTGCAGGGAGTGAGAGTTTCTTTGCTTTAGACTATACTAACATTTTCAACACCTTGCAAACACCTCCTCCCACCAATTGCCTCTTCTGACCCCCTTGGGATTGCAAACCACTGGATGAGAAATGCTGGCCTAGGCAGATTATACATACATGGGAACATGGTCTATTTGCCACCCTTTCAAGTGTCATATCCTGCAATTAATGTTTTGCCAAAGAACAGACCGGAATAGGGCACGATTACTTCTTCTCAGACAGCTCTTTCTATACATTTTGGTCACCAAGTTAATCAAAGATGATGAAACATAGATAAAATGTGCTTTGATTTGTGGTATTTAAATAAGAAGCCTCTTTCCAATAGTCAGTGATAATATAGTATTCTGACAGTAATTAAAAAATGCCAAATACTAATTTTAAAGTGGTCTTGAATTTCTTGTTCTCTGCATTCAGTAGCAGTGACAATGAACACAAAGTAACAAAATCCAACTCACATTCAGGTGTATTCCTAATGGAAACAGGAGAACAGTCCATTAGAATCCTACAGCTGGTCTTTATTACTTTTTTCTGGTCTTTTGTGTTTTTATAGGAGAAGCAATAGCCCCAGAAACCTTCAGAATGATTGCTGTTCAACCCTGTTGGCAACGACTAGTAATATCTGAGACCTGATCTACACTTCAAATTTAGATCGACTTTTTAGCTATGTTGCTCAAGGCTGCAAAAAATTTCACCCCGTGTGATGTAGTTAGGTCAAGCTAACCCACACCTTAGACAGAGTGCCAACAAACAAATTATTCCATTGACCTAACTACTGCTTCTCGACAGGGGCGGATTTACTACAGGGATGGAAAAACCTCTTCCATCGCTAAAGTAAGTGTCTACACTCCAGTGCTACAGGAGCGTAGCTGCAGTTGTGCTGCAATAGCTCTTGTAGTGTAGATATACATTAAGGGCATGTCTACATGTACAGCAATGCAGCAGCAAAGCTGTACCAATGGAGCTGCACTGCATCTGATGAAGACACTCTATGCCAATGGGAGAGAGTTCTCCTGTCAACATAGTAAAACCACCTTCGCGAAAGACAGAAGCTATGTCAGTAGGAGAGCTTCTCCCACCGACATGATGTTGTGCACATGAACACTTATGTTGGAGAACTTATGTCATTCAGAGGGTTGGCTTATGCACACCCCTCAGCAACATAAGTTATGCCAACATGAGCTGTAGTGTAGGTATAACTTTTAAGTGTAAACCAAGCCCTAAGCTATGTTGGCATAGCTACATCAGTCAGAGGTGTGAAAAAAAGCACCCCAACCAACATAGCTGTGCCAACAAAATCTCCGGTATGGATGCAGCTATGTCGAAGGAAGAGGGCTTCCATCCATGTAGTTAATATTGTTCAGGGAGGTGTAGGCTGAAAAGAAGTGAAAAACTCTGTCGGTGTAGGCTGCATCCACACTAGGGGACTACATTGGCATCTCTACACAGATATAGGCTCGACAGTATAGAATACCCTAAATTACTTATGCATTTTGCAAAACAGACCAAGCTATATCCTTGCTAATTGAGCATAAAATAATAGTGCTCTTCAAAGTCCTACTGATCCAGTATGTTATTCTGACTGCTAGAATTGAGAGGAAACTTTACTGGAAGCAGGACAATCTACAAACACCTGCCACCTTATTTACCTTTGGTTTCCTATGACTTGAAAATGGACTGCTGTTGATAGCCACGATGCCATTACAGGTTTCAGGAACTTTATTTTTTCCCTCTGCTCCACTAACAAACATCTGGATTGACGCTTCCCAAATGGTCAATAAAATTAATAAAGTGACATCTTTCTTCAAAATGCTGATGCCCAATAAAGATATCAGTGATGCTTCACATGAGACACCTATCAATACAATAATCTGAGAGCTCCTACTTTCAAATCCAACATTCTTATTTCCAATTTCCCAGCTCACCCAAAACAGTGAAGAAGAAAAAAACAAAACAAAAAAAACTTGCTGCTCCCAGAAGAGCACTCATCCAGAGGCAGGACTTCTTTGATCTTTTTTGTGATGGTAAATAGTTTAAGCTTTCAAATCAACTTAACAAATACAATCTTGAGCAACTTGCTAGGACATTCACAAACTGAGCTTTTTGTTACAGCTCCCAACTCAGAGGGACCTGTCTGATCTGACTGAGAATTTTATAAATTGGTATATAATGTGATCTGATAATGTCAGTCTTCCCTTTAAAATATTACATGCAGCAACGTGTTTCAGTTGCGTGTTATGACTTTGTATTAAGCTGGTTGGTGTAGAATGATTCCTTGCACCAGACAGCAAAGATTTTGGTGCACTTTCTTTCTACTTCCTGCCAATTCACCAGAAGACCCAAATTTTGTGTGTGTGTCTCTCTCTCTTCTTCATTGAGTTTCTCCATCATTCACTCTCCCTTTTTTGCATGACAGACTCCTAACTCTTCATCCCTGGACTACCCAGCACGATAATTTTCTGAGTCTTTTCAGATCTCTACAATGCTTTTATTTATATATGATATGATAATATGTATCAAATCCAAAAGTAGGAATGTGTCTAGTTTCTAGTCTCCCTTTGGATATGGTTGGAACATCATGAGAACAGCTGATTCATCTTGCATTTCACCCTTTTGGACCAAAACTTTGTGAGAACAGCTTGTGGCATTTTGATACCATCTAATCTGGTCACAAACTTTAATCCTGATTTGGCTTTAAACCTGGAAATCTAAATTAGCGCTGAATATAATCTTTTCAACCCATCATTTTTTTATGGGGACTACATATTGAAGGGAGAGGAGGAGAGACTAAATACATGATGTCATGGTCTGGCATAAAGGTTTGAGTGTGGGATGGATATATTCCAAACAACTACCTCCATACTGCTATCCATAGTCTTTATGAAAAGACAATTGCTTTAAGAACCATAGTTAACAAAGAAAACAAGAATGTCAAATGTTAGGGATGTGCAACATTGCTCAGTTAAAATCATAACCTCAACTCAAGAAATTTTCTGATGACTGGTTTTTCAACCTTAAAATTACATTCATTTTCTTTTAAATTTAATGTCTTTGTTTTTTCAAAGGTGATTGGGGAAGAACAGAAGAGGAAATAAAAAAGAGATGCTGAACTATTAGGCTATTAAAGTTGGGGGTGGGGGGAAGGGCAAACAGAAGGAACAAATCACTCCCAGACCTCTGACAACTGAACCTGTCTGCTTTCTTTGTTGACATAGGAGAGTTATGGAGTGACTATGGCATGATTTACAACTGGGAAGAGAAGGTTAGAGGACCCCAAAACAAGCATTGTGAAACACAGTGGATGTTATCTGACCTGACTTTCTGGGTGGCTTCATAATTTGCAGCCCTAGAACTACTTTTTAAAAACACCGTTATTATTTCTATTTTTGGGCTTCTGTGAAGACCTGAAAACACCCTATAACAAAAGAGCAGTGGTCTGCAAATTTGTGTATATTTTAATATAGTCACATAAATCCAGGTACAAACCCTTAGAAGTATGCACCTTCCTATTTTGAAGTTACATTCTAACAAAATCCCAAGGGGCAATAATTACATGCATTATTGGACGCACAGAGAACCAGATCCTAGCTGGTGTAAATCTCTGTAGCTCCATTGACTTACAGCAAGGAAGAATCAGGCCCAGATTATTTACGATAGGTTCTTGATGTAAATATAAAATCAAATAAATATACTTCTAAGATATTACTCTGGTTTTTGCTTTACATACCCAAAGGCATCCTAGGCATCTTACAACACAGCATCATTTTATGAAGACATAGTACCTTGTGCTGAAGAGATTACAGTTTAACATAAGGCACAACACATTGAGTGGGGATAAAGAACAGGGAGGGGTGGGGAGGAGAATGCGGTGAGAAAGGAAGACGCTTAGAACAAGAAGATCACATTGTTATCTTCTTTCCTATTATCTTTCTCACTGTGACAAGTTCCAAGAAAAGATGGAAGATGAGGAGAACAAACGCCTATAGTACTATCATTTGATTTATTTATATACTGATGCCAAAAAATGTCAAGGCACTTGTACTGATGTACTCAGGAAAACTGGCAATGACATCTTGAAATTTTACACTGGAAAGTCAAGGAGCCATAAAATAAAAGTAAAAACCTCACCTTCCCATTTTCTCCCTAGCTACAGAGTTTACTTTCTAATCCTAGATTAATTTGAACAACTGCAAGGCAGCTCCAAGAAGAACACAAATTTCAAACTTTAATGGGATGAAATTAGACATGTGGACATGAAAATGAGAGAGAAAAATATATTGTTAGAATTCTGTTTTGCAAAATCTATATTAGAAGAGAATTCAAGGAGTCATGAGATGATACTTAAATATTTTTATTGCCAAGTCTATTTCCAGCGTGCGCATGCACACACGCAAATTTAATACAAAATCCCCCTCCCACTCCCAGTGGGCCTGAAACCACAAAAAGTAGAACATTGGTCAAGCTTCCTAACAGACCTGTAGATTAGAAAGGGCCAAAAAGCATTAGTATACTGGTAGACTTGGCAAGTGTGTGTGTGGCAGGCTGACCTTTCCTCAGAAAAGGTTGGCCAGTCATGGAATCAGGTTCCCTAACCTTCCAGGCATTCTGCTGCTCAGAAGGCTGTGGATATTCTAGGCTGGATCACCATCAGACCCTAAAAGGACAGAAATTAATAAGGGATTTTTTTTTCAAACCTTTGTCCTATCTTAGGTGAAATCAGTTAGTGGGGTCAGTTCATTTAACAGGTGTCCACATAAAAAAAACAAACCCCCAAAGCAAATAGTACTAACTGTAACCTTTGCTGAAAATTTCAGCAGAGGGGCAAAGGATCGTATGCACTAGGTCAAGGGTTGAATAACATTGGTGAGGGAATGTGAGGAAGCTTGATTTACTGCCATCTCTGTTCTGTGGCTAAATGGAGGGCTTTAGGTTACAGTGCTATCAATCTGTCTCCTTTCACTACACTACAAGCACTTTTCAAGAAACAGACTTGTTGGGTTTTTTTCCCCTTCTTTTACAATGACTATTAGCGGAAGAAAACGAGACCACTGCATATTTATGAGTGCTGCTTTCATTGTGTGCCCTACCCTATTGTTTATCTGACATGCCCCTGAAATTAGTTATTTAGGGAATTTGATTTTAACTCACTACATTTTATATTAATTGATTGCTAAACAAACAAATCACTGAAGTACAATGGCATTCTAATTCTAATTCTATCAAAGGATACTTTGGAAATTAGAACAGAATAAAAACAGGTTAAGCATTAATATTAGATTAAATTCTAAATTAGGTGTGTAACTTTTCAGTTCTTCAGGGTGTGGCTCAGAAATGGAGTCATCAAACCAGCTGTTTGAACAAGGAGGAGACTTTAAATGTAGAAAGATAACTGGAATTGTGAGAAACTTAGAGAAATTCAAAAGAGGCCAAATTCTCAGGGTACGTCTACACTGACGGTGGCAGTCTCCTCTATCAGATCAACCTATCTGGATCGATTGAGTAGTCAGTGAAGACTGCTCAATCAATCCAGAAGTCAACACAGTAAAACCACCCCCTCAAGTAGCGTAGTGCTGCATTGGTTCCCGTTGGCGCAGTGCAGTGAAGACGCTGCACAGAAGGGAAGCACTACAGTCGACGGGAGTTATGCAAGCTACTTTGTGTAGCTTGTGTAACTCCTGTTGACTGTTGCTGAATCACCAGGTAAGTGTAAACCAGGGCTCAGATAACGTAAATCAGCTTAATGCCATCAATGTCAATTAAGCTATGATGGTTTACACTGCCTGGGAATCTGGTCATTTTTTTGAATGAAAGATATTAAATAAAAGATTTTCATTTCCTACATGAGTGCATTCACTATGTATGTATGTAGAAAATCAGTTAAGTGAAGGAAAGCTAAAAGAAGAGCAGAATAAACATCTACCTTTAAAAAGAATTCAGTGCACAAATCAAAAAACTATCAATGAAGGAAAGGATTATGTGGGGGGGGGAACAAATAGACACTTTTTTTAGTTTCTGGTCAGCTGCATTTTTAAAATAGCACATTGTATTTAAAACAATGTATGTCACAGGAACACCTAAGGTATTATTATAGTTACTATTTATTTTATTACAGTAGCACCTAAAGGCTTCAACATAGATCAAGGTCCTGTTGTGCTTGGTGCTATATGTGCACATAGTGAGAGACAACCCCCTCCAGATCTGGTACTTTTCATTTATAAGGATACTTTTACCCACAGCCACACCGGTGCAGCCACTTTGAAATCCACGGAGGTTGTACAGCTGCAACTGTACTCAGAATTTGGCCCAGTGATTTTCATGCTAGCATCTACCTTGAGTTATGTTTTTTTAAAATAAAAAAGAGTGAGGACGTGCAGAGTACGGGGTAAATGCCTTTTGGTTAGGTATTCATTCCAGGTGAAATCTACTGCAGCTGCATAGAAACTGAGTAATCAGTCCCTATGGAAACAGTGTGTGACAGGTGAAATCCCCCACTAGTAAATGCAACTGCTCAGCAACACACACACACCAGCTTTGCTGTTCTAGTCTATAGGCCCAACTTTCTGGTGTCAGAGTGAACATTGTCCTCCAAAACTGCCATTGACTCAGCTGTACACAGGTTCAGGAACATAATATTTACTGAACTCCAGAGAGGAAGGCTAAGACACAGAGTTCTGGCTTCAATTCTTGGCTCTGGCAAAGACCTTCCTGTGCCTCAGTTTCCCATCTGTAAAGTAAGGATGATAATAGCCTCTGTTTCCCACCCTTTGTCTGTCTTATCTATTTGGGGTAGTGATTGTCTCTTATAACGTGTATACAGTGCCTAGCAGAGTGTGGCCTGATCTCATTTGGAGCCTCTTGGGGTTACTATAATCTACCTACCCACCTTCCTATTGCAGATATTTACATATTCCCCATCATTTTAGTATCTGAGCACTTCACAATCTTTAAACATACTTATCCTTACAACACCCCTGTGAGGAAGGGAATTGCTATTGTCACCACTTTACAGATGGAGAACTAAAGAACAGTAAAACTAAATGACTTACTTAAGGTCATAGTACAAGAAGCCTGAGGCAGAGCAAGGAATTGAACTCACATGTCCCCCCCCAAAGTCTAAGGCTAACACACTAGCCTGGGGTGGGCAATAAATTTTGCAGAGGGGCCACTCCACTAATTTTGGTAAGTCACCACAGGCCGCACCTTTCTACTAGATCAATGAAACCCCATTATGTTCTTTCCACAACAAAGTAATTGCACTTAAGAACAAGCAACTGAATACACGTTTCTCCAAAGCTTATCTTAGGAGGCAATTCCTATTGCAAGTCATTTTGTGAACACGTGTCAAATTTGTAACAACACAAACGCTAAACTTTTACTTACAACTTGCGGTCAAGCATTTCCCGAACTTCCTGCTTCTGGCCACGTGACCGGAAGCAGGAAATTTGGGAAGCCACCGGCCGAAAAAGCTCCAACTGAAGGTAGCTTAAGCAGAGCTTGGGTTGACCTGCTTTCAAAGTGGGTGGCCCATCCCAGCTCACTCGTAGCTACGCCCCTGCATGGAGGAAGATTCTATTAATTTCCTCAATTGCCAGGTATCATGGCGGGCCGGACAGAAATGGTAGAGGGGCCGGATCTGGCCCACGGGCCATAGTTTGCCCACCCCTGCACTAGCCACTGGGCCATCCTTCCTCATCAAAACTTAGCATATTAACTCATCCTCCTTTATGCTTTTGGGACCATTTTTCACAAACATTTTTGTAAAATGTGTGTCTTTTTTACATAATCTTTTTTAATTTTGAATTTTTTTACCAACTGTACTCTGAACCTGATGTGGCTATACACACCATTGTCCGCTGTGTCACTATGGTATTATGAGCACAGAGTAGTGACTGATCTCTTAGAACTGACACCATAGGAATGACAATAGCAGAGAGCATGTGGTAATAAACAGTAGAATTGGTAAGAGCAAAGACGTATTCATAGCTCCCACAGCTGTCCAAACGATAGCAGAATGGGAAAGTGACCAAGCTCATATAAAAGAACTACAATATTTTGATTAGGAAGCTGGATTATTTTTTTTAAATGGTTCAAAGGACTATATGGAACTCCATAAAGTATTTGGTTCTCTGATAGATGCACGTGCTGACATTGAAAAAAGATGTAAAGAAATGTTTTGGGGAATGCACAGAAACTTCAATGGAAAGTTGTGCACCTTGAACATACTTCATCTGGTTTAAAGGTTATCATGTGAGCCATGATGAATGAGTATAAGTTTTTATGGATGGGTTATAGAGGAAGATATTGTATACATTGCTCACTACAACAGATATTGTAGATCTACTTGCAGCACCAAGAATATTTTAACATGGGGACTCTTTCTTTTCATTTTCAAATGACAATTCAGTCTACCCCTTCCCTAACCCCTTTAATTGGTTCATGGCTCACTGTGCTCTGTGTGTACAACGAGGAAGGGGGGCTTACAGTCTGAACCACAGATTAAATGTGACCACTATGTTCTACAATGCAGTCCATGGCCTTGCTCATCTGTCATGGAGTGATTGCACATGGAAGCCGCAGAAGATGGCTCTGATCAAGATCTGGAACGCTGCATGTGGAGACGACCAATTACAGAAATGGAAAACTGGTTCTCTCGATTATCATGAACCAAGTGGAAGAGGAAGACATATTTTCTAAAGAAGCTGAGAGAGGCTGAGATTTCAGGATTGGACAGCTGAGATGTTACTTAACATTCTTTTATATATTTTTAATATTTCTAAATGTTGTAGGACCAACATGTGTCTTTAATATTATTTTGACTTTAAAGATTTCTTTACACCTTCTTCAAGAAGATACTTGTAAAAATTTTCTGGTTATTATCCCTCATTGTTTTATGAACATCCATAAAATCTAAGATGCAACATGTGAACCTTTCTTGTACAGAGAAAAGTGTAGTTAACTGTGTCGCATTTCAACAAAGCCTTGGAGATACTCCAGCTGAACAGCTGGGCTAGATGACCTCCTGCAGATGAGACTGACAGGCTCCAATTGAACCTCAGTGGGTGCTGTGAAAAGGCTGCTTCACTGATCTCGTTTAGGGATTTAATACAAGTTATTAGGTATAGTGAAAGATTAAACATGTGGTATAACTGTGGCACTGTTTCTTAATGGCTACACTGTTGCTTTTTCCTTTCTGTTTAAACTATTTATATTTTATCAATATGTATGGGATTGGGGAAGAAAAGTGATAAAGGACATATGCAGACATTACAAATCTGTCTATGGTAGTATTTGTATGGTGTTCATTCCAGGATTCAACCATTATACAAATCAATATATTTCCCCTGCAAAATCTCTTATATGTCATTCACCATATCCTTCCAGGAATAAATACCAAATTTCATTTATATCCTCTTTCATATGCTTATCTTTCAAATGATGTGAAGAACCCAATTCTGATCTTAGTAGTTACACGGATCAAAGCCTGTAGTCAGTGAAGTTATTCCAGTTTTACAGCGAGATCAGAATCCGGCTTGAAGTTCTAACTTGCACTGACCCTTTATGGGGCTTTTTTTATGTTCATGGTCTAATTCGTAAATTAGCTTTGATAATTTTTTTCCTCTCTGAAATATATTGGAATGGAATATTTGATGGGACATTAATAAGAGAACTTCAAAGAGAAAATATTTAGCAGAACAAACAATTCCCTTTCCAAAAGAAAATTATAGGCTTTTTATATATATGGTGCAATAGATTCAGAGCTAGTGTAAATACAATGAAGGGTGGGTGAATGAGAGAAAGGTATCAAATGAAGGAATGGTTTGGAAACAAAAAGAAAAATATGTCTGACACATGGTACTGAACTTTCCTATATAAACCTTTTTAGCCTATCTTTATTGAAGCCAATCTTTAGTATTGGATCTTGGGGTAAAATTCTGGACCCTTGGAAGGCAATGGCAAAACACCCATTGATTTCAATGGGACTGGGATTTCAGCCCTAGAGCCTTAAGCATTTACAAATCTTTCTAGTCCATTTTTCATACATCAAATTTGAATTAATTTTCATATTACATTTTTAAACAAAATATCAAAAATGGAATGAGAGCCTTTGCAATGCCAACGTTTATCTTAAAGCCTCTCTCTCTCTATTTTTTATGTATTCCGTATTTTCATTGTAGAAATTCATCCATATATGAGCACAATTCAAAAGTCCAGGTACAAGAAGAAAGCTGTTACTGTTAAGGACCTCATACTGCAATCCTTACAAAGGCAAACACCCATCATTATCCTTTTATTCTGAAAGAAAGGAGACTTTCTGTTGAAATTGAATGGCAAAAGCATGGACTGAAGATGAAGTTATTTTATTCTGGCCATAAAAGAGCCTTTTGAAAATTGCAATAATAAAAAGATACCAGTCTCTCCTTCACTGTGATGGAGTATCACAGTGCAAAGACTGAGCATATTTACACCAATCTTGCAGTCCTTGCTCAGTGACCTTAATGAATTTTGTGCCTGAGTCAAAAGTGCTGGATGCCCTTTACTTTTTTCACCAGTATTTTACAGAACAAAATGACCACCCCAGATTTCATAGCACAGACCATAACTTAGCAGACCAACTGTCTCACAGACTCTCTTCTCACATTAATGTCATTGTAGCAACTACAGCAATCACCCATATGGGAACCTTAATAGTAGAAAAATATTTAATGTATTTTAATTGCCTTTAGATTTTATCTTATCTGATTGAAACGAGGTGAGTTAGCTCCATCCGATCAGCCAGCTTTTCACAGGTTGCTAGCAAGTCCTGAGACCACAATTGGAGAACCACTGTGTGGTTGTCATTGATCAGTCAGTGCTTTACATAATTTCAAGAGCTTTGCTTTATTCTGTCTCTGGTAACAGATTTGAACTGGCTGTGCATAACAAGATGCTTCATAGCACCCCATGCCGATTCGCTGTCTGGGAAGCTCAGCCATTAAAAGCATTGTCCCCCATCGCACACTGTGCTGACTTACAGGACACTAAAAACACTTACATTGATTACAATACCATTTTTAAGGCTCGGAGCAATATGAATCAAACATTGCAAAGACCCAGAACCAGCAAGGCTATGTCTGATTTCTTTTATTAAGAAAATAAAATAAATAAAGGCTTCAGACATAACAAATCTTGCAGAAAGAGCCATCACTTATAAAAGATATTAATTTAGATAGACTAAACTGAACATTAACATAATTTAATGTACCTTGGCATCCATGTCAGCAACCTCATTTAAGAGGACAGAGAAGGACACAGAGACTGAGCTATCTTCTGTGTCCTAGATGTGATCCTTCAAGTTCTTGGTTGAGGCACATTGATAATGGAGTTTGGGGAAAGCTCACGCTGTGGCTGTCCCAATCCTATTCTGTAGGGAAAAAAATATGGGTTAGTTCAGTTCAGGATCTTTCATGACCGCTATTGCCTAAATAAAAGTATGTAAATGGTGATTCATTGTGCTAGGATCACTCAATCTGTCCACAGGAGATATTTTTTTATGGCTAGATTGTGACTTGGAATACAAACCCATGTATGGGAGAGTAAGAACTCTCCTTACACCCTTAGGCCTAAGCACCCAGGTACCGTGAACCCATTTACTCGCCACCAACCCGGAACAGGCGGAAGGAAACTGTGCTTCAACGGGGAGTATCTAACACACACAGTGCCTCCCAACTTAAGCTGCTCCTGCTGGGTGCAGCATATACCCTTGCTCAGTGCTATGCCTAAAAGCACAATCTAGCTCAGTCCTGGGAACGAAAAAGAAAAAAAAAATTCAAACTGAACCCAGTTAACCAATTTGTTGGGTACCTACTCTGGCTGCTGTTAGACTATATCCTATGGAATATATAATATGGAACAGTTACTCATTGTGGCTCAGTGGATTTTTCCTTGGGACACTCAAAAGGGTGTGGTTCCTCTCATATAGGAAGGACATTTAGCTCAGGATCAGGAAATTATTCTGAGATAAAGTTCAGAGATGTGTCAGTACTCCCTGCCTCTGGGAGAAGTAAAACTTTGTAACTGCAGTGCCCGCAGCAGAAGGTGCACTGCCTCCATACCCTCTACCAGAAACAGATGTGGTTCTTTTGCTCACTGAACGCGCGTCATGAGGTTGTGTAATGCTGGTGGCACCAGAGATCAGGCAAAGAAAGGAAAACAGCCCATGACAGCAGTGAAAAGGATGACATGCGACAGGTAGCCTGCATCCTGAGAATACACAGACCGAACCATCTTTCATGCCTGAACCACTTATAGGGGCTAAGGATGATTGGAACTCCTGGATAAGACATTTTGAATGATCCACAAGGGTGAATCACTGGTCTGAGGAAGAGAGGGTGGAACTTTTGGTATTGCTTCTCAAATGTAGGAAGCAATGGGTTTTCACGTATGCGCCCCAGACACAGATGAATACAAAGCCCCAAACAATGACTAGGTTTCCCGCCTTGACACTTAACGGGCTGTAACTGCTCTGCTCAGATACTTCATAACTCATAGTTGGGGCAGGTATGGTGGCCTAGTACTAGCAATCTGTACTTCCATGGTTGAATTGGGCATGAAGCAGGAGCAGTACATTCACTTAAATATGCTAGAGACAGTGTCTCATTTCATTCAACTGCAATACAACTAAAATATTGACAATGTCTTAAAAAAGCCAAATCTGCCTGAGTGAAAAGAACAATGAAAATAAAAGAGTGTCAAAAGCATGGGTAGATCATTAGGGCTGAAACCAAGATGATGAGGATTCTTCAGTGAAAAAGTTAAATCTCATTGAGACTAAGAGTACATAACTCCTTTTGGGGTTATTGTTTCATTGGGGCTTACAGACTAATGAGACAGAAATGCACCAAAAGCTAGGTCAATGTGTGCTCTCTGTTGAGGGGCAGTACTATAAGTCCACGGGGAGTGCTAAGAACACCACTATGGCTTGTGAAAATTGAATTTTGTTACTTTTCCTAGTTCTCAAATAAGTAATTATAAATGAAAATACTTCAGGGTTTTGTGTGTGTTTGTGGGCAGTCCAAGCCTATTAAGGACCCTGAGTGATATGGTGGCCCTGACTTGCTAACCTTCTCTGAATTCCATGCTATGCTCACTTCACTTGTTACATACTGTTACCCCTGCTAGCTGGATTCAAGCTTGCTCAGATAGGCAAGCCCACCTTTGAGTGCATCTTTTGCTACATAGATATTCCCAAACGCATGTGGAATGCTTAAGTGCTGTGCTAAATAGGGAAAGGATTACCCCCATGCTTAAAGATAAACATGTGCTTATTATTTAACATTATGTAGGTGTACCTAAAGATCAACCAGGTCAGGATCCCCTTGTTCTAGGCACTGCACAAATGTATATTAAGCAGTCATTGCCCCAAGGAGCTTACAACCTAAAAGACATAAGTAAATGAGACCCAAAAGGGGCTGTATACTACCCTAACCTTTTCTTACAGTTGGTCAAACTGGATGAAGACAGACTCTTCTCTTGTTTTTAAACTAGTTTGCTCCTATTTCTGCTTTTTGGGCACTATCTATTTCATTCATTGAATGTCTTGATATCTGATACAGGCAATGTGTTTACAAAGTACTCCATTCAATTAATTGATTGGTTCAATAATCTAAGATGCAGATTTTAGAGTTGAAAGATATCTTGATATGTCCTGAGTAGATAGGTATATCTGGACATTTAAACAGCCAAGATGTTCTCAACAAGCTATTCACATTCGTGTTATATACATATATTGGCTTGAAGTCAATCTAATTAATAGTAAGCAATGATTTTTTTGTTCTGCAATGCTTCAACAAAAGCCTTTATAAATGCAAGGTAATTAGTAAACATTTATTTGTTTCCAAGTTTCACCTGTCATTAAGATATGGCTGATGTCATTGGTAAAAAATTTTAAACAGTATAAATTCAAACATACTTGGTAATTTTATTTCCAATGCATTATAATAAACATTAAGAGGATTTTTTAAAATGTCCTTAGTTTTCTTCTCTGTAAAAATGAGTCTGCAGATAAAAAGTGTGCATCAGAGCATTTTTAATAAGTGTAACACTCCCCTGTTGTGAGCAAGGCCAGTGGCCCTCCATCGCCATCAATCTCTGAGAAAGGTCACACCTCCTGGTGCCTGCACCCTGTGGGGAGTCCAAAAAAAAGGGGGGGGGGAAAGAGACCATCTCCTACCCTTAGCAGGGTGAACCCCAGTTTCAGGCCACGGCCCTTAGATGGGCAAGCCAAGCAAACAGGGCAGTAGTCTCTGGCCCTTAGTAGGGTGAGCACGCAGTTTAAGGCCCCGACCCTCAGGCAGGGCAGACTAGCAAACAAGAACAGCCTCTAGCCCTTTGTAGAGCAAGTAAGCAGTTCTGAGCTCCAGCCCTTAGGCTGGGCAAGCAAAACAGGAACAGTCTTTAGGCCTCCCAAAGGGGCAAGGAAATTGAGAGTGGGCCTTAGACTGGCAGGGTGGTCAGGCACTGGAGAAAACAGTCTCCAGCACTTGGCAGGGCAAGGAAATAATCCAAAGCCCAGCTCTCAGGCAGGGTGGGCAGGCAGCAGGCTCTCACCCTTAGCAGGTAATAACCCCTAGGTTGGGGTAGGAAGGGGAGAGGAGGACACAGGCCCACCTGTCTCTAACGCATCCCAGCCCAGGCAGTGACAGGGTGTCCTGTCATTGAGGCTCCAGACAAAAACATGCCAACTGTAGTCAGTTGCTCCTGGGCTACTTCATCCCATCCTCTCCCTAGAGTACCTGCAACCGTACCCCAGCTCCTTTGGGTACTCTGCCCAAGGGAAGTTCCAGAAGCTCTTGGCCTCATTGCTTAATGGCAGGCCCAGGAACTCCTTGGAATTGTCCAAAGAGGGCAGCTCCTCTAGGTTGCAGGGTCCTGGGGTCTCCTCCAGCTTACAGAAGGGTTGGCAACTTGGGTAGCTCATCCTCGGCTTGCAAGACCCCAGGATCTCCTCTGGCTCAGGTAGCTCCTCTGGGCCCCAGGCCATGGGCAACTCCAGCAGCGTCTCCTCTAGGTAACAGTGAGGTACAGGCATAGCCCCAGCACTAAAGAAGTGGCCTTCTCCTCCCCCTCACCTTCTTCTGACTGAGCAGGAAGGCCTGCCTTTTATACTTCCTGTCCCGCCTCCTTGCTTCAGGTCAGGTACTGCTGTACTCCCAGGCTCTGCCTCTCCAGAGGGGATTTGGGTCTCCTCAGCCGTCAATTTCTGAGGGAGGCCACATTTCCCAGCTACACTAAGATATAATTTTCTTATTTTATAGAGCTTGACATAGTATATCTCTGTAACTTTGTAGTGTATTGCAGGATCTGTTCAGAATTTCAGAACTACTCTTTCTTCTATAAAAGGGACTAAAGCATACAAGCCCTGTGTGCAGCAACAATGTGTGTGAAAGTCAAAAAAATAAAATGAAAAAATTATACAACCAAAGGTATATTAAACATGATCCAATAAAGTTCTATACACCACACTTCATGCAGCATAAAAATTTAATCTCAGAAATTCTCTAGCAAGAGGCCTACTACAGCAGTTTTTACTCAGTCAAAGCTCCTGTTAATTTTAATGGAAGTTTTGCTTGATCAAGAATTGTAGGTCAGGTCCTCCATAAATTTATAAGTAGTACTGAAGTCCCCCTGAAGATTTAGGGTCTTATCCTGAAAGCTGCTGAACACACAAACAATCCAGAAAAACAATTACGCACATGCTTAAAGTTAATCATTATTATTGTTTATTATTGACATCAATGGGATGACTCGTACACAGAGTTAAGCACATGGATAAATGCTTTGTTGGTTCATGGGCAGAGGACTCAGCCTTTATAGCTTGATCCTGCAATCCTTACGTACACACGTATTTCTATTTGAACTCAATGTCCTATAGTTTCATATCACATGCTCTATATTGTGATCTAAAGCCTATCTTTTTTCTTGAGGGGTTGAAATTGTTTATGATGAGTCATCTGTTCAGTATCTTTGCATATACAGTATTCTATAAACTACAAATAGGCTATTAAGATTTATTTTGCAGGTCTTTTATCCTTTTTTCCTCTTTAGGAAACTGTTAATAAGAATTCTAATCCCTGGTATTGTCTTTTAGTATTATTTATTTAGGAACAGAAGTGGACATAGCTTTTTTCTTAAGACTGTATATTTTGACATATACATGTTTTTAGGTCTTTTGTTTGCTACTAGGTTTCCTCTGTATTTTGAGGTCACTTACAATTATATCATATTCATTTTCTCCTCTTATTAAATTTACCTAGTATTGCTGTTCCCTTTGTTCAGCTGATGTCCTCAAACATTCTTAAGGAAAGTGATGGAAGCCGAGTCACCTTCATTTTATGTTTTATTCATTGCCGTAGCTCCTATTTAAGATGTTTGAAACCAGAATGAACAAAGCACTAGAAAATATATTGTAGGGAACTAGATATCTGTCTTTGATATTTATAGGATACCTACCACCCTGGTACCCAGGTGAACAATCCTTCTGTGCGAAAGGGATTATTGACCTAGTAAGTCTTTTCCATCTCTAATTTCTATGAGTCTATAATATAAATGGGTGATATGTATAACTATAGTGCTTGGCTAGATGTATTGTACTCTTGCTTATAGAATCATAGAAATGTAGGACAGGAAGGGACCTCAAGAAGTTATCAAGTCTAGCCCCCTGCACTGTGGCAGGATCAAGTTAACCTAGATCATCCCTGGCAGGTGTTTGTCTATTTTTAAAAGCTTCCATTGATGGGGACTCCACAACTTCTCTTGCAAGCCTATTCCGTAACTTAACTACCCATATAGTTAGAAAGTTTTTTCTAATATCTAGCCTAAATCTCCTTTGCTGCAGATTAAGCCTATTACTTCTTGTTCTACTTTCAGTGGACCTGGAGAACAATTGATCTTAATCCTCTTTATAACAGCTCATAACATATTGGAAAATTGTTATCAGGTTGCCCCTCCATTTTCTTTTTTTTTTCAAAACTAAACATGCTCAGGTTTTTTCAACCTTTCCTCATAGGTCAGGTTTTCTAAACCTTTTATCATTTTTTTTGCTCTCTTCCATACTCTCTCCCAGTTGTCCACATCCTTTTTGAATTGGACATAGTACTCCAGTTGGGACCTCACCAGTGCTAAGTAACACAATTAACTCCTTTGTCTTACATCAGCACTCCTGTTAATACACCCCAGAATCATATTAGCCTTTTTTGCAACTGCATCACATTAATTCATATTAAATTTCAGACTCATTATATACCCCCAGAGCCTTTCAAGTAGTACCTCCACTTAGCCACTAATTCACCATTTTGTAGTTGTGCATTTGATTTTTCCTTCCTAAGTGAAGTAGTTTGCATCTGTTTTTGCTGAATTTTATCCTGTAGAATTCACATCAATTCTCCAATTTGTGAGGGTCATTTTGCAGTTTAAACCTGTCCTCCAAAGAGCTTGCAACCCCTCCAGACTTGGTGTCATCTGTGGATTTGATAAGCATACTCTATTCCATTATCCAAGTCATTGAGGAAAACAATGAATAGTTCCAGACTCAGGACTGACCCCTGTGGGAACCCCACTAGATATGCCCTCCCAATTTGACAGAGAACCATTGATAACTACACTTTGAATACGATCTTTCAATCAGTTGTGCACCCACCTTACAGTAAATTCATCTATACCACATTTCCCTAGTTTGCTTATGAGAATGTCATGTGAAACTGTGTCAAAAGCCTTACTAAAAGCAAGGTATATCACATCTACTGCTTCCTACATCCACTAAATCAGTAATCTTACGAAAGAACGAAATTAAATTGGTTTGGCATAATTTGTTCTTGACAAATCCATGCTGACTATTCCTTATAACCCTGTTTTCCGCCAGGTGCTTACAAACTGATTGTTTAATAATTTGCTTGTAAAACTCTTCTGATCTTGACTGTATTCCATGGTCTCAAATGAACTTTTCATCATTTGGAAGGAAGACATCTGTTTACATTTTATCATCTTGAACCTTCTGTTTATCACATTAACCTACATTAGGTCTTTGTGTTGAGTTTTATCTCCCCAGGCTATAGAGAAACAATAAAATGGATCTTTCAGAATGTAATATATTCAGGGAACTCTTTTGATCTTTCCATTTTTCTCTCTTTCTCCATACCTTCTTTTCTCTCTTCTCCCTCTTTCATCAAAGTCTAGTTTCTATGCTCTATGAATATTTGGCTGTATTAATCTGTTTCCCTCCTAAAGCCTGTATAATAAATGGGAGTTATTCAACTGATTCGCTAGAAGTCTGATCAAGGACAAGGAGCAAAATAGATACATTTTCATAATTGTGTACAGGAGGAATGCAGCACCAACTCCTGTTAGTTATGAACTATTTCACTATCTAGCAGTATGACAGTTTGGCTTTCCAGACATTTTTTGCTGATCTTGGCAATCAGCTTTTCTCTATTGTATTTTCTTACATCTTACCATATACAAATATATAGCTCTGCTGAACAGGGTAAACAGTACTTCATTAATGTATAGTTTCCTCAGTTCCAATTAACACTTATGTAATTCAAAACAAACATTTTAAATGCCAAATTTTATAATATTAACCTTGAATTCTAGAAAATAATCAACATTGTTACACTAGGACTTTTAAAATACATCTGTACATAAAACAGGGGAAACTGCCACAAATGCCAACTGTGTGGTTGATTATAAAAATAAATATTTTTTATGTCAGACAATTTTTTTCCTTTTAGATGCAAACCACCTTTTCTAGACCTCCTGAAGTTAAAAACATTCTGCTTTTTTCCCCTCTAAATTTAACTGCAGATGTTTAACTTAATGAGACCTAGAGACAGAGTGGATAACAAAATGATGAACATAAGAAATGTGAGATCCTCTGATGGCAAGCGCTATCTAAGTGCAAAGTAATAGTGTTTGGCATTTAGCTTATAGCACGCAACTTCATCTCTAGCATAAGGGCTTGTCTACACTAGAAAGTTTTGATGCTTTAATTATACCAGCATAGTTAAAGCAGTAACCCCATCCCAACGTGGATGCAGTTATGATTATACAGTTAAAGCTTATCCCTTTTCAGGAATCAAAATAAGCTATACTGGTACAACTACATTTACATTAGGGCTATTATAGCAAAATAAAACCAAAAAAACCCACAACCCTAACAGACATATTTATATCCATATAACTTTCCTAGCATTGACCATGCCTGACTCCACTGACTTCAGTGGAGTGCCACCTGAATTGAATCTGGTCTTATATTTTAATGTAATGAAGGGCACCGTCCTGTCTGTGTATCTTGGTCAATTTGCAGTTTTGGTATAGCCATTCTGGACCCAGGATATGAGAGAGCCACGGTGGGTGAGGCGATATCTTGTTTTGGACCAACTTCTGTTAGTGAGAGAGACGCTCTGGAGCTCCAGAGAACTCTTTTCCAGATTTGAAGATCTCCAAAGCGTGTCTCTCTCACTAACAGAAGTTGGTCCAATACATGATGTTACCTGCTCCCCCTTGTCTGTCTATTAGGGCTAGTCTACACTTAAAACTTACAGCTGCACAGCTATATTGGTACAGCTGTGCCACTGTAAAAGCACTTGTGTAGCCGCCATATCTCAATGGGAGAGCTCACCTGCTGACATAACAAAACCACATAAATGAGTGGCAGTAGCTATGTCGGCGGGAGCGTCTCCCACTGATATAGCGTTTTCCACACGAGCGCTTATGCCAGCAAAACTTATGTCGCTGGGGCGGTGGCTTTTTCACACCCCTGAGCCACAAAAGTTTTGCTTGCATAAGCCCTAGTGTAGACAAGGCCTAAGTGTGACCAAAAAACCTGGCACTACTGCCCTGGGTAGCCAGAGTAGATTTCCTTTTCCCTCACCCAAGTTTTCACTCAGGGCAAGGCAGTACCCCAGATCCTTGCTTCTCCTCACACCTGCAAGCTCTGCCCCCCCCCGCTTGCTGGCTCTCTTTCCCCTTGGTCTGGGGGCTGCCCTTTTTTCTCCCAGCCTCCCCGCATACAGCCTGCTCCCTAGCGATGTGCTAAGGTTTCCATTTGCTCTCCTCCTGCTGCACAGGGCTGCTGGTGGAGCTGCTGAGAGGCAGCTCCCCCCCCTCCATTTTCACAGCCCCCCCCGCTTGCTTTCTCCATCCCTCTCTCGGTCTCGCTCTTTCTGGACCCGGCTGGATTTGGCGCAGCCGGAAGCCGCGGCGCGCGCCTGTGTGTCTCGGTGCCGGGCCGGGCCGGCTGCCCCGACCGACCGACCGACCCCGGCTCCCGCCCGGGCAGGGGAAGGAGGCGCCGGCCGCGGATTTCTCCCCTCAGCCAGAAGGCGAGCGGCCGCCGGCTCCCCCGCCAGGTAACCGCGGCGCGGCCCGGGGCGGGGCCGCTCTGAGGGGCTGCGGGCGGGGGCTGGCAGCGGGGGCGAGCCGGGGTGTGTGGACGTGGGCGGCGGCGGCTGCGGGAGGGGACATCGGGGGGGGGGTCGTGCCATGGCCCCCCTCAGCGGCGCCGCCCGCCTGCGCTTCGGAAGGGGCGGGGGCTCCTCGATGTGGGTCAGCCCCGCGCGGCTGCTCCGCTCCCCCGCGCTGCGCTGGGGCCGCGGCCTGGTGCTGGCCCTTGCAGGCCGCCCAGCCCCCGCGGCAGGGACCCGGCCGCTGCCCTTGTTGCTATTGTTCCCGCTGCCCCGGCTCGCCCCCTCTGCACCTTCCCAGGCAGCTGGGGGGGGGCAGCACCTGAGAGCAGCCCTGCTGGATTGGGCCTGCTGGGGGGTTAGAACAGGCCCCCCGTCACCGTGGCTTTGTAAGAGATCAGCAGCGCCTGGGCGGGCTCTGGTAGGGCTGAGGGCGTCAAGGGGGTGCCATGCTGGTGCAAGCAGCGCCAGGCGCGGCGTGTCTCGTTTTGTTCTGCAGGCAGTTTGGCTCCAAGCGGGCCAAGGAACGCCCAGAGCCAGGGGAGCATGTCTTTAGGTGGCCAGAGGTGGAGGTGAGACGTTCGCCTACAGGTAGAGCTGTGTGGCAAGCGAAGGGTTAGACGGCAGTTTGGGGTTTCCCATCTAAAGGTAGGACATGTAACAGAGAGACTGTGTAGGGGGATGCTGCAAACCCAAAGGAAGGTATTTGGGGGGAAAAGGGCGCAAGAGAAGAATCTCAAAACCTACCTCTTGTGTGTTGAAATAAATGGGCATTTTAAAGAAATACCGTCCACTGTCATTCTGCAGCATGGACTTCATCGTGCGCCCACCTGAAAGACTATCACATACATATAGTTTGTTTTAATGACTGGGAATGGAGAGCCATATCTTTGCACTTGAGGAACACAGCTGAGGAGTTATATCAGATCAGACTCAAATTTCATCACCATCAGTATGTTTTTTTAAATAAAGAACGTCCAAACAAATTACTGCCCAAGTTCCATGATCTAAATGTGTTCTACTAATACAAGGATAGACTATATTTAAAGAAAAAATAATGAACTAGAGACAACTGTATTGCCAGTTGTTAAAGGGGACTGATGTGTTTTAAAAACATGCGGCAGGATATAAAGACAAAAGTGGCAGTGGGTTCAGTGGGTACCATGCTTCATTGTTTTATGAAATCATTTTCTGCAAACCATTCATATTTCAGCGAGTGAGTGGTGTTTTTAAAAGTATATTGTAGATAGTGGGGGTGGTTAAAACCCCCACAAAATTGCAAGCTGTTAAATACAGTTCCTCAAAGCTGTTCTTATTGCACAAGGTATTAATATATTCACAAAGTGAATATATTCACATCCTAATTGTTATGCCCCAAACATATGGTCGCAGGTTTTTCTTTTTTTACAGCTCACAGAACAGTAAACTTTCCTTTAGTTTTTGTTTAACGCTATAAACTTTAAAACTAGGATTTCATAACGCTATGTGATTCATTGTTTTATTAAACAAAATTGAATGGGGGGGAACAGGAAGCCTTTAAACAATGTAATACTATGAAGAGTGCAATTTCTGTAAGCAAGCAAGGTGTGTAGGACAATATGACATTTTAGATCTTGGTAGTAATAAAAAGTTACATGATCCTTAGAATGTTTCTGAGATTCATCAAGCTGTTCTCCCTCAGGTAAGTGAACACTGCTCAGATCTAGAAGGTGCACAGGCATGACTCCAAGTGTAATGAATAAAAGATGTTTTCTCAATTAAATAAAAATGAAAAAAGGGTGTGCATTATTTACTACATTAGGTCTAACACATTGCATGGCTAGATCATCCATTATAGACAATGGCATGTACTGCAATGAAAAAAAATGCTTAGTATCCTCAGTCCTATAGCTAAGGGTGAGTGATCTTGGTATACTAAGATCTGAAATTAACCAAAGTAAAAACAAAAATATTTATGTATGTTCATATCAGATTTCCACATTCCAAACCCTACCTCATCCAAATCTTTCTTGCAAGAGCAATAACTGAAAATCCTGATACTGGCCCCAAAAGAACACTCAAATTATCAGCTGTACAGGACTGAATTTGGGGAATCTGGGATGTTACTCTAAATTATCGTACACTGGAGCAAGAATGTGGCCCAGTGGAAAGAGCAGGAGGACTGGAAGTCAGGAGACCCATATTTTCTTCCTGGCTCTACCAGTGATTGCCAGTGTGACTTGACACAAGTCACTTAATTTTTCTGTACTTTAGTTTACAGCTTTTAAGGAATAATGACATATACCTACCTTAGTAAAATGCTTTGAGGTCCATGGAAATGCTGACATGTCAAATATTTTAATGTAATCTTCTTTGTGGTTTTGCACAGACCTCATTGCTCTAAAAATCACAAGTCAAAAATAATTTTAATAGACATTTTTATAGGTAAAAATTAGGAAAATTCCTTTACTTCTCACATTTATTTGGGGAAAAAAAAGGTAAGTTAACCTTGATTTGCATTAAGTTTTCAGGCAGGTAGATCTTATAATGAACTAAGGAAGAGACTTACTTTGGCTCCATTATTCAATTTTGGAAAATGCTTTCCTCTTAATTTTAGATGTTTCTCTTGCATTTTGGATGCAAAAGGAAAGTTCTTTTTATAGCTAAATTACCAGTTATAAATTCCCATGAATGGTAACCAAAGCTGTCTAGTTTACACCGAGAGCTCCCAAATCTTTTGGAAAACTGATAGTAGTTTGTCAGATTAATGACCCAGTCAGACTCCTGTTGATATCAGTGAGAGCTTGTTCAGGCTCTGAGTCTGCATGTATCCATACCTGCTCTCTCATTCATCTACACACATTAACTTACAATGGCACTTGGGCTGCTGAAGACTGCAATCTTGGTTGCAAGACCAGGTTCCATTAAGTGTTAGAACACATTCAAGAGAGTGACCACCCCTGTGAGTCACTGGCTGAGCTGAGCCAATGGCGGCTGGTGGTCTTTAGTATCTCAAGACTCACGCTGGCAGGAACAGCCAAGAATGTATTAAGTATAAAAGCCTGAAGTGCTAGTACTGCTGTGCATTGGGAATCACTGGCCTCATGAATAAGGTTTGTGGGCTAGTTAAAAGGTAGATAAGTGGCTAACTACATAATTGGCTAAAGTATCTGATTTATAGTTCCAGGGCAGTAAATTCAAATCCAGATTTCAAATCTTATGCGTTAACATTTTGGTCCACTTTTTCCATCAATATAAATACATATTAATGTGCTACTTTTTTGAAGGAAGACAAACAATGATTTAACACGTTCTGTGTGTAACCACCAGTAGTTTAGGGAAAAGAACAATTGAGCCATATAAAGATTTTATGTCTATCTGAGCAGCTGTTTTAGAAAAAGTTAACTTTATGAATGATCAAGTTAAACAAGACCTAATCAGGACTAACTTATCCTTCTGGAGTTCATAATTCCACACACTGAAACTCTGACGTGAGATAAATTGCCTACAACTCTGTCACTGTGGGATATATTCCTATTTGTTCTCATAAACAGAGTAAAATTGAGCTTGGCCACTATTAAGAGAGAAGACTTCCAAATAGGAACCAAGGTGCCATAAGAAATGTTGTTGGTCATTTAGTAGGTGGCACTCTTCATTCTGTGTCAAAAGCAAACGCCCCCACAATAGTTCTGGAGCACTGTGATAAGAACCTTTGTCTTTGGAATGAGACATGAAGCAAGGGCCTGTGATCATTAAAGATCACAGTGCTTTTTTCACGAGTAATAACATTACCCATCTTGTCCTACCCATACTGCAGACTTTCCACCAACCAACTTTTCTTCTGCAGTTTCAGTATGATATGGCAGTATTATTCACTTGTTCTAAGCTCCTGTGAGACCAATTAGACCCATTGGTTAGACTAATGCTATATTCCATATCAAAAGTGGCTGCATTTCCGTATTGAATGAAGTGGTTCTGCTTATAAAGTTCAGGCTAAATGTGGTGCATAAGTGATGGATTTCATAATTATGATATGGCTGAACTGTCCTCATTTTCTGATTGTGAAATTTATTGGATCATGTAGTATATACATAACTGTTTTTCATCCTCCTTTCTCAGTCCACTGGTGCTAGTTAAAAAGTCTACTTTAGCTAGCTCTCTTACAAAAATGGACCAATTTTCACTAATCCAAGTCAGCTTCAAATGATGTTACTCCACTGTCTTTTGCAGAAACTCTCCCATCCTCAGGTACTAGGATAGCAAGGGCAGGCTAGAGGCATGCTCCACAAATCCATGGTATCTTTCTCTGTAGTAGCATGAAGGAGGATTTGGATATGGTGGGAAATGGACAAGGTGTTGGTCAGTTTATATGCGACAGGCCCAAACACCTCACTTAGAACTTGATCCAATTCCCTTGGAAGAGAATTGGAGTCTTTCCACTGACATTACTGGGAGTTGATTCAGGCTTTCTGAAGCCACAGCCTACAAAGTGCAGTATTAATAGCAGCTACATGTCCCCTCCCTTCCCACCTCCTGAGCTGGCAGGAGGATTCCTGCCTAGTTTCTCTTCAATCCTGAGTAATACTCATATACTCAGGTTTGAATGGACGAGTGACACATGAATTCCTTTATTTAGAAAAGATTACCATTGACATGAACAGCATGTTTTGTCTGAATAAAATAATTGAATTAGGAATGCGGGATTTGGCAGAGTATGGACATTCACAAGAGCTAGTGAGAAACAATCAGAGTTTGTCCTAATTGGTCATAACAGCAACTGAACTACTGACAATTCTGGAAGTTTTGTCTAAAGACTATTGTCTTCTTTCCCACAATGATTTTTTTTTCTTTGCCATTATACTCTCTGCTCAAAGAAGTGAAACCCTGACAACATCTTTGCATTGGGGAGCATACCCTTTTAAATAGTAGAGATATGCTTTAAAAGCACAACTTAGTTTGAACTCTAATTTAGTTCAGGATTTTACTGTTCAGTCTTATTAGATGAGATTGCCATACTTCACCAGCTCCAGCATCTGTGGCTGCATTCTCCAAGTTCAGCAGCACAGTTTGCTTGCATACAGTAATTGGACTTGTGGCATGTAATTAAAGGGCTTGCAAGCCCTATGGAGTATTTGATTACATGAAAAACATTATGCTAATATATGGCAAAGAGAGCGTAAGAACATAGTATATCTACTGAGGGGAAAGATGCTTAAAATCTTACACTTTATTGGTCACAACAAGAAGTAAAACAAGACGAGAGAACTGGGAGCACAGTGACATAAAGGTAGCATAAATGATCAGGAGGATGTACTAGGAAATGGGTTGCCTTGGTTATTTTAACTCTATCAAACTGACAATCCTTGATTGCTACAGTAGATCCTTAAATAATGAACTTTTGTTTTATCAGTGGTGATGACATTAAGAATTTTTCAGCTGTGGATGGGGGTTTGTTTGTTTTTTTAAACTAGAACTTGGTATTCGTGTGTAATTAGATAATTAAGTGCTATTTCAAGGGATACTAAATATATGCACATACTTTATTCAAAAATGTGAATCAGGAAAATATTTCAAAGACCTCAGCACACACAGCATGTGCATACACTGATTCTTGAATAATTATCCTGGCATGTACGATTGCTTACCTGTAATTATATGAGACTAAATTGGGATGTGGTAAGAAACTTAAGATGTGTTTCTAGTGTTATTCTCCATTTTGCTAGATATTTTTTTTTAAACCTAATCTCACAATATAAAATATTGTCAAATACAAAATGCCACACTGGCCTCTTGAATTTTTTTTGTAAAGATTTAGTCTGTTAGAAAAGACAAGAAAGAGGAAAAGTGAGAGAAAAATCAAACAATAGTAGGTTTACTGGTACTGCAGAGCCTATTTGCATACCAACTCTATGAAGTCAAACAAAGGAAAAAGCTTGGGGACAAGTAGAAGAAAACAAGTAATAGTCTGGATTTTCCCTTCTCCATAGAGGTTTTTTCTGATAAAAATGCTTTTAAGATTTAACGCTGTACCTGAAGAGTGAAGTGCATAGAAAAAGCCCTTTTGGATACCATCTTGTATGTCTAGATTATATTTTATTTAAAAGAACCCATTTTCATTAATACAACAGTTTCCATCATCTGTATCCATCAAAATCCAGATATGAAAGGTCCTTTATAATTTGTACTATATTAGAACCACTTAAGTTTCAAATACTGGCAGGTTTTTTTCCCATTTCCAATCTTAACCCAAAAAAACCCCTCCCACACACACTTTTTGCCTAGTTTTTTCCAAGGAGAGAGTCCAGCAGAGGGCAACAAAAATTATTAGGGGGCTGGAGCCCACGACTTACAAGGAGAGGCTGAAAGAACTAGGCCTGTTTAGTCTGCAGAAGAGAAGAATGAGGGGGGATTTGATAGCAGCCTTTAACTACCTGAAAGGGGGTTCCAGGGAGGGTAGAGCTAGGCTGTTCTCAGTGGTGGCAGATGACAAAACAAGGAGCAACGGTCTCAAGTTGCAGTGGGGAAGGTCTACATTGGACATTAGGAAAAAGTTTTTCACTAGGAAGGTGGTGAAGCATTGGAATGGGTTACTTAGGGAGGTGGTGGCATCTCCATCTTTAGAGGTTTTTAAGTGCTGCTTGACAAAAGGCTCACTGGGATGATTTAGCTGAGGATAGTCCTGCTTTGAGCAGGGGGTTGGACTAGATGACCTCCTGAGGTCCCTTCCAACTCTAATATTCTATGATTCTAAGGCAGTTTAAGCCAGTCTCAATGGTGACACAAATCAATCAAAGTACCATCAAAAATTAAAAAAATATTATTTTAATTGTTTAAAAAAGATTTAGAACATTTCTCCAGACAGCACTCCTCTACACTTCGGAGCACTGGTCCTAAAACAGTCTGTAGGAGAGCCAAGGGCAAAATGAGAAGAAAGCTCACCAAGAGCTCAGGTTTGAGAACAAAGTCACCCTCTCTCTTTCTCTATGGAGGTTTTATTGCAGAGATTTTTATTTAATCTAAATTGACATTAATTTGGCAAGTCTCTAACTACATTCTTTCCATAGAGCTAACATAAAAACAAAGTACTAACCATACAAGGTAGCAGTGCTGTTTCTCTAACATGGCATATCCTAGCTTCTGGCAAACACATTATTTTTATCTCACCGTCATGTAAGAGGGAAATCCCCATTATTTTTTTCTTCTTCTTCTACTTGTGCTTTATGGTGAAGCAAACTCATTGCCCGTGCTCTTTTCCTTTTCTTCCTCCTACCCTCCTCCAAGGTGATGAAACTAAATAGGTTCAGCTGCACTTCATTAGTTCCTAGCTCCTAGTGCCTCTGCCTGGGTATTAATCCCTAAAACCATAAACCATTGGCTGGCACAATGAAGCCTCATTTTATGGACAGCCTGAGTATGGGGAGCACCAAAGATTTGGGTTCCTCACCAGAAAATGCCAACACACCTGTAACAATCTAAATAAGGTTACATGTCAATTACAAGAGAGAGTACTATTCTTTGCATTTCCAACATATCTTGGCTGTGTTTCATAGCAATTAAAATATGATTGGATGCTTCTCCAGTTTGAAAAGACTTTCAGGAACATGTTGGGCTGTTTCTCTTTAACTTAGTACATGTTGCATAGCTTTCTTAGCTAGCAGATGAAGCAGGCCTTCCTGATATAGATTGCTACATCCTCCTCTACACCTGTAATACATTTGTTGTTGGCAAAGTTGCAAGCTTTCTCCAATACCGGAGGCTTGTTTTTTGTATATTTTGTAGTTCAGTTACATCTTATCAGAGAACATGAGAGAGCAAGTGTAGGGGCCACTATAATTGGAAGACCATGATTGTGATTTTTCTAAGCAGTGTAAAGGGTTTAGTCACACATCTTCCAAATTGCATCTCATGAGGTTGCACAGGAATAACCGAGGGCAGAATCTGCCCTGCAGTATCTCTAGTGGTGAAGATATTTGAGAAAGAAAGGACCCAGCTTGACTTTCAGATCTCAGGCTGATTTTGAAGGGGCTGGAAGCTAGGAAAAAAACTAAACCATCCTTGTACCTTTAAACTGAGTGAATATTGTAAGGAAGCAATAAGACCCAATACATATGGAATCCTATGACACTATTTTTACTGCTACTTTTCAGAGTAAAACTACACTTAAGAGAGCACCACCTTTCCTATGTTCAAAACTGGAATCTTTGCTCTTCTGGTTGTCATATTTTTTTCACTTTTTATTTTCTTGTGCTACTATGCTGCTTACCTTTATGGACTCATTGCAGCTTATTTCTACTTGAGACAAAGCAATATGTATCTCTCCCATCAGCCATGCAGAATGATGGCAGGAGCAGCCCCATTTTGCTGCTGTTTTTTGGTCTGATAGGCTGGCAGATTTTTTAGAGGAAGGAGAAGTTAGTCTGCAGTTTTGTTTTTCCTAAATTACCGACGTAAGTATATTTGTAAGTATGCCTACAAAATATGCTTTGCCCATTTCCCCATAGGCTGTGCTAGGCTCTTTGGGCTTGGAGAAAAAAATAATGGTGACCCCTCTTTATCACTACCCACTTGTGGCACCCAAATGAGATATTGCTGACAATAAATTGTACAGTTTTAGCATCTTCCCTCTCCTTCCTTACACGTGTGTGAAATAATTAACAGTGTTGATATTTAAATTATCATCAGTTGGCATCTGAGTTAACACCTTAGTGAGCACCTGCCAGCAACATTGTTCCAGGCTTTTCCCAGGCTCAGGTAGGCTATGTCTTCTCTGGGGGGAAGCTGAATTTTTAACATCAGATTTTTGTCTTGACTTAGGCCCGGTCTACACTTACCTTTGCGATTTGGCAGCAGTCGATGGGAGATACGCAAGTGACGTAAATCACTTGCGTATCTCCCGTCGACCTTTCAGCGTCTCCTCCGTGTGCTATCCACACTGCGCTGGGTCGAAGGGAACGCCACTTACCGGGGTGGTTTTCCTGTGTTGCTTGCTGGATCGACTGAGCAGGTCTACACAGACTGCTCAGTCGATCCAGAGCGGTCGATCTGATGGTGGCAAATTTGCTACTGTCAGCGTGGACCCAGCCTTAGACTGTAGATGATCCTTATTTCAATATGATGAGTCAGCCCAACCTCTCTTTAGAGTCTTTTAACAACTTGAGTTTTAGACCTTAGCACATGAGATTTGTGTAGAGTGTGAAGGGGAGAGAGTCTGTAGTTTCTTTAAGGGTGAACAATTCTTATTTTAAGAAAAAAAAATCTTATATGTTCACAAAATCTTGTACGTTTTGGAATCTCTCCTGATGTCATCTATCTAATCCCATTCAGACAAAATACCTGGTATATTAAAAAAACAACAACAACATCATCAAAATTTTGGAACGTTTATGGCCAACTCACTCACCAAATATGCAGATTAAATTTTGCAGAAAGAACAATGTACAACCTCTACTGTAGTTAGGTTGAGTGCCTACTCTGCACCTAGCACAGTACATACACACAAGGGATCTAGTACAAGCTTACCCACTTCCACGGATTAGTCTTTATTGCTAATGTAAATAAGAACAAAATATAAGCCTTTCCAAATGCTTTTTCCTGAAAATAGATGTTCCTGAGGTTTTTCCCTGTAGAATATTCTGTCTCTGCTTCTAGTTTCTTCTTCCCCTGTGATGCACAAACCTTATTAAACTACTAGGGTTGAGCTAAAAGGATCCATCTGGCCTAACAGATGAGGTGTATCAGCAGAAGACTTCGGCATCTCTATGCAGGATCCTAATACCCTGTTACATCTTTTTAGAAAAATGTTAAATACATAGTAATAATAATGATAAAACCCTGTTTGCATGTCAGTCGATTTAATAATAGTACTTTAGACACTCCCCCCCACTAAGGGGACTGGTAAGTAGCAAAATGGTGTTTGTTCTGGTTGCTAGTATAGCTTAATAATATGCAGTTTCTTGGAGTCTAGTATTACATGTGTGGTATCTCTGAGGGATTTACACTTTTAGCAATAATGTTTATTAGGAAATAACACATGCATATGTCATTTAGTTGGATAAAATGTTTACAACCTCAAATGGAACGTGTGTGCATGAAACCTGTTAAGTAAATGATGGGTGAGTTAGCATGCTTCGAAACCTAGCTGTTTATTTTATTTATTCACGTCATGTACTTTTAGAAGGGAACAGTCACTGATGAAAAGTCAGATCTTCAAAAAGTAAATAGGAGACCTACTTGGTTTCTTGAATTGAAGATGTATAATCATTAGTAAAAATAACCAAAACCTTACCACTGTGTATACAAGGATTGGAAGGATCTAGGAAATCCAGGGAGAGATTGTATATTTACAACCCAGCAGTCAGTCCAGACTTAACTAGGGTTTCATGTTATATCTGTAAATAGCATGTACAAATGACTGACTGCAGGCACAATCTTATGCCAACAATTATTTGCAATTATATTTCAGTCACTTGGACATCTAAGTATCTAATTTTCAGGTGCCGTCAGGCTGTCCAAGTAACCAAAATTGCACTGATAGTCATTTGTACCTGTCATTTGGAGTTGTAAAAATAGGGACCACTCTTGGAAACCCATACCTTATATATAACTTACATTTACTGGGGCGGAGAGAGGAGATTGTTTTTATAATGTTGCCATGATGCAAGCTAAGTAATTCTTATAAGGGAGATCAGTAAAACTGTCCTTATCCTAGAAATTGATGAAAGTTAAAATCATTGAAAACTACAGAAGAATGATAGTGCTGTAAAACCCATGCTCATGTTAAAATATCTAACATTGCTTCCATCTTTGGTTTAGTTTTTCAGAATGGCAGAGACACAGGTGTTGATGGAGAGGCTGGAAAAAGCTGTAATTCGACTTGAATCATTGTTTTCAGATTCACACAGATCCATTGGAATGGAGTGTAGAGCTGTAAATGGAGTCAATGGAGGTATGAGTGGCGCTTTCAAGGACTGCATGCCTTTTTTTGGAATGCCAGATATACAACTTGAAAGTGGAGCATGTGTTTTGTTCTAAGAGAGAGAACAATCCCAGTCCCTTGAGAGCTGCACATTAGCAGAAAGCAATTTTTTCTTTTTGTAGACTCGGTTGGAAAGTGTCAGGAGGCAACCGTAATCTTAATAATACATTAACATGCCCTAGAAAATTCAAGATTTGCCCTAGTCTTAAATATATAGTCCATATTTCAAGCTTTATGGTACTTTCTGTTTTACTGTTTATATTGTTACAGAGTACTCACCAGTTGAAAATGACTGCTAAGACTAATTAGCAGAAGATATGAGTGTTCCGTGAAAAGTCAGAACATAAATTTTACTTAAGAAATCAGCAATGGAAACATTGGATTTATTTTCCAGCTCCCTGAGTTTCACTGTGCAGAAACACTGCATTTAATTGCTTGATCTCCTTAATCACAGATGAGCTTGTGTATAAGCATTTGCTCACTAATTGCTGCCACCATTGCAGCATTGGCCTTATTTTATACTGTCTTTCATCTTCTGGCCCCCAGACGTGCATCTCCAAAGCCCTGGAGTTTGAAATAGGAGAAGAAAGGCTAGGATCACAATCTACCCCCACCCTTGTCTATACCATGTTGTCAAGCCATACTTATTCACACTGTGCAAATCTTAATTTAGACTTCTGGTTGTCCTTGAAATTTCCAGGTTAAGCAAAACTGCATGAGTGAATAGTCAGACAAGAACACACAACTCACACAGAAGCTAGGAAAATAAGTAACAATTAAGAACTGTGTATTTTCAAAACATAGGCCCCAATCCTGCAATGAACTCCATTCAGGGAAGACCCCCTGCATTCCTTGAAAGCTCACTGCAAAATTGGGGCCATTGTTACTAAGGTCCCTGTTCTGATTATTTTAATCTAGCCATGAAATTTGCATCACCTTGTGCCTATGGGGGCAGCTACATCAGATGGGGGATTCACCACTGGGGAAAGGGCAGCTTTAGAATCCTGGTAGGGCTCCACAAGAAGCCAGTCAGCAAAGCCTGTCTGGGAGAGGTTGTAAATCAAGACATCTCCCAGCTGGCCTGGCCCTGCCTGTTCTGGAGGCTGTATCAGTCAGTTCCAAGTTTCCTGGAGGAGCAGGGGCTACAGGATGTTCCCCATATGGCACGGCTACCACAGGCAGTTATGCTGACAGAGTGCATAGAACACACAGCATGTGCAATGTCACACTCAACCAGTTCATGAGTTTGGAAAGATGGTATCAGTTCTAGCAAGAGTGCTTGTTTTGAGTGGTGTCATGAGCACAGCGATATGTTACATGCCTGTAGTGATATGTTTCAGGGCAGGTTTTCATATTCCAAATAGTCTCTATGTCTAAACCTGATGGACCAAGTTTCGCACCAGGGATGAATTTGGCTCAGTAACATGACACACGCAGTTTCCCATCTGGGTTTATTCACACCACTTGCCTTGACGGTGTTCCTCAAAGATGAAGGCTCTGGGCATACTTCCCAAAGACATGTTTTAAGCCATATTATAGCTCAGTATCCCTGTATAATCCTAGGGCTTTACAATTGCACTTGTCTTATAGGAAGGGAGTGTCTTTTTATTTCTTTTAAAACAGGAACTCATACAAAAGTATATGTGTTCTTCCATACTCCCAAATGATAAATTATTTTACTTCAGAATATATATGTGATTAGTTAGGCTTGAATGTATTTTGTATTCCATCTCTGTTGGTTAATATTTTTATCATACATGGCACGGGGGAGAAGAGTAGACATTTTAGTCCTGAAGATCATGATGGCAGGCTTGCAGGCAAAACATGTAAACTCTAGGATATGGTGTCATAAATCAGCAGCTTTGCTTCCTAAAAATAGGTGTAGCAGTGTTCTGGTTTTCTACTGTGTTAGTGCAGTTGATGGGCTGCTGTTTGAATCTGTCTGCTCTAAAATAAAAGTTTAAAATGCGTGTCTTGGAGACTGGCATGAACTTTTACAAAGAATATAAATGGGCTTTGGAAAACATTTTCTTCTCCACCGTGAAATCTTTGTGCAGTAGGTCCCACAAGGGACTACACATAAACATTTCAAATGGACGAAAGCCCAGAAATTTCTTAGAATTAAAGGTGAAAGAAAAGTAAGTGACATAAGGAGAATAGGACAGCGTAGACATCCCATCAGGCAGCTTAAGCACAATGCACTCAACACAGGCAATTCCAAGTCTTCATTGTCAAAGCTAGTGTTTTCTGGCAAAAGACCAAAATGCTGTTACTGCAAAAAAAGCTTTCAGGGTTATTAATCTGGGATCTGCACTAGTGCAGTGCCAACTGTTTAAGACAGCAGTGGGCAAAGCCTGGTGTCCCTTCAGAACAGACTTCAAGTTTTACCAAGTAGAGGGGAAGCTCAGGGAGAGAGACAGGAGATAATTTTGACTCTGATTCTGCAAAGCTTAAATTGTGTGGCTTAAATTTACATGTGCTAGACCAGGGCCATAGAGAGGATCTGAGGGCATGTCAGGGAGCGAAAAAGGGACTGGAAAACCTCCAGGAAAAGATTACTTTCTCTGGCTTAGATGATATCATACAAGGCTATTCAGAAAGCCAGTTTGGTGTAAGAAACTGACTCTTGCCTGGGTTTTCCAATAGTCCAGACAATCCACGTCCAATTTAAATGGAGTTCACGGTATCAGGAGACAGTGTAGTATACGCAAAATGAAAAGTGGTGCTTGTACTCATCAGCATGATATGTTAAAGGTCACATAGTCATGGAGATTAATGCTTTGGTAAAGTTAGGTTTTTTCCAGTGACTGGATGAGCTTTTATCATTAATGGAATTTGCAGTTTTGCAAGCTCATACAATGAAACAAGGAGATTCCCATGGTGTACGTCAGTATGCTAATTGGCAAGGAACTGGTTTCTTCATATCGTAGAATTGTACTATTGCCATATTGAAGTCATATTGATTTTTAATGTCTGCCAAACAATTTATAAAGCTTCAGAAATGGGTGAGTGAAATAAACATAGCGGTGGTTCAGGACAGATTCTTTCAGAAGGATGACACTTGTTCTATGTATATTAATAGCACTGTGTTAATAAAAAGGTCTAAATCATGTTTATCCAGCCATTCTGACTTGGCAGTATTGAAGAATGTTTATTTTAGGACCTGTTATTTTAGAACAAAAGAGACTGACCACATGCAGTATACAGATTACATTATTTTCACACTGCTAGCCAGGTTCTTCTGGGAACAATGCTATTTGGCTCTTGCTGGAAATAATGGTTACGCATTGATTTGGCAAAAAAAAATTTTTTTTCCCATTTCAACAGTATTTTTCCTTCATGTAGCAAAGAACAATATTATAAATTACTAACTTTATGAACCAGGTGTAATTAAATGCCTTTCTCCCAAAGGTATAGCACCATACGTAGAAGCCTTTGATAGACTGTTAAATGGGAGTGTGGCTGAGTTTCTCAGGAATAGCAAGATCCTTGAAGGTGATGTGAAGACACATGTGAGTATTTTCCAATTATTATCAGTAGTATTTCCCAGAGGTCTCAATCGGACAGAACCACATTGTGCTAGTGGTTTTATGAACACAAGATATGATTCAGTCCCTGTCCTGAAGAGTTTACAGTCCAATGCAGTCCAACCTAATGCAGAAAAAAATAGCCTTACACATACGCTTTAGTATACGGAACAGGAATAGTCCCATTCTAGCTTACGGTTCAGCAAGAGCATAAATATTTTCAAGATCGGGGCCTAATTAAAGACAAAGTGCAACAAGTGAGTAAAATACAATATAATGGAAGGAGGACCCTGTAACCATAAGATCAAATGGGTACAGAGGGGATTAATGTGCACAACTCAGTTCCAAATCTTCTTAAATTTGGGAGGTTTTAAATTTTAATCCTCATCTACTTGCTTTCTTTTCAGAACTTTTGCCTGTTTTACTTTAAATTATTAAACTGTTTTTAGTCTGTCCAATTTTTTTAAATCTATGCCTTTATCTTTTTTCTTTTGCAATAACTTTCACAACAAGGAAGTTTTATAATGATGAAGTCAATTCACACTGAAAGTGGTAATTTTATATGCCAACCCCTCTATCTGTTTGTAATATTTTGTGATCTGGGTTTGTTTGTTTTTAAGCTGTCTTTCCTAAAATTCAATTAAAGTAGACTCCCATTTACCTGAACCCTATTATCCGAACATCCACACTATCTTAATCCCTCCTGGTCCCCGAGCATGAGATACATGATACAGAGGGTTAGGTATCTCATGCTGGGGGACAAGAAATGGATTCCAATAACTCTCAGAGTCCCTGGGGCCACGATGGCAAAAACGAGGAAGAGGATGAGCCCCAGATGTGGGGGAGGCCAACTTGTTGCCGAATGGCTCCAGTGGCAGCACAGGGAACCCTCTGCAGCCCTGCTGTCCTGGGAGTGAAAGAGTAGGGCCGTGACTGCAGGGCTACAGAGGTCTCCCTATACTGCTGCAGGGCCAGTGACACCCAACGCCTGCAGGCACAAGGAGCAGGGAAGCATGTGTTCCTGGCAGAGCAGAGTCCTGGCCGGGGATCTCTGCTCTGTCCCACCAACAGTACCACAGCCTACCCCGCTCACCTTGCACTTGCAGGGATCAAGTGTCACTGGTCATGGCAGTGCAGGGAGAGAGCGAGGCAGAGCAGGGACCCCTGGCCAGGACTGTGATAAGGAGGAGGCGGATGAGCCCCCAGCCCTGGCAGAGACCACCCTGCCACTGAATGGGTCTTGCTCTCTCTATTATCTGAACTCCCAATTACCCAAAAATCCGAGTCCCCCATGCTGTTCAGATATTCGGGAGTATGCTGTATTTTCTGTAGCAGAAGGACAAAGGATGGATTCATCTGATCACAGCTTGCAACGTCCTATCTATCCTAGTAACATCATAAAACCACGTGCACATGGGAGGCTCATCACTCAAATTCAGTTAGCTGGTCCAAGCTGCAGGTGAAAGAGTGTCAGCGATTTTTCCTCATCTCAGTGGAGTTGTGTGACCGTGCTTTTCCCCATATGAATTAATCTCTGCCTAATTCGTTGCTACTGCTGTTGCTGTTCTACCCCACAAACTCCGCAGCAAGGAAACCATCCAGCCTCCAGTGGGTTTGCCCAGACAGCGTGCGTACTTTACTCTCATCTTGGCGGCTGAGAGCATCACGTTCAAAATAGCCTCGCACCCAGTCTGCTCAAAGAACAAGAGTTCTGAAGTTGCTCTTTGAACTGTGTTTCTTGTATGGCTTTATACATTATGGTCCAGTAGGGTTAGAGGGCCTCAGTCAGGGTGTTCTAGCATGCTGGAATGTGGAAGGAGATCAGGCAGACCCAGAGTCTGACTATCTTTAAAAATTGCTGCAACACTTTCCTCTTCAGAAAAGCCTTCTCACCATAAGAATGACAATCCCAAGGCTTCTAGCCTGAAACCCCTACCAGCAAATAACAAAACAAAACAATAAAGGGCGGGGGATGACTTTTAGATGCTAGGGGGATATAAATTATAAAATAATAAGTCTTTTTTTAAAATCCAAAACAAAACCGTGCTCTAAACAGAGATTTGACCCCCAAAAATGGAGAAGTGTCAGAGACACCATGAAGTCCTGTATGGACTTCAGTATTGCAATTGCTTTTACATGGAAGGCACTCAGACCCAGTGGTGCTGGGAAGCAGTATAAAACCTCATGAAAAATAGGAAATCTTCATATTGATCCCAACAAACAAGACAATGACTTGGGCTAATTTACATATGGAATCCCAAATCTCCTGTATGGTAATGGGTATGCTGCAAATCCAGCCACAGAATTCTGCTAATTGAGTGAATCCACTCTAATCTGGCCACTATTTGACCTACGCCATTTAGTCCACTTAAAAAAATGCTTAAATGAAAAGATTTAATCTTCCTGAATGTGCCAGCAGTGCTGGCATATTGAGGGTGCTACTGGAATAGAAATACAATAATAACAAAGAGTCTTTGTTCAGAGTTACAGAAACTGTTAGCAAATTTCTATTGTATAAAGAAAAATGGTGATTCTGTTTGTAACCTATTAAAATATTCTGAAATTTTAGTCTCTGAATTTACAACATGAAACACAGACTATGCTTGCCTTATGTTTCTACTTGCTGCTGCAACAACATCTGTGCTTTACCTTAAAAAGCAGAACAAGGAGTGTTTTTCTTCTGGCTCTCTTATAGACCATGTGTCCTAAGCATTATGCTTGCAGCTGCTGTCTCTTTCACATAATGAGCTGAAGGGAAGGTTGTATTTTGTTTCAAAAAACACCTGTTGCCTACAAAACCTCACATACCTGATTGATCAGGATGGTAATATGAGAGAGAGTGCATAGGGAATGTTATATTATGCTAAAGAAATAAGGGATTTAACATGATGCACTTCATGTTGATTGCTGTAAGAATAGTGTGGTTTGCCTTTCTGATGAAGGGAATGGTACAGCCACAATTACTGTCCACTTTAGTGCCCCAGTCCTATGTTTTTCTTAATTTACTGTATGCTAAAGAGTCTTTGGAAAGAGAACAAAATGAAAAAGAGAACTGATAACTAGCTTTAGTAAGCTCTGCTGAAGATAACAGCAGAGTGGATTTCAGAAAGATTACCGGTAGTTTATTACAGAAGAGTTCAGCGTAGATCCAATCCAATTAGTAATAGAATGGTTTTGAATTCAAACTACAGCATGTCCAGTGATGATTATTTTGGGAGGTCAACTGCACTGAAATAGCTAACCACATTAAAAACCAAAAGCTAGCATTTTTGTATATCCTATTGAAAACAAGCTATGCTAAACATTTCTTAAGGGCAGATCTTCAACCTGGCTGTGCCACTCTGGTGATGCAAATTGGTCACAAAACTGATTCTCTGGGTATTTCCCAGGTGGTGTATAGCTGAGGAAGCCAGCTCTGCTCCATGCCTCTCAGCGCTACTGACATGATGAGGCTGCTCTAACATTTGTCAAAGGATGGACAGGTCCTTGACAGCCCAAGGAATCGGGAGTGCAAAGGTGGCCTGCTTTAAATTGCACCCAGCTACTCCTAGCCCATCAGAATAGTCTAGCAGCCTAAGATGCCTGGAGCAGAGATGCATCAAGAACATCCCCTTTTGCCTCACCACGTCTCCTACTTCCAGGACTGTGCTGAGGGTGACAAAGAGCCAGCTATGCCAGATCCATTCTACCTAGTGATTCTGTTACAGTGTCAAGCAATGCAAAGGAGCAGAAAACATGCTTTTGTCAAGTGTTCAATATGAATTTTATCTATGTTGGTGTTTGATATCACAGGCTGTGGGTCTGCCTGGTTTTACAAGATAAGATGTACAACGTAATGATACAAATAGAACACATAAGTAGACCAGTCCTTTGGGGTAAGACATGAACACCATAAGATTTGCATATGGCAATATTTTGTAGGACACATGTGGAGCAGAATTACAGCCTACTTGTCAAGCACGTTGTATGATACTTGTTACAGTATTTTTTAAAAAATCTGCTTAACTCTAATCATATTCCTCTTTCCCCACATTCAACTATTTAGTCCATAGAGGAAAAGGTTACTGGTCTCTCTTCACTTCCAAGTTCTACCGCTTCTGCCAGTGAAATAGTCTGCAGTCCCTGGTGGCAGAAAGTCTACCTGAAAGGTGGATGCAATGTTCAAGACACTTCCTCATCCCTCCCTCCACTCCAGCAGGGGTCCTGGAGCCAGCCACAACCCCAGCAGCGAAAGGCAGCTCTTCTAGGGAGGGGGCATGGAGAATGCCCACAGGATGTGCTGATTTAGCCAGTTCTGTGGGCAGCTTCTGCTTGTAGAACTCCTATGGAGCCCTGGCTGTCCTTCAGAGCTGCCTTTCCTTGCTGTGCCCCTGGAATGAAGCTGTCTCTGCTAGCATCAGGGGAGGGGATGGGGTGATTTTATATATACATACACCAGCAGAAATTTATCAACACCCCCTTCCTTTCTCCTCCTTCCCGCCCGTTGTATATAGTGGGTGGCATATAAGTTGGGTTTCTATGCAAGTTCTTCAGTAGAAGGATCTTGGAGTCATTGTGGATAGTACTCTGAAACCATCTACTTCATGTGCAGTGGCAGTCAACCAAGCTCACAACGTTAGGAACCATTAGGAAAGGGGCAGATAAAAAGGGATAGATAATAAGACAGAAAATGTCATAATGCCACTATAAATCCATGATACGCCCACCCCTTGAATACTGCATACAGTACTGGTCATGCCATCTCATAAAAGATATATTAGAATTGGAAAAGGTACAGAGAAGGGCAACAAAAATGATTAGGGGGATGGAACAGCTTCCATATGAGGAGAGATTTCAAAGACTGGGACTGTTCATCTTGGAAAAGAGATGATTAGTGGGGGTTATGTCAAAGGTCTATAAAATCATGAATGGCATGGAGAAAGTGAATCAGAAGTGTTATTTACTTCTTCACATCAGACAGGAACCAGGGGTCACCCAATGAAGTTAATACAGAGCAGATTTAAAACAAACAAAAGGAGGTATTTCTTCACACAACTCACAGTCAACCTGTGAAACTTGTTGCCGGGGAAGTTGTGAAGGTAAAAACTATAACGGGATTCAAAAAAGAATTAGATAAGTTCATGGAGGATACATTCATTAATGGCTATTAGCCAAGATGATCAGTGATGCAACCCCATAATCTGGGGTCCCTAGCCTCTGACTTCCAGAAGCTGGGAATGGACAAAGGGATGGATCACTCAATGATTGCTGTTTCATTCATTCCTTCTGAAGCATGTGGCATTGGCCACTCTTGGAAGACAGGCTACTGGGGTAAACGGACCATTGGTCTGATCCAGTATGGCCATTCATATGTTCTAGGAAGGCTGATCTTGAAGTTAAGGCACTGGCCTGGGACTCAGGAGATTCCTAGCTCTGCCACAGACTTTCTGTTTGACCTTGGGCAAGTCACTTAAGCCCAGATTCTCAAAGTGCCTAACTCCCAATAAAAATCAATGGGATTTAGGTGCCTAAATATATTTGAGGATCTGGGCCTTAATTTCTTTTTCTGCTCTGTAAAATGGAGGTAATAATCCTTCTCCCCCTCACACACTTTGTCTATTTATATTTTAAACTGCTGTGAGCAGGGATTCTCTCTTACCATGCATATACACAGCACTTAGGACAGTCGGTCCCCAATCTTAGTAGGGGCTTCAAAGCTCTAAACTCTACTGTAACACAAACCACTAATGATGGACTCTCACGTCCGTGTCCATGTCCGAAGATTCAGCAAATGCTATAGGTGAACACGTACATGTGAGGTCAGACTAATGCAAGAAACACGGTTACCAGGGGGACAGACAAAATTGTCCATGACCCTTGCTGGCTGTTGTATCCTTGCTTCATGCTGTTCACATTTTCTCAGACGGTATTAATGCGCCTTACTTCAAAGCAGTTAGTAGAAACATGACATATCTGCCGCCACCTTGCTCTGTTATGAGCTGTTGCTTCCCAGTTGCTGGGATCAACTTGACATACTTTCACATTTGGGTTCATTGTGTCTTTATCATTTCTTCTGGCTGCCACAAGAAGAGGTATCTTGCTTTAGATGACTATAAAATATGGCCTTAAGTATTCTTAAATTGGCAATAGAATGAGATACTCAGACTAACACAGCTGAGCTTTTTATGAGCATGCTTTGAATGCCGGACATCTGACAACAATTCGGGATTTCAGTATTGGGAATCTTGCCCCACCATTTGATCCTGCAAATGGACCAAACATAGCACATGTGCAACTGATCAAGTTTCCAAATAATTAATAATCAGATTAAGTGAAGGGAACTTCCTTTTTCTTCCTCTCAGGAACTACTACAAACAAAGTAGATAATAATCTACATTTGTTCATCACATGCATTTTATTGAAAGATATAACACTCCCTGTACTCAAATCATCCGTCCTTTACATGGAGATGTGTAGAAGTAGACAATGGATTTTCACGGTCATGACTTTTCAACAGAATCTCATTTTTATGATGGTCAGAAAACACTGTTACAATGTATATTGCCTAATTTAACCATGGACTATCAAACCCATTATTTGGCTGATTCCTCATTAACAAGGCAATGTGCTTACAAGGCAGCAGGATGCACACGTGTACTCTGATGTTGATCTTGCTGTGCTCACAGGCTTTGTGGTTTCAGGCATTGTGCTAAAAGTTGAGTCAGGGCTCAAAGCAGAGAATGATGTCATATGCCCAATGAGAAGCATGCAGCAGGGCTGTCTCTGCAGTTCTGTGATAAGTATTTTCAGCAGATGAAAGCAAACAGATTTCATGGTAGGGAAACATAGAGTAAAAAAAAATAACGAAGCAAAAATATTTTTAAAATATCCAAAATACAAAGAGAAAATTCTTACCAAAAAAATCTTAATGTGCTGTTAAGACTGAAAAAAAAATTAAAAATTCAACAATTCTCAAAGTTAAGGTTGCTTCAGTAATCCTAATTTAGCCAGATTGCACATCCTATGGCTGTACCATATAATACTACATAACATAAATGTAAATCTTAATGTATTAGTGGTTAAGAAGACAAACAGGAATACATGATACTCTACGTATGTGCAGTGTGGCCAAATTACCAATGCAATACCAATGTTAACTTTTGGAATTTCCTTACTTTTGATTGCTTGGAACTGGCCAAAGAAGACAATCAAAATCTTTCTGTTGATTTTAATAGGAATTTGTTTGGGTTCTTTGTTTCTTAACCTTAATGTTGCAGTAATGCCAGTTTTATCTTAAGAAGAAGAAGAGAAGAAAGTCCAACAGACACTGCTTAAATCTTGGGAAATGGTGCCCAGTATGCCTAGCTATGCATTGCTGGCACCAGAAGCATGTACCTGTAAATTTGGGGGGGGGGAGAAATCTACTGGGAATAGTACCAATGGCAGTTGCTAAGTCAGAACATTAATAACCCAAAAACAAAAAGAGTCAAGTCTGTCAACAATTCTATACAACCTGCTTTCTTAGGCTTGGATTCTACATAAATTTACACACATGCTTACTCATGTAAATAGTCCCACTGAAACCACTGGGACTGGTTAAGGAAGGAGTAAAGTTAAACACGTGCATAAGTATTTGTAGATCAGGACCTTAGATTGTAAGCCTCTCAGGGTAGGGACTGCGTCTTATTCTGTGTGTGTATAGCAGTGGATAAGTGGGATTCTTATCTCAAAATGGATATTGACAAAATAGAGAAGGTTCAGAAAATCTGCTTTACAGTGAGAGATTAAAGAAGCTCAATCTATGTAGCTTGTCCAAGAGTAGGTTCAAGAGGTAACTTGGTCGGGGTCTATAAATATCTACATGAGAAAGAGACTTATGATAATAGAGAGCTCTTTAATCCAGCAGACAAAGTTATAACAAGATCTAATGACTGGAAGCTGAAGTAGACAATTTGAGACTAGAGAGAAGGTGCAAATGTTTAATGATGAAGGTAATTAAACACTGGAACAATTTATTAGGGATGTGGTGGATTTTTAGTCACTTGAAGTCTCTAAACCAAGATTGGGTGATATTTAAAAGCTGCTTGATGAAATTACGTGAGCTGTGTTATGCAAGACATCAGCCTTGATTATCGTAATAGTCCTTTCTGGCTCTTAAATCTATTGACCTTGTTTGAGGCCAGCTCTGGGCATTACCACAGTACAAACGGTAAGCAATAAATAATAATAATACTCCCGTTAGGACTAATTTTGTTCTACATTTGAATGTTCAAATTTCAGCAATTTTTTAGGTACTTTTTATGATACAAACTGGTGGTGAGAATAGAAAATAAGGTTGAGGCTCTTTTATAATCCCAAAACAGCTAAACATAATCAGCTTTGGTTTAAAACAAATAGTTTCTGTGGAGAAACGAAGCATGAAAAATATCAGCCCATAAGAAGAATTTTGGGGAAAGTCACAATGAGTAAAAACAGGGGCTGGGTAGGAGTGTGGTGTTATAACTTGAGCCTTTTCTTAACACTAGAGGTGGCATCCTCAATCCTGCTCCGTCTCCTTTTTGCCTGGTTAAAGGGCCTGAGTGTCATAAAGAGGCCATAAAAGCCCTGGTTGCAGTTGGGGGAGGATTTCTTTGGACAGCGCACTGCAGAAGACAGCGGAAATGATGCCTTTCAAGGAGCCCATTCTAAGCACCAGAATGGGGGTTTGTTTGGGGTGGCACTGCAGCATGCAGACCATGGAGATTCACAGCCATTAGGACAGCCGTTCCTGAACTTTTTCCCTGCATGACCCTATTTTCAGATGTGTTGCTTCCTGTGACCCCAGACAGCCTGAAGGACACCCTTTTAAAATCTGCACAGCATCACCTCATACATGCAAGGTCCCACTGCATTGAGGATGCCATTGTGTAGAGCAAAATGGCCTCTTCCACACACCAATGGAGTCCTGCATGCAAGGTCACGTTGTCTGGATGATGCCATTTGACAGTCCTGCACACTCAGGATTGCTTGGTGTGCCGAGACCACTGCATATCATGCTGAGTAATACTGTCTGATTATTTCCTGGCACTCTCCTATCTGTGCGTATCTGTCACTTGTTTCTTGTCTTGTACTTAGATTATAAATTCTTTGCGGTATCATTTTTTTCCTGTGTTTGTACAGTGCCTAACATAGTGGGGTCCTGGTCCATGACTAGAGCTCCTAGGATCTAGGGTAAAATAAATAAGAAGTCTTGAGAGGCTGCCATAACTTAGACAGCCCCCAAGTCCAACTTATACTGGGGGCGTCTTCAGCCCCAGAGCAGCCCAAGATTGGGAGAATGCAAAGGTGGGTTAAAGCCACTATAGCCACCCATCCTTTTAGGCTGGGAGTTCTGTGTCCATTACAGTAGTAGTAGGCTCCTGTTGGTGCTCTGGCCAAAATATAAAGCTGCCCTGATCCAGCAGAAATCTGAGGGAGAATGGCAGAATCAGTATCTCATCAGGGCGAGTCTCCTTACCAGGCTATAATTTACAGCTTCTTGTGCCAGTCAATCAGGACTCTGGTTTTAATTTTTCTCACAGTGAAGGAGGATGTTTTCATCTTAGAGCTGCAGTGCTACTGAGTCCAGTTCTTCAAGCTAAGACTAATCTACCCCTTAGTGTTCATTTGTTAAAGCTTTTCCTCTGATGCTAAGCAGTGGTTCCCCTCTCTTATGCTTGATTGGAGTTATTTGTTGTTACAGACTGTGAACAAGTTTTTTCATTAATTTTCAGTCTCATTCTCTCCAGAAACTGCGTGTCCTCACTGCCCTGCATAACCTCTCCCCCCCACACACACACACTTTTTTTTTCTCTTTAGTTGGTGGCTGAAACTGTTTGAGCTGTATAGAAATGCTGGGTTTGGAAACTGTGAGGATTATTCATTGCTGTCAGCGGAAATGCTCAGAATCTGGCTCTTCAGTCAGTTTCTAGTAAAAAGGACCTTAGTGAATAATGAGTATTAACAAAGCACAAGAGAAACAGATGTGCAGTTTTAATGTTGTTTTAAATAACCTGGGAGTGATGTTACGGGACAGGGGATGGAGTGGTGTTGTAAATGTGTACTGCCTTTTTTTGTTCCAGTGGAAGCATATTATCAGTATGTCCAGTTTCATGAATGTTGGAAGGTTCATTCGGAACAATCCTGTTGTTGCTAACTTCTGTTATCATATGACATCTATAAACCAAACTGTGTCACTTCTGAACCACACAAAAAAATGGGTAGTGCATGGATTTTTTAAATTAAATTTCACGTTTCTTCCCAACTCCTGGAGGTGCAGTAAAATAGATTGGTACAGGACCTTGAGTTAAGTCTGAAATCTTTTTATAGCCTCCAATTTAAAGAAGGACATTAGGCCAAATTCTGCACTCAGTAATATTGCTGTGAACCTGAAATAAATCCATTTAATTGACTGGAGTTACTTTGGATTTACATCGGGTATAACTGAGGACAGAGTTTAGTCTCATATTATTCTTATTAAATACCTGTTTAACAGGAATCAAGTGTGGATGCAGAAGCTACACATTTAATACCTTTCTTTGTAATCAATACTAAAAATGAAATCAGAGCCCAAAATATTGTGACATAGTACTAAAAATAGACACCTAAGTCCATATTTAAATACCATGGACAGATCTACACTACAAACTTGCATTGGCGGAGCTGTGCTGCTGTAGCACTTCCGGTGAAGACTCTTTAAATCAATGGAAGAGCGCTCTCCTGTTGGCTTTATAACTCCACCTCTGCAAGAGGCAATAGGTGTGTCAGGGGGAGAAGGCTCTTCTGCCAGCATAGTGCTGTCGATAAGGGGGGTTATTGTTGGTATAACTACAACACTCAGGGGTGTGGATTCTTCAAACCTTTGAGTGATGTAGTTATACCAAAGTGAGAGTGTGGTGTAGCCCTGGCCCTAGATAACTTGCCTGCTTAAGTGCTGTTCAGAGATGCTGAGCACCCACAAACTTCAGGTCAGTGAGAATCATGGGTGCACAACACCTCGGAAAGTCAAGGCACTCTTTAGCAGAAAGGTGCCTAAATATAGTTCTAATTGCCTTAACTTTAAACACCCACGTTTGTAAATTTTGGCATGGGAGTCTTCTAAAATGATATAATTGGAAGTCAAATACAGAGGGGCCAGGCTTCTGATACCTTTACTCACCTTAAATGGTATCATTGATGTCAGTAGGACTACTTACAGAGTAAGGTGGCTAAGGGTGTCAGAATCTAGCCCTAGGCATATATAAAATATAACATACACATGACTGTACAACGTAATAATTCATTTATCAAGGTTCTCTTTTTGAAGATAATACAAACAAGAAGACACAAGCAATTCTCTATTCTTTGGACTTAGGCATTTTGACAGATTTGTAACAAAATAGAGAAAACCTCATCCCCTATGTGTTGTCTTTTGGATCAGGAAGCCCAGTGGAGGTGGCAAAAGGAATATTTACAAAAGTGAAACCTCAAAGAATGCTTTAACCTTTCAACTTTATACATATAGTATCTGAAGTTCACAGAACTTCTTTTGACTAAGTCTTCTCACAAAGACATGCTATTCCATAAATACAGATATCTGTAAATCATCTAATATTGCATTTCATAGAAACCAATTGATTTGGTGGGGAAGCAGAGGAGGAAGTGCCACTGCTATTGCATATCATTCCCCACCTGCCTCCAAAACTCATTGAAGCCCCTCCATGGGGGTGTTGAACATTGACCTCTGACATGATCTTGGAGGGGCTATAGTTTTGAGTGAAATATAATCTATTTGCTAAGAATGTTTATAGAAATAATAATGGAGGTTATTGAAGCTGTAACAGCAAGTAGAAGAATCTAGAGAGAGGGAGAGTAAAAATAGACTTGGCTATAAATTTCAAGGATTTAGTGTTAAAGGCTTAGAGTGAGGCCTAGCAGAAGTTGGTATTATGTGGTTGCCAGAAGGCTATGAAATTTAGCGATATGTACCTTGTGATAGTTTAGCAATGCATTGTGTAACAAATGGGTAAACTACAAAAGAATGTATGGTAGCATAGAATTTTAGGAGCTTTTTGCCATAAGAGCTAACCCCATTGATGGAACTCCTGCAAATGTTTGGGTTAACTGTCAGAAATGCAATTATGGTCAGCTGGAATACCAAGTATGAATAGGGGTCTGAGACCTAATCAGATATAATCCCAGATTTGTGTGGGTAGCATTGAAAAGGTGTATCAAAGGTTGTCAAAGCCATCCGTAGCTGAGACACCAGGATGATGATAAGGGGTAAACGGGTAGGAAGCCTGGCCCAGCACCGTCCTCTTGTGGTGAGCTCCACTGACTGTTTCTTCCATCTTTATTTCTAATGGTCTGCATAAAATTGAAAGCATGCACAATGTAAGAAGATAAATATGAACAATGCAGGGAATCACTTTACTGTATTTATTTATATGTGTATTGATTTTTCTATTATTTTAATTATATTTGTATCTACGAACTAAAGCTGAGTTTGTGTGTGTGCTTCACCAACTTCATTTTCTTAATTAACTCCAAGTAGCCACCTGAATAAAGAATTTATTGTTTGTGATAGATGCACATTGCACTCTAGATTAATCCCAGGCTACGGGGATTGTCCAGGGCCGGATTGTGTGAGAAGGGGCAGGCTGGAGGCAGTAGTGCACGGGGACAGAAGGATGGCTGCTCTTCACATCAGCATTACCTCCCCTGAGTTTCTCCTCTGCAGGTTAGAATCTTCCCTTAGAAAGGTTTATGAGGTGGTGGCTGGTGAGGGATTCCATAGCAGCAGCAGTTCTTGTGGAAGCCATACTGTCAAGAAATGATGAGAGCCATGAACCAGTGCAGAGCACAGGGCCTCTGTGCACATGACTCTGTACCATATGGTTTCTCTGAGATCTCTGTAAATCTCAAGGGATCTGCTAGTTTTGGGGCGCATGCCCCCTCTTCATTCTGTGTGGGTAAACTCACCCCTGGGGAATGATACCACATAAACTTTATGAGGAAAAGCTCATCAGGTTTTCAATCCCCTATATGAGTAATTCCCTAATGCAGGACAATCAGGCCCTCAAAATTAAAAATAGAAGTCTGCATTCAGGTTTCCATGGAAAAAGCAAACCTGAGTGAATGATGATCATTCCTGCTGCTTAAAGTCTTTGACCTGATCGGAACTGGGGCTGAATGATTTTTTAATGAGTTGCATTTAATCTGTCCAGTTTATGCACCTGGTTCTCATTGACCTCAGCAGGAACTACATGCTTGCATGGGGGATGGAATTTGGATCCCAGTAATGTTAGGTACTAGACTATTTAAATATTTGTGGAAAATAAGAAGGCATTAGTTTCCATAAGCAGTTTCCATTCCTTATTGACCTGTTGGGATAGTGGTAGGTTTTAACTCATCTTAATCCTCTTTCACTGACCTGGCTGCCATTCCACTCCACAACATCCAATCAGAAGGAAGATAGACATAACCTTTCCCAAGACACTGTCTCTGCCGCTCTGTAGATGTATTCGCAGATTGTGATGCATCTGTCTCCATCCTTTTCTACCCGCTCTCCCCAGGACTGATTCAAAATAAATCACATTGATGTCATGTTTGCATTGACATGGGGTCTCGAGGTTATTCCTTCAAAGTCACTTTGTTAAATGATTTCTGCTTGGAAAATCATATTCTATTCTAGGCAGTCATCATCTTAAAGCATTTCACCTCAGGAATCTTGGTGTCAAATCAGAAGTGCTTCACAAATGAAATAGCTATTTGCCATTATCCATATCACAAAACTCAGATTACTTGCCATGACTTTCTTTAGTTAGGAAAAACTGAGGACTAGTATGGCAGGATAGTTATGTTGGTAGTTAAGCAAACTCTTGTACTATGTGGGGAAGAGCTGTAAGTGATTCTAGCTGTTGCCATCAGATGTTCAGTTTTATGATCATCAGAAATTATACATGTTACAACGTGAATTTCAGAACACAAAATTCTGCAAGGTTGGGAATTAATTTTGAATATATCAAGCAAAACATTACCTCTATAAATAAGCCCCAGGGGTCAGATCCTCAGTGGGTGTAAATTGTCATACCTTCATTGGCTTCAGCTGAACTACAACAGTTTACACAAGATGAGGATCTGTGCCCTTGTACTCTGCAGTGAGATTAAATCCTGTAACCAGGTTCCTGCAGTCCTGCCAGGGTGCTGAACTTAAAGAGCAAACATACTTCTGCAGCATTTTCAAATACATTAAAAATGGAGGATTTAAAAAAAAAAACTTAAAATGTGAAAATGAATCATAATGTCTGAAGTATTCTCTGGGCCATTTATTTTCATGTTATATTTTAGTTATTTTATTTGCTGCTCTCCAGCTATCATTTATCAATGTGTTGCAGATTTATGTATGGGCAACTTAAAACTTCATTGCAGAAGTTGAGGGGGCTGGAGGTGGAGAGAGCTGCAGATTGCTATTGTGCAAGGGACTTTTTTTCAGGCAGGAACTGTAAGAGAGGACTTGAGTTTTAGGGGCCTAGGAAAGGGTTGATGTTTTTCTCTCATGCTCCCTAGTGGATAGAGGTACAGGCCATTGGAATTGTTTTGGGAAGGTCTGAACTCCTCGTTTCTCACCACAGCAAGACTTGACAGCAATCAATTGCCCCACTATCCCCGGGCTCCGTATTTGCCACTGTCTCTAGCAATGGTGAACAAATAAAGTACAATAGAACCTCAGAGTTACGAACTATCCGGTCAGTCACACAACTCATTTCGAACCAGAATTATGCAACCTGGCAGCAATAGAGACAACAAAATTTAAAAAAAGAAAAAAATACAGTACAGTACAGTGTTAAACATAAACTGTTAAAAATAAAGGGAAAGCAGCATTTTTCTTCTGCACAGTGACGGTTCAAAGCTATATTAAGTCAATGTTCAGTCGTAAAGTTTTGAAAGAACAATCATAGCGTTTTGTTCAGAGTTATGAACAACCTCCATTCCCAAGGTTTCCCCTCTACTAGAACCTGAGAATTACGAACGCCTTGGGAATGGAGGTTGGTTTGTAACTCTGAAACGTTTGTAACTCTGAGCAAAACGCTATGGCTGTTCTTTCAAAACTTTACGACTGAACATTGACTTAATACAGCTTTGAAACTTCACTGTGCAGAAGAAAAATGCTGTTTTTAACCATCTTAATTTAAATGAAACAGGCACAGAAACAATTTCCTTACCTTGTCAAATCTTTTTTTTTAAACTTTCCCTTTATTTTTTTAGTAATTTACATTTCATGCAGTATGGTACTGTATTTGCGTGTGCGTGTGTGTGTCTGCTGTTGCCTGATTGCATACTTCCAGTTCCAAATCAGGGGTATGGGTGACCGGTCATTTCATAACTTGTGTCCTACTGTATAATACAAATTAATAATAATGTTGCCCTGCTCCATGCATAGTTATGTTAGACAGTGCTCACTGCACTGGCAGCTGCCTACAGCTCTGTTTACACTAGCACATCCACCATTTCTACCACCTGGAACTGAACTTACGGTAGCAATGGTGGGAAAGTTTAGCAAAAATTTTCCCTAGACAAAAGCATGGAGGTTGGAAAAGCAAATAAACATGGGAGAGTACAACCAAATTGGTGGTAGCCACACATCTGGTTTAAAACACAAACAAAACACATCTAGGACAAAATTTGGCTCTATTGAAGTAAGTGGCAAAACTGATATCAGTGGAACCAGAAATTCGCCCTTTATTTTTGTGTGGGCCAATGAGAGAAAGGTGGCAGTAGTTTGCTTTCTTTGCTTTTCCTTGTCCAGTCCAGTTAGTAGTAGCACAGTTTTAGACAACTGCCTGAGACTCTAACATTTGGCCCAGTTATACAAAACAAAACAAAAAGCAAAAAAAACCAACAACCCTTTGAAGTTCTCAGCGGTACAGTATAAATATTGTATCTGCAGCTGCAATGAGTATTTTGCTTGTTTCATCAATGCTCCATTCTTTCTCCATTTCTTCCTTGTCCCTTAAAGCCATCAGAAGATTATATTTCTGAAACAGTAGCCACTTTACTCTCAAAGAGCTCTTGAAAACAGAAGAGTATCCAAGAGGCAAAACCATTTTTTCTTTCTGTTGGTTGGACTCTTCCTTACAATTTTATAAAAAAAAGAACAGAGTATTAGCTCATAGTAATGTTGTGATTGCCAGTCTGTTGGTGTGTTTTTTGCTATAATGTGTGTGTGTAACTACATATTTTCTCATGCACTTGCTGCCATCTGACTAATCCAGCACTAATTCAGACAGGTAGTGAATGACAAGCTCTGGTTTGTGTCTATGAATATATTTTGCAGTTTTGTCTTTTAGGTAATTTTATGGCCTCTTATTACCATAGTTTCTGAATGCCTGACAGTCTTCGGAACCTATTTCTCCTCCCAACACTCCTGGGAGGTAGGTAAATGCTGTTACCCCCATTTTATGGATAAGAAACAGACATAGAGAAACTAAGTGACCTGCCAAATATCACACAGGAAGTCTCTGGAAGAGAAGGCAATTGAAGGGAAGTCTTCAGAATCTGTGGTTAGTATCCTAACCACTGGGCCATACTTCTTCCCACTGTCTCATTACCTGGAGCAAAATCACTAAATGTATCCAATATTAAATTGATATAGATTCATATTTTAATTTGAAGATCTGTTAATTTTAATATAGGAAACGTATATGCAGCAGCCTTAAAATCATCCTCGAACACTGGAAATTCAATGGATTCAGGCATTTAGTCTACATTCTTAGTTACGTAGCTCTGAGAAAACATCTGCTATTAAACATGATAAGCAAGGCAAATTTAATATTACCTGGTCAGCAGTGAAGTTCTCTTGGCTGTAGTTATTTGTAACTTGAGATCTGAATGCATGTGTCCTTCCCCTCCCCCATTTTGTCAGAATATTCAGAAATAATCATCTTCACAAGGTGCTTGGACACTACGGTGATGGAAAACTTAGAGATATCTTAGGATAAGATGTTTAAGCTGGAAGAAAAAGTAATATATTGATGCTCTTAGAGTCAACTTCCTGATTGGCATCACTGGAAATTATGGAACATTATTTGCAGGTTTTTGTCTAGAAAATGTGCTGATGACAAGTACCAGCAGGAGCCTGGGAAAAGGTGAGGGATTGGTTACTGGGCAGGCCGTCCCAAGACACTCCCTTGTGGCACAACCATCCCCCAGAGGGTTCTGGCCTTGGCTCACCCCTCTCCGTATTCCTCAAATCTCTCCACCAATGCTCTGTAAGCAAAAGTCACCCAGGTACCAGGCTCATTTATTAAAATACAGGCTTCAAAATAGCATTTTACAATATTAAAAGAAAATCCAATTTCACAAGTCAAGACTTGTCACTTAGTTCTGTCATCTTCTGCCAGTCTAGACTCTTCCAAACCACTCATCCTTCAGAGTGGAGGGTGCCAGGCTTCACCCTATATTCCCTTAATATACTCAAGGCCCCAGACAAAAAAAATGGAATAAACAGCATACAGCCATCCTGGGCCCAATGAAACTTTCATGCAATCCATGTCTGCCCTCCCTGGGCTTAAATTCCTAGTCCATCCTGGGTTCTTTCCTTGTACAGAAGGCTCCAGGGTAATTCCCCTGATAATTTTCCTGATAATTAGCTCTCTCCTGCTTCTCTCACCAGGGGACTCTGGCAAGAACCATGCAGCTATCCCAGAGAGCTACTACCAGTACAAATGTACACATACACTGTCCCAACTATGGCAAGGCTCTTTGTAGAGGCCATGCACTCTCTCTGAGGCCCCATTGGGAAGCAGCTAATTAGTCACATGTGAACTAGACCCATTCCCTCTTAAAAGGGCCATTCCTCCCATAGTATCCTTGCCTATCCCTGGTTGGACAAGATATATAAGGAAGAGAAAACTGGGTCATAGGGAAGGAAAACTCTGGCCTCTTTCTCCCTGACAGGTTGAGGCAGGGAAAAGCCCGGGAATGGTGATCAACATTTTTCAACTGAGTTATTTTGTGTTGTTTATCCCCAGTTTTAAACAATCAACCATGCAAGGACTGGGACGTGGAGTTGCTTCCTGTCCCTGGCTGCTGGAACAGCCCACCAGCTTACAGCACTCATATTCCCAAACTCAAGGTGCAGTGTGTGTGTGTGTGTGTGTGTATATATATATATATATAACACAGAATGTATAGTTTTCATTTTCAATCATAATAAAGAACAATCATTGCCCAAAAACAAAGTGAATGCCCTCCCCTTAAAAGCCCGAGACAAGGGATGGATTTACCATTCACTAAGGCTATGTCTGCAATACAGAACTGAACTGTTCCTCACTGAATTAGTGGTACAGGATTGGTTCAGGCACAAATGGCTCAGCGTGACCCTGTCAGTTCACATTCTGAACCAATGCAGCTTTGCCCCGTGTCCATACTGGCATTATTCTAAATAGTTCAGTTGCTGTGATCACTCTAGGTATCTCTCCCATGGCTCCTGGCACCACTCTCAGATCAGTGGATTCGGGGAGATATCAAAAAGCCAGTGGTGAACAAAAATAAGAAGGGCCATGCTGTGTCGGACCAATGATCCATCTAGCCCGGTATCCTGTCTCCCGACAGTGGCCGGTGCCAGATGCTTCAGAGCAAATGAACAGAACAGGGTAATTATTGTGTGATCCATCCCCTGTCATCCAGACCCAGCATCTGGCAATCAGAGGCTTACAGGCATCCAGAGCATAGGTTGTCCCCCTGACCATCTTGGCTAATAATCATTGATGGACTTATCCTCTGTGAATCTGATTCTTCATTTCACCCAACTATAGTTTTGGCCATCACAACATCCCCCCAACGAGTTCCACAGATTGACTGTGCATTGTGTAAAGAAGTACTTCTTCTGTTTGTTTTAAATCTGCTATCTATTAATTTCATAGCGTGACCCGTGGTTTTTATGTTATGTAAAGGGGTAAATAACACTTCCTTTTTCACTTTCTCCACACCATTCATGATTTTATAGACTTCTGTCATATCTCCATGAATCATCTCTTTTCAAAACAGACCAGTACCAGTCGTCTTAATCTTTCCTCATATGGAATCTGTTCCAGACCCCTAATTATTTTTGTTGCCTTTCTCTGTATTTTTTCCAATTCTAATATATGTTTTTGAGATGGGGCGACTGCACAGAGAACTGCATGCAGTATTCAAAGTGTGGGCATATCATGGATTTATATAGTGACATTAGATAATAAGACAATAAATATCATATCACTTTCCTAATGGTTCCCAACATTCTGTTAGCTGTTTTTTTACTGCCGCTTCACATTGAGCAGATGCTTCCAGAGAACTATCCACAATGACTCCAAAATCTCTTTCTTGAGTGGTGACAGCTAATTTAGACCCCATCATTGTGGGGGAGTGGTTTGAACCACTGTGATTAGGGCAGTGATGTCCATCTACATTGGCACTAAAACAATTCAGTAGTTTAAACTGGCCAAAAGTAAGTTTAATGCAAATTGTTCTTGGAACACATGTTAACCATTCGGAGCATTTTTGTAAAATATCTCCTGTCCACATACAAGTCTGCTGAGGGAACTGAATGTTTCTTAGAATAGTACAATTCTCTAGAGTAGACAAAGCCTGACTTGGCTGGATATGGGAGCGAAGGGAAATCCTGAGTCAAGGATCTTCCACTGAGAGCACGTTGCCACCAGCTAATGTGAAAACACATGTATCCTCCAGATGTTGCAAACATATGTTCTAATGACAGCTTTCAATGAAGCCTGAATTTTAGCTAGCATCAGCCCAAACATATACTTATGTGACATCATACAGGCAGCTCCAAAACTGCTTAACAGACACACAGGTAGCATATAAATTATACAATTTATTTCATCTCTCCAGTCAGCTGTCATGCACAGAGCTAACTGTACGGTGTGAGAGCCAGGATGATACAGCTATGCTGTTTTTCGTAGTGCTTTCTCCAGAGAAGGGGAAATTCTGGCCAGAACTAGGGCACAATGCTTTTTAGATGCCTAGTTTACTGTACTTGTACATTATGGAGCAGATTTTCAAAATAGCTTAAAATTCAACAGCTCCCATTGACAGCCATCAGGAGGCAGTTCTTTTTAAAATCCAGCCACTTATTTAAGGTCTTAAATGGGAGCTACTGGGTGCTGAGCACTTTTGAACATCTGCTCCTTTGTATATGTGCCTGTACAACAATCTAGCCAGAATTCAGCAGTGACCTTTTGTAGGACAAATACAATGTTGCTGGCTATCGTCTGCCTCTGCACTTTCTTTTTAAAGACCTCACAGTCTTTGGGACGTTGTTTTATATTTTTCATTGTTACCTATGTGTTATTTACCTAAAGAACTAGCATTCTTTTTCCAGGGAGCTGGTTCTTGAATTGGATTCTTCATTCAGTGAGCAGCTAGCGTAGTGAGCAGAGCATAGGGGTGAGGTGTTTATGGTGACCTAGGCTTCACTATCATGAGACCTGGGTATTGATAAATGTTACTAAGAGTGTACAGAAGGACCCATTCCTTATCTGATTGTAGTCAATGGAAGCGCTATAGACTTCCATAGGAAAGGAATTAGCTTCATAGTTTGGTTTTTTAATGCTACATATTGTTGTAGCAGTTTTCATCTTCAAAGCACTGTACAGTTATTAACTAATTAATCCATGCAATACACCTTAGGTTGGTAATTCATAATATAATGAGTCACCATCCACATTTTACTGTTGGGGAAATTGAAGCAGAAAAGTTAAGTGCCTTGCCTGAGGACTCACATCAGACTATAGGAAGACTTTGGCATCCAGACCCATTATCTGTTAATCATGTTGCCTCACCTCTTGTTATGAAATATTTTGTTTTTGAAGACCTGTAGGGCCAATTGCTAGGAAGAGGAATGTACTTTGATCAACTTGCTTCCTTCATAATATACACATCAACTGAAGGCACCTGCCTATTGATTGTGAAATCTGTACACAGCCTTGAAGTGACTAAAAGGACCCCCAAAGACTTTGCATGCCCATATAGCCATGGCTGCAAAATATTCCCATGGTCCCCTGCAGCCAGCCAGAAGTTGTGCTCTGTCCTGTAGGACACAAATCTACCCCTAGTTACTCATGCATTTATGACCTCTAGACTTCATTACTGCATTTCATAGCTGGGAAGGAGGCCAAACAAAACTTTAAAAGCTTCAATGGATACAAAATGCAGCAGCCGGTCACTAAATTACAAAAGTCACTGTGCTCACAGTCTCTACACTGGCTGCCCATTGAACAAAGAGTCCAATTCAAGGACCAGCTCTCTGTAAAAAGAATGGTATTTGTTTAAGTAAATAACTAGCTTGTGAGAACCAGGTAGGTGACAATTAAATGTGTAAAATAGAGTCCCAAGGTTCTGAGGTGATTACAAAAAGAAGCGCAGTGACATTGCATTCTCAGTGTGAAGGCGCATCTGTGTTACTTTGCCAGGACATGTGGAATTAAATCAACATCTCCAGAAATAGGAGTGAAACTCAAGTTAGGCCTATCTTTAAATGTTATTGCAGAGAGAAGGAAGTAAACAGTGACAATAAAAAGCCTCATAAAATCATACTATATTCATTTCAAAGGCTATGTTGATACAATCTTTTGGTCGAGATTTAAATGCCCATGCAAGGAACATGAGCATTCTTGTCTCCGCACCAGCCTGTGACATCTAAAGCCAGATTCATTCCTGCTATACAGTAATTCCTGTGAAATCAGCAACAGTACACCACAGACATGAATTGGCTCACATAGTATCAGACATTACTGATATAGTGCTAAAAGTAATATTCATGTGTGCAGTGTGGCTGATTTACTGTTGCTATAATTTTCAACTTCCTGACTCGTGTGTTTAAAATCTCAATCAAAAGTTATGTTCACACAGGCTTTTACAGTTAATTTCCTTGTTTTATTTTTAGCTAGGAGGAAAAACATAAGTAGAGGAAAGATGGTGGGGAAAAAAACAAAAGTACCAATGTGTACATTCATATTTGAATATACAGTTATTAGGTTAATTTAACGTTATCCTTTTTCATTTATTAATATTATTAATCATTTGTATTATCGTAGTGTCTAAGAGCTGAATTCAGGAACTAAGAACCCGTTGTGTTAGGTGCTGTATAAACACAGAACAATGGTCCCTACCGCTCAAAGAGCTTACAGTCTAAGTATAAGAGAAGAGACAACAGATGAATGCAGACAGATCAATGGGAGTACAAGGAAATAATGAGACAAGTATTAGCATAATTCGCAGTGGTTTCAGCACTCCAGCGGTCTAGCTGTCGTGAAGTTTTTGAAGGCTTGATGGCAAAGGAGAGTTTAAAGAGGGTTTTGAAAGTGGATAATGAGAGAGCTTTGTGGATGTTTATGGGAGCTCCTCCCACGCGTGGGAGAAAGCACAGATACGCTTGTTTGAAAGTGTAGCTATATTTATTCATGAGCTGTTCTCTTCTATGCCTGTATTGGATTCTACTGGTCAGTAGTTGTGCAGCTGAATGAGGCTCAGATTGTACATTCTAGCCACTTTCAAATTTTGTGCATGTTCAAAAACACAGAGGACCCATTGCTACTAGTAGCCGAGTGCCTCCTGAAAGGTGCTGGACTCCCATGCCTCCGTTGTCTTGTGGCCTGTCTGTACTGCTGTAGGGAGTTAGACTAGAAGCAGAAAGAGACAATTAAGCCAGAACCCTTGACTTGAAGCTACCAACTAGAGGAATGAAGGCTGTAGGAGGGAGCTAGGTCATAAAGAAGGAAGAGAAAATTGTTAATGTTAAAAAGATGATGTTAATGTTACCGTTGACAATTATTTTCCTTCCAAGATTAACGTTTAATTTTTTTTCCTCCTCTTCTTATAGGCAGAAATGGTACGTGCTGCTTTCCAAGCGCAGAGAGCCTTCCTATTGTTAGTGTCTCAATATCAAGAACCTCAGGAGGTAAGGAAATATGTATAGCATTTTGGGAGGCAACGTACTAGAATGTCTGTGTGCGCGCGCGTGTGTGCATGCGTGCGTGTAAATGGCAGCACTCAAGTTATCTTGCATTCACTGCTTTGTATTTAGAGGGAATATGTGATGCTTTGCTCAACTCAATGCTCTACTGACATGAGTTTGGGATGGACACAGTACAAGTGGCAAAACTAGAGTGGGTTATGCGACTCCTCTCAAGTGAGTGCACGTTATCACTTATGCTGTTTGTCACACATCTTACAGAACATTTTAAAAATATTGTAGAAAGTTTTTAAAATTCTTTTATTGCAACTACTTTTTGCAGCCCTCCGCCTATAAAGCAAAATACCTTAGTAACTATAAGTCCCACTGTACAGCCATAAAATCCTTCAAATGCCCTAAAACAACTTTTCCATACCTAAAAGTATCACCATACTAAAGGGACCTTTGGCTCTTCTGTGACTGGAAATGAGTGCTGTATATCTCATTGAGAAGCAGATCTCCTGTTTCCCATGGAATAAAACTCCTAATTTTAGCCCTGTAGGGACTCGAGATAACTGACTGGAAAGTCATAATATTTTTTATGTATAGAAACATTATTATTGGACTAGGGCTTACTTGTGTCCTGCCTGAGGCCCAGGTTAGAATAATTTTGGGAGGAAAATACCACATTTTATGAAAAGAAGAAGGAAACATTTCTCTGACAGGACGATGATTTTTTAAAGGGGAGCTATTTGAATCCTTCACAATTTGGGCATGCAGCAGTCATGTGGTTGCTAGGAAGCCTCTACTGCAGTTTTTGTAATACAGTAGGCTTTGACCTGTCCATCTCAAAAGATCCCAGTCTCTCCACGGGCCCATCTTCAAACCCTCCTTCATGGGCATGCAGGGAATGAAGAGTCCCTGTGCACAGCCTGTCCATAGCCTGCAGTCTCGACCACCCTGTTTCGGCTCCTTGCTCGATAAACTGTGTAATTCAGTAATCCCTCAGAGGGGCTCTTAGTCACTAGCATGAATTAACAAAATTCTGCCATCACTGGCAATCCTATAGATACAAATAAAAACAAATTAGAATCAGTACGTTTTAATGGCATGGGTGCTCTAGGAGGACAATAGGGCCAAGCCTTGACACGTGCAAATTCCGGGCCAGACCTCTGATTGCACAGCCTGATCCCTTCTTGCTGTGGGCTGTGTCATTGTGTCTCCATCTGGCCCTGCTCGCAGAGGGTAGAAGTGGGTCATAATTCACCGAGGCCATGCAGGATTCCCATTGGGGCAGGGCCTCAAGCAATCATTTGTCCCGCTTGTAAGGCCAGCACTGCACGAAGCCATAAAAACTCACAGGTAAATCAGCCCGTTACAATAGACAGATCCCACTTCATTATTGCTACATCCCCATCTCACAGGAGTAAAAAGCTGATTATTTGGGATTGCTATTGTTTGCCTGGTTAGATGTTTGGGTATCAGATTTATTTTCTCTGTGCTTTGCTGGACTTATATATTGGCATTATGTCGTTTTCTGTCTTCTCATCTGTCCCTTTCCTAATGGTTCCTAATGTTCTGTTAGCCTTTCTGACTGCCGCTGCGCACTGAGCAAGTGTTTTCAGAGAACTAGCCACAAATCAAGATCTCTTTCTTGGTTGGTAACAGCTCATTTAGACCCCATCATTTTGTATGGGATTATGTTTTCCAATGTGCATTACTTTTCATTTATCAACATTGAATGTCATCTGCCATTTTGTTGCCCCGTCACCCAGTTTTGTGAGATCCCTTTGTAACTCTTTACAGCCAGCTCTGGACTTAACCAGTTTGAGTAGTTTTGTATCATCTGCAAACTTTGCCACCTCACTGTTTACCCCTTTTTCCAGCTCATTTATGAATACTTCGAACAGCGCTGCTGCCAGTACAGATCATTGGCGGACCTCGCTATTTACCTCTCTCCATTGTGAAAACTGACCATTTATTCCTCCCCTTTGTTTCCTATCTTTTAACCAGTTACTGATCCCTGAGAGGACCTTCTCATGACTGTTTACTTTGCTTAAGAGCCTTTGCTAAGGACCTTGTCAAAGGCTTTCTGAAAGTCCAAGCACACTATATCCCCCGGATCACCCTTGTCCACATGATTATTGGCCCCCTCAGAGAATTCTAATAGATTGGTGAGGCATGATTTCCCTTTACAAAAGCCATGTTGACTCTTCCCCCAACATATCATGTTCATCTATGTGTTCTGAAGTTCTGAAATTTCGCATTTGAATTCCTTTGGAACTCTTGGGTGAAATACCACTTGGTCCTAGTGACTTATTTCTGTTTAATTTATCCATTTGTGCCAAAACCTCCTCTACTGACACTTCAATTTGGGACAGTTCCTCAGATTTGTCACATAAAAAGAATGATTCAGGTGTGGGAATCTCCCTCACTGCATCAGTCTTCACTGCAGAAGATAAGAATTAATTTAGCTTTTTGGCAAAGACCTTGTCTGTCTTGAGTGTTCCTTAGCACCACAGATTGTTTGGCAGGCTTCCTGCTTCTGATGTGCTTAAAAAAATGTGCGCTGTTGTTTTTTGTGTCTTTTGCTAGTTGCTCTTCAAATTCTTTTTGCCTGTCTGATTATACTTTTACACTTGACTTGCCAGAATTTATGTTCCTTTCTATTTGACTTCCAGTTTTAAAAGATGTCCTTCTGTCTCTAAACTGTCTCTTTTACTCTCTTGTTTAGCCATGTTTGGTCCTCTTACTATTTGAGGTAGACATATAGTAAGATGTTTTAAAAAAATTTCCTTGCAAGGCATTGCACTCTTGTGACTGTTCCTTTTCATTTCCATTTAAGAAGCCTCCTCATTTTTGTGTAGTTCTCCTTTTTGAAGTTAAATACTACTGTGGTGGGTTTCTTTGGTATTCCCCTCCTGCAAGGATGTTATATTTAATTACAATATGGTTATTATTCCCAAGTGGTTCAGCTATAATGTATTCACTTCTTGGACCAGATCCTCTGTGTCACTTAGGGCGAAATCAAGAATCGCCTTTCCCCTTGTGGGTTCCAAGACTAACTGCTCCAAAGAGCAGTCATTAATGGTGTCCGTTCATGATTAACTTCCATTGTTAGGCATACAATACACAATAATCAGCCAGGGAGATAAGTGTCTATCCCTTGATTGAACAGAACCTGTTTATCACTTTCTGGTGACCGGTCTTACATAGCTTAAGAATGCAGTTTTCAGTATATATACACATAATTCCTTATACTATTTGTACATACATTTTGTAGTGATTGTGATGAGCAGTGAGAGACAGAATTTCAGTAGAGATCTACATGACACTTTTTGGTAACTTACTATGCATATAACTGATTCAGGGGATCCTAGTAAAACTCAATGCAGTATTACCAACCCCAAAAATTGTGTGTCAAGTCCACCCAAATGTTCATGATTGCCTTTAAACAAGAATATATTCTGGAGATCTTTTTATTTGTATTCTTGTTTATGAGCTTTTAGCATAATCGAGTCACATTTTCAGGCTTTTCCCTGAGAGCTAGAAACTTTCTATTAAAAAAAAGTAAACAGAGTCTCGTGTAATCATTGCTTTGCAGGAATGCAGGCTTTAAAACACCAAATATTGCAGAACTTGCAAAAAAAATCACAAGAGTTGGCAACTTCTTTCTTGCACTTTGGCTGGCATGTTATAGTCTTGTGTACCTTGTTGAAACATATGCTAGGACTTGTGCGGTCAAGACTGGAATGTTATAGCTATAGAGGGAGGTCCACATGGGGTTTAGGTGAGCACCACTGGAAAATTAAAAATGTCCTAAGTATTCAAAAATCAATGTTTTTTTTCCTGATCACTTCTGAGTGAGACCAAGCCTAGTGCATTTGTGTTTAATATCAAAAGCATTAGACAGTATTACTAGTATGCACATTTATTTTGGTGTGCTTCCATAAAAAGGATATTGCTGTGCATTCTGTCTTTTTTTTCAGACCCAGTTCTTTGTGTAGCTTTACACTCAGCTATGCTGTAGGCCAGTGGTTCCCAACCTTTTTGGCTCAAGGGCCACAGATACCATTTTTACAACCCGGAAGGTCCACCAGTCTTGGCCAGTAGTCCCCTCTTCCCCTCCCCCCTGCAGCCAGATGGAAGGAGTTCAGCAAGGAGGCTGCCTCCTCATTGATCTTCCATCTCCCTGGCTGCAGCACGGAAACCACACACAGATCAGTTCTCCCCTCCCTCTGGCTCCAGCAGGGACCCCAGCACCTATGGACCTAGGTGGAGCGCTTTGCGCTGATCTCCCATCCTCTTGGCTGAAGCAAGGAGCCTGCACTGGTCTTTTAGCCCCGCGAATACGTCCTTCACCCCCAGGTCCTTTGGCGGTGGCTCCCTTCTGCAGCCAGCAGGAGGGGAACCGCGGGCCACTTTGAAAGCCCCCGTGGGCCACTTTTGGCCCCCAGACCGCAGGTTGGGAACCACTGCTGTAGGCAGACCTGAACACTGCTGACAGCTGCTTATTCTGTGCAAAATATAGTTTGCATGGCAGAAGCTTGAATAGTGTTTTCCATTGCAAAGCATGCAGTTCCAGGCACCACTCTGTCTTTTCACATCTGCATGTCAGCAGTAGGAAAATCGTGTGACTAATTACAAACAGATTAACAGGTTTGCAGATTGTTTTCTGCAGCACATATGAAAACTGGTGAGCACAGAATAGCCCAAGAGAGGGAAGAAAGGAGAGTCCCCGTCCCTTCCCCTCCTCCCCCATGACTATATCCATGTGATGTCATCTGGGTCTACTTGTATTTATAGTCTAAAGCTACAAAGTCAGTGTGGAATCCAAACAGGAAAGCTAATCATTAGTGTATCAGAGTGCACAGGACAGAGAAAAGCAAATGAAGATAACAGCATATTTGTAAATGCAAGAGAAAAGCGAGTAATTCTGTCATTCAGTTGTCTAGACTGTTAGCTTTAGTAATGTAAAGCTGTGAATGAGCCAGTGAATTGCAATTATGGCATAATAGCTTTGTAGATATTCAGAGATAGCAGTGTGGAGACTGAGAGGATTTATTGAGTTCCTCTCATGTTGTGATGTCACACACAGTGCCCTTTTAAGAAAAAAAGAAAAAACACTGAAAAAATAAATTAGCTCAGCTCTCTTTGCTTAAAGAAACTAATGAATTAGATAATGAACATTAAAAAGATAGTTGTTGTGATAATATTATAAGGGCCTGTTAGGGTTAACAGAGGAGAGCAAAGAAAAATACATAATGTATAGAAGCAGAGATTTTTTTTTTCTTTTATTCAATGCTGTGGTCACTAATTACATTTAGTTTATTAATATCTGTAGTCAGTGAGCTACTATCAAATGCTCTTCTAATTGTCAAACTCATTTAGTTCGGTTTTGTTCAGATTTGCTTCTTATTAGCTTGTACATTTTTTCATCTCAGCTTGTTGTGGTACATAGCCTTTATCATCTGTATATGTGAAAATAGCTGTTCCAGCTGGCATACCAATCCTGCATCAACTGCAGTAAATTACTTAGCAGAGTGCATGTTCTGTTACTTTTTATGGTCATGTTCTAAATTTGGAGGTGCAGTGGGAAAGATCACATGGCAAAACTATCATTTGATATTAATGTTTGTGTCCCAACTAGTGGCTGCTGAATACAGACCAGTTCTACAAAGATATGATTCTTATGTTCATCCACTTATTGGAAGTAATTTTTTGATGCTACATTTTAAAATGTTAAAAATGTAAACCTGTCTACCATCAATTATTTATATAGGGGAGTGGAAAGGGGTGAAGAGAGAGAGCAAGAGAGTTGTAAGAGTTGTATTCTGTGAGAAATTATTTTAAAGGCATTTTGAGTACTTTGCTTTTTGAACTATTCACAAGATTAAGTTAACAAAACATTATGACAGTTTTGATCTGAATTTCCTATTCTACAGATACTAATCCAAATCTATGCCACATATTCTACTTCTGAATCAAATAGAATATTATTTTGTGGCATATTTATTGTAAAAGTTGTTTTCCTGAGTAACTATCTTTTTAACACCACTTTTTTTTTTTTACTTGTGGTTTTCAAAAAATGCATTCTTGTTCCAGAATAAGTACCAAGCAAAGTTTTAGCAGTGAATATTCCATGAATGATACATTTGATGCCACTGCTTCTTCACTGTTTTTTTTCTTTTCACTTCAAACTGATAAAACAATATTTTAAACTCTTGATCTTGTATTTGAACCAGAGTTCCTACTGGGGATCATTAAGTAAGTTTGCCCATGAATCATCATCTGTAAGCAATATCACTTTTAGATCTGTGTCAAATGCATTGCTGCAGATAAACTGGGCTGCGACATCTCAGTCCAGCACTATCAAGAACCTCTCATATTAAGTTTATTCCTACAATATGTTATGAGACACAGGCGAGTTTTTTTCATGACGTAATGATGCACAGTTTGCCATTAACTCCATTCATTTAAAATTACACTACAGCACTTGTGAGATAAAGTCCCTTACGTTCAGAAATGTAGTGTTCATACAAATAAGTACAGCTAGAAATGTAAGTAACTGGTCATAAGAGATGATCACAACCAGATTTAGATGACAGATTCAATTCAGACTATATAAATGGTGCTAGAATATAATTCGTCACACACAGACAAAAAGTGATGATTGAATTTATATGGCTACCAGTGGTCTGTACTAGATGACCTCTTGAGGTCCCTTCCAACTCTAATATTCTATTATTCTATGATTCATATTAACATTCTGTAGACACAAGTTTCAGTTAAATACATGCCTTTAATGTGCAGATATTATAACCAATTCAGAGGGGGGTTGGAAGGGATCACCTCAGGGAAAAAATAAATCATAATAAACTGTATTCAAAACCCCACAAAAAGCTAGTGAAGTTAGAATAGAATTGAAGAAGCAAATCCTGAGGTTTTAAATAGTCCTTTGCTCAGGCATGATTTTCATTAAAGTCAGTGGGAGTTTGCCTGTGTGGAGACCGAGTAAAAGTGCCAAAATTTAGCATATAGAAATTAGAGGTGAATGTTCAGCCAGCTAGTTCCTGAAAGCAAGATTTTTCAGGCCATCATATTCTTACATTTTTCTTCAGTCTATTTTGTCAAGACTGAAAAGAAGTTGAACACCATTCGGCAGAAGCTAGCATCTCTGAATGATCATAAACATCAATGGTACGAATTCAAGTCTGTTGAAGAAATCCGTCTTCTAACGAAATAGGTCCCACTCTCTTGGACAGTCACTCAACGTTATCTAAGGCAGTATGGTCATTTGCTCCAAATGGCCACCAGCTACCCTGTGAGAATTATTTCCAGTTTTATCCAATGGAATACCTGTGTCTCAGAAGACCTGAAACACCGTGGCTTGATGGCATCAATAGAAGCCTGTTGTTCATAGGCATGTAATCCAGTAACCTGCCAGATTTGACTGAGGACAGAACATCATGGAGGCACATAACTTTTTCAGTGGCTTCTACACTGTTCAAGCAACAGCATGAGAACTAGCCTATTTTTAAATGACACCTGTGCTAGGCCTGCCACCATGTCCCATGGGAGACTACTCCACACTCCAGTAGGAGAAGTTTCCTATGATTTATGTAGAATTTCTCTTTGCTGATTGTCATTCCATTACTGATTACTCCTGGATATACCACCCACAGACCACCTATTTTTTTCTAAATGCATGCTAGCCATGATATCCCTCCCTCTTTTGTTACTGCTTAGCCAAACTAAACATTTTGGGTCAAGATCTGCTATCATTTTAATCATTTGGTTGACTTCTAGTTCCAAAGGTGCAACCTTGTTGAAGTAGAATTTGGTCCAATTTTTTTCCTTCTTTCTTCACTCTTTCTAGGCCCACAATCATGTAAAAAATGGGTGCAGGGTTAAATGAAAGAGTTGAGAGTGCTAATAGAAGATACTCAGCACCATGCATCATTAGGCCATTATCTTCCCCCCTCCCCATTCTCTGAATTCCTTCCTAATTGTCAGCATCCTTCTGCGATGAATAAGCCTAGAATTGTGTGATGCCTATGAGCGCAGTAATGCCATAAAGAGAGGGCCCACAGGCAGCATACAGTTCTCAACTCTTTCATGTGATATCTTCGTATATGCAGCTCCAAAACTGCCTGGGTTCTTTTTTGGTCAGCACTGCAGACTTGCATCCAGTTGTCTGCTACCATCTTTAGTTGTTTTAGGTTAAGTATAATTGTCTTCCAAATAGCTACCCGCCATTGGTTGTGTATTTCTTACTTTTTTCATTACCCTTTCTCTACAGTCCTTCAGCCAGTTTTCAATCTCTGCAGCAGTACACATACTCAAACCCTGGAGCCATACAAGCTTACATTAAACCATTTTGATGTAAGCCTTCTTGTAAAATTTCCTAATCCACTAGGGCAGTGGTTCTCAACCTTTCTAATGCCATGACCCCGCAATACAGTTCCTCATATTGCGGTGACCCCAAACCAAAAAATAATTTTGGTGGCTACTTCAAAACTGTAATTTTGCTACAGTTATGATTCGGAATGTAAATACCTGATATGCATTATGTATTCTCATTGTATAATGATTATACACAAAGCACCTTACACTTACACAGTATTGTGTGTATGGTGTGTGTACTGTTTTTACATTATTAACCTTTTTTACACCAGCAGGCTGTCTCGCAGGCTCTCTTGGCTCTCCGCCTCTTGGCTCTCCGCCTCCTAGGCTTCTGTCCTCCGGCGCTTGCTGTGTCCGCCCACTGATGACGTCAGCAAGCGCCGGACACACGTAATGCGCTGCTATGGACTGTGGAGCGTTCCCCCCGCTTCCCCCGCCCCTTAGGCCCCGGACGGATGATGCAATCACGTCTGCGCATGCGCGCAGGCATTCAGTTTGGAACGCGCATCCATAACGGTGTGCGTTCCAGCTGAATAGCGCTGCTACAGATGGTAGCGCGACTTCTCAGCGGCTAAAGCCATCGGAAATATGTATTTTCCGATGGCTTTAGGCGACCCCTGTGTTTTGGTCGTTCGACCCCCGCCGGGGTCGCGACCCACAGGTTGAGAACCGCTGCACTAGGGCCTATGGTCTTCATTTTTGCACACCCAGAACAGTTAGCTCACACTCTCCTACAGCTATTCTCTGTAATGAAATCTGCTTTAGTGTACTGTGAGAACATTCAGAGTAGTTACTTGGTATGCCCTGTGCCACACAAACAGAACCCAGAATTACCTCAAGCAGCAAAAATCAGGAGCAAATCAAAAGTTTGATTATTGCTTTTGCCTGGGTAACAGCCTGCAGTTAGGAGTGGAATCTTTTCAGTTTGCCTCGGGCAGCAGAACAACTATTTGGGCTTGCACAGTTTGTCTGGCCATAGGAGTGCCTCTTTGTTGGACAAGCAGTCCACTGCCTGGGCAGAATTACAGAGAAGGTAACGCAGTATGCTATAGCTTGCAATTCTAATTATAAAAATGATCATACTGACTCTGGCTCCCAGGATAAATATGTTGGGCCTGATTCTCTCTCAGTGTAACTTGGCACAGCTCCACTTAAGTTTTCACCAGCCCCAGGTTTCTTTGCCGATTAGGAAGCTATTTATCTTTCATGTTCCTGTCCATTTGCTTTCCTAACATTTTATGCTTAAATATAAAAACCACAAATGATTAAAATAATGTGTTAGTTCTGACAGAACACCTATTGGTTATTAGTTGGGGGATCTGTTTGATTTTTAAGAGAAATACGTCCATTGCCATTTAAGTCACTTCTGAGTTACAGGCATCTGTCAATAGACAACAGACTTGGTAAGACCAGGCATTTTCCCCGCACTGTTTTGTCTCACAGTGTTAAGGCCCTGATCCTGCACTATTAAAGTCAGTGGGAGTTTTGCCATTGACTTCTGTGAATGTGGAACAAGCCCTAAATGCACAGTTGTGTTGGAGACTACTATCATTTAAGAAAATCAGATGGGACAATTCACTTCTGTATGGAGGGTATGCACCAGGCCCCCTACATGGAAATATTGCTTTAGCCCTCCTTGAGGGAGGTGTGAGTGGATTTGTCTCACAGGGTGATCCCTAAAGACAGAGCTCTGTACTGATCCTTAATAAGCTGGTATAGTGAGGGCCTATGGGCCCAGGATGGGGGAAGTACTACTGAAGCTACAGCTGCAAACCCATTTGCTCCCCAGTGCACAAGGGCAGAGGATGCTATTTTGGCCAGTAGGCTGAAGTAGCAGATGCAGAGGGGCTGCAATTCAGTCCCCCTCAAGCCCCACACAAGAAAAAGACCCTTTGTGCAATCATCTCGCCCCATGGAGGAGGAGAGTCTGCAAAAGGCACAGTCTGGCAGCTGCCTTTGAAAGCTGGATACATTTTTGCTAGAAAATAAACAAATAGAAAATTGTAACCAAGGGATCTAGATTTTTCCCAAGCAGCAAGCCCTTGCGATTCAAGGTTGTTTAACAGCTTGGTTTTGGTTTTATTTACATTCAGCTCTGAAAGTCATTCCTTGGCTTAACATGAGTACCAACTCAGCTGAGTTCAGGTTGCGAATAAAACAGAATAATTATTCTGTCACACTACTGACATTCTTGAAAGTCACAAACAAAACAACCTTTCATGTGTTCCTCATGCATAATAAACGAAGGGCTCAAGTCCAATTAAAAAAAAAGTCCTCTTTACAGATTGCCTTTAAAAGAAACTCAAACATTTGAAAGTATGGAAAAGCAAACTACATTGACTCTGCAACTGTATTTATGCCAGAAACTCTTAGATGATTTTAATCCATCCATAACAGAGTTCCATCTTGTCAGTGATAACAGAAACTGCAGTACCTTATTCTTAACTACGCAGTGATATCCCTAACTCTGGCCTACCTTATGGCCATACGCAGTTCATAAGTAAAAAAGATATACTGTACTGCTTGGTGGAAGTGCTGGAAATCTTGGAATCTGAGATGGGAAGGATCTACAGTAACCAAACAAGTGTAAAAAATCAGGGGCCCCCTTTATTTTTTGGGGGGGGGCATAGTTGCCTATATAAGACAAAGTCCTTAATATCAGTGCATCTGGTCACTCTAGAAGGATCCCAGGTACTTGAGCTGTTTGCAAAGATACTGATGTTCTTGATACACAATCAACTTCATGCTTCAAACTCACATGTAAAATATAGAGCATTAGCATGATGATGTTTCATGTAAATACATGAGAAAAAATAGCAAAACTATTGACTGGGGACAGCATGAAATTCGGGGCTTGTCCTCCCTGCAGAGTTAGCTTGAAGTGTAACTTGAGTTTTCCTCCTAACCCGACTCCTGTCCACATATAAACATTTCTAGCTTGTGTTAAGTGGTACTTTAAACTCAAGCTAGCTGGCCCACGGAGGGCAGGGGGAATTGGTTGAGTCTTGAGTGTTACTGACTCTAATAATGCTGTGGGGATGCAGCATCTCAGGTTACAACTCACCAGCTGCTAGTCCAGTCAGTCTGTGTAGCTCCAGTGTGGTTTTGCAGTGCAACCACTCTCTGCTGTTACTTGAGATCGAGTAACTGGAATGCAAGCTGTTGCAGTGCAGACAAGCTTGGAGAGAACTCAGGGTACATCTACACAGCAGCTGGAAGGTGCTTCCCAGCACAGGTAGCCAGACCAATGCTAGCCCTGCTGGACCTACTGTACTAAAAAGAGCAGTATCCCCCTGGCAGCACGGGAAGGGACTTGGACTAGCTGCCTAAATACAATCATGCCCAACCCCCTGGCTATGTAGTTGGGTGGCTAACCTAGGCCGCTGCCTGTGCTTCCCCAGCTGTGCTGTTATTTTTAAAGTGCTAGTTCACACAGAGCTAGCATGTGTCTATCGATCCATGTTGGGGAGCACCTCTTCAGTCACTGGGTAGACACACCCTAATATCGTCAGCCCCAAGCATTTAAGAAAAATTAGTTAAGCCCCCAAAACGCTATGAGATTGGCTTAAAAATCACCAGACTTAAAAAGAAGCCAACATGTATTATTTTTTATTTGCCTTGTGGCTTGTGAGCATTTAGGTTTCATGTTTTTGAGCTTTGGCCCACAAACTATGAAGGGGGTGAGGGGGAAGAAGGGGACTAGAATCTTACTTTTGTTTTTAAATTAAAGCTGAAATTTTCAAATATTCACCTGGGTTCATAGACTGGAGCTTTACAAAACCAGCTAAAGTCACAAGAGTGGGCAACATGGCCTCAGAACTCCAGGTGAACTAACTTATATAGGCCCCACTCCTGCAAGCCAATGCCACCATGGGTCTTCCTACGTGAATAAAGTTAAATGTTTCCAGGAGCAGTGCTCTGTTCAGCAAGGTCTTCTGAAAGGAGTAGTGACTCATGGATGTTCAGTGCAATTTTGTAGGACTGGGCGAGCATGTTATGTGGCAAATGGCCGGCTTCACCCTAGTGGGTCTCGTGCTTTGCCTCTTGTAGTGGGCCAGGGCATCACCAATTACCCATCTCCCCAGGGAGGGGGATAGGGACCCAGGCCTACCCGTTCCTCCGGGTCCCAGCCCAGGGGCCCTCTGAGTAGCAGCTATGTGCTGCTGGCACCATACTTGCAGCTGCAGTCTTTTCCGTTGTACTCCGTTCTGCTCCTCCTCACAACTCCACAGCTCAGTAGCACCGCACACCTACTTCTCCAACTTGTGCACTGTCTCTCAAGAGTAGAGGTTTTTTATCAGGCACCTGGTTGGGGCCTTAATTGGTGCCAGCTGACCCTAATTACCCTCTAATGACAGTGGCTACTCTACAGGGAATAAAGGTCGGAACATTCTGGCACTTATGTACTGCCCTTCTATTACTCACTTACTGCCCTATGCCCTCACTATATCACAGTTAAAATAAATCGCTGAAGCAGGTGCCCAATCCAGCTGTTTTGCATTCAGTGACTTCTTTGGAGTGTTTTCAGTTCAACTAGCCAATTCAGTAGCCTTATCACTCTGATTTAGTTTTATAATGCAGAGTGGAATGGATTGGTTTGGCTAAGGTTAGATTTAAAATAACTGTACGAGATTCTTGTCTGGCATTACTAATTATTATAAGGGCTAAAGGGTAAGAAGCTAAGAATTATAGTAGATATTTTTCTGTTGTACTATTCTGCATTTTTCAAATATTTCAGCAAAATGATATTATAACAGAAATGTATCTAGTGTTTATACCAAGATACCCTTGAACAACTGTGCTGTCTTGCATGACAAGAAATTTCATGTAGCACATGCCAAAGACATGTGGAAGATTTTTCCAAATAAACTGCTCAGATTAATCTCTTTGAATTGATTTTTTGTTACAGATACAGTATAGAGATTCACTTTATTACAACAAGTATTAAAACAGCTGGTAGCTAATACAGAGAAAATTCTTTTAGAATCCTCAGCACAGCCAGACACATATTGCTCCCATTGTAGAGTCAAAGAAAGAGCTATTACCATCAGAAGTAGCAGACTCTTTTATTAATCAATTAATTCCCTGTCACCATATAGTTAAATGCAGAAGAAGTTTGGATTCTTAGCACCAGATTGTGATAGCCCTTTGCCCCGGTGCCTGCGTAACAAGAAGCTTCCTTTACACATGCATGTAAGCTCAGCCCAAGCCATGTGCACCCAGGAGGGAGGACAGGCTGCATCATTCCTTAGGATCAATACAAAGGTGATGGAACAGGGCAGAGGATCTAGCTGCTCTGTTTCCATAGCCTCTGTGCAGCCAGTAACTCATTACTTTGTAAACTGCTCTGAAACATCTTGAGGATGAATACAGCTGCTGTATGAATCCAAATTCTGCTCCTTTCAGTTTCTCTAGCACTTAATAGTTCACCCTGAAAAGCCCTACAAGGGGCTTAAATAAACTTTGTAATCTATTTTGTCTACTTTTTTTATAGATATTTAATATGTGGTGCAGTAAAAGAAAATCTCTGTCCCTACAGTCAAAGCAACAAAAACACTCCAAATATGTAAGATGAATGGACATGATCTTGTTTACTGAAGTTGGGAGCTTTTTTGTTGACTTTAGTGAAAGCAGGATTGGGTGTGCCCTACCCCCAGTAATAATAATGCTTACCTCTGACGTAGGGCTTTTTATCCTTGGCTCTCAAAGCATATTACAAATGAAGGTAATCATTAGCCCCCTTTTACATATGGGAAACTGAGGCACAGAGAAGTGAAGTGATTTTTCCAAAACCACACAGTAAGTCAATGGCAGAGCTTGGAAGAGAATTGAGGCTTCCTGACTGCCAGTCCTGTGTCCTATCCCCATGACCATGCAGCCTCCCTGTGCTGGCTAGATATGCAAGGCATTTTTGGAGCTACATATTTTACTTCTGACGTTCTCTTTGACTGGATCTGGGCCATGAAGGTTCATGATGAGCTACAGACTGTAAACATTCCTTAGACCCTATGAGCAAATGGGCACAATACTGAAGCAGGGCAAATACTTCTTTTTAAATTTCATTTTTGTTAACCATTGCTCCTGTACTCAGATTCCTGAGCATTGTGTGAAAAAACAAAAAGTGTAAACAACTTTCTCAAACTTGATGATAGTATGGTCACAAAATCAATTTTTAAGAGATTTCAGGGTCTTTTCAGACTTACTGACTTGCACTTGTGAGCTAGAGATAAACAAGAATCCTTTCTGATCCAGTTAATAGTGTAAATCTCATTTTCCCCTTGATGGAGGTAGGCCAGATATCACTAACTTTTCAGATGCACTTGTCTTTCTCAATGACACAATACTAAAACGTTATGGCATTTTAGATTGTTTGAGACTGGCTCCATTGAAATTGTTGAACCTCAGTTTTCCCCCTGTTGCTGGGAAAGCCTTTTGACCATGTGTTGACTTAAAATAAAATATTTAAATGTACTGTAAGTATGGGGAATATTTTAAGAAGTTTAGGTCACATGGCTTGCAATACATTTTAAAGGGGAGCGAAATAAACAAAGTTTACTGCTTTGTGTGTGTGTTTTTTTTTTAATACAGTCATCAGACCCTGGGTGTGATACTTGTTGCCCAAGCAGAAGTCATGAGACATTTTAATGGCAATGGAGGAAGAAGGTCATCCTCTATAAAGATTTTTCTCAGCTGATCTGGAGAACATTTGAACTTCTCTCTGTTATAACACTCTCTCAACATGGAAAAGAAAAACATGTAGCTCTCAAAGGCCATTTAGGATGTTTCACTTTTTCCACTACTCCCACTTTTGGATACATCTTGCACAAATTAAGGCCCAGTCTACACTTACCTTTGCGATTCGGCAGCAGTCGACGGGAGATACGCACATGACATAAATCACTTTTGTATCTCTCGTCGACTTTGCAGCGTCTCCTCTGCGCGGCGTCCATACTGCGCGGCGTCGAAGGGAACAGCGCTCCCTTCGATGCAGCACTACTCCACTTACCGGGGTGGTTTTCCTGCGTCGCTTCCTGGATCGACTGAGCGCGTCTATACAGACTGCTCAGTCGATCCAGAGCAATCGATGTGACGGTGGCAAATTTGCCACCGTCAGTGTAGACCCAGCCTCAGTCACTTACAATCAGTCTTTGCTGACTGGAAAGTGTTTCTGATCATTAATCTTCCTGTTACACTATCTACCCTTTTAGGAATTGTATAGCATCCATCACTGCAGTATCTAAGCACTCTGATATTCCAATTCCTTACTATAGAATGGACTTGCACCTTGGCTGGGCAGGTAATTGTACAATAATGGTCATTTTATTATGTAACTTGATAGTGCTAGTCCTCAAAGTATTCTGAAAAGTGAATTTTCTCCAGTGAGCATTTAAGTCAGTCAACCAGTTACTCTTATTAGAAAAAGTGAAAAGAAATACCTGGCTCAGACAGCTTCATCAGTAAATACTAGTGGCCAGCTTCTCCCTCACTTATACTTGAGGACAGAGCTTGGGGACTAAGGAATGGTGCTCTCTCAAGTGGGTCACATGTGTCTTAGGTGACTACTTTTCAAAAAAAAAAAAACCAAAAAACCAAACATATTTTAGGGCTGCAAGACAGTTTATACTCGAGACAAGAATACAATTGTTGTTGCTGCGGAATGAGAATCTGTCAGCAGCTTAACGTGTGTATATTACGGAATGTGGGAGATTTTCCAGCAACTTAGTGTTCTGAATGAGTTTATCTGATACACTGGACAGGTGTGATTAATATTCATATTGAATAAAAGAGTAGCTTTGATGGTGTCTATGCGTGTCCAGTTTTTTTCTTTATTCCAAACACTGTTCATCGCACCGAGTACTCATTCTATTGCACTGTTTGTTCCTGGTAAACACAGAGCAATTTGACTTGGTATAGCAATAGCTCAGAACAAATATTTTGTATTTCTAAAAAACAAAATCAGACACAAAATACATTTTGATTGATAAAATGAAAACCCAGGGCATTTCAAGTGTCCTAAAGAAGTTTCTGGAATATCATATGAAAAATTAACTGCCACAGTAATTCCAAGATAGACAGTCATTTTAGGAGTGGGATCCTGTGACCCAAGAACCTCTTAATGCCAACTGGCAAGAGGATTGCAGGAGTATCTTGATTCTAGTATGTACATTTTGGTTCACCAAAGAATGTCATGTGAGGTCTCAAGTTAAAGCCCTGTCACCCAGGTCAATTACTGTCATTGTGAAATGTATGAAGTGATGTTTGTATACTGAAAATATTTTTAAAGTCTATCAAAATATTCATCACCAGCAGAGGTGAAAAACAGGTTTTTCTCCAACAGCAGATAAAAATGTGTCTCTCTCTGTGAGGATGTAAATTAAGCATTGTAAACTAACACAGTGGATGCCCATTTACTTATGACGACATCAAATGTTAATGAAGAGATGTGAAGCAAGGTGGGGGGGAGGGGAAGAGAACAAGCTCTTGGAGGTTATCCGGTCTGTGAGTAAACACCATGAATTTTAGGAGTATATGTAGAAGGCAAAGAAGACACCCTTCATCTTGCACCTAGGAAGTAAATGGACAGCATGTTTATATTCATGAAAATCTCAACCAGCATTAGTGGAAGATGCTGAAAAGGACTTTGGGTGAGAAGCTTCTTTAGACAGGAGATTAACCTTTTAGTTAAATTTAATCTCTAGAAAGTATGTTATGTGTTTCAGATGTAACCATTTGTTTCCAATATCCTTACTATCTCCTGCATCTCTGCTATTTCATAATAAACTTATTCTTGTTTTGATTATAAATATAGCTCAGGCCTGTGGTGTTAAGCAAGAGCTGGCCCGGAGCTGACTCTCACAAGTTGGTGTGTGCCTTATGTGTATGTTTGTTTTCTACTTAAGAGCGTTTTCTGTGTGTATAACTCTTCCTCTGGAAACAGCAGGCCTGGCATTTCTGTGAGTGTTCAGTGAACATGGGGGTGGATACTACAGGGAACGCTCAGAAAGGGCTCGGCTGTTGGTGTGTGCCAGCCTTCACCGAAGGAGTGAGGCTTGGAAGGCAGGGCTTGTGCTTCCAGAGGCCAGGGGTTTCAGGGAGCTAAGCCATAGCAGTCACAAACAAGATTCCTTCACGCTAAGGGCAGGTAGTGGTGAGGCACTTCACAACCCTGCCTTTACCATCACAGGTCTCAAGAAATACAGGTCCCTGTTTAACTCTATAGGTTGCACATATCTCAGACACTGCCAGTGCTGACTAATTTATGTTGCAATACACATCAGTATTTAATGGGTAGATGATTTGCTGCTGTAAGTGGAGCAGGCCCAATGAAATTGTGTGGTGAGCTTCCAAGTTATACAAGACACTGTCTTTTATTCCCCCCCTAAATCAGTGGCACTATACAGAGAGCAGTAGTGAGCCCAGAATGTTTCTGGTCTGCCGGTGGTAACAATAGTTTTGTGTTTTACTGCAGAGTGAGATGGCTATGCTGCTCAAACCAATATCAGACAAGATCCAGGAAATCCAGACCTTCAGAGAGAGAAACCGAGGAAGTAAAATGTTCAACCACCTCTCTGCTGTCAGTGAAAGCATTCCTGCACTTGGGTGGATAACAGTGGTGAGCTACACACCGACTAGGGCGTTTTTAAACACACTTCTTAATGGTGTTAAATAAACAAATACTAGATCAGAGCAGCCCAGAATATTATTTAACTCTGCAATCCCATTTCCTTATCTCTACACTCAGTCTAGAATACTGGTGGAGGGTTTTGACTAATGTTTTCCATCTTCTCTTTTATTTTTTTCTTGTTATACTTGGGTGATGGTGCTGTGCTCAGTCTCCTAAACCAGGCCCTTATGTCAAGGAGATGAATGATGCTGCTACCTTTTATACTAACAGGGTGTTGAAGGACTACAAAAACAGGTATGTTGCCTGGTGTTAATGTCCACACTTCTTCTATTGATAGCTTAGAAGTAGCTTTACTGAGGTGCTAGAGAGTTGTGTTATTTACAAACCCATCCCAAAAAGCATTCTGAAAATTAAAAAATATTCAACAGTATTTGATTGATGCGACTCTGTATTCAGGTTTGTGTTTCCTGTGTGCATATATTATATATATCTATATCTCTCACACACGCACGCACACACGGTCCGACTGCTTCAGAGACTGAGTTCCCTGCCTGCTCATCTTGCTTTTCGGCTTAAAAATTTGCACTTTGGCTCTATCACCTGGAGTCCAGCTCCATGCAGTTCAGACTTTACTGCTCCCAGATGCTGTGGTTCCAGAGAGGGTCTCTTTGCATCAATGCGTGGGGATCTTAAGGGTCTGGGCACAGGGAGGCAACATACATGGTGCAGTGTAACTGGTGTTCTGTGACCAGAGAGAGAGAGGGGTTGACTCCTTCTCTGAGCTCCTTTGGAGAACCCTCGCACAAATCTGATGCATTTGGACTTTGCAGAGGGGTCAGTTTTTGGTCCTTAATACCATACTGTTGTTAAAATACAATATCTGCAAATTGGGGGGAAGGGAAGGGTTCATAGCCATCATCTTACATGACAAATTAGGCTGATTCAAAACCCATTTTTGTCCTTTTCTTGAACATATCTGATTCAAGCTCTTTTGTCAGATCAGTTGATCTCTGTGGATGAAAATGTGCATCAGCGGAGGGAAAACAGTCCACAAGTAATTTAATCTTTTTCCCCCAAGTAAAATCAATCTGTAGGTCTGCATTTTTTAGAAGGTTCTTTTAATTGTAGTTATGGATTGCCTGCCGAAGCCCAAAGTTAGCTACTCTGGGTAATTCTTTCCTCCATTTTAGAATGTACTTTTTCAAGCGGCATAAGCACCAGAAGGGGAAAAGTGTGTCTTTTAAAAATGGGTAAACAATGGGCATGATTTTTAGGAGTAGTGGGAGGTGTGATGTTTGTTTAGTATTTCACAGCAAGATCTGAGTTTTGGAGCTCAGAAAGTTACATAAAAAACCAAGCAAAACAGGATTTTAAGCATGGAGATTTTCCTCTGAGGCTTCGTTTACTTTAAGAGCTGATCCCAGTGCCCATGGAATCAATGGGAGTCTTTCCATTGATTCCAGCAGGCTGTGTATCAGGTTTTTAGTGATCACTGTAATTATCTTTAATTGGATTTTCGCCATTAAGGGCTCAATCCTAGTTACTTCCATGCATATTCTTACTTCCACTCATTGTCTCACTGCAGTCAATGGTAGCCATCAGGTGCTTGGAATTTTGGAAAATTAGGCCACTTATTTAGGTGCCTAAATAATAGTTTGGGAACCGAACTTTATGATCTTATTTTTGACCATCTTGGCTTACAGTATTTGAGTCTAACAGACATTATAATATGATACCATATTACCTAGCCTAAAGATACACAATCTTTGTTTCTTGACCAGCCTTCATTTATTACAAATCCTCCTTTTCTTTTGAGATTAATATTTTGCATCTGTTTAAGAATTTATAAGGTGCTGGTTAAAATGTTCCAAGGGAAAAGGGTTACAGACCACATGCTGGTTTGAGAGGTGTAAAGGAGAGCAACAGCGACATTTGAACTGAGAAACCAAGACATTTTACAGAATTTGCTGATCTTTAATGTTCTAAAAATCAAAACATTGAGGGGAGCCAGGTGTGGATTCATTGCATGGAGCCCCATCTAGCTTTATTACTGCCCTAGTTCACTTTGAGCTAGTGCAGAAAGCTTCAACGTTGGAGTCCTCTTGTTCCTCTCTCTCTCCTGTGCAATCTCAGGGCTTGTCAGTCTGCTGGGCCTCACCATTTGCTGTGCTGCCTGCCTGCCAGCAATCTTTTAACTTAATTGTCTGTGGCTATTGACAGATGCAGTATTTAGTCCACTTTAAATACAGAGTAGCAAGTGTCTGTATTTAAACACAATAAATCCTAAATAGAAATATTTCCTTTCTTTCCCCCCTTACAGTGACTTACGTCATGTTGATTGGGTGAAATCCTACTTGAACATCTGGACTGAGCTTCAAGCTTACATCAAAGAGCATCATACCACAGGCCTCACCTGGAGTAAAACTGTGAGTGCTCCCTTCCCTTTCACCACCAGAACAGTTCAACAACACGGATTCTGCTGTTACCTGATTCTGGCATTACTGCAGTGAGCCCAAACATTATCTTTGGGAGAAGGGGGGGGGGAAGGAGACATGTCTGTTTTAAAATTTTTTTTAAGTATTTTAAGCAAGGGGTAAGACAAATGTGACACAGCAAAAAGATACAAATCAAATGCTGACAGTGCAAAGTAGTGACTCTTGTAGTAAGGTAGCTTTTTAGTCTCTTAGTATGAAAAATCTTAAGTGGGTTGGGTGCATTGATAAAATAAACATGGACAACTGGGTGAGCAGAGGTGGACACCGTAATCAAAGGTCTTTTCTTTCTTTACTCTGAACTTGTGGTAGTGCCATCTCTGCTGTCATGTTCCCTCCCATTTATGCCTCTTCCCTTTCACTTTGCCACAGCATGAACATCAAGACTGACAGGACCCAGAGAGGTGAAACCTCCCCAGAAATTTCATATCCTACAGAAATTCGAGACAAAAATCACTTCAACTATGAAGCGGTTCCCTCCCCACAATAAGATATAGGACACAGTGGTGATAAATGCATTTTATCACATGGCTCTCTCTAACTTTTGAGGCCTGCCTCTTAATGACTAAGCCATCTCTTGTGGGACTTATTCTAATATTACAAACCCATGGTTGCCAAATTACTACAGCCTAATAGTAGGAATCCAGATGAAGGCCCTGATGCAACTCTCATTGTAGTCAGTGAGAATCATTCTATTGACTACACTGCGAGTTAGGTTGGCCCAGAGAAAGAAACATGTATTAGCATGACAAGGATCGTCCTTGACGTGTCTCTTTAGACATGCACATGCCTTGCACTCAGGGGGCTGAAAACTTGCTTCTGTTCAGTGAAAATAACTGAACCTAGTACATAACATTCCTTGTGCCCAGAGATAGCCTTTGCTCAGATTTGCACTGGACTACAACTTCACATTCTTCCCTGTGCACCATGCAAGACCTTGAAGCATAGCAAGTGCAAGTTCAAACAAAGGAGAAACTACTATTTGCTGAAATGCATGTACTTTTTGGTCTGAACCAAAGTAAAGTATTAAACCTTTTGGAAGTGTCTGAGAAATTAGCTGCTTCTTTGTGGGTTTCTTTCTTTAGCAAAGGTTTAAAATATTAAACTTCACTTTCTTTCTCTCTGTTTAGTATAAAATTACACCCTTGCTGCATCCTCTTCTATTTTAATCCTGTCAGTGGGTGTGAGAAAAATTTCCCATTTTGAAATGATTATAAGACAGGGCTAAGGAACTCTATTACCCTGTTAGCAGAATGAGCCTTGGAATAAGGGCCAATTTTGTGTCTGCTAATATATAAAAGAAATACTCTTATTTTACATAATGGAACTTTACAGGTATGGAACTAATATTAAAAGACAAAGCTATCTCACTGGCATTTCATCAAACAGGAGTCATTTTTAGCTATGTGGGCACCTACAATCTTTCCCAGAATAGTAGCTATTGCAGGATGCATTTGACTGGGTTGTAAGACAGCACTTCAGCCTCCCACCCAGGGTCTCTGTTGCTTCTGGTTTAATTGTTAATCAAAGAGCTGTACAAACAGACCGAGACCCACTATTTGTTCATGTCAAATATAACTTCTCCATAGACACTACTCAATCCATCACAGTTGGTTATAGACGATTTACTGCATCTGTAGTAGTATCAGTTTCACTCAAAGTATGTCCTCATATCTGAAGTGGGTTATCCTGAAAGTATGATTCAGTTAAAGCTCAGATGATCTGACACTCATAAAAGCTAAATTCTAAACATGTTTCTTATTGATGTGTTATGTAATTCTTTTGAGATACCATCAAGTGAACCTTATGAGGTCAGAAGTTTAATAAATTAGCATGCATCTTTGCTGCTCAGATATTTTTCTGCCACACGCCTGCAACAAATCTATGAGTTATTAAAATGGTAACATGATTTAAGAAAAACACTTTTTAAAGTCAGAATTAAACAGTCACATATCAATGTTTTTGCATAGTTTTCAGTGAACCCTTAGGCTTTCAAAAGTGATATACCTGAGAGTTCTGGCCAGGCATAAAGTGACTGTACCATAAATATACTGCATTTAAATGGGAACTTTTGACCAATTTAACACGTTTAACTCCCAGTGAAGTCAGTGGGATGATTCATAAGGCCTGATCCTGCGCTATTGAAGTCAATAGGAGCCTTGCATCCTCTTCAGCTCAAAAGAACTTGAGAAGCGAACCAAACTAGGCCTGGTGCGGGGCGGGGAGGGGAAGTGTACAGCTGGGCACCACCACAGCTCCATGCTCTGGAACCACCCCCATCCCTCAAGTAGAACCCAATGTAGGAACCAGGGGGTCTCCCCACATTGCCAATTGTTACTGTGGTTGTGGGTCTTGGAGCAGGCACAGAATGTCCTGGAGACATTAAAGCAGCCTGGTTTGTATGCCAAACTAGAGCAGTGCACCTTTGATCAGGCCATTGTTGATTTTTTAGGCTATATCATCTCCCCAGAAGCTGGAAGCCATCCTCAACTGGGCAGCACACTGGACTGTCTGAGAACTTCAACACCTCCTGGGCTTTGCAGATTTGTATAGGTGATTCATCACTAATTTCTCTGAACAAATAGCCCCCCGATTTCTCTCTCTCATAAAGCCATTCAGTTCACATGGTCACTTTTGACCAGCTCAAGACCTCCTTCCCCACAGCCCCAATTCTGGCACACCTTGAACTGACTCTCCCAGTCACAGTGGAAGCAGATGGATCTAATGTGGCACTTGGGGCAGTGCCACTCTTGTAGCTACTTGGACCCCTGCATCCTAGTGCATTCTATTCTTGAAAACTCGCCCCTGCAGAGATGAACTATGAAATACTGGACCAGGAGCTGCTCACAATCAAAACTGCATTAGAAGAATGAGGGAGCTTGGCACCCAGTATAGGTTTTAACTGATCATAAGAACCTTGAGTACTTCTGCAAGGCCCATGGTTTGAACCAGAGGAAGTTAAGGTGGGCTTTGTTCTTCTCTTGATGTGAGTTTACAGTTACCTACCATCTTGGAAACCAAAATGGGAAAGCTGATGCTGTATCACAAAAGGGGGAATAACGGTGATGTTCCAGGTCTGGAGCACGGAGTTGGGAGTCCCCAGGTAGCTGCCACTTCCTGGTCTCTACCCTGGCTACTGAAACCAGTGGGCTGAAGCAACTAGGGCTATAGCCCTTGCCAAGACAGCACCCCTAAGAGCTCTGATTGGAGGTTCCCTAGCTCTATGGATTGGTCCAACTACACTATTTAAGACAGGAGGTGAAACAGGACTCTTGTCCAAGCAACAAGATGGTTTCTTGTTGTGGCTGCATTGGACCTGCTTGTGCCCATCTCCTGTGCCTTATCCCCTCCTTTACTCTTGCTCCGTGCTTGATCTGTGCCTCTCCTCCTGCCCTTATGCCTTGCCTCCAAGCCTCAGTGACCAGTCCTGGCTCTGACCCCGACTCCAGTTTAACCTTTGGCTCTGGCACTTGGCACCTGACCTTGGCTTTGGCCATCACCTTTGATTCCTGGTCCTGACCCTAGCTTGATCCTTGGCTTCTTTCTCCAAACTGTATGCCTGCTTCATCCACTAGACCTGACTGCCTACCTCACAGTCCATAACAAATACTGCTGGGAAAAGAAGGAATCTACTTGCAAACCCCCCTACCGCCTCAAGCCTAGTAATCTTGTCAACACCACAGTTCAGCAAGACCTGTTCTCCCTCATCTGCTCTGCCTCAAAAGAAGACCCGTTTGCCCAAGGAAAACAGTCTATGTCATTAGGGGCTAAGATGCCCTGTTCCATGTGGGATGGTACTAGTTCCACCCATTTTCACCCAGCACTACTAGCAGTCTTCCTGAACCAAGCCACCACCAATTGGGTCCAGTAAATCCATGTCATTCAGCAGGAGCTCAGAAACCACCTAGAAGAGGAGAAGGAGGCCTACGAGAGGCAAGTGGATTGTCGGGGATGAGAAGCTCTGGCTTACTGCGAAGCATCTCCAGACCAGGTGACCCTCCTGGAAATTGAACCAGCAATTCCTGGGGCCCTTCCTGCTATGCCAGCAGGTCAGCCTGGTTACCTTTAAATTACAGCTTCCCCAGTCTTTCAAGATACACTCTTTTTCATGTTACCCTGCTGAAACCTTGTACTGAGAGCCCTTTCCTGGATCGAACCACACCACCGCCTCCATCAGTCAAAATCCACGGTCATGAGGAATACAAGGTGCGCGCTATCCTCGATTCCCAACTGGCATCTGTCCACCTCTACCATCTGTTGGACTGGGAAGAGTGCACTTGGGAGCTTGCCTTCCATGTCCATGCCCCCAACCTGGTGGGGGAATTCCAAAGGAGTCATCTGGACAAACCTGAACCAGAACCACCCTGAAGGAAGGGATGATGTAAGAACCCGTGGGACTAGAATCTGGAACCATGAAAGTTCTGGGCTGCAAAACGATTCAACTTAGTCATTGGAAGCTTAGGCCAGGTTTCTGTTGCAGGACACTGTGAAGTTAGGCATTGCAGGAAGTACTGCCCAGCCCCTTGCAGCTCACTGCTTTATACACCAGCATGAGCCAATCAGGAAAAGCCATCACAGCGAGGTGTCTAAGCAATGACACAGACTGCCTCCTTGTCTCTGCTCCAGACCTTGCCTTGCTGTGGACCCTAAACTCCAGCTTCTGACCCTGGTTTGTCTCCATCTCTGCAATTTGCTTGGTGTCTGTAACCTGGTGCCTGACCCCAACTCTCTGGTATCCTTATCTAGCTTGACCCCAACTCATCGCCTCACTTGAACGTGGTAACTGACTAGTGCGCACAGGCCGCCCAGCCCTGACACCCATGGAATAAAATATAGAATTGTATTTTCATCATGATATGCAAGTGTAACTTTCATGAACCTTAACAGGATTGTGTTTGTGCAACTCAAAGAGACTATTATTTTGGATCATTCTGACAAGAATTCAGTCTGCAATCATTTCCCTAAAATAAGGTTTTTGGAGTTCATTGGCTTGATTTGAATGTATGAGGTTTCAGAAATCACCTGAAAGGGTGGGAGTCATGATACCTGGGTTCTAATCCTGGCTCTGCTACTTGTTTCATATGCGACCTTGGGCAAGTCACTACATTTTAAGCTTCAGTTTACCATCTGTATAATAGGGATAATAATATTAACTTATCTAATGGAGATCTGTAAAATTCAATTCATTAATGCTTTAAAATGGCTTGGATGTTCTCAGATGTCACAATATACCATAGAAGTGCAGAGCTATTATTATAATGAACTGTTTAAAATTATCAGCATAGCATTTCCCCCATGCAGCAACTGTTCTGTTTTGTGGCAGTTGCAACCATGTTTGTTTGATACCCTTTTTTTAACTCTACATGAAATCTACAGCTGTAGTAATAAATTGTCCCTTCTTTCAGTTGTCACTGATGAAATCCACGAGACTTTTTTTAAGTGATCCTCCTGAACCGTCGTTCTCCTTTTCCCCTCCCTCTTTTTCTTTTTTGAGAAACAGCTGTAGTATAAGCTAGCAGGAATGTCTCATAAAATGTTTAGTTTGCTGGAAGGGTTGAGTGTGTTTGGAGGGAACACGGAAACACTTCTGCTCCTGTTCATGCAGGTTAACTTTATGGCATGAAAAACATTGGCAATAAGGAGAGAGTTTGCTGTAGTTAACTATATCTCAGATCAGTGCTACCAAACAAATACTGCTTGAGGATTGTTATCCAAAACATTCTTCTCAGTTACTTGTAGAGCTGGGATAATTTACTTTTTGTAGGCACTGGTCATTTGGGACAAAATTGGCCAGTATTTTATTTGACTAAATATTCACAAATTATTTTAAGTGGGTTTTTTTTTAAAAAACAAAACTGAAATTTTGGTTAAAACTCCCATAAGCATTTTCAGCTAAAACCACAAATAGATCAAACAGTGATAAGTAGTGCAGCCCATAAATTAAGCATGGCAGTCTGTTCTTATAGCAGTCCCAATACAATCATTTGGCACTTTATTACCAGCTATATAAGCCTCCTCTAGACGTTCTCTCATTTCCTTTAACACCTTAACATTTTCCTATAAATCTTTGTATCATCCCTTTCATCTGCATGCTCAGATGAAGAGGCTGCCAGCAGCTTCTTGCCATCTGTATAGTATATCTGCCATGCTGTGTTTAGTTTGACCCACTTATCAAGAAACCACATCACTACGGCCAGGGGGAATAATAAGTCTTGTGTGCTCATGTGGAGTGAAGTTTATACTTCTTTTCTGACCTCTAAACAAAAGACATAGGGAAGATATAAACACACCTGATGCAATTCCATGTTTCCAGCAAGAACTTTAAAACAAAAAACAAAACAAAAAAAACCGATGCATCCATCATTGCCAGCGACACCCATCTTTCATAAAACAAGAAATGAACAGGATAAGACTAAATTCCACACTGAATTATAGCTGTGCAACTCCACTGACCTCAGGATTACACAAGTAAGGACAGAGTCTGGATATAGTGTTTTAATTCTCTAGGTCTTAGTAAGAGAACATGGCTTGCCCCATCTCTCTCCCTCCCCTTCCCCCTCACCCACCCCTTTTCTGGGATGCCCTTCTGACCCATTTTGTATTTCCTTCTCACTCATTTTGCTGACCAGTTTGCATCACTTTAATCTTAGCCACTTCTGTTTCTCAGAACAAACTGTGCTCTGAGGCTCTTGCTGATGCAATGCCAAGCTAGAGCTTGCCTGGCAGAGATTCATGAAGAAAGCTTCAGCCATCACCCTTCCCTAGTAAAAGAGTCTCACCATTTAGACACTATATTAGAGAAACTGCCAGGCAGGACACTTAGTGTAAATGTGGCAGAACACCACCCGATGCTGAAATCAGTTTTCCCGCTGGTGTAGATAGGGTTAATTATATCCAACACACTTACTAAGAAAGTGTCCACTCCCTTTCTAACAGGGGTTAACAACACTGTCTCCATCTGGTTTTGAATACTAATTTGGCCCTATCCACAACAGTGGCCAAATGCTATTCAACCATGGTTAAGGGGAAGCCTGGGGAGACTTGTTTGACACCAGCCATCAAGCGCAGCTTGAGCTGTAGTGTGTAAACAGTTTCTGGAGGCAGGGGGATGAAATGGGAGGACTGAAAATACATAGAGTGAAAAGAAGAGAAAGATTTACTAATCCATTTAATAGGTTACAAAAAAAATTAAAAACGTAAGGAGCTTGAATAGGCCTATTAGACAAGTTACTTAATGATAGTACATCATCGTTCAGCTTCAGGGTGATTTAGAGGACCCAGGCTTTGTAAAGCATCTCTGATTGCATGATTGAATGGTGCCATTGCTCAGTGGTGATATAGGCCTGATGTTAAATCCTGAACAGGTGATAAATGGCACAAGTGCATAAAAGCAGCTTCAGAATGGGAGTGCCAGACAGATAAATAATCCTGTCAAGAACCAGGGGGAAGGGGGAAAATAAAAAAAAAAAAAAGATTTTTTTTTATTCACAAAGACTGCAGCCTCTGCACATCAGCTGTTTCATCTTATAACTTCCATATCATTGGGCAGCATGAATGCTTGCAGACAGGTGGCCTAACATGTTGTAGTTAATAGGGCCATAACACTAAGCCACTTTTACAGAAGAAACACCTTAACAAAAGATCTATGTCTCTGTGTCATAGTCCACCTGTTCCCAGAGGCTGTTACATGATATTTTGAGCTCTACGAGCCTCATCTTTGTGCGTGCATGTGTATGAAGAGAACACCACACTGCAGTAATCATTTCAGGCATGTAACTAGGATTATATAAAGGGGGTGGAGTATCCTTTTAGGAGGAGAAAGTGAATCTCCCCATTGGGAGTTCTATTCATCTGTTGCCTGGACAAGGAAAGTTTTCAATGAATTGGGGAGGGCAGTTATGCCCCCCAAAACCAGCTCTCACCTCAATTAAATACGCGTATCATGAGATATAAAGGGATACATTTTATTTCTGTCTAACTTCTTTCAGTTATAAATAACATATGTAATATTTAGAAATTTATAATTATGCCCAATGTCTTTCCTCAATAAAAGCAGACTACAAAATGAGATGTCTTCCCATTTAAATGCTCCACAGGAAGTTTTACATATATAGGAACCCTGACCCTTTCATCTGCCTTATTACACACAAAACCCTGCAGCAGATAACCAAAAGCTTGAACAAAGAGACGAGTGTCCTTGTCTTTTTGTGTGATTGTACAGTGCCTAGCAAGGCCTCACTTCTCATTGGGGCATCTGGATGCTACCTGAAGGACAGATTCCTTTCTGTGGCTCACTAAATTTGAACTCGATGAGTGACAGAAATTAGATCCTTTCTGCCTCTAGCCCTGTAGAAAGTTCTTAGGGACTTGACCTTGGGAACAAGCAGCAAGAGTGACCAGGTGGGTTGTAACGCCTGTGTTGGAACATAAAACAGGAGAGTCTCTCTCTCAGGCAGCTGAGATGAGACATTGTGTAGGTCTAAAGCAGTCATGACCAACACATGGACTTGCATGTAGCCACAAACGGGTAGTGCCAGAGCAGTATATGGAGCCTGATGGTGTGTGCCCACAGCATTCTGCATGATTTAAATGATGGGCTGTTGCTTTGTGTTCTAGATTAAGCCTATAGGTGCTTCCTCCCCCCCTAGAAAAAGTTCTTGTAATCAAGACCCAGACTCCCAGAGGCATTGGGCCAAATTCATCTCTGGTGTCTGAGTCAAAGGAGTTGCAGCAGGAATGAATTTGGCCCACGGTGCCTGATGCCATTGTGCTTGGAATGGCCACATTGTCTCAGACACGTTACATGGCTTAAATTATGCTCTGAGAGCTACCCCTGTAGAAGCTACTTGGAATAAAGAACTTTGGATCCAAACACCATTCCCCACAGAGCTGCATGTTTGGTATCACCCCGCAGCATGGTGTGTGCATGTCAATAGATAGGTTGGGAGGAACAGGTTGATTGCTTTGAAGGGTGGAGACCTAATACAGCCACAGTCTGTATTACATTCCTGCACCCCTTCCTGTACGGAGACTCCTGCGGCATGCACAAGCTGCTGGAGCCATCTGAGCAAGACTCCACTGGAGCTGTGTCACTGGAGTTTGGAGGTCTGCTGGGGAACCAGAGTCAGAGGCCTCTGTGCACATGGCTCTGACCTACACAGGCTCAATGGAAGGCTGCAGAGAAAAACACCATGAAGATAATCCCGTGGCATTTCCTGTTCCCTATATGGCTGTTTCCCATAGAGCTAGGTTCTCATGCAGCTACTAAGGATTCCTTGTCATGTTACATAAATCTTCACAGAAGCAAGCTTTTAAACCGCATGGAGATGGTTAGTACTGTATGATGAAAAGTATGTGGGTTTAAAGTTAATGACACATTCCCTTCCTCTCAGATGTCTTTCTGTATATGTATAAAATTGTCATTTTAAACTAGCTAGCACTGAAGTCAGTCACTTCAGTGATATTTCTTACAAGGGGGACGTTTGCAAGTGATCACGCTGTTTCAACAAAAGGATCTTCATTACAAATGGAAAATTCCCCCCACTCCCACCCCAAAGATACAAGTGGGAACAAACATCCCTGAGCATAATTTGAGTGGATGTATGTAAACCAGGGCACTGAGGAGAGCAGCTGTTACCAAGGAAAACAGCTGAAATGAAAGAAGGAAGGGGGCTTGCAGATGACAGTCCTCGCTAGTCAAATGGCTCTTATATACACTTTATGTAAAGATACATTGTGTGGACATCTGCTCAAAGTTAATGTAAAGAGTTGTTTGCAAATAGCAACGCTGTTAAGCACCTGCTGTCGTAGAAAAGATGAACATTTGTGGGCATATAATGTGCTGTCTTTCCTATTCCCAGCATACACACACCACATTACACAAAGCACAAATAAAATGGGCTTTGTGAAGGAAGCTAAGTGGAAACTGGAGAGAACAGAATTCACTCCAGTTCAGGGGCAGGTCACTCAATAGAAATATACCCCTTGCATAGCTACTGCACCAGCTTCTATGGTGACTGCTGCCCCATGGGGTTCCCTATGCAGCCATTCCTAGGTACTAGTACAACTTATGGATCCAGTGGACCACAACCCAGCCCACTCTAAAGCTGCTCTCCATACCAGCATATTCAGAAGCAGCATAAAATCCATGTCCCTGGCAGACTAGGGATGCAGAGGCCTTCCTGCACACCTAGTCTACTTGCATGCTCCCTGTCCTCTTGCCCTGAGGTATCTCAGGGCTTCCACAGCACAAAGGGCATTGCATAATATGATGGTTCTCAAGGAGCCCAGGACTGTGAGTCACCTCTCTTATCCCTGCCTCTAGGAAGAGGGATGTCTTCCTTGTGGTAAGTGGCGTCAACTCCCTGACACCACCAGCTTGTCAGCCACTTAAGCACTCTCCTCTGGGCTATGCCAGCCCTGTCTTCACCTTGCATGTTGACAGTAGGTTCACCTCAATCCCTGAATCCCTTTGAATCTTTCCCCATGACATCCAGCCCTACACGCTGGCTACTCACAGAAAGTCCAGATTCTCTGCACCAAAAGGTGCTGTGTACCCCAGTTTACCAGTTTTACCTTAAAGCACCATTCTTGTAAATCACACAGCACTTGTGACACTTATAATAAAACAGAACTAGGTTTATTTAAGAAAGAAGAAAACTTTAACTAGAAGTGAGCACAAGTGATGAAACAACTGGCTACAACAGAAAACAATCTTAAAACACATACCTGGATCTATGCTTACCAATAGTTACCTGTCCTTTAGAATAAAGTAGGCTTCCCCCCAAAGTTCAGCCCTTTGCAGAGCTGGCTGGTTTCACAAGAACTGGGATCTAGACCTTCAGAAAACCCCCCAATTCTTAAGGGATTTCTTCAGTGAATGGATCCAGAGTGCCTTTCCCTACACTCTTTTATACTGAAACAGTGCATGGACTTTATTCACAGGTAGGGCCATCTCCTGCCTGCTAAAATGTTCCTTTCCACTTCCAAGTGGTTTTGATTCTTGGCAGTTGTGTCTGATGGTTTTCCACTGACTGTTCTGCAGTGTGGCAAGGGTAGACAATAGACTCTTGCATTACCTTGCCAGCTGACTTGCGAGGGGTGACAACTCCCTGTTGCTTGAATGGGTCATCACCGAGACCCACTACCCTCCTAATTTTTCTCCAAATCCATAAAGTATACTTTTGATATAAATACATTATTCTTTAAATGTTACCCGTATATACATCTTTCAAAGATTATGAGTGTGACGAGTTATGAGTTTTCTGTAGCTACTTTACATGTGACTCTTCATGGATAAATATCCTTTAAAGCATATGTTTGGGATAGTGAGTTTGTCAGGTCTGCGGCAAAATTTGTTTGAAAAGAACAAGGGACCCATTGCCAAGGAGCCTCTATGCTGCACATGGTTCTCCTCCATGGAATGAACTGTATGCATCATGAGTATTTCCTTGATCTCAATTGGTCAAATCAATATTGCACAGTGTAACACGGTCTGACTCACCACCTTGGTGCCTCCTGCTGTCTATCTGGGGAATCAGCTCTCAGCCATCCAGACGCCCCTCTCTGCAGTGTCTTGCCCTCTGTCCTGTCACTGCTGGACCCTCCTTCTTGTGACTCAACCCTCTGGCTGAGTCACAGTCCACATCCCCCCCCTTCCAGGGGATTCTGCAGTCCATTCTAGCCACTTCCCACTGTGGCCACTCAGTACCGCCATCCTTCCAATGGCAATCAGGGGAGGAAGGGAGGGACCTAGGCCCACCTACGACTCCAGGTCCCAGCCAAGGGACCTGTGTGTGGCAGCCTTTCACTGCATCTCTCCCAAATCCTCAGTGGATTTCTCTGGGCCACTTCTCCACAGCCCCAGTACCTTCTCCACCCTTGACTCAGGGCATTTGGCTCTGCTGAGCCCCAGTAGCCAGCCACTGCTTTGTCTAGGGTGCTGACAGTCCTCTCTCTTTGAGCACCTGAGAGTCACTCTTCTGCTCTGTGCTGCAGCAACCTTTTATACCAGCCTCCTGGGCCCTGATTGGCTGCCACACAGCCCCTTTCTATTGGCTACCTTTTATGCAGCCTCTCCAAGAGCCCTCTTAACCCTTTCCTGGCCAGTGCAGGGCAGGTGCCTCGCCACACACAGATTAAGAGAGAGAGAGTTGACAACAGCACTAGTGTGTGCAGAAAGATTCAGTATGCCTCATTATTTAAGTTTGTCTGTCTTTTCTCTTGTCATCCTATCCCAGGTGTGTTTGGTAACTTTGGCTAGGTCCCTCATGCTTTGAGATGTGTATGTACAATGGAGCAAACTCAGCCCTGAGTTATATCCTGGCAATCTCATCACTTTGGATTTGTTCTTAGACATCTCAATGGCCTAAATTATGACTGAAATAGGTGAAGAAGTGGACCTAGGTTTTGAGAATCTCTTCCTATTCATAAATAGGGGGACAAATTCTGCTCTCATGTACACCCATGTTATTCTGTTGATTTCTATAGGGTTACTTAGCTGTAACTCGGCTGTGGACCTCTGGGAGTCTAAGCGGTCTGCGAAAGTTTGCCATTACCATAGAAACAGTAGTTTTCAATCTGTGATCTGTGAAGCCCAGGGGATCCATAGACTATGTCTAAGATTTCCAAAGGGGTCCACACCTCCCTTCAACATTTTTTAGGGGCTTGCAAATGGAAAAGGAAAAAAAAAGTTGAAAACCACTCTTCTAGACACTTCCCTATTCAATGTCAGCAACTTTTATAGCCTTCAACCAAAATCCATTATTGTAATCCAGGCTGTTGTGCAGGTTGATTTCTCTGCGGTCCGGTGATGACCTGTCCAGGTTGCTTGGCTGTAACCTTGAAGAGAATTTGGCACATAGGAAAAAAGTTAGCACCAGAAGTTCAACTTAACTCTTAAACTTCCTTGATTTCTGTTACAAAATTAAGGGTTGTTTCTCTTCTCCCCTTCCCAAGCCAACTAAATGTCCATAAAAGTAAGAAAAGAGAAAATGCAGCTCATTTACCATTCAATCTTTGAGACCTCAATGAGATCTGCTATGAATTCTAGGAGAGTAGTGGACAGATAGTGGTTTTTTAACCTGTACACAAAGCACTGCTGTTTTTTAGGGTGTTTAGTGTTCTGATCCTTTACTTACTACACGTCATAACACGTATACAAAAATCTTACCCCAGACTGAAATGGTGGGAAAGTACGTTATATATTGGTTGAATATATTATTAGCATATTATTGTCAAGTACTGCAGTGTGTTCTACTTCTGACACAATTGCCAAAATGCTTCCTGGTTGTTATAGGGCCTGATCCAAAGCCTAATGAACTCAAATGAAAGACTTGCATTGACTGCAATAGGCTTTGGACCAGGTTCATAACAGGATGCGAGACATTTGGGCAGCAAAGGAGAAAATTATCCCAAAACCAGACAAAAAGTTCTGCTTTTTCTAAAGGAGAAATTTACCCATCCCACATTTGGCTCAAGGATCTGTGGTCTATGGGGGTGGAATGGCTGTGGAGGTAAAATCCACCTTCCCATCTCAGGGTTTGTGCAGCCCAGCCTAGCCTTCACCCTCTTAACTGCTGCTGTAGTCTATGGGCTGGAATAATTCAGGGACTCTGCTCACATGTGGATCTGTGGCCTTTCCAGCAGACTCATCCCAGTGTGGCATTCCCCACTGGATTATGCAGGACTTGCACAGAGACCTTCTCCGTAGGGTCTGGGGAGGCCAGGCACTCATGCATCCATTCTCCTAGCAACCTCCTGTGTAGGATTTAATTGTTGCAGAGGGCCACATGATACTTCCATGTAACCAACCAGTACTGCTGCTTCTAGGTGGCAGTTACTCCTGAAACAGTGAGGTTTCAGGTGTAGGGTCCAAACTGCTGATCTTCCATAATGGATCCTTTAAAATACAATCTTTGTCCTGCTCCGCAGAAGTGCTGTCCAGATGAGGCATTCTTGGCATCAGAGTGACATTCATTGAGTGGAGAAACGGAAAAAATGAATCCCAATTCCTTAGATCCTTCCTCTTTCCTTTCTACTTTGTCTGACTAAAAGCCGAGATCTGAATCTGATTTTTACTAATAATCAAAGCCGCTCTGTTTCTTTTTATAGTGCACTGGCATAGACATGTAACTCAGACAGACCATTGTCATGTACCCCGACTACACAAACCAGATGCTAGAAAGATTAGTTTATTCACACAATGTCCATGTCCCTCATTACAGTATGTGTCTATAATTTGCATTATGAATGCATGCGCGTGGAGCTCCTGTGCTAGAAACATGTAGAAATTTTAAAAAATAAAAACAGTCCAGCCTGACTCACCAGAGCCTTTACACATGTATAAAGTATATGCAAAATCTGAATGGTAGCATTTTATACCTACTTTGCATGTATATAAATGGCTGGCTAAGTTCCACCCTGTTATTCATTGTGTTATCTTCACTGGAAATTAAAGTGAAATGTCTGGCCTCTTATAGATGTGCATCATTCTGGGTTTTATTTTATCTGGGTATTTTGGGAAAGAAGAAACCTTTCTTATATATTAAGAAAGATTCATAGTGTAAATTCATTCGTTCAGTTTCTCACAAACCCACTGCTGACTGAAGTCCAACTCCCAGTGGCATTCAAGGGTGAAAAGAAAAGAGATTCCATAATAGAGTGTTCACTGAAAAACTGTATTGAAAATATTTTCCATCTCTCTCACATAGGGTCCGACTGCATCAACAGCATCTGTGTTGTCCACTCTAACAAGTGGGCAGTGCCTCCTGCCACCTCCACCCCCACCGCTGCCACCAGGACCTCCTCCTCCCTTCGATACAGAGAGTGGAAAGGATGAAGCAACCACATCTCGCTCAGCCTTGTTTGCACAGCTTAACCAGGGAGAGGCAATTACCAAAGGTTAGAGGAAAATAGTTCAATCTGTCGCTCTTCAGCCAGCTGATAATAGCGACCACTAAACGTACCTAGCCAAATTTTGCCTTCAGTCACACCAACACATCCCAAAGCCAATATTTTTAAGCTTGGAAGCCTAAATTTAGACATCTAAATTCATACTGAGGCACTCAAATAAGTAGCCTGATTTTCAGATGTACTGAGCTCCCACTGAAATAAGTAGGACCTAAAGGTGCTTAGCATCTTTGAAATTCAGGCCACTTATTTAGATCCCTCAGTATGAATTTGGGTGCCTTATTATCGGCACCCAAGTTTGACACTTCTGGTCCTGCTGACTTCAGTGGCAGTGCCCAGATGTCACGGAAACCAGAATTTGCCCATTCTTCATTTTCACACACACTACATTGATTTGTACTGAAACACTGATTTAGATAAACAGGTACTGATTACCATACCACAGTGTAATGTTGCTGTAAGTACACCTAGATAAAGCTATTAAGCTTTTCTCAATAAGACTGGACAGTCTTAATTAGTATACACAGCTTTGAGTTGAAATATACACAGTATAGTAGAGTTGAATTTTTGGCCCAAGGTACTGTGAGGGTGGGTGCATTAGATTAGACAGAGAATCCAATTTTCACAGATGAACCTATAAAATTAATGGAGTTAGAAGAGTGCACAGATCACTACAGATCTAGTGAGTCAGATTTGTTTATCAAAAAGATGCCAATAGACATTGCTGAGTTTATCTGTGAAGACATAATGCCAACTCATTCACAGTAAAAGAACTTCTGTTTAAAAGTATGAGGCCAGACAGTTCCCTTTTGGCTAAATACCTAAAGAGGCATGAAATCACGGGACATTATACTACAATTGTAACCAAATTAGCTGTGGTATTCTCTTCCTTGCTTTAATATTAACTTCCCTAGGGTCCTAATTCTGAGAGAGAGACTCTTATGCATATTAGCACCTCTCTTTTGATTTTTTGTTTGTTTTTTGTAGGGCTCCGACATGTCTCCGATGAGCAGAAGACCCATAAAAATCCCAATCTACGTGCCCAGGGTCCGCCAGTTCGTTCTCCTACGAAAAGCCATACTCCAAGCCCTACTTCTCCTAAGACTTCTCCTCAGCAGAGCCATTCTCCTTTGTTAGAACTTGAGGGAAAGAAATGGAGAGTGGTAAGTTCAATTCACATCACACACACACACAATCTTGTGCCTGGAGTATCCCCAGAGGGATTGTACCTGCCTGAGGCACAATCTCTCCAGCGCTCCTCTGGGAGCACAGTGGCTCTGCGCTGTCCCATCTAGCCAGGTTAACACGTAATATTCTAGTAGGATATATAGCTTGTTCATTTGTTGGGGAGGATAGCATAATAATTTACCTGAACTGGAAAATACTGTTATAAGATTCAGAACCAATACTTTAGTTCTTAACCCAGTCAAAAAGTCCCTCTGCAGGAAACCCACAGAGAATTCTTATTGCATAAAGCCCCATCCTGCAAGCCATTCTTCTGTATGAGAGAGAGAGGTGTTGTGACACAATGGAAGTTCTCATTTATTAACCAATGGAAGCACCTCTGCCTAGGTACTCATATGTTCCTCCTCATCATCACAATATCATAGTATTTAAAAATAGAACGATTGTTCTCCATCTTCTTTCCCAGCCCATAGAAGGAATAGCTTTATTAAAGATTTGGCAGGGGTTGTTGTGCATGCAGAGACTTATCGAATGGAAAGTTATGTTGTTTAGAAGAGGGGAAAAGACAAAACATGATTTACATGGGCCCTTGTTTGCCTGGGTCGCAGTGTGCATGAGGGATGGCTATTGTTTACATGGATTGTGACTTTCACCGAGACAGGAAAGTTCAGCAAAGGCAAAACATGGGGGCCCCTAGTATAATTTTTAAGTAGACCAGCTTTATGCTATGAATTCTGTTTTACCAAACTGGGAGAGGTAGAGTGCAGCTTACATACCTCAAGTCTCCCACTGAAGTCAATTGGAAGACTTGTGCACAAAATAGGCCCTCGGTCTGTTACAAATAAAAGGAGAGGTAAGCGCCACACCTTTTTGGAGACTGCCTTGCTCGTCCCTAATCCTAATGAATCATATAACAGTATGGCACCAACAACTTGCTCTATTCCTGAAGGCGCTTACTTGTTCTAAAATTGCGTGGTAACCAAGCAACAGCTTCACTGGGATAGTTTTAAATAGTTGAGTGTAGAAGGATCTTGTACCAAAATAAACAGAATTTTTGTCTTGGTCTATATTAAGATCTTCACAACACAGACTCTCCAGCTCTAAATTGTGCCCAAACATCACTGAATATGTGCCCTCATGAGCCCAATCATACAGAGTGAGAATCTCTTATTTCCCCCCTTCTCTCTCTCTATGTGAAGATGCAATGACTGGGATAAGTTATGCTTAAAGTCTACCTGATTGCTGCTGCCTTATTAAAGATAGTGAAACCAGCATATGTGTTTTTTTAAAACAGGAATACCAAGAGGATAAGAATGACCTTGTTATTACTGATACTGAACTCAAGCAAGTGGCTTACATTTTTAAATGCAACAAATCTACACTACAAATGAAAGGAAAAATAAATTCCATTACAATAGGTGAGTGGGCAATCTCCACATGAGCTTTGAGGCTGTAGTCCTGGAAAGACTTGCACATGCAGGTAACTATATTCACATGAATAGTCCCATTGGCTATACAAACGTGAGTTATCCTGTTAAAGTTACTCACACATGTAAGTCATTGTAGGATTGAAGCATTTCTGTTATTAATGTGGTAATACAATTTTTTTTGAATGATAACTTTTTATTTGCCTTCATTTGTTTGAGGTTTGTTGTTTTGGTTTTTTTTTGTAGACAACTGCAAAAAGTTTGGCCTTGTCTTTGACAACGTTGTGGGTATTGTGGAAGTGATCAATTCCAAGGACATACAGATTCAGGTAAACATCCATTCAGAAGACGAAGAAAAGAACCAACAACTTTGAAGTGATTTGAGATGATGTGAGCTTCCCTGGAGTGTACAAAAAAAGTTCTGTGCTTCAACAAGTTACCTTTTAGCTGCACTAAATTCTGCTAACTTGCCTAGAAAAAAGGCTGAGTTACTGTTGGTTTTGCCTTTGAGTTTTCAAGTGCCACTGACCAAAGCTCCCTTAGAAAACACCTTTCCTTCATGTGCTGGGGCAGTAGTTAAGATCAGCAGAGGTATTTTCTGATGGTCTGGGAACTGTCACTTCTGGAGAGTGATGGTCAGGTTTTCTCAGTGAATACCCAGCTTTGGACTTCATACATCCTGGTCCATCAGCACCAGAGTTTGGCAAAGTTTCCTGGCGTGGTGCTGCTCATTTGCCTACTTGGTGCTAAAGTCAAGAAGGTGGTTGTGAGACTCAGCTAATTTTCTCCATTTGCCCACTGAGGATATTGGAAATGACTTTAACTGAGAGCTAGGTGCTGGGTCTTTGAAAGTGTAGCCTTTTAGCAACAAAATGGAATTAAAATGGCTTCTCCAGCTTTGCTGGGAGAAGGGCAAACAATGGCTTTTCTTTAAAATATCAATAAAAAACAAAGCTATTGAAACAGGCATTAGCTCATAGCCTGCCCTGTGAGTTTGAGGCTCACGTTCCTCACTGAAATCAGTGGGTCTTCTACTGAAACATGGATGGGCTGATACAGCGCATTGTGTGACATTAATAATGAAGAACACTGTATCATGCTTCAGAAATGTGGGTCACAGCTACCACGGGGAGAGGAACAGCAAGATATCTTGTATCTTTTAAATGTTCAGCAAGTGAATGCCATTACTGCTGCGCATCTAGTTCTGAACATGAACAAAACAAATATTGATAATTACTACATTTCCTTTTGTAGGAAAAAAGGCCGTTGGAGAGAAAAGGATGTGTCTATTTAGGAAACAGTGATTTTTTTTCTTCAATAAATAGAGGATTTTGATGGTTAGCACTAGAACTATTCTCCAAAGCTGGAAAGTCCATACATAATTAATAGGGGTGCCACATCTTGTTAAAATTCAAATAAAGGGGAAATCTCTTTGCTAAAATCAAAATGCCTTTGATGATTCAGGTTCCATGAATGTTGCATAAGGCTTCAGTGCCTTATAGCATGGCTGATCTTGCACTTAAAGAAAAGTGTGAGTCAGTCTGAGCAATGGCTGCTTGAAGCAGGCTGCTGTCTTCTTTCTAAGGGCTTGAAACTGAAGATGATGAGCACCGAGCACCTGAACTCTGCCAGCACTTCGCAGGCTCGGTTTTATGATTTTTGCATGTGATATGTTAATGTGACAGCTTATTGGAATTCACCAAGCCGATCTTCTCGTAAACAGTAATAACAGTGAAATGCTGTTTGGCCCCCTCCAGCATCACTGATTGTTTTTTTCCTCCTGCGTTAATATTTGTTGAATAAAACAGGTCCCTCTCATGCTGTGGGTTCCATATAGGAGTATACTTTTGCCTAAATGGAGCGCCATTAAAATCAACCTAGACACAGTGGTCCACATGTACAGATGAGCTATGGAATCGAGGCCATGGTCACTTAATACTGTGTGTTTATCCATATAAACATTTTATGCAGGAACTGAATCTGAAACATATTAACGTGAATGATATGAGCAAACACTCTTTTTTATTTGGGTGCGTATATAACATATATCATACGCTGGTGCTCTTTTATGATACTAACTAACCTCTGTCTTTTTTATATGTGGCTAGCATATACCATGGGGCTGTAGTTACCGCTTTTCTGGAGGGAGGGAGAAAAGAAGGGGATTCCTACTGATGAACTGTGACTGAGGAGATGTGCACATGGAGGAGATGTGCACTGTCGGTGCCGCCGGATCAATTTTGCAGGACTGATCGAGTGGCAGTGGAGACCCACTCAATCCATCAGGAAGTCGACTGAATAAATCCACCCCTGCAAAAAGATTAATGCTATGTTGATGGGAAGGCATTTCTTGTTGGCGGAGCAGAGTGGGAATGCCGCGCTATTTAGGAAGTCAGCGGGAAATACGCAAACTACTCTATGTAGCTTGCGTATCCCTCATTGACTGCCGCCAAGTTTTGCTGGCAGCGTAGACCAGGTCTCAGCCAATTTGCCCTGTGGAGTTGTTTGCAATCCCCCAGGTGCAAAAAAGAGTTGGCTTGTTTCCTCTTCTCCCTTCAACTAAATCTTGCATTTGCTTTCAAACAGATTTAAAGAAATGTCAGTGTAATTAATTGTAATCAATTTCAGTACACCTTTAGAGCTGTATTAACATGGCTGGTGGGGGGAGAAAAAAATCCTCTCTTACCATTGTGCTGCAATACCTCAGAGGCCCTTCAAGCTGCTGAATGTTTTACACAGAAACTTGTGGAGCCTTTCTCTAGTGAGGGACTATTTTCAGTCACGAGGTGTGTGTGTCGGGGGGTCTGTTTCCCCGTCAGTCCCACTGACATACACGCAAGTTATGGATAAGCACTGCTGGGAGTGTGTGCATGGATCCCATCATGGCCAAGGAAGGATGGAGAGAGAGAGAGTGAATAAGAGAGAGAGAGGTTTTAGAACTTCAGAGCTAGAGAATAACATTTTACACAGACAGACAGTAGCAATCTTCCCACCATCTATTAATAAGACAGTGCCAATCTGTTTTAAGTCTTCACGTGTAAATGCAGCTGTCCTACATCAAAGGTCAGTGGTCAAAGCCAGGCCCAGCAGGTGGATAGGACCATGAAATGTTTCTTTCATTGCAGAATGGCATTTGGTATTAGATGCATTTATTGTTCTTCAGGTGATGGGAAAAGTGCCAACCATTTCGATTAACAAGACAGAAGGCTGCCACATATACCTCAGTGAAGATTCATTAGATTGCGAGATCGTGAGTGCCAAGTCATCTGAAATGAACATTCTCATCCCCCAAAATGGAGATTATGTAAGTGGAATATTTTTAAAGACTCAACTTTTCTCCCTCTTTTAATCTGTGTAGCAATTAGTCTTTCATATTCCTAGGCAAGTAAGAGTTAAAGTGCCACAATTTTTCCCCCAGTAAGGTCTGAGTCAAACCACATAAATAAACTCTTTCATACACGAATAGTTTCACCTACAATCCATCAAACATCACCATTTTCTGGGGTGCAAGGTAATTCTGTAGATTAAAAAAGCCTTTATCTCCTTCCATTGTGATGGAAAGCATCTCCTATGTCAGTTTAGTCTCTAGCCTATGTGACACAGATTTCTAACTATAATCTCCCATCTCACATTATAAGAACATTAATTCAAAGGTCAGGAAATGCCAGCGTGATGGTCTGTGTAATCACTCACTAATTCTTAAATAATACAGTATATTTTTAATACAAGCTTTTGTACATTTACAGTATCTTGTAGTACTTTCTATGTATGCCAGGCAGAGTGCAGGAAAGCCATTCAGACATATGGGGCACGTTTCCCGAAACAAGAGCTTTGACTCTGTTCTACTGAGGTTCTTATACCATGCTTAGGACTGCAATATCTCCTCCTGTGGATCCCTGCCTCATTCACTGCATGCAGTATCAAATTATATTATTAGACTGTGTTGTGATACATACATACACAGGGGCAGGGTTAAAGTTGTGTATGCAACTCTCCTGAGGGCTTAACCAGGCTACTTTAACCTTCTCTTAATATTTTTGTGCTGGAATTTCATTAGGGAGATTTTTGTTAATTTAAAAAAAAAAAAAAAGCTAGACACTATAACCTAAATGTTCAGCAGTGATGAATGAGCCTCGGTGCCAAACTTCAAACACCTTGAAAGGGCCTCGTTTTCAGAGGGTGGCTGCTCAGCACTGTCTCAAAATCAGGCCCCTTTCAATGTATCGCAAGCTGGGCAAACAAAATCACTTGCCCTTTAAGAAAATGTAGGCCTACTGAAAGGCCCTTGCAGAGTCTGGGGAAAGGAGCCCTCTCTTCTACATCTTAGGAGCATCACACAGATTTTACCCTACAAGGTGCACAGAACTTGGGGCCAGGGCTCCAGCAGTGTGCCTGCCCACCTTCACAGATGCACATGAATGAACTAAGGACTCCTGTGAAGCCCTGACTGTACATCTTACATCCTTTGGAATGCTTCACGTTTGAAGTGGTAATGCGATAGTTTTTGTTACATGCACTGTTGTTCACCGACCTAAGACTGGTGAATAATTATTTCAAGATCTGAGATTAAACAACTTACCACCAAATTCTGGGGACTGTCCAGGGGTTTTGCTCTGCAGGACATCACTTTTCTCCTTAAAATTTCTGTTAGTCTTGTCACTAAATTACTGGGTTTAAGTCTCCTTCTTTTGTACATTTCCATCCAGCTAGTTTGACCGCCTGCTTATGGAGTGCATTGTCTTTTTTGAAACAAAGTGTATTTATGTAGTTGACACAAATAATGTGAAAAGGGGGCTATTGCAAACTAACACATTAACAAAACTATGGTCATGATGAGTTTGCTTCCTGCGGGGCATTGAAACAGTTTCCTGTGGGTAATGAAGGCGGCCTCTTTGTAATCCAGGCATGCCTGAGTTATAAATGCGTTGTCAATCATGCAGCACTAATAGTATTCCATCAGTTTTAATAAGATATCCACTGTTTATCTAACCATCAGTGTTGCTCTCACCCTTTACCAGAAAGAATTTCCTGTTCCTGAACAGTTCAAGACAGCATGGGATGGATCTAAGTTGGTCACTGAACCTGCAGAGATTGTGGGTTAACTTCCTAATGCCATACAGCACCCGCTGACCACAATCTCAGACTGAGGTCAGCCTAAATAAAGCAGCAACATAAAGAACTAGAAGTAGCAGTAGGTCATACTGCTGTAGTAGGCCTTCAAACAATGACACATCTGGCACATTTTTTTAGGCATTCAGATATTTTTAAAGTTTCCACACAGTTTATCTTCATTTATGGTTTTGGTTCTACATGATGTCATGTAAATGTGAGGGATTTAAAAAAAATACTCCATTCACATTATTGGCTATTGCACTGCACACAGTAAGCCAAAAATATTGCATGATATCCTTTGTTACAATCATGATTCAGTGAATTCCTTTTTACGTTTTTGCTAGTCAAAAATAATCTTAAAATAGTAAGATGTTTATTTTACCTTTTAGGCAATTCATGTATGATGCGGTGAACATGTATCCCTAGGAAGTATGTGATTCTTGTAGATCTGTCCTAATCATCATGGTTTTTTTTTAAGACACAAGAGTACACTTTTCAGCAATACATTTTCCCAGTGGAATATAAAACCAGGATATTTTAATCAAACATTTTTCTAATATGGATAGGTAGAGTATCCCTCAGCTTTCAATTTGCAGAGACCTGTTGTATCCCTTTTGATTGTTGTAAATTATTAATCCTAATATCTTCTAGAAAACATTACTTAAACTAAAGCTTTTCAGCACATCATTTGAAGGTTTTTCATTCCTCTGATTTCTCTTGGTTCCTTTATTTGGGGCCTTGGGTTTTTTTCATCACATAGTATCTCACAGCCTACTCCGAAGACTGAGATAGGGTTATTTTGTGATTGGGGGCACATGCTAATGTCAGATGCCCTATAATTGGTTTCCTTGCTAATTTTGTTTCTCTAAAGTATTCTATTGCATATGCTATCTGTTGGGGATATAGTTTTGGGTTGGGATTTTTTTTTGCCACTTGCAAGATTTGCATACTAATCTTAAAATATGTCCATATATAAAAGCCATAGATGTGTTCCATATAAATTCTGAGCCCAAATTAAAGGGACTATTTCTTGTTTAAGACCCTTGATTCTACTTTATAATCTTTATTGTACATGCTTTTTTAACACTAAGGTGGAGTGTGCTATACATTTTACTATTTCAGTGCGTAGTACTCAAAATTCAGCATACATTTTTGATCACTGGTAATACTTTGTAAGAGTGAAATCATGATTATATGCTTGCAAAGCTAGTTACAGGATATACACTGTGCCTACTGCACCTTTCAAAGTATGTAATTCCTTTCATTTTAAAGAATTTTTGACTGTACTGCAACCAATAGTGCTCATACAATAAGTTTTACTACCTGACGTTTTATCTGTATGTATAATGTTGTGGCTTTAGTACATACCATTTTTCAACGGTGAACCTATTCTGAAATAAAAAAAAGGAGTCTGTACTTGCTTTAAATACAGCCAGTTGTTCAGAGTGTACTTTATTGAAGTTTTACTTCTGTGGGCATCCATTTTCTTCAATGCCATTTCAAAAAGTTTGAATAAGGAGAGGCAGCTCTGACTCCCTGCTGTTGACCAAGTGTCTCTTGTACATCCTAGCCCATCCTCAGTCCTCCCAGAGGATAGCATGGCTATTCTGCAGTAGTAATAACGGACAAATTTGCAGTTTCAAAATTAAAGCATCAGTGGCAACCACAGAACTTCAGGAGGGCCCCTCTTTAAATAATTCCAGGGCATAACATCACTCTCTCCTTTTGGTGCACCTGTATGTACCGTAGGGCATGTCCAAGAAATGGCCTCGTTTGAATGGGAGTCACTGAAACTTTGTTTCTAGTCTCAGTTCTGCCACATGCCGTTATGTGACGATGGGCATGTCCTTTTTGGGCTGATTGTCAGAGATGCACAGCATAGCATCATCCACTAATTGGGCAATATATTTCACTTGGATGTAGTGTGCATGCCTAGAGAAACGGGAGGGAAGTGTTTGCCATGATGGGACAGTTTATTAACATTAAGAACACTAATAATTTCTGCAGTCAAACAATCACACATGGGAACATTCTACACCTGAGGCATTAACTTTTTTCCTAATCCTGCATCTGGTCTTGATACTATAAACATGATCACTCAGAAACATGATGCCTACCAAACCTTTGGATTGCTGAAGCAAAATAAGAGTTGAATACTCAACAATTACAGGAAGCAGATCTACAGCTCTGACTTACAATAGGCAGGCAAGTAATTTCAAAATATACCTGGGAGGAACCAGGGGTCCTGACTCTCTGTTGAAATAACTGGCTGTCGGCAGAGCTGTAGGACTCTTCTCCTAAATATTTTCAGGGAAAACACCATGGGGATGCAGCTTTCTCCCTATCGATTATGTTCCTGTAAATGTTTTATAAATATTGCAGAAAAGGCATTTATAAGAAATTGTGCTATTAGCTGTTGATGTCCGATATATGTGTCCTTGCTACACTTTTTTAAAAGTGCAAGTTAGCTTCCTTGAAACATTCTCATGTGGGATGGGCTGCCCCCCCACCTTACAATGGAAACCCATCTTTAATGTATCTAGGGGCCGTGAAGGAAGAGGATCTTTAAAAAAAGAAAAAATAATAATCCTCTATTGAAAATCATATATAAAATCATGTTGATAAAGAAATGTAGATTCCTACATCCTTCAGGTATTCTGCATAATGATTGATCTGATGAACTATGCCAACTTTAATCAGTCACGCCCACTCCATATCTGTCTGCAGATTTAATTTACACTTAATTCTGTCCCCAGTTTCAATACCACAAACAATATATCATGATTTTAGGTGAGGAATAAGCAGGAACTTCTCTGAGCAGCCAAATGTGTGAAGATTGTTTTATATTATCTTGTGCTGATTCCAGCTCTCTTTGTCCAAGTTGCACCGCCAGTGTGCTTTTCTGCACCAAAATGGTGTTTATTCTCCATAATGACTGTTGCACCAATTTAAATTGTACAGCATCACACCAGCTAGAATCCACTTGGGAGCATGCACTGATTTTTAGAGAACTTTGTAGTAACTGTTTTCGTTATTTGGCAACACATATTGCATGGGCACTTTTAGCCACCTGCCTACAGTATCACTGAAATGCAAAACACCTCTGGTGTGAATGGCAGCAGCCAGCCAGCCAACATACTTACTGCACAACAGCATGCGGAGGGGAAATTTTTGGCCAAGAAGACTGAAGCAAACCCCTACTCTTGTGGATAGTGTCATAGGATCTCTAACATCCATGCAAAGCAGACAGGCCTTCAGTGACGGTATGATAATAAAAAAGGACATATAGGTAAACAACTTACAGTACTCAGTTTATATGCCTTGGAAGGATAAAGGGCGGAGTTGACGCTAGAGGGATTTTAACTCGTTCCAATCTAGATACTGCTTGTAGGAGTAAAAATCATAACAGTTCCATTTAGCTAGAATTATACTGATGAAAAGAAGTTGAGACATGTTTAGAAGAGTGAGACCTTGTTACATTTGTAACGTATTACTTTAAATATAAGGCTGACTCTTCATAAAGCTACAAGCTCTTCAGCCGTTGAATCTAGAAGCTGACAATGGCCCCCGATACCTCCCATTTCTCCCCATTAAAAAAAAAAAATAGAATGACAAAATTGGGAATAAAGGCTTTAAACTTAAAAAGAGCCTGTTCCCTGCATTATGTTAATATTTACATGTGTGCCTTCATGAAAATCAGAGTAGGCTGATTGTGTAATTCTTCATTAAAAAAAAGGGATAACTGGCCTACATGCCAAAATTATGCCCATAGATAGGTCACGTGTTTAAATAATTGCTAGCGTGTGATGGTGTTAGAATGATCAAGTTTGTAGAAATCCACAAAATAATAAAGTTTCCATTGGTTGATGCTCTGGGGCAAACCACAGATCCCATATGAAGTGCGGCCTTTGTTGTCACTCGGCCTACATCTCCACAGCCTTGAACTTTGTGTGGATTTGGGCCTAGAGAATCTGCTCTTACCAAGGTCAACATGAGTTTTGCCATGGATTTTAAAGAGAGCAGGATAAGATCATAAGTACTTTAAGAGATACGCAGTTCTAGAAATAATCCCAACATTATATAATGGAATCTGGGCAAGTTTTTTATATAGATTGATGACAGGATATATCCCAGAAAGCAGAAATTCAGGTAGTAAATGCAGTAATTCTCCAACCAAGAAATAGTGGATTGGCCTTTTGTTTCATATTATCTTAAAAAGGAAACTCTGTAAAAATCCTGGTTTAATTATTCATACTTGGCATTAAAAATACAGGAAAACAAGAGATTGTAAATATTGAGGTATTGACTCTATATATCCACCAGGTGGCAGAAAACTATTGTGGTGCTCCAAGTTCTGTTGGTAATCAGACAATGGGAACTATATTATTTATATAGAATACCTGTACTAATTTGGAATTGTAGCTAATGCAGGAATTAGGAAAATCTATATTCCAGAAACAAGGCAAAATTTACATAATTCAAAACAAGAAAATATTCTTTGATAATTTGATTCTGAAAATCATTTGAGTAAAAACAGAGAGTTATAAAGGATTTCTTTAAGTGTCAGAGGAAAGGGGAGAACATCCAGTTCTAGGTGTCAGTGAATAATGCAGCTCATTCACTTTCAGCTATCTTTCTGTAATAACCATTTAAAAAAAAACCCACACAAAACTGGAAATACCTACTTATCTTAAAAAACACTGAAGTCTAATGAGCAGGATTATTGGAGAAGGTGACAGAGGAAATAATTTCCAGTCTGCATTTGAAATACAGAAATCTTTCCAGTGTGTTTGACTAAAACATTCATGTTATTATTAATTGTTAAGTGTGGTCAGGTTGCTAAGCTTTGTACAAATCACAGTCCCTACCCTGTAGAACTTGCATCCAGCATTTGATTTAGTGCCATTGTATTATATACATAACCCAGAAATACCTACACTTGAATCCCCAAATTCTACTCCCAAACATGAGCCCACATCATTTGGTCAACGGAGATCTCCAGCCTTAACAGCTAAATAGCCTACCTAAGTGAAATGCTGTTGCCGTCAACTTCAGTGGGTCCAGGATTTCCCGCAGGCTCCTTGCACCTGTAGAGGGTGGGGATGACTGGAAGATTCACATGGCAGTAGAACCACTCTTGACCATTACTTGGGAGTCCTATGCCCTCTGACTCCTTAGCAGGCTGAGAGGTGACAGTGTGGAGGAGCCAGAGGGCAGCAGGTTTTCTGGCCTGGCCCAGTCCTGTCCCCAAACAGCTGCTACGCATGACCTCTCAGCTCAATTCAGGCTCCTCTGAACCCACATAATAAAGGAAAGATACTGGAGTAGATGGGAGCTTTTGTTATTTGGTCTGTATAGTAATTACTAATAAGCTGACGTCTGCGAAGTATTTCAAACACATAAACCATTATAGAAGTCCTAGATACTGTTATAAATAGCAGAGGCATCACTAGCACTATGTACTCTGCACTCTTTCTACCTGGACACTGTCACTCCTTTCTACTTTGGAGTTATTCCACCTACAAAAAATTAGTCTGGCATAAAGGGAAATGGAAGTATATATAACTCTTTTTCTTACCTTGTCCTTAACTACATTCAAAGAAGTATTGTACGTGCCCCTCCAGCTCCATTCCCAGTGAGTTATTACAGACCTCCAGGGAAAGAGCCTTGTAAGGGAGGGAAAGTAAGCTCTCGCCAGGCCTCTGCTCCCCCTCTATATAATAGGGATAATTACACTGCCCAGCCTCACGGTGGTGTGAGGAGAAATACATTAAAGAATGAGGAGCTCAGATAGTATGGTAATGAGGGCCGTATAAGTACTTAAGGTAGATAGAACTGACTGTGAGAGTCTTTCACTCTTTAGCTACTGCTGCCCTGAGGGAGACAGAGACAGAAAGCTTTCCCTCAGGCCTCAACTCTAGAGAAGAAAATAATAAGCTGGCCACCTGCTCCTATTTCTCGTCAGATGAGATGGGCTACAAGAGGCCATTTCCCTCTTTTGGTTTTCCGTCACAAGAGAGTAGAGCTCTCCTTTAGAGAATGGTCGCATTCTGTTATTTAGGGATAAGGTGTTAGGTCCCAATACTGCAAGCACATGGGGGCTTAACCTGAGTCTCCTACGTAGTGACTTCAATCAGTATTCACAATAATGAAATTAAGCACCCAAGGGGTTGCAGGATTGGTGCCTTAGAGTCCAAAGATCAAGCTGAGCATCCCCAAAGTGTTCCAGTGGAGTAAAATTACTTCATATTAATAACTCACAATATAGAGCATGCACCTGATTGTTAGAACCTCACACTGCAGGTGAATTACATGTTTTCACCATCTTCCATTAACTGTTTAGGGGAATAGTGCAGTGCTACTCAGCACAGTGTAAAACTAGCACCTTCTTATTCAACAGATCTGTTCCCGTGTGTATTCACGGGCCTGTTTCCTCACTTACATGACAAGAGGGAGTTTGTTACCGCTTTTTTTAAATTCCTGTCAGCCCCATCGTCAACACAGCTGTGGGAGAGTGAGCTGGATTCTCTTTCCTGTTGTGCCTCAAAAGCAAAATGACAGATTAAGTCCAACCAGTTACACCTGTGTAAAACCTCTGACAACAATAGGATTGCACAGGTGTCACTGAGGGCATACCTGAAGCCTGGAAGGTGGCACAAATGTAACTGGAGGATTAATTTGGCCTTCAGAACGCTTTATGCTGTTAATGCCCAGGAAGGAAAGAATTAAGTTGGAATCTCTGAGGTTAGTTGAGTTTGTAGGGCTGGAAGCTAGAAAACCTATTTGAAATGAACTTTAGAAAAGTACAGTTATTATAAAAACCAGTGAAGGATAATGAACAAGGAGCTACATTATACTAGTTTTGCAGTCTCTTTCCAGAATAGCTCTCCACTTAAGGAGTCCTAACCATTTTAAAATCAATCTGTTTTTCAGGATCTCTTAAAAAAATTCCTGAGCTTGCCGTAGTCATTTAGCAGCAAGTAGTTGTCTCTTGCAAGAGTTTCTGACCTCAGGGTCTTCCATCCAACAGGTTACTTTATATGAATCGAACTGTGCAGTTTTCTTCTGCCCTTTCTTTTTCTTCTCTCTTTTCTTTTCTTCTTTCCCTCTCTCAGTGCTTAAAGTGCACTGAAAAAATATTTCTAAAACTCAAGTAGGAATGACATTTCAGCCCTGCCTACTTTCATCTCTTGCCCATCTCCTGCATCCAGTCAATCAGAGCTACTGCAGGAAACAAACCATGCTCTTTCCCCTTCTTCTCAGGAGCAAAAGCCCTTCTCACAGGAAGAAGCAGAAAAAAACTCAGGGCAGCTCCACTCCCTCCTCCCCTCCTGTGAACAAAATGGTTCATGGGCTTCTGCACCTTGCAACAAATGATTTGGAATAGAAAGTGGGGGGGGGGTGAAGAGCCCCTGGCGCTGCCGCCAGCTTGGAAAGGGAGAGAGGGGACCCCCAGTGCAGCCCTCTGAGCCTGGTCAGGGGACAAAGAACCCCAAGAGCTGCAGGAGCAGAGATGAGGCAGGTCATGGGGGAGAACTGATAATTGGGGAGGGGAGACAGAATTGATGAGCTGCTGGGGGACAGGCAAGTGTGATACCACTTTCAGTTCTCTAGGAAACAATAGACTCTCACACACACTTCTTTCACTCCACTTTAAACACAACCCTCTTCTCCTCTTAGCTTTCCACATGCCAAACTTTGCAGTATAAGGAGGTATCAATTCATCTGCCTAAGTTGATCTCTAATTTTGGTCTGGTCTATATTAGCTGTACTACTGTAGTCTTCCTGTTACAGATGTGCTTAACTTGATTTAGCTTAAAGTTGTGTGTCCCACTCAGTTAAATAAGTTTAAGCATGAGTCAGATGTGTTTCAATCCATCTCTATTTGGGGCTTGTAACAAAGTAACTAAATTGACGTTAAAATCAATATGCTTTCATCATGTGAGGTTTGTTTTGTCTTTCTTATACAGACAACCTACTTCTCCAATGTTGCTGAGCACCATGATTTGGCAGCAAGAGGAAGATGTGGTTTTTCTTTGATATACTGCTCTGTTGAAGGTGGATGTTCAGAGGAAAGCCATCACTTCCTACTGAAGGCTTGGCTGTGGTGCTCAACAGCATCTGGAAATCAGCCAAAAAGTTTTAATATGTAAAGTTAATTTTAGACAATGGAGTTGGAAGCTGCTGTAAGGCTACCAATTTAGTTTAGTTTCTTAAACTTCAAAGTTTTACACAGAGGGAAGAAGAGGGAAACAGAAAAGATGAGAGGCGGAGGACTTAAGAGAAAGATATAATTTAGATACCAAAGTGACAAGTGCCTTAGAAACAACTAGGATACATAGAAAAATGGCAGCTTTTAACTAGCCCCCAACCTCTTGCGCCCCGGTGCCCCTAGTTAATTCTGTGGCCTCTTAACTAATTTTAATTTAGAAAATGTAACTGCAAACTTAATTCAGTTTTCAGAATAGAAAGTGATATGAAAATACCCCGGAACCACAAACAGAAACTGAAAGCACAGATGGGGGATGGCAAGAACACAGAAAATTCAATTTATCCAGCTACATCCACCAAAAATGTAAGGGTAAGGTGGCAGCACATTTTAATCATGTCAGTAACTTTATTGGCATGACAAAGTAGCTGCTGGTAAGATTGATACATCTGTGATATTGGCCAAATTCAGAGGTAAGTTTGCAGGAGGCTGAAGTGGTAACGTACCCTGGCCCCTCAGCACGTGTTATACCAGCTAAACTCGGTTCCGAATTCAAAATGTAATTTCTACATAGTAATGGGCTTGTACAAAAGACCCGCTCCATCTTTTACACCCCATGTAACACCACTGCTTTCAGTAGAATTGTTCGCGTGTGATAGAGGGCTGCACTGGTACGACTGCATGTAAGAATATCTTAAGTCATAGTTTCTCAACCTGTGGTGCGCATACCCTTGGGGGTATGAGAGACACAGGCAGAGGGTACGCGGCAAAAAACCCAGTGAAGGGAGACAGGTGGCAGTCGCTGACTTCTGGGGGAGGCGGGCAGCAGCCGCCGGCTTCCTGCCTGGTCCCACCTCTTAGTTGGGAGGTAGATGGCAGCCATCTCAGTCCTGGGAAACTGGGCAGCAGCCACCAGTTTCTTGGGAGGCCAGGTGACAGCTGCTGGCTTGGGCAGTAGCCGCTGGCTTTTTGGGAAGCTGGGCGGCAACCACCCACATCCCACCTGGTCCCAGCTTCCAGGTAAGAACCCAGTGGCAGCCTCCTGCACCCTGTGAGCTGAGCTCACAGCTGGGTGGCTGCCACCCACGCCCCAGCTCTGAGCTGAGAGACAGCTTCCCGCACCCTGGCTTGAAGATGGGCAGCAGCTGCCTGCCCACATCCCCGGGTCCCAGCCTGTGCGGAAGCCTCCTTCACCCAGCTCAGAGCAGGTGGCAGTCATCCGCCTCCCGGGCTGGCAGCCAGGTGGAAGCCACCTGCAACTTGTCCAGGCGGCAGCTCCCCTCCCTGGCTCAAAGCCGGGTGCCCAGAAAGCCAGGCAGAGGGCCCAGTGCCTTGCCCAGTCCTGGAGCTGGGCACTACACAAGTTTTACTTGTCAATTTTATCAAAATTGACAATTCTGACAGCCCCAGATTTTACCAGTATAAAAATCTTAAGAAGGACCCACACAGTGTGATTTGCCCCAGGCCCAAACCCCCCAAGGGACGGCCATGGGGAGCGCTGCTATCCACTCTGGTGGGCCGCTAGTGCCTGCTCAGACCTCACAAGTACCCACCTGTGTGAGGAGAGCACCACCTGACGCCGCCATCAGGCCATAGTGATTGGCTGGCATTGACCTTTGCTCCTATATGGAGGAAGAGGAGGAGGAAGGAGGGAGAAACAGCAGGGGGTTTTGTGATCTGCCACAGCCACACAGCACTCAGATCTCTCCTGCTTTACGACAAATACAGTTGTCCAGTGGTAAAGGGGGAAAAGATTATATTTCTCAGAGTGGAAAATTGAGTGTTGGGAGTACTTGCTACCTAAAAGGTTGAGAAACATGGCCTTAAGTTATAGGAGCAATGAAACCAAGGCTTCATGCTTGCTTTTCAACAGAGCAGCCCCAAAGTCTCACTCATTGACTAAACATGGAGACTTGTTAATTAAAGAATACAGCTGAAGCCCTTTGGGAATGAAGGGTCTGTCTACATGTATTTCAGTTGCAGGTTAACGTTCTCACATTAAAAAAAAAAAATCTTTGCGCACATGATCTCTGCAGTTTGTGACACAGGCAGCTCCTGGACAAAGCGGTCATTCGAGAAGAGATTAAAGGAGTTTAGTGTGTGAAGTTTTCTCTCAGAAACTCTTAATACTAAAACATTTAATAAAGAAATCAATCCTCAACTATACAGGTTTCTGCTGAGAAATCTTTCAACAGTGCTCTCATCATCCCGTTTGCTGCACTCTGGGCTCTAACTAGTGGCATTATTTTGTTATCTTAAATGATTTACAGTGGAAATTCCTGGGGTTATTTCCTGTAGCTTTAGCTACTGGAATACTGGTCCCTACATAGACCTAACAGAAAAACAGACTATCTCACTGCAGTGAAATGTGTTAAAGACTCAGGCAGACTTTCACCAAGTACAGAATCAGTGCCCATAACCTAGAGGCAGAAAGCAGGAGGCACAAAGGAGTCTAAGGCCTTGTCTGCACTAGAAAATGTTGTTGACGCATGTTACAGCAATGATCAAGTAGTGCTGTAATTACACTTGTGTCTGGCCACACAGCACTCATTGTGTCACCAAAGCATATCCACAATTGGTGCTCTAGCATGGACAATGAGAGCAATACACTATGGGCAGCTATCCCACTGTGCAACTTGCCATCTTGTGCCACTAAGATTTGTGTGAAGGTGGAGAGGATCACAGTGCATCATGGGTACAGGCTTAACGTCCCATGATACAGTGATTTCCGTCCCATTATTTCAGGGATGTCCAGTTTCTTGGGCGCCTGCCATCTCCATCTGAAAGGATGGATCCTGCACTGCTCTCCACTGTTGCTGTCAATGTTCTGAACATACAATGGCTGGTCATGCAGTATATCATGAGCTCCCAATCAGAATAGGAATCTGAGGCTCCTAACCTGCTGTATGCCATGCAAACAAACAATGCTGAATTACTGTTTGCACTCATGTAGCATTTGCACACAGTGCACTGCTGCTTTTGGCACATGAAACAAGCACCGAGTGGTGGACTCACATTGTTATGCAGATCTGGGATGATGAGCAGTGGCTGCAGAACCTCCGAATGTGCAAAGCCACCTTCATGGAACTCTGTGCGGCACTCGCCCCTGCACTACGGTACAAGGACACCAGAATGAGAGCTGCCATCTCGGTGGAGAAACATGTGACGATTGCCGTGTGGAAGCTGGCAGCTCCAGACTGCTACCAGTCGGTCGCTAATCAGTTTGGAGTCGGGAAATTCTCTACTGATGCTGTGTTACTGCCATATGCAGAGCCATTAAACCCATTCTGTTACGAAGTACTTTGAGTCTTGGAAACGTGTGTGAAACAGTGGCTGGCTTTGCAGTGATGGGATTCCCTAGCTGTGGTGGGGTGATAGATGGCACACATATCCCAATTTTGGCCCCAGACCACCTTGCAACAGAGTACATCAATAGAAAAGCTACTTCTCTATAGCACTGCAACTGCTTGTGGATCACCAAGGCATTTCACTGACATCAATGTGGGTTGGTCAGGGAAGGTGCATGACACATCTTCACAAACACGGGCCTGTACAGAAAGCTCCCTTGTGATCCTGGGAGACCCAGCCCACCCCTTAATACCATAAATTACGAAGCCTTATATAGGCAACCTGGACAGCAACAAGGAGCGCTTCAATAACAGGTTGAGCAGTGCCGAATGACCATTGAATGTACATTTGGCAGACTAAAAGCTCACTGGGCAATGCTTTAATGGCAGATTAGGCATAAAAGAGGAAAATATTCCCATGGTTATAGCCACCTGCTGTGTGCTCCAAAATATTTGTGAAGCTAAGGGTAAAAAATTTCCCCCTGGGTGGGGTGTAAAGGTGGATCACCTTGCAGCTGACTATGAACAACCAGGTGTCAGGGCTATTAGAGGGGCACAACAGGGGTCCATTCAAATCAGCGAGGCTTTGAGGAGCCATCTCGACAATGAGTAACAATTAGGTGTCTTTGTAAACAGTGCTGTGCCATGCTATAACTTTTATCCAGCTTGCACTGTGTATCAGTGTGAGCTACAACCACTGGGTGCAGCAGACAAAGATTGCTTATTCTTCACAAAGTATGTTTTATTATATAACAATTATTCACAATGCACATAAATAGCTGGGCTGGAGGGTAGAAAGCAGTGAGGGAGAGTGTGACCTATGACAACTGGGTGCAAATCCAGCTATCATTCTGGAAGTAGTCTGAAGGGGTGGAGTGAACCGGGTAATGAGACAGGCTGGGAGTTTGGTAGGAATGTGTGGGTGGAGTTTGGAGATGGCATGGAATGCAGTTATTTACTGGCTGCAAAGGGAGGGGGGCGAGCATGCATGAATTCAGCCTGAAGAGTTATTAGTGACTTTAGCAGCTCTGTTTGCTCCTCCGTGGTTTTTATCATGCGCTCATGAACTTCTATCATTCACTCCTGGCTTACCTCCCTCTCCTGCCTATCAATTTTCTGATTTTCAAACACAGTGTGACTCCATGCGCTTTTTTCTTCTTTTTCCGCCTCAGAACATCTCCTCTTTCCTTCTCTGTGGTCATTTTTTTTAATTGGCCTCAGGTGCTCAGAGGTGTGGAGGGGTTTCCCCTCAAGGGCATATCTGTAGAAGCACAATAAACAATGAAAAGAAGCATGACAGGGAGTACAATAACAGCATTGATTCATTACTGTCAAATACACCTTTCTCACTGTCCCCTAGCAAGTGCACAGCTTAACAATCAACCAGGGCATTCTGAGTTGTGCCTAGGGAGAGGGGGCACTCAAGCTGAGGAAAAGATTGTGGGTGGTTTGAGGTATTGATGCAGGTAAATAGGGACAAAATTTCATATTGTGCCACCATTTTCTACAGGTGGGGACCACAGAAGCTGATATCTCACTCCTTAGAGTAAGCAGGGATGCTTGGGTCCATCTCCTCCATGCAAGCAGCTTCAAACCAGGTCCCTGTACTGCTCGCCTGTGTGCCACTTTTGTCCCTGCACACGTGATTGCCGATTGCCAGCTTCAAACACAGCTTCAAACCAGGTCCCTGTGCTGCTCACCTGTGTGCCCCTTCTGTCCCTACACAAGTGATTGCCGATTGGGGGACTGGGAAAGAAACAAAGCAGCTCTGCTGAGGAATCTCCGGCAGAGGCTTGGTGAGTATCTCGAGGAAAGATTCCTACAGATCTCTCTAGAGGAGTCCCATGAAATCTCAGTGTGCATTAGCACACTTTTCTGCTGCACTGCCTAGCTGAACAGGAGAATGGGAAACACACACTACTACAACTACTCTTGTGCATTTCTATCCCTTCATCCAGCTATATAATGCAACAAAACAAAGGACAGCTTTACCTCATATAACCAAGCAGCATCAACTAAAAAAAGATCACTTACCCAAGCTCCTCTCTCCTGCATCCTGCACACCAGAGGTAGAGGGGCTAGAACTAGTTCGAAGTCTCCAAGAGATCCTGGTTCCCCATGTCAGCAAACGACCTGGTCCCCTGCTCCACACTGTTCTCCAACTCAACCTCCTTGTCCACACCTTCTTTGCTGGGGTTGAGTTTGGTGTCTGCTGCGGTCAGGACGGGCATTGTGGGACACTTCCTGGAGGCCATTTACCACAACATAACCAAGCAGTTTCTACATTGATGCTGTGTCGCTAAAATTTTGGTGCAAAAAGCTCTACACGTCTTCTCGAGGTGGTTTTATTTTATTGCAAAATCAGGAGTGTTGGGTCAGCACAGGGGGATTGCAGTGTGTACACCACCAGAGTTTTGGCACAAAGAGCTGACTTTGGTCAACAAAAGTCTGAAGCATAGACCAAAGCCAAATCTAGAGGGAAGCAACTGTTCAAACCAGGTCTCTAGAGCCTCCTGCCACTCTTCCGCTGACATAGCTACCTCGCTTGTTTAGGTGATTTTATTATGTTGGCAGCAGAGCTCTTTCCCATCCACATAACGCAGCTACACAAATGGTCTTACAGCAGCACAGCTGTAATGATACAGCTGTGCCACCATACATTTTAAGGGTAGACTAGCCCACAGTACACTTTTTACTGGTGGAGGACAGGCCCATCCATGGCTCTTAGCTAAGATGGTCAGGGATGCAACCCCATGCTCCTAGTATCTGTAAACTTCTGACTGCCAAAAGCTAGGACTGGACGAGGGAATGAATCTCTCAACAAGCTGCCCTGTTCTCGTCATTCCCTCTGAAGCACCTGGCCACGGCTGGAAGACAGGCCACAGAGCTAGATGGACCATTGGTCTGACCCAGTGTGGCCGTTCCTATGTACCAACTAGGAGGAAGTGCAAGAAGGGTATTTTTTCATATGAGTAGGCCCTGTTAAAGATTTCTCCTCAAAAAGCAACAAGGACAAACCCGAGAGAGCTGAGACAGCAGCGTGCACCTGCCTCCAGATCCTGACAGTAGGATCATGACAAAAGCACATAAGGGATAAAACCCTGCCCCAGGCGGGCCAGACCCACCTCTGATTTGGGGGCAGGAGGAGAGGAATGTCTTCCTGGGGTACCAGGCCGGCTCAGTCTCCTGGGGGCTGGCCATGAATTACACACCACCTTTGGGGGCGATTTGCTAAGCCCTGCTGGCGCTGAAACGCTCTGAACCAGGGACCACCCCCCCAGCCCGAGCTGGGGCAGCGCCCCCTGCCTTGACCCTGCCTGGGCGCCTGGAACGCAGCGCGAAAGCTTGAGACAGGGCCCCACCGCCCTGCCCCCACCTGCAGGCTAGTCCCCGCGCGCCGCTCCATTCCCGGGAACGCGGCTCCACCCCCCCCACCCAGCAGCAGCCGCTGCTGAACATTCCCCCCGCCCCCACGGGGGACGAAGGCGCGGCTGCTCCTTTGGCCACTCAGCGGTGGGCGATACCATCTCACCGCGGGGGGGGATAGAGGAAGAGCCGCACTCCTCCGTTTCCCCCCCCCCCACCGGCGGGTGGATTGACTGCGGGGCTCCCCGCGCATGCGCGGTGCGCGCGTCGTCAGAGCCGAGAAGGACGGACGAGAAGGGCCGGCCTGGCCCGCGGAGGGGGACGATGGCGGAGGCCCCGGCCCAGGCCGCGGCGGGCGAGCAGGGGCTGAGCGCGGGCGAGTACGCGCGGCGCGTGCACCAGTGGCTGTGGGACTCGTACTGCGGCTACTGGAGCTGGCAGAGCGGCCTCCCCGCGCTGCTGGCCGCCGCCGCCCCCTACGGCAGCCCGGGCTCGCCCGCCGCCGCCTGCCCCGCGCCGCCCGCCTACTACGGGCCCTGCTACCTGCTCCCCGCCCCCGCCCCGCCGGGGCCCCGCGCGCCGCCCGCCTGGCCAGCCGCCGTGCCCAGGCCCGTCTCCGCCGCCAGCAGCGCGCCGAGGGAGAGCGGGCGGCCGGCAGGTGAGCGGGGCGGGGCGGGGGGCCCCGCCGCGGGGGTCGGTCTCGGTCGCGGCCGGGGAAGGGGTTTCTCCTGGCTCGTGTTTACGGCGAGGGCGGGCAGCCCCGGCTCCAGCGCGTCGTGGCCGGCGCTGGGGACCGGGCTCCCCGCGCGTTCAGCCCCGGCCCCGCGGGGCGTGGCCGCGCGCGCTCGGCTGAGGGGACGCCTGGTACCGGCCGCCTCCGCGCGCGACACAGAGACACGCGCTTGGCCGCTGCGCCCAGCCCTGCTGCGGCCGCCCCTTCCGCGGCTGGTGGTCCCGGCGGGAGGGCGGCCCGTCGCACGTTTAACTTCTGCGGGAACGCGCTCTCCGGGGCTGCAGGCCGCTTGGTCAGAGGCAAGCCATAGAAATCAGAGCGGGGGGTATACATACATCCCGGGGTAAGGAGCAACGCTGGGGAGGGGTTGGCAAGGTCCGGCCAGTCAGAGGAGAGGTGTAGTGTTGTGGCTGGACTGGGAATGGGCGGCTTCTGTATTTCGTTCCCTATTTCATTCCCCTGGCTTCTTGTGCGGAGGCAAGCTTAATTTCCGTGCTTCGGTTTCTTCATTTGTGCTACAGGGCGCTATGAATGATCAGGTTGAGGTTGTAAAGCTGCTCGAAATCCTCAAAGGGCTTTGTGGGAGCACAAATATTGTTGGGATTGTTTAGTGCTTCTGAACTTGGGTGCATGACAATCCGTTAGCTACCTGCTGAAAGACATGTTGGTGATCCAGATGCTAAATACAATTAGAATTTTATTCTTCAGTCAACAGTTTTATCCTAGTCTTCAGAAACTAGTAACTAACTTACTGTGGGGAATAACTGATGTTCCTGTGGCATCTGAACACGATTTTGCAGACTCTCTAGGAAGTGATAAAAGGATTCTTATCAATGAATGCAGTGTAGACAGTTACCCTCAAAGGGTGGCATATGAAGTACTATAGTAGTAGCACCATCCATGTTTATGGATTTAGGCGTTCTAAGACGCTTTTAACAAGTCTGTCATATTTAAGTTCTGACTTTCAGACTTGACCGTTACCTTCCATCTTAATCAGTTGCTGCTGCATTTAATGTGTGGCTATAGTCAGAAAAATAAAAACAGAGGTTCCATAATGCTAGCATCCATATTAAACATGCTCTTTTTAGAAAGTTTATTTGATTTCTACTTTCTGGTACTGCATGATCAACCTGGGGTCAGGAAGCCCAGCTGTGTCCTTCACATTCTTGCATCCTCATTGGTTAAATATCGCACAATTAGACATTATCGGACAACTGAGGTAATGCAAGAATGGGAATTGAATCTGTTTTGCTGTTCTGTAGCATTCATTAATGAGCAAACTTGTCAGTGAGGTAAGCAGATATAAAAAGGAGATACAAAGAAGCAAACGTTAAGGTGTCCTCCTTACTTAATTACTCTTCTAACTGTCTCCCTTTTTAAACAAGAACAAAGAGGCTGAAAGCTGTGTGCTGCTCTCAAGCAATGTGTTGAGGTTATTAATCACAGTGCCATTTGTGCAGCTTCTGTAGATAGCTTGTGAATATGCTGTTTTGTAGGAGAGGCTATTGTGATGAAGTTTTTTGTGGGGGAAGAACTGGAATAGTAAAGGGTTCCATCTCCCTTCTAAAACTACTTGTGTGAATTCTAACAACTATGGGTCTAGTAAGTCAGGTACATGGGTATTTTTATATCTTAATTGTTAGAATATTAATTTAATTTAATACAGGTGCTTCTCTAAGTTGTTGAGGAAATACAATATGGAGAATCAGCCTAACCACAATTTATTTTAATGGCAATTTTTCTTTTTTGGGGGAAAAAAACAAAAACTTTCTTGTATTATTACTACTACCACCTGAGACTATTAAAAACAGTATTTTAAAAATGACTACATTTCTCTCACCAGGGCCAATTAAATCAGAGTAGCTAGTTTGATTTTCCTGTTCTTGCATGGTACCTGCTGTTTTGGTTAAACACCACATAGGAATGCTTGTCTAAATCTCCTAAAATTTTTAAAAAAACCCACCAACTTCTTGATCTTTGGTTGTGTTTTATTTAAAAAAAAAAAAAAAAAAAAGATTGGAGGCCAAGAGTGTGGCTGGTGATTTAGGATGCCGTGATTTTTCAGGAATCTGACTTGAGATGTCTAGAAGGACCCTGTCTGATCTTCACAGGGCTGGGGCTCTGCTCTTTCTGAAGTCTTCCTCTAAAGTAGAGAGAGTAGTGGGAAGGAGGCTGTTTTAATTCCAGATTAAAGAAAACATTTTATATCAAGTTCCTTATTAATATCATAATAAAATGCAAAAATGGCATGCTGCAAAAAGTAAGATCTTCAAGGGTGAGACCTTGTCTACTTAGTTTTAGGTGTGATATGTGACTCAAGCAGAGCAGAGCGGGGCAGGGTGGGGATGGAATGAGGAAGAGCAACAACAAAGAGAGGTTACTCGGTGCAGGTATATGATTATATGGCTTACTTAATTTGTCATCCGATTATCATTTGAATCAAAGTGCATTTTAAGGAGGTAATTGACTAAAAAGGATATGGGCTTCCATGGGTCAAAATAAGGATTTTTAAATATTCCCAGCAGAGGGACAATATGGAATACCGTTTTAATACTGCCTCTTGTACGTTAGTTTGCACTGTGCAGAATGTTCAGGTTTAAGTTGTAAATTTTGCTTTAGCGCAGTAAAATTTTGGGTAATTGCTTTAACTGTTTTTGTTACAGGTCGGGAGTACATTATCCCATCCTTGGCACACAGGTTTATAGCAGAGATGGTGGATTTCTTTATTCTTTTCTTTATAAAGGCAACCATTGTCTTAAGTATTATGCATCTCAGTGGAATAAAGTAAGTTAAACCATTTAAGGCATTATTATATAAAGCCTTTCACTCTTCAGATTGAGGAATATTATGCATTTGTTACGCACTTTGAAGCAGCTAGGATTGCACAGAGGAGGAGCACATGATGTAACCCAGGGCTCGATAAACCCCAGGCGTCAGGTCGCCATGTCTCCTAGAAATTTAAATGTGGTGCTTAGTATTCCTGTGCCCATGTGGCAGGGCTGGGAGGGGGGAGTGCAGCAGCTGCTGCGCTCCAGCTAGGGTGCCCTGCCTCTGAACCCACATTGTGGTGAGGGGCGGGGGAGAACGGAGGGGGGAACAGCTGCGGTGCTCCTGCCAGGGTGACCCGCTGCTGGGCCCACGTTATCTGGCTCCTTAATTTTTGGGCTGGCTCCTGACTCTGAGGCAAATTTGTCGAGCCCTGATGTAACCTTAATGGAACCAAACTCATTTTGTCTTTTAAAATAGATCTCTATTAAAATGATGTTATACAGGTTTGTGTATTATAAAAGGTTACCATGCATGCCTAGAAATGTTCTCAAATGTTAACTTATTTTTGTTAAATAAGTTTAATGGCACTCACAACTTGTTTTAAAAGGAAATTTCTGAGGATGATAGGTGGGAAAGTATTGTAAACAAGCTTGTACACTTAAAAAGAGGCTATCAAGGTTTTTCAAAAATCTCACATACACTGTTTAGAAAAACTTTCAAAGCTGAAATATTTGAGGTTTTTCTACAAAAATTCCACACTTTGGTGTGGATTTTTTTTAGAAAAAGGCTAAGTAGCACTTACTTAAAAAAACAAAACAAAACACTGAAGATTTGCAAACAGTTATGGGTAGGGGTAAGATAAGTCAGTATGGAACCCATCAACCTTCACTGTTCTCTTTAATCCTTGTATAACATGTAATTTTGAATACTACTTGAGAACATGTTGAATGAGAATATTCATAGATTATAAAGCCAGAAGAGACCACTGGGATCATCTGAATTTCTCTTTGAACTAGAAAAATGTCCAGTCTTGATTTAAAAATTGTCAGTGATACAGAATCCACCACAGCTCTCGGTAGGCTGTTCCAATGGTTATCTTCACTGTTTAAAAACTTTTGCCTTATTTCTAGTCTGTTGTCTTGTTACATATTTGCTAGATTGAAGAGTCCTCTAGCGAATTTGTTCCTCATGTAGGTACTTATAGATTGATCAAATCATCCTTTAAACTTAGTTTGGCTAAGCTAAAAGATTGAGCTCCTGGAGCCTTTCATTATAAGGCATATTTTTCCAATCATTCTTGTGGCTCTTCTGTGAACAGTTTCCCTCTTATCAATATCCATTCTGAATTGTGGTCATCAGAACTGGAAACAGTATTCCAGTGGGGATTGCACCACTGCCAAATAGAGGTTATGCAGCTTCCCTAATCCTACTGTCTATACATTCAAGGATTACATTAACGCTTTTGGCCACAGCATTTCACCAGGACCTCATGTTCAGCTGATCATCAAGATCCCCAAGGCCTGGATCATAATACACAGGAGGAAAGGGATGACTAAGCCCCTCTTGTGGAAAGATCTGCTTCCTTTTCCCAATGGACATCTGCATGTACTTGCAGTACTACTCCAGAGGTACTGACACAGGAAGATAGGTCCAAAGTTGGTGCCAAATGACGAGTAGGTGCTGAGATGGGTTTTTCCTGCATCATCACCAAGACTTTGAGCCTTAGTAGACAGTGATGGTTTGGTTTTCTGTGCTACTTTTGATTTAGCTGCTGCTAGCAGTGCTGGATAAGGGATTTGCTTCTGGTATGAGGCTGAAGACGTTCCAGTTTTGGACCTGTGAGAGACAGCAACATTAAGCCCAGAATAACAATATCTGTCTTGGGTCCTGTGTCAGAAGACCTTGGCATAGAGGCTAGTCTCGGTTCCCTCAAATGTCTGATTTGAATATCAGGCTGTAGGCATGGAGAAACCAGGTGAGCTTTGGGCCTCAAGTGTCTCCCCTTCTGTTGAGCAGCAAGTGAAGGTGTAGCAAGCTGCATGCTGTGTGAGACCCATTTGATAACCCAGATATAGCATATACTGGACATGTAAGATATGATCAGTCAGGAGGTATACATGTTGAAAGGCTTGGGGCTCAACTTGGTTCCAATGGAGAGTCGATTGCCTCTGTCCTAAAGAACAGTCTGTGTACCCTAAACTAGCATATACTACACAATGCTAACTAGTTATATGACAATAAGATAGAATAAGGGAAGATTTAGCTGTAGAACCAGAAGGCAAGTTCCATTTGCGATCTATGGCGGTGGAGAAAGAACTGAGGTGATTGGGGCTGCCCTTCCTTACACAGAGTTGGGCGATTGAAGCTGCCTTCCTGTAAAATCTCTTGTGCACCCCTTAAAGGATATTGTTTTTCAAGACAGTTTCGCAGCTCAGCACCTGAGGCACTAGATCCTGCAAGTGTGTTTACAGAGGCCCTTGAAGAAGGCTCTACTGTAATAAAACTAAGAGGTAATTTAGAATAAGGAAGAATGGGGTGCAGTAACCCAGAAGTGGTCTATTAAAAGGTCAAAGCGGTTCTGTTCATTGGTTAAGTATACAAAAGAACAAATAGAGGAAGGGGGGAATCTGCCCCCAATAATGACTGCTTTTTCTCAACTTCAGGGCCCTTTCTAACTCTGTTCCTTGATCCACTGCACAAATTGTGCAAATTTAAAAGTAGATTTCATCTCCATGCTTTCCACACATCCCTTTATGCTTGGAACATTGAGTTAACACCTAAGACTGTCGCGCTCTCCAGATTCTTTTCTGCTGAGATACTTAAAAAAGAGCCAAGCAATGATGGCTGTGTGTAGCAGTCAGGAGAAAGGTGAGTTAATTTGAAATAGTAGTAGTAATAATTTTGAAATAATTGGAACTACAAGGCAGCAATAGTTAATCTATGTAACCACATGATCCAGTTTCTCACTGGTGTCCTCTTCTACTTTCCTCTTAATTTGTCTCCCATTAGAGTAAACTCCTCGGGTCATAGCCACGTTTTTGATTAACTTGTAGTACAGTGGGGTTTGATCTTGATTTAGGAGCCTTAGGGACTACTGCTATCCTAATCTTGGAAAAAGCTTTTTCTGCTTTGCACTCAGTCTGCATGGGGATTTTGGATCAGTGCTATTTTAACCACCTAGTCTTGATGACCTAATTTAAGTAGTCTTTGAGGGCAGAGATGCTTTTTTATAATTAGACTTTACAACAACAGAACTGTATATTGGATACATGTGATTGAAGTATACAAGTTTGACATTTAGGCATGTATCACTATTTATTTCGTTTTAGGGTTTGTTTTTGAAATGGTTAAACCAGTGTAAATATGCCCTATACTTGTGTATCTTATTCTCCTTCCTATATGGGAATAGCTATATCAGTATAAAGCATCTTTACATTGTGGTAACTATGTCCATACTAGAAGTTGTATCACTTATCTATATAGTATAGTTAAAGCAGTAAGTACGGCTTAGTAGAGAAACACTTAAAGTGCTCAGAAACAATGAATGCTCAGTGATATGATAGGAATATGTCTGCACTATGGTAACATAATCCTGTAGTGTAGACACAGTCTGTACCAATAGAGGGCCTTTTTTCTGTCGGTATAGGAATACCATCTCCCCAAATGAAGTTAGCTGTGTTGACAGAAGCCCCCTTCTTGTGGAGACTGTTGGGAGATGCTCATGTAATCTCCATGCTTGATTCTAATATTGACTGGGAAGAAAATCAAGAAAGAGAGAATACAACAATGGAGAAAGGAACAGCAGTGGGTAGGAGAATGGACATTGAGGAAAGATAGCTTCATTGGGATTGACAATAACAGTCAGGTAGGCGATACTGGCAGTAGAATGACTGTCCATAATCAGGTGAGGAAAATGGGCGAAACCAAGCAGAAACAACTAAGATGTTTGCACCAATGCAAGGAGGCTGGGTAACAAAATGAAGGAACTAGAACTACTGGTACAGGCAGTGAAACCAGGCATTTTAGGACTAACAAACAATGGAGTAGTAGTCATGATAGGAGTTTAAGTATTGGAGGGCATGTGCTGGTCATGAAAGTCAGAAATAAAAGTAAAGATGATGGAGTTGTATTGTATATTAATGATGAGATAGACTGTAAAGAGATTGGAAGTGATGGAATGGATAAAACAGTCTGTTTGGGCTAAAATCACTTCGGGGAAGAAAAAGCTACCAGGAGGCTCCACAGGGACAGTGCTTGGGATATGCTACAGACCCACAGGATCCAATTTGGGTATGGATAGAGACCTCTGTTTTTTAATTAAATAAATACCACTAGGAATTGTGTGCTTATGGGAGACTTTAATTTCCCAGATATAGATTGGAGGACGCGTGCTACTAATAGTGATAGGGCCAAGGTTTTCCTGGATGTGATAGCTGACAGATTTCTTCATCATATCATCATCAAACCAACAAGGGTGATGCCATTTTAGATTTGGTGTTGGTCCTTACTCATCTTATAGGAGAGCTGGGTGTAGGGGGCAACCTTGGTTCGAGTGATCAAGAGCTAATTCAGTTTAAACTGAAAGGATAAACAAAAAATAAATCTGCAAGTAGGGTTCTTGATTTCAAAAGGACAAAATTTTAAAAGTTAAGTGAATTAGATAGGGAAGTGTACTGGCCTGAAGAATTAAAGGATCTGAATGGGGAGGAGGCTTTGAATTTGTCAAAGTTGCAGAAACTATCTGAAGCCTGTGTCCCAAGCAAGGGGGAAAAATTCATAGGGAAGAGTTGAAGACCGAGGTGAATGAGCAAGTATCTCAAACAGGTTATTAAGAGAGAACCTATGAGCAATGACAGATAGGATGGATCAGCAAGGGAAACTACTTTTTGGTGGTCAGAAGGGTAGGGAAAAAGTGAAGTGCCAAAAGCCAAGCGGAGTTGAACCTTGCAAAGGAAATTAAAACCAAGAATAAAAGGTTCTATAACCATATAAATAAAAAGAAAACAAGGAAAGAAGTGACATTGCTAAACACTGAGGATTGAATAGAGATTGAAGATAATCTAGACATGGTCCAACACTTAAACAAAATGAGGATATGGAAGTAGAAATTACGACATTTGAGGTGGCAGTCAAACTCAAACAGCTTAATGAGGCCGAACTGCGGGGCGTAGATAATCTCCATCCAATAATATTGAAGGAACTATCACATGAAATTGCAAGCTGAATAGCAAGGGTTTTTAATGAATTCATGAACTCAGGAGTCATACCCTATGACTGGAGAATTGCTAATATAGTACCTCTTTTTAAGAAAGGGGAAAAAGGTGATCTGGGAAACTATAGGTCTCTTAGTTTGACCTTAGTTGTATGTAAGGTCTTAGAACAATTTTTGAAAGAGAAAGTAAAGGACAGAGTTTAAAAGGGAATTGGGATAAAATACAACATGGTTTTACAAAAGGTAAATCGGGCCAGATGAACCTGATCTTTCTTTGAGAAGATAACTGGTTTTTTGTTTTTGTTTTAGACAAAGGAAATACTGAAATCCAGGTAGATTAGATCTACTGCAAGGCATTTGATACAGTTCTACATGAAAAATTAGTTAAACTGGAGAAGGGAATTAATATGAGAATTGAAAAGCGGGAAAGGAACTAGTTAAAAGGGAGACTCCAATGGAACATGCTGAAAGGTGATCTGTCAGGCTGGAGAGAGATTATTAGTGGAGTTTCTGAGAGATCAATCTTGGGACCAATCTTGGGGTGTGTCTTCACTGATGGTGGCAAATTCACTGTAGTCAGATCCATCTATCCAGATCGATTGGGCAGTCAGTGAAGACCTGCTCGATCAATCTGGAAGTTGACGCAATACAACCACCCCCTCAAGTGGTGCAGTGCAGTGAAGACTCCCTGTAGAAGAAGTTATGAAGTTAACGGGAGTTATACAAGCTACTCTATGTAGCTTGCATAACTCCTGTAGACTGCTGCCGAATTCCCAGTTAAGTGTAGACCTGGCCTTATTTAATGTGTATTAATGACCATGGCACGAACAGTGGGTGTATTGCTAAAATCTGCAGATGGCACAATATGGGAGGTGTTCTGGTCCTCCTCCATCCTGACAATATCATGCGAAGATTTGGAAAAACAAGAGTAATAGAATTGGGATGGAATTTAGTAATGCAAAGTGCAAGGTCATGCATGCAGCTAGGGACAAAAAACAGAATTTCTACCATCTGCGGAGGAATTATCAGTTGAAAGTGACACAGGAAGAGAAAGACCTGGGTGTATGGGATGATCACAGGATAACCATGAGCTGCCAGTGTGAGGGGGCTGTGAAAAAGGCTAATGCAATCCTAGGATGCATCAGGTGAGGTATTTCCACTAGAGATAGGGAAGTGGTAGTACCATTATACAAGGTGAGAATTCATCTGGAATACTGTGTGCTATTCTGGTCCCCCGTGTTTAAGAAAGATTAATTCAAACTGTAACAGGTAAAGGGAAGGGCTACTAGAATGATCGGAGGAATGGAAAACCTACCTTCTGCAAGGAGACTCAGAGCTTGACTTGTTTAGCCTAACTAAACAAAGACTGAGAGGAGATGTGATTGCTCTCTCTAAATACATCAGCGGGAAATACCAGGGAGGGAGAGGAGTTATATAAGTTAGGTGCCAATGTTGACAAGAACAAACGGATATAAACTGGCCATCAACAAATTTAGGCTTGAAATTAGATGAAGATTCTAACCATCAAAGGATTAGCCTCCCAAAAGAAGTATTGGGGTCAAAAAATCTAACTGGCTTCAAGACTGAGCTTGATAAGTTTATGGACAGAACCGTATGAGATTGCTTATGATGGCATGTAGCCAAACTGCAACTGTTATTAGCAAATATCCCCAACAGTTGATGTGACACTAGATGGGGAGGGCTCTGAGTTACTACAATGAATTCTTACCCAGGGGGTCTGGATGTTGGGTCTTAGCAGACATGCTCTGGATCTAATCGACCTCCAAATTTGGGGTTGGGAAGGAATTTTTCCTTGAGTCAAATTGGCAGAGACCCTGAGGATTTTTCACCTTTTTCTGCAGCCAGGGGCACTGGTCACTTGCAGGTTTAAATGAGAGTAAATGGTGGATTGTCTGTAACTTGAAGTCTTTAAATCATGATTTGAGGACTTCAGGAACTCAGCCAGAGGTTATGGCTCTATTACAAGAGTGGATAGGTGAGGTTTCTGTGGCCTGCAATGTGCAGGAGGTCAGACTAGGTGATCATGATGTTTCCTTCGGGCATTAAATCTTATGGCCTGGTCTGTACTACACGGTTAGATTGAAAGCTTCCTTGTTTTGATCTAGCTGTGGAAGTGTTCTTACTTAAGTTTGGTTCCTACTGATGTAAGTTCCTCTCTGTGCTGCTTTACTAACACCACCTCCCCAAGTGACGCAGAGTCACGATCAGTGTAATTAGGTCAGCGCAGTGTCAGTGTAGACCCTGTGTTGCTTATGCTGATTGTTACTGGCCTTCAGGAGCCATCCCACAATGCCCCACACTAACAATACAACCAAGCCTGGTGAGGATGCACACTGCTAACACTAGGAGTGACCTGTGCACAAGCAAGTGGTTTTAATAATTGCAGTGGCTGTATGCCGACGTAAATTAGGTCACAGTGTAGACTTGGCCTCTGGGTAAAGATATGATTCGGTCCCAGATACTTTCTGGGACTTCTGGGGGAGGGCCACGTGGCAGCTGAGCAGCGGCCAGGTTATTTTTAGTAGAAATCAGGGACAGGTTGCAGGCAATAAATAAAACTAATGGAGGCCCACAACTTGTCCCTGCCTTTTACTAAAAATACCCGTGACAGAAGCTTAACCTTACCTATGAGTCTGAGTCAACAAGCTGCATCTGCACTAGGGGTATGCTGGCATATCTACATCTGTCAAAAGTGTGGGTTTTTTCCTATCTCTTGGCTGATGTTGCTATGTCTGTATAACCTTTCAGTTTAGACCAGGCCTAGATTCCAGAGTGTTAACCAAAGTGGTGCCTGCAGGTATGGCAGTAATGAAGGTCAAATGCAGTAGGTTTGTGGAATAGTTCACTTGTTAAAGTGAAGTCTTCTTTTGTACAGGGACATTTCCAAGTTTGCTATGCATTATATAATAGAAGAAATAGATGAAGACACATCCATGGAAGATTTGCAGAAAATGATGATAGTGGCCCTTATCTACAGGTTGTTAGTCTGCTTCTATGAGGTAACTAGTCATGAATATTAAATCTTAAGACTTATCAATTGGATATCCAGGTCAAATGTTGTTCCTTGTCTGTCAAAAATATTTGAAAATTGATTAGTTAATTGGTTAAGAAGTCTGTTCTGCAACACTAATATACCAACTGGTGTCTGATCAATGAAGTTGTTGGAATTATTAGAGGATCCTACTAGAAATTAACCATAAATTCCTTTATTAAATTCAAAGGCTGAATTATATAATTGCTCTAAAAATATCTAAAAGCCTAAATAACAATAAGCAATCTATACAGTAACAAACATGTATTTGATCAGTACACTCACAGAAGGCCCAATCTTAAGGACACCTTTCTCATTCTGACTGGCACCAGCTTGATCAGGTGGGAATGAAACTCCCCTTAGCAAACGTGTTTTTTTTATATACAGTATAACAAACAAGTGATGTCATTACCAATTGCTTACTTCAGCTAAGAACCAGTTTTGTGCAGTCTGAGGCTGTTGTTTTTCTGGCCTTCCCTCAACCTTGGCTAAGACCAGATAGTGCAGTGTGGGCCTTTTTCTTTGAATTTATGGGTGTCAAAGCAATCTGCAACTGTTTATCTCTTTACACAGGCCCATGCTTTAAGATAATATTGGAGGTTACTGAAAATTCATCACAACTCAACCCTTAGTCTATTAGAACAAGTTTTTGATAACAGAGGGTTCTCTTAGCCATGTTTCAAGCATAGTCTCCTCCCAAAACTTGTCTTGTTAGATATTACATTCTTTTTAGCATTTAAACTAATTATTTTTCAAGGCCTGGTTATTTGTTTACCCAAGGTAAACTAACTTTAAACTTTTTATTTTAAAACTATCCTATAAAAGTAAACTTATTACATGAATACATGTAAACTAAATCTTTAATATATTAAGATTATTAACACCTTTACACAGCTGTCATTTGGGTTGCTTTTATTTATAGATCAGACTTACTGAAACTATACTTGGGCAACTGGCAGTGATGGATTGCAGAAGTAAAAAAATAGTTGATTTCTCTTGCAGATAATCTGTATTTGGGGAGCCGGTGGGGCAACCCCAGGGAAGTTTCTGCTTGGACTTCGAGTTGTGACTTGTGATACCTCTGTACTTATCGCACCAAATCGTGTGTTAGTGATTCCATCCTCTAATGTTAGCCTAACAACGTAAGTGCTCTTTGCTTAATTGTATCACTAGCAAATTAAGAATGCTGAAAGTACATGACTTGAAATAAGATTACTTTGCTGGCATTTTGCAAATCTGTTTCCTTATTAAAATAGTCATGTACAGTGAGAAATCTGTCAATACATACTTGGGGGGGGGGTCCTGCCTCTTAACACTAAAGAATTTATTCCTTCTCAAATATGGGTGTATTACAGGATTAGGTGGGTAAGGTTCTGTAGCCTGCAGTCATGATGGTCCCTTCTGGCCTTAAAGTTTGCATATTTTTGACAGATTATCAGACAGAATCCTGACTGTTGATCTATTTCAGACACCCAGGAATGAAGTACTGATAGGAATATTTTAACATGCAAAGCTAAAATACTTGATTTCTAAATCCATATGATTTACCTTGTGCTGTATAAATTTGTGGTACTGTACTTAATCAGGGGCAGAACTACTCTAGACAGGGGCTGAAAATTAAAACTGATTTCCTTCTCATTCCAGGTCTACAATACGAGCCTTGATCAAGAATTTTTCTATTGCTTCCTTTTTTCCTGCGTTCATTACACTGCTATTTTTTCAGCATAACAGAACTGCTTATGATATTGTAGCAGGAACTATTGTGGTAAGAAGAAATGGAGTCAGATGATAAAAGAAGCCCAGATTACCAAACTTTTTTGAACTCCTAAGAATCAAAGTAAAGAAAATCATCAGTATTGGTTGCCCAGACTAACTGGAGACATTCAGATGTTAAACAAAATGAGTCATTCCAGTATGGTGCCAGTGATTATCTTGAAAGTATTCATTTTTCTTGAATGCCAAAGAAGTTTGAGAGAAATAGTACCTACTCAATTTGGAAGTATTAACATTAGATTACAACCAGTTTCCTTCCTGTCCTTTATCCATAAAGGACAGCTTCTATCCATCTACAGAAAGGAGATGCCTGGAAATTTTGCCATCCTAAGAAATGCTAGTTCCACAACTTCATTATTTTATGGGAAAAAAGATGGAGAATGCAGTTGTGTTTTGTAAACGCCAACATAAGCCACATTACAGAAACTACCCCTTACAGAAGATTGCAGTATTTCTTTGGGGGATGGAGGTAAAAATATAGCTTATAACGTGTTTCCACTAAGCTGACCGATGCATTGTGTGATGGTTGGTATTGGTTATTACCTCTAAAAGTCTTAATGAACTTCTTCCCTCTAAGAATTGTCCCTTTATCACTTTTTAAATGTCTTATCTAAACATGTATTGTGGCAGGTTTTTTGCATGATTGTGTTAAGCATCAAGTCACTTACTATATATGTTTATCCTAATGAAGAGGTTAATTAGGTTACTAATTTTTTGTGGAAAGAAGTTACTGTGGTATTTGTGAATTATGTTTTGTGTAAATAACTTCAGAGCCATACAATGAACAGTATAGACCATGGTAACAAACAAAAGGTGAAAAATGTTGCTTCCATTTGATGGAGAAGGAAAGTTACTTCCCTCAAGCTTGTTGCATATAAACTATGTAAACCTATAGAGGGAACCTATATGCAGCCTGTAGAAAATATCAACCAGAACACAAATTATAGGTATAACTTTACAGGTAAGTTCCAAAATTGGTTATCACTTTATATTCTAAAATTCTGCCTAATCGCTTCTGTATGCAGAACTTAGATACTACTGATGAAGAAAGAAGCTTAATGGTTTTTGTATAATTACATAGCTTTGATAACTTTGTTTATTCATGTAATATTGGCTGGGAAAGAGCTTCTGAAGAATGCTACCTTTCTTTGTTAAAACTTGATTAAATGTATCGAGTTTTTTTTAATTAATTGGAGTTCCCCAATACTGTTTGCGGTCGGCTTAGGACTAAATATTGACAAGTTGTTGCATCAGTTAAGAGTAACTTATCTCCTTTGTGCGGAGTGGGTGTGGTGGGAGGGTATTTTAAAATGTTCTATGTTTACATTTCACAAGCATTTCTACTGTTAGTAAAATAATTTAGGAAGGGGAGTGACACTATCAACTTTCATAATAGTTTAGCATTTAAACATGTCTTGTGTATCATTAGGGCTAAGTATTGAAGTGTTCCCGGGGAGTACTCTGATCTAAGGAAGCATGAAGCTGAACTAATTTTCACTACAATTTCCTTTTTGGTTACTACTTGCAAAAGGTTGAATGTCGGCATTAGAGAGTAGATTTTTTGAGTGAGCTCACTGCTACTTGTAAACTTGGTTTCCACTTAATACTTTAAAATTACAGTATTGACGACTAGCTGCAGATCAAATTAGAAGCTGCTCTCTTCTTAAACTGCAAAGCCACTATTTTTAAAATTTGAGTCCCGGTTAATACTCACTCCTAGAGCTAACAAATTGAATGAACACTGAGTTCAGCCAAAGTGCAAATGAAACAGTATTCTACTTTCCATTGTGTGATAAGGCAGCAAATTTTGCCAGTTCACTGCCATTCCCCCCCCCACACTGATAAGTAGGCCCAAGCAACTCACGGACTGATATACCTGGCTTTTGTAGTATTGCCACCTTTACTTCTGTACTGCCTTCCAAATTGGGTGGCTGGAGAGTGGTGAGTGCTGGCCAGGAGCCCAGCTCTGAAGGCAGTGCCAGCAGAGCGCAGAAGTGAGGGTGGTAGGGTATTGCCGTCCTTCTGCATCGTCACCAACAGCAGCGGAGAGGTAAGGTTGGCAGTATCACACCGTGCCCCCCTCATTTCTGTGCTGCTGCCGGCAGTGGTGCTGCCTTCAGAACTGGGCTACTGGTCAGCAGCTGCTGCTCTGCAGCAGCTCAGCTGGGAAGGCGGCAATACTGTGCCCCCTCTGCGACAGGCCTGCGTTTGGGTCGGTGTCTCCAGTTGGAGAAATGCTGACTTAAGGGCTTTACGTGTCTGTTTTCAAATACATATTCATGATTTGTGACAACACTGAAATTACAGATTTAAATATCTGTAACCATGAAATTGAAGATGTTGTTAAATGCCATGACAATTAAATTTTTACCAAAATGGACCATGAATTTGGTAGGGCCCTATTGATAAGCAGTTGCTGTTCTGCACATGCTGTAAGCAAAGCCATTTGGATACAATAGCCTGAACAAAGCTGGGAGTTAGACTACTATAATTAAACAGTTTTGGGAGAATGACAAGATGTGCATACAGTAGTAATGAATATGAACTACTGCTAGATAGTTAAAGGCCTAACTAACTGTGCTTAGGCCACTGCTTTTCAGTGCAGTGCACATGCCTTTCCCCCCCAAAATGTGAACTCTACAGTTGTAAAATTTTAAAGTTAATATTGGGTGGTTGAGGTAAAATATTCTACCCATTATACAGAATATAATTTCCCATTTAATCTTTATTCACTAAAGCTGTATTGTCTAAGGACCCCAACCCTTGGGGAATGTCTTACAGGTATGGATCAAGCTTAATTGTACCAGCATAAAATTGTTCTAATAATTGTATAGAAGGTCTCCCTTAAGACATTCATTTTTGAACTCTTTAAGATTAGTCATAGCCTTTAAAATTAACACCCAAATTAAAGATTTCTGAAAGGCTCATAGTATTCTAAAGAGCAATCCCGTTTCTCCTAAATATCACAAAAGGCCATGCATTATCTTGCACTTGTTATGCATTGCCTATAGAGAATATGGTGCAACAGACAGTGACTGCAAAGAGGCTATACCAGGGTAAAACTTCAAAACAAATTGTAGAAGCAAGAAGCAGCTTGACCTCTAATGTTCTGCTCTTAAGTGCTCACGATGCCAATCATGTGACCAGATTGCTTATAGTGAATTGCTGCAGTACTTGTTTAAATATTTAATCTTAAATAGAAATGTATTAAGCTTTTTACAAAGATTCTTGAATTCATATGTCACTGCCTCTGCCTTCAGTCTGTTTCTCTCAAATGGGTGCTTGCAGTTGTCACTTTATTTGCAGTGGGTCAGTGTTCAGTTGTCTGATACTTTTAAAGATAATTTATACCATTCAGTTCAATAAAAATCTAAGTCCTTAAGTGTCCTTTTATTTCAACAGAGACATCATAAACATTTGAGTCTTGAAATTAATTCCTTTGAATTATCAGCACTTGGCCCTAGCTGCAGTTTGTTAGCATGTGCATGTTTACTTTCCCTGCTCCATCTTTGATAAAGTTCATCCACAGCTGTTTGCCTATTTAGAATACAAGCTTTAAGAGTTCACTTCTACGTTGCCTTTAGACCTCTAGCTATATAAATTAAATGCGACAAGTTATGTCATCGTCCAGCTTGACGAGCTAGTTAGCACAATTAGATTATCAATAACTGGAGGTAGGTCTGAGTACTGTACAAGTATCCTTTTGTATTCCTGCTTTAGATATGCAAGAGTGAAGGAAAAAAGGACAAACTTCAGTCCATGATTAGCATCTCTAGTGGTGAGCTGCAGTTGAATGCTGAAGAGTGACTACAGTTAGCCTAGATAGTGTCAGAGCTCTGAACAAGGGACAAACCAAAGATGGTAGGTTGAAAAGTTCTTTGCAATAAGCATGTCCTGCTTTAGGCATATTTTTGAAGAAATTACCTGTTAAATGTGCTTTGCTTGATAACAAGGCCATCACGATGTAGAATCCTGGACAGCAACGTGCTGAGTTGCAGCTGTGGAAGGTGGTAGTAGTAGGAGAGTTGCCACCTGGTAACTTTTGCTGTAGAGTGTCAATATCTTTCCCCTGTAAGTATGACTTCCCTAGGATAAAGGGATGTTGATTTAAAAGGTTTAGCTAACACTTTAGGCATACCCTAGGAACTGCTACAACTTCCTTCTTTCCTGTAGAGAGTTGCCATTTTCTACCTCTGTGGGGACAGGGAGAAAATTCTAATTCATCTAATGTGTTGTCCTAACTCCTGTCTGCTTGAGCTAGGTGCTTTAAACGTGAGTGAGTTAATCCATCAGGTGCTGTGGACTGAACTTCAGGTTCAGCTAAATCAAAAGAGCCCCACAGACAGATGCACACTGCTTTTGCTACTATCTGTTTCCTTTTCTGGGTGGGAAGGGATTTGGGAAACAGCAGCAGCTGGAATTAGCATAGACCAGTACTTTTGCTGGCATAAACGCTGTCCACAGAAGGAGTGCTCTGCCAGTGTGGTAATCCAATTACTACAAGTCACTACATCTTGAGTTATTTTGTAGTGTGACCACAATCACTTGATCTTAGGTAATGTGAGGCACTAGTTCAAGTGTAGATAATGCAAGCGAACCGCAGTGAAGGAATACCCTTGAAACTGAGGGCTGCTTTCAAAGGTGGCTGTTACAGTACTAGTGTAGTGGAATAAAACTTCAAGTAATGAGCCAACCCCGAAGCTGTGTTTAAATCTACCCTTCTCCCAAATTTCCAGTTATTCCTACCACCTGTACAGCTCCCACAAGGGGACTAGTGTAATTTTTACTAAGTCTAATACTACTCAGAGCACTGGTGTGAGGTGACAGTACTATAGACTTTGGTTAAAAAAAATTCCTACATCTTGTCTCCACTAGGATTTTACAGCAAGATATAGTAGAACCTTGGAGATACAATCTGACTGTCAATTGCACCTCATTTGGAACTAGAAGTATGCAATCCAGCAGCAGCAGAGAAAAAGGCATGTTAGCAATCTCAAGCTGAGTACCATTAAACATTTTTTTCCAAGTCTGCAGAACTTTCCTGCTTCAGTACTACAGCATAAACTAAATTTGGATTTTCATATCGTTATAGTATAAAGACTACTGTTAGTGCTATTTGAATGGACGTTTAAATGGGTGAGGTTTTTTGTATTACCACTAAAAACGAGAAATTACTTGAAATACAGTAGTGTGAACGTAAGCTACTAAAATTTTTAAATTCAACAAGGTAAGGAAACTGCTTGTTTCATTTAAATGATGATCAAAAGCAGCATTTTTCTTCTGTGTAGTAAACTTCAAAGCTGTAGTAAGTCAATGTAAAGTTGTAAGCTTTTGAAAGAACCGTAATGTTTTATTGAGTGAAAACTTCTATTCCTATGGTGTTCATAACTGAGGGTTCCACCATAGTTCATAGATATCAAAAATCCCCCAAAAACTTGTCTTGTGAAGATACTTGAGGTTCTAGCAGTCAGTTTTTTTAAATTAAGCAGCTAAGTGTGACCACAAGAGCCTTCTCTGCTTTGAGATGACTTGCACGCTTAACTGCAAAGCTTTCTTCAGTTTTAAAAACATAATTTGATAAGATGGTTAAGGCCATCAAAATACTTAACTTCTAAAACTTTTATTTGCTTTAATAATTCTAATTATAGTATGGAACAGCATGGGAGTGCTCAATGCTTTGACAAAGATTAAGTGAGGAAACTTCAAGTAGTTTGGATTTGTCTATGCTAGAGAAATATAGAATATTAATCACATCTAGCCCCCCAGCATCTGTAACAATTTAGATAGACACAGAATGGGTACCTGAAAGGCCAATTGCTAGAACACCTCAATGGCAATGTGGCATATACACTGCTGCTGCATACTGTCACCCCAGAAATCTCCTAATATTACTGACCAGTAACAATCTAAGGTAGCTTGTTTCCCTAGGGAAATGGATATTCTTGTCAGGGCACACGTAGTTCCAGGAATGTCTCTTTATGTAATGCAAGTAGGGGTGTTCATCCATTAGCAAGTAGTTTGTCCTACTGAACAACTGGCATTCATGGGATAAAAAATAGTGGCAAGTACAGTTGGTCAGACACCCACCTCTGCTGCCAGAATCTGACAATTCCCCAATGATCACTGAGACCAGCTGATCTCTCAATGCCTCATTGCAGGTACTGCTTGAACACTACTGCTGCTTCAGGTTTTAAGTGATGCAGAGGTGGGGGTGGGGATTTGAGAATTTTTCCCTAATATTCTAGATTCACCAGCTTTCTAACCTCTTCATTAGTCTCGCAGGCCACCATCCCTTCCTGTTCATAATCGCTAAAGAGCCCCATGACGACTACCTGGAGACTGACAAGGAGCCAGCAGTATGTGACCAATCAGCCCCCTGCAGATCATGGGCAAGGCCTTGCCTTTTGAGAACCTCTAGGTCTCAGTCCTGTACACTATAGCTGAGTGGTTCTCGGCCATCAGTATACGTACCTGGGGATACATCACCATCTAAATATTTGCCTACATAAACACTAGCCAAGTCAGTACAAATTAAAATTTCATACACACACTATTTATACTGCGCTACGTACAATATTTATATTCCAATTGCTTTTTCATTCATAGATGGTAAAAATGAGAAAAATAGGCAATTTTTCCGTAAGTGTGCTGTGCCACTTGTACTTTTGTCTGATTTTGTAAGCAGGTGGTTTAAGTGGGCTGACATGCAAGATAATCTCACTCCTGAAAGGGGTGAACTAGTTTGGAAAGGTTGAGAGCCCTGTGAATGCTTTGACTTTTTTTTGTTGGTTTTTCAGTGCTGTTGAAGGCCAAGCAGCAGCAATTTTAATTAAATAAAGTAAACAAGTACAAGCATTATGGTTATGTGCATTTATTTTGATTTTTAAAAATGTAAATGTATATGCAAATTAGGTGCAGCCCTCAGGCTCTACTTGAGTAGCCAGTTACAGCCCCCTCTGGGTTGAGAAGTTTGGACAGCCCCTGCTTTAGAGGATCCATTAAATCACTAAGCACACATTTATACCCAATCTCAGTATTTCTCTTAAAAGCAGAAATGTTGCAGACGAGGTATGACCTCTGTTCTGACAGACAATACTTAATCTTACAGATAGGTTCCACTAGTGTGCCTTCATTGTAAGTTAAAACTACCACAAACAATATTTCATAATTTTTATTGATGGCATTTATCCCATGGTTTAACATGTTAATTATACTGTAATAAACATGGCTTTAATATTAAACTTTTCCTTATTATCCAAAGTCACCACAGTCCATTTCTGTAAATATAAAAATATATACTTAATACTTTGTACAATACTGGTTTTTGGTCCAAACAAAAATGGATCAGAAAAGCCAATAAACTCACTTTAAGAATTCCCAATTTTATTTAAAGATTTTCTAAATGGATTTAGGCAACTTTGAATAATGGGATTTACATAATAAAATCTGAGACAATACTAAACAAATTGCCATAACACACAAAATTAAAACTTCAAGTTCACAGATTTGTTATGCCAAAAAAGAGAAACAAAATTGTATTTACACATTTTTCATAATAAAATAACAAAAAGGCGAGACAGGTGATAAAGAGCTGTAAGAATGAAAATATAGAAATAGCATGTAATTATTAAATGGAGAACTACAGATCTAACAAGTCCTTAGCACGGACCATCCTTTAATCAGTCTTCCTCTATCAGAAAATTTTAGTGCACAATACACCCAACTCACTCACTTCACACATACACCAGCACAAACTCAGCATAGAAATCATTCATTATCAACATTCTCTAATCTATACAGAATCCCTTCACTGATATAATTACAATTTTGAGGCGTCAGTAAACGCAAATGAGCGCACACAGTGATGCAGATGAAGAGGTATTATACAAAGCTATTCGCTGTGCAGGCTATATTCATGTCTATAGCCAGACCATGCCAAGTCTGAATAAAGAAATTGCTGGATTCTAAAATAGTTTTGCTTGAGAACCTCCCTGTCGCCAGCTCTACCTATTACCAAAAAGACTATATGGGGGAAAAGACAGCACAGTTTTGAATTTCTTTAGGCAGATCTGACTTCTGCTAAACCCAGCATGAGGTACAATCCAATCATTGCAGGACACCAGCTGTTGTGAAAGTTGCTAACAACCAGTGACAATTATTTTTTACGTCTAACTGCAGTCTTTATCTTCCTCCCAGAAACTGAAGATCCAGAAGCAGAGAACATATTTTTCCCATTAGACCTGTCAAAAAGAAATCAGATGTCGTCAAAAGTCTAGCATGATGCAATTGCAGATCTCTGGAATAATTTAAAACCACCACCTGCAATATGTATTCTGATAGCCAGGCCCAAACTCCATAAAATGCACAGCAACAAGGATTCCAGAAACAAAGTAAGCCGCCACATTTGGTATATTAAAGTGTATACCACACACAAGGAGGTGACTAAGTAGCCGGTTTTAAAGTAGATGTAAGGTGTGTAAATATGAAAGAAGGCTCAATTTTCATGAGTGAAAAGTGATTTTGTGCTTAACTTGAAGGACCTGATCTTTCAGAAGGTGGATGCTCAGTATCTTCTGAAATTCAGGCCGGGCACCCAAAACCACGAGTCAATTTTAAACAGACTGAATTATCTAAGTGTTTATACTACGGAGGTCACACGAACACGGGTACTCATGTCAATGAAGACTGACTTGGCAGACAGGCTGCACAAACTCAGCCCTCACTAACAGCTGTAATTCCCATGAATTAGGATCATAATCCTCTCTTTGAGTCACTTCAAGGTATTTTTACGGCCTTACCCCATTGTAAATGCCGGAGGCGGGTTAAATGGAAATCCTGAAGAACCAGAAGGCTGGGCTGATGGTGGTGGTGCAGCAGGATTCGCACCAAAAGTAAATACTCCCGGGCTATTACTTGTGAAGTTGAAATTCGTGCTACCTCCAAACTGGAATACAGCACCTGCAAAATAAGAGTCTAAATTTAATTCCCCCAATGCAAACAAACAAACAAACAAAAAAAATCACATTTCTTACTCTTGGCCCTTCTACTACACAAGTGTGTCACAGCAAGACCACAGGCTTCCCTAAAGCAGCGATACCAATGTAGCTATTGCTGTGACCAACCTAAAATCTACACTAAAAATATTCACTCATTTAGTGGGGCAACTTCATGGAGGACTGGAATTTTTAAGCCAACAAGCTATTGCAGCATTGCTGATTCAGATAGAAGGCAATGGTCCTGTGAATGAAGCAGCCTTTAATATGATGCGCAACAGCTTAATCAAGTAATTTAGGATAAGTGACAGTCAATTCCTTGTTCTGGGGATTTGTGCGCATTTCAAACTGTGCTTTTAAAGGTCAATCATTAATTATAAAAGCAGGATATACGGTATATTCTAGGTTTAACTTAGTCAACGTGCAGAGTAGTTTGAACGGTCTACATTTTAAGTAAGCCTTTCAAAAAGGAAATTGAGAGGGTATACTTAAAATATATTTAAAATCACAGGTGACACTTCCCACTATATGGAAGTCTGCATAATACTTAAAGTGGTTTATAATTTATCTGGTCATTAACAATAAATCAGTACATACTGCACAATATTTAAGTTTTCTGAGCCAAGAATTGTATTCAAGTATTGTATATTGTCAAGCAAACAAAAGGTTCAAACACAGCAGTTTCAGCATATTCATACGAACTTTCAGCGAGAAGACTCAGTTACAGAAACAGCCCTTCTAGCTAAGGCAAAGAACTTTGCTTTTGTTAACCAAGTACTTTTTTGCAACTTACGCTTTTCAAGACTATACTACACTCAGAACTACTGTCATTTCAATTTAACGGGACACTCCCATAGTTTAAGACCAAATTTTGGTGCAGTTAAAAGTCTATAGTCAGACTCTTAAATCTGAGAGCTTCTTAAAATTAGGTTACTTATTTAGGTGCCTAAGTGTAAATTAAAATAAATGTTCATTTTCATTCTTTTTTTTTTAATTTTGAAGAATAAAAATTATACAAAAAAAATTAGACTGCAAAACCATTACAGATGGCAGGGTAGGTGTACTACCTGAAACAAATTAAGCAATTTTTAAAAATTTCGGAAGGTAGTTTTAGATTTCAAGTTAATCATTAAACTTCAAACCTAGACCCCAGTCTTGCAATGGGGACCACACCCACTTGGACAGAACTGCAGGATTAGGGCCTGACTTCCAAGATGAACAGTTTATTTGGATTTAAACATTCCTTTGCAGTGTTTAGAATCCAACCCTGTGTTACAAAACCAGTGAAATTCACTGAACAAAAATGAAACTGACTACTGTACTTTCACTGTCCAAACTGAATTAAATGCAATAAATAAGCAATAGAAAAAGTGAAAAGAAAATTAAATTTAATAATATTTGAGTAATAAAATTTAAGGTATTATCATTAATACAGGTAAGGAAGTTTGGGTTTTCTTTTAAATACATTTAAACTTGACAGTATCCTTTTAAAACTTCGTTTCAATATTTTCTGTTACCGCAGTAACCTTATACAGTGTACAGAGTTACAAGCCAGCTGTAAATAAAGTCTTAATTTGCAGTTGAGTGTTGTGGTTTTGGTATTTAAGCAAACATTTTATACAGTGCTAACCAATATATAAATTCACCACCCTGAGGGCTCACAGACATTAAGCAACACCTAACACAATGGAGCCCTCACTGGTTAGCAGTTAGGCACTATCACAATATAAATGTTAAATAATAATTTGTGCAGACCAGATAATCAGAAAGACAATGATCTCTGATATGCCACTGGATCAAGGGAGGGCTGAATGATAAGTCTTTCTTTCAAATTAATGCAAATGAAGTGCTGATACCTCTGCTATGGCTAACTGATTACTGACCGGTATTGCGTATTTTCCTAGATGATATTTGTAATTTCTATACAATTACTGTGCACACCTCTAGTTAGTGAATAACTAGTTAGTGAATAAGACTCCTACCAAGACAAGGAAGCATTTCTCTTTAATAACAAACATGCATACTATTCTGAGAAAATACTACTGAAACTACCATAATCAAAACAATAATAAATAATGGTGGCAGAGGAGGATCTTCTAGAGTGCTGGGCTTTATCTAGGCTCAAACTATATTAATCTTCAAATCCCATTGCCACTCAACTTCTTGGTGTGAGTTTCATATATTTTATAAGAGAACAAACACTCACACCACTGATGTCCTTGCAACTTTAATTTCACCGTAATGAATTTTTTTGTGGGGAAATTTCTGATGAAGCTGGGGTAACATCTGACCTCAAGGAATGAGGCAAATTACTGAATAATTCTGTTAATGGACATTGCTATAACATCTAATCAGATATTATTTCTTTCCTGTAATAAAGTATTTAATATGCATTATGTTTGAGAAAGGAGACTGTTTTATTTTTAATTTATTCCTTAAAAGTTCTCAGGGACGGGGAGTTAGTGTTTTACCAGAAGTTGGCATGAAATCCTACGTAGCCTGATTACTTACTGAACATTTAAGGAGAACTCTTTCTAGAAACAAATCAGTATCTTGAGACTACAGCAAATGTCAGACATGCAGGGCTTGCACTCACCAGAATTAGGTGCTGTACCGGAGCCAAAACCAGGCTGTTGGTTTGCTTGCTGTCCAAACACAGGAGGCTGACTACTGCTTGACACAGACCCAAAGGCTGGAGGTGCACACTGAGAGCCAGCTGAAAATAATGAAGTTGATGATAATGATCCGAAGGTTGGAGCATTTGGCTGGCTGGCACCTTGACTTTGACCAAATGTTGGTGTCTGGCTGGCACCGAATGCTGGACCAGCAGCAGGTGCTGAAGACCCAGAGCCAAACACAAATGAAGAGGAAGAACCTAGAAAAGCAAAGAAGCAGAATTGAAACTTAAGTGGTGTGTTCAACTTTTTCTTAAGGACAAAACTAATGGATCTAGAGAAACAAGAAGGGTTCCACTTTTGAAGCATCTTTCAGGATTAACAACCAAATGCTACATTTAAGATCAAAAGGAATCTGAAGGGACTGAAATAACCCCTAGAACCAACAACTGGAGAGCATAAAACAGAAAATAGCAATTCAATCATGGAAAAAAGTGCAATTGGTGCCATTATATTAAACATGAAAAGTAATATGGAAAACAGTATGTTTACGCTGCACAAAGGGTTACTGTCTTTTTTTTTTTTTTTAAACTCAGCCTAAATACCTGTAAATTGCATTCCATACTTAATGTGAAATGGTCACTATGGAAAGCAAATTGTTCAGATAATTGTGGTGTTTGTGTTTGATCTAATAGCAGGTATACATTAATAGTGCATTTTTATTTATATAAAAGAGTTGTTTGCGTCACATCAAGACAATACCAAGGCGTGCATGCAGCTTGCAAACTTATTTATATTTGTTCAGTTTGAGTAACTTTTCTGTCAGATTTTTAAAGTGTGGTTCTACTCTTGACTAAAAGCAGCAGGGTGTGGGTGCCCAAGTTTATTGTCTTAATGATTCCACACCACATGTTCTCAATAAGGTTTGGGTTTGTTCCAGTAACTGTGAGCCCACAAACTCAACTTGAGATCTGAGTCAAGCTGGGTTCTTTCCTTCTTGCGGTCACATCTGACTCACCAGTAAGGTAAGTGCTGCAGGTCAAATTAGGCCCTCAATGACAATTGTGTAACTCTCATTTTCTTCAGATTGTGCCTAGGATTAGAATTTAGTAAAACAACTCTACTGATGATGATGCATAGAAGGAAATAGAACCCAAGCTCGTTCTCCTAGCTATCTTGGCTCTGCTGGGTAAAACGTAGAGAAACATAACTGACATACAGAAGTAACTGAATGCACAAGGAATACATCGGCCAAGCCACTTATTTCAATGACTTCGTTTAAAGACATTTCAGGCAGCAATTACAGAACAGAGAAAAAGATCATGGTCTACTGCACTGTAATCTAGAATGCCTCAAAACTCTGGCTTTCAGCAGGAAAACAACAGATTTGTTTAAGTGCACATACAGTTTTGGATTTCTGCATTAGAAAGACTAGTAAATTCACCTAAATGTCATTTTGGTCTCAGATTCATTGTGATTTACTCACAAAAGTGAAAAGCTGGTTGCCTGGCAAAGAAACTGCAATTCAGAGTTAGGATTTTTTTTGTTCTTAAAAAAAAAACATATGGAATTCTTCTTATGGCAATTCCAGGTCCAAACTCTGAACTGTTATTTCTGGCATGAAGAATTCTTGAACTTAACTTCTGGGAGAGTAATGAGACTAGGAGACAATCAAATTTAAATTCTGTTTCTTAATAGAAAGAACAACAAAATAAATTGTATTTTAATTACAAATATTACACTTTGCTATCTAAGTAAGATGCCCACTCAGGATAAATCACTGAGTTGTTTGATCTTTGCACTGTATCTTTGAGTTCAAGTTGAACTCTAGACAAATTACATGACAAATTTTAGGATTTTAGACTTATTTTAGTTTCTTTGACTAAGTGGGAAATAAATAGGATCACTGGTCCTAACCCATTAACTTGGACGAAACAAATCTGATCTTAAATGAACCAGTCATAGTAGCAGCAGCAAACGCATGTGTTGTATTTAAACGCTGCACTAATGAAGAAGGCTGTATTAAGATACAGAAGTCAAGAATTCTGTGCTTAAAAATTTTAATAACGTGAAAATCCTCATATGTGGGAAGTTGAGTGGGAAGATAAATAAATGAACCATTTTCACTGAGAAACCTAAGTGATTTCAAGTCAATCCGAGCTATAGAGGAGGCGAACAGAGAACCAAGGACTCAGCAGCGGTACTGTGACAGCAGCAATACTGTGGCAAGAATCACCCAGACCAGTGAATATTTAATGAGACAGCCTTAACTTTTCCAAGAGGTTTTTTATTTTTATCTTGTAAGTTTTTAAAAAATGGGAAGTTCGGCTGGATTTTCAAAAACTGGTTCTGGTACAGCAACAGTCCATAAGTATAATCCAATTTATCTACTGTTTCCATAGTAGAACCAGAAGTCTAGTTATTATGTGAACTGTAAACCAAATAGGGAGGTTATATGGTGTACAAAACAATGCCTGTGACACTTTGTTCTTCAACTGTATTTCTAGTATGTTTGCCTTTTTCCCATAGGATCTCCGCCTTATGACTTTTCCTAAGAATTTCTGTGACAAAAACAGTGCTTGAGATTTACTGATGAAAAGTACTAAGAGCTGGGGGAAAGGAGGGAATTTTTTTCTTCATAAGAATATAGCCCAACTAATGACTGTTTGACTCCTTTGTCATACAATACAAGAATAATCAAGAGCCCTGTACATAGCCCATGCATTCTCCACAGTAAAATACAATTGTGTTGGTCCCACATCTACCCACAACAGTGACGTTAACAGCACTACATTTTATATATACCTGTAGAACTTGATGTGGTTGCGGCCCCAAAGCCGAAGCCAGAGTTTGCAGTATTGTTACTGTTAGTTCCTGAACCAAAGAGAAATGAAGCAACAGCTGCACCTGTGCCAGAGGACGTGGTTGCTGGTTTGTTTTCTTGAGAGAACCCAAATGATGGAGAGGCATTGGATTCTGAGGCACTGCCAAAAGCAGAACTGCTCACAGTGTTGCTGGCTTGTCCAAACAAAAAGGCAGCGGCAACTGGTGGAGGATTTGAGGCAGTGGAGGAGCTGCCGAACACACTACTGCTGTTAGCTGAAGTGCTTGGAATGGCTGTGCTGGAGGAACCAGAGCTCAAGAAACTGAAGGGTGGCTTTGCTGCCCCTTGATCTGAAAACAAAGGAAGCCATTATAAACTACTTTAGAAATAGAAATGAGGGTCTGAGGGCACAACATGTGATTTGTTTCAAGCTCTGTATGCCGACAACGCCGCTCAACGACAGCTAAATATCATAACTTCTACCTCACCTACGTAAAACCAAGGTGAAATACATAAACTGGTCTCTTTTTCCCAGGGAAAAAACCCCACGATTGGGGGGAGAGGAAGAGGAGACTACAAAGGAAAGGCTCTCCTGTTTGGGCTCTCCTTGTGGCCGGCAGGAGTATGAAGTATTCATAAGGAAACATGAACTAGCATCACATATGTACAAAGAATTAGGGTTTCTTGTTTTGTTTTGTGCCACCAATAGCTGAAGTACTTGGTGGTAAATTATTTCAAGAGACAGCAGAACAGTTTCATGGCTATGCTAAATGAATCCTACTCTGGGAGGCAGATGGATGGACTGATTTAGAGCTATAGTTCAGCTCACTGTGAAACTAGGGGCCTGATCCTACAGCCCTAAGTCAGGTAGAACTCAACAGCTACATACAGTGAAGTACTTTGCTTACGTAAGGGCCGCAAGGTCAGGCCCTAATTGTACTTTCACAAACATTCAAGGGCTCCCTGTTTATCCCTAGTTGGGGGATAACGTTTACTAATTAACCTCTGTGCTACCTGGGAAATAATTCAAAATTGTCTGCTAAAGTGCATATATAAATATGTATATTTAAGTACCTTCAAGATTTGCTACAAAAGCAAATAAGACTCTTCAGTCCCATTTCTTCATCAACCATTTTGTTTTAAAACAAACTAAGTTTACACACATTTTGGAATTGAGTCAAAACTTTAAACTCTAAGGCTCTGTCTACACTAGCACTTTTGTCGGTAAAACTTTTGTTGGTCACAGGTGTGAAAAACACACACCTCTGAATGACAAATTTCACCAACAAAAGCGCCAGTGTGGACAGCACTAGGCTGGCAGGAGATGCTCTTCTCCCATCAGCATAAAGCAGTGCGGCTGCAGTGGTACAGCTGTGCCGCTGTAAGATCTGTAATAACGACATAACCTAAGTCTACTGCTGTGTCTATTTCTCAGTCTTTTAATTGTCTGGCATCTTGTTTCCATTTCTCAGTATCATTTTTTCTATTATTTAGGTCTCTGTTTCATCTCCCCTTTTGGGGGGAATGGAGTTGGAGCCACTTTAAGGGTTTCTTAAGTTCCCCTTTCACCATAAAGGTCTGTCAGAAAATCTTTTCAGTTAGAACTAACCGGACTCCTTGATGACACTGACTCTGGGATTAAAACAGCACTGTAAATATGTGTCATGATATTTCACCTGCAAAACTCTGATGGTAAAAACTCTGGGCTCTCAGCTATATCGTTTGTCTAGCAACATCATCATCCAATTCTAAGATTCAGAACAACATAACACTGGGCAGAGACAAATCAAAACACTACTTTTATTCAGAGTTACTGACAAAACTCCTTGCTAATCCTCTGGGGAAAAAACCGCAAGAGTTTTAAAGCATGACAATTAGTTGATCACAACTGGAACTTAACAGCCAGAAAGGTCTCTATGCATTGACATCACTAACAGGCTCGTTTGCAAAGGTGGAGACATTACTAATATACTGGTACCAGATTTTGTACCAGTGTAACCATTTAAGTTAGGGATTTATTTTTTACACTGATATAGTTATACTGGTATAACCTCTTGTTTGGACACAGTTCTAGCAGTATAGCATATTCCCTCTCCCATATTGGAATAAACTGCACAGGAATAAAGAATCTTTCTACTGGGATAATTGCATCCACACTATACTGCTTTAACTATGCTGACATAGCTAAAGCAAGAGGTACAACTTTTGTATTTAGGCAAGGCCTAATAGAAAATGGTTCTTATGGGCAAAAAGTATTTTGTAAATGTTTCAACCTGTGTGGTGGTATTTCAAGTCCACTGAAGTCTATAGAGAAACTAACAATTTTGTTACCCTCTACGACCCAGAACTGTAAATGCACCTTCACATAGTAAATAAAACCTTTTCTATAGATCTAACACATGAACAAATCAGTCAAATGTATTTGTTTTGTTGGCTGTGACTAAATTGTTATTTCATGGACTTGAGCAGACAACTGAAATTCAAGGCAAGAAATTCTTACCTGCAGTATTGGTTTGTGCCCCAAAGGGAAAAGGTGGTTTTGTTTGCTCAGTTTCCTTCTCCTCTGGTTTTGTTAAGCTGAAACTGAATGTAGGTTTTGTTGTGCTCTCTTCTTTGGTCTGCTCACACTTCCCAAATGAAAAGATGGGTTGCGCCTTTGGCTCCTCATTGTCAACCGTCTTCCCAAACACTAATGAAGTAGCAGAGATAACAGAGTCCTGTTTCTCCTCTGTCCTTCCCAAAACAAACTGTGAGGCAGAGGCAGGCTCCATGCTGCCAAAAGTGAAGCTTCCCTTTGCTGAAGGAGTTTCTTTTTTCTCTAGGAAAGGAGTCGCTGCAACTTCCTTTTCCTCCACACTTCCAAAACTGAACCCACTCACTCCTGTTTTATTCTCTGATGTAGCTATAGACACAGCAGAACTTGTGCCAAAACTGAAACCCGCTAAAACAGGTTCCTCTTTCTTTTCCTGCTGTCCAAGGTTGGATGTCCCAAACTGAAATGCTGCAGTAGAGGGATTGCTTGTACCAGAGGGAAGTCCAAAGTTAAAACTGTTATTCTTACTGTCTTTTTTACTTTCCTCTGATTTAGAGTCTGAGGAAGAGACTCCAAATTTGAAAACTCCTGAATTTTTAGGGAAGTCAAATCCCCCAGTCATGGTGTTTGTTACGGATCCCGACTCTGATGTAATACCAATCTTGAAACCCCCTTGTTCTCCAAATTTAAAACTTCCTGTGCTTCCTAACGTTTGTGATGACTCAGAGGACGATGGCTGAATACCAAATGTAAATGATGGCGCAGCAGCATCTGAGGACGCAGCAATAGTACCAAAACCTGTAGAAAGGAACAACATTTGGAATAGGCACATGCACTTAAATCCTAGTCTGCAACAACACTGCTATTCCAGCCCTGATCCTTTCCTGAGCCAATTATATCAAAAACTAGTTTACTAGAAATACCTTCTCTTGTACACTGTCAGTTCCTTTAGCACACAGGCCCTCTCTAGGGAGTGGTGCTCTATCCCCAACTAGGATCAAAGACGTGTACTTACGACTCACTCGAAACCTACACTTTTTATATACTCTTCAAACTAAACAGATTTGGTGATATGGAATGCTTTAAGAACAAAAATATATTCCCCCCCCCCCGACACAAAGACAGTGTTGAGCAATAACAAGTCATTCATGAAAGTTTATTTTCTGATACACACACACTTCTTTTGGAGAAAGTGTGGCAATTCACTCATATTATCTTGCTTAAACAACCCTTCTAGAGAGAAATTGAACAAATCCTCCACTACAATTGTAGAAAACAACTGAAAAAGTGCAACTATTGTTTCCCTTCAAGAAACATTACCTTTTTGCTCAGGTTTGGTGCCTGGTTTTGCACTCTCACATGCTATGCACTTTATGGCCTCCGCTTCATTTTGTACCAAGCATGTTTCACAATCCCAGCTTCCCTCAGGTTTCTTGAATTTGTCTAACCCCAGAAATCCTCCGGAAGGAGCAGAGAAAGATGATGTGTTGCTACTAGTCACAGGTACCGAACCCCCTAGGAAACAAAGGAAGGTGTTAAAAGTCTATTTAAATTATAAAATAAATATATATGATTATTTTATGAAGCTCAAGTTTCAGCTACTCTTTAAAGATACAAATCATAAACTGATCAAGCACAAGAGGAAGAAACAAAACCTGGAGACTATTTTAAATGTAATGTAATGTGTCTCACTGTGAAGAATCTCAAAGTGCTTTATAAACTTAGAAGTAACATACAAACTATATAGATGGATCACTTGAACACTAACATGCAGCCAACTCTAGGATTAAACAGCTAATATATTTCAGTGGCAACAGCAACATGCCTTAGCTATTTAGGATAGAAAATGGAGAAAACCGTATCCAACTGAAACTGCAGGAGAAATTTAGCTTGACAGAAGGTTGCTGAGTGGGAATTAACGCTGGCCCTGACTCAGTTTAAACTTGTAAAATGACATGAAGTTAGAAGTTATTTACCAGCAGATTCATCAGAAAATTCCAGCCAGATCTCTTTGTCCTTCCCCTCTGACCCTGCTGCTGCTAGTGTGAACAGAGGACTAAACACTTGTGCAGCAAACAGCAGCTGCTCCTCCCTTCCTTCCTCTTTGCTATTCCCACCCCCAGCCCCACCTACCAGAACTGTCAAAGGCTGGAGGAGAAGAGGGAAGGCTAGTGATAAGGCAGGGAAAAGAAACTTGTCCAAAACCACACCCCACAGTCAGTGATAAAGAGAAAACTAGAACTGAGGAACTCCAGACTCCCAATTCTATGCTCAATCACAGAAACCAACTGTTTTTAAGAGCAGCAGAGACTTCTTTGAAGAGATCTGGAAGGCACCCCATTATCTGCAGTGCTGGCATGCTCTCAGTTGGGACTGGCTCCTTCTGCCTGCCCTGCAACCTAGACCCACCTTTGTACCCCAACAGAAAGTGTCAACTGAGGCTGCTCCCATAGCAGGCACTCTGACTTCCATAACAAACACTAAGATTGAAGCACAAATCCAAATCCAGCAGGTATATAAAGGGTCCCCTGAACACTAACTACATCCCAGCAAATTTATCCTGTTGAATTTGGTCTTTTAAGCAGCCAGATTGAGGAACTGCTTGGCTACCTTCTACTACTTCTCCTTAACTTCAAGATATTCACCCTCATCCCACCTTATTTTATAGGAAGATCAAATATTCTTTGCCCTCTCTCCCCTCTAACTCTCATCTTTGATGGCCCTAGAGGTCATGCACTTTTCTGCATCACGGGAATCGCACAGAAATCTTTGTCATTTCCAAAATGCCTCTCAGCAACAGCCCAAGGCCTCAGACAAGCCACATCTAAAGGCCAGTTCACAAGAGCAAGTCCATGAAGTGATAAGGTGTGTTCATTATGATGCTGAAAGTCCAGGAAAACAATGCCCTCTGGAACTTAGGATGTATCTGGAAGAAATTCCAGTCTAGCTGTGCAGAGTGGTTGAAGAGTTAGGGCCTAGCTCATTTTACAGATATCAGAATTTTTCAGAAAGGCTTTAAAAGGGGACTTGACATATTACTAGAACAATTCATTCTTAAGTCCGAGGGTCCTTTATGAAGGGTTTTCCATCATTTCCCACCAACCTAGAGTCCAGATTTTTTCAGCTCATAGAAAATCTACAAACTAAGCCTTGGCCAACTGTCTGTTTGAAGTCTTGGCTTAGTGGTTTAGGGAATCCAAACCCTTAGCGTGATTCCCTTTTTCTAGCTCTCTGTAACAGTAACCTTTCTGGTGGCCATTTTTTTAGGCCAGGAGGGTTGGTAGGCTAAGCTTCTCCCTCTGTAGATGCTTATTCCTGCAAAAGGTGCCCCAACTTGGAGGTGCTCCTAGTTATATGCCTAAAGGTATACTCTAGTTTTCACTATAACAAGGTCATTTATCTCCCTTTGTTCTCCTCTTGCCCAGCTTTACTGAAAGTAGCACCACAGTAGTCAGGTGCATAAAATTACAACTAAAACTCCCACATTTACCTATATAATGTTATGACCCTGAGTGCATCTATTTTTATACATAAAAATACAGTGCACACAAACAAAAATCAGATGCAGCCAGGGCTGAAAAAAATGTGCTCAAGGCTTCTGCAAGTAAAGGTGGTTCTCTTCAACTGTCGTAAAAAGGCAGCTTCTCACAGACTCAGAGTCCAGAAAGGACCATCATGATAACTTAGTCAGATCTGCACATCACCTCAACCCACCTACTCCTGTAATAGACCCACAACCTCTGGCTGAGTTACTGTAGTCCTCAAATCATGATTAAAAGACTTCCAAGTTACGGAGAATCCACCATTTACTCTTGTTCAAATCAGCAAGTGACCTGTGCCCACACTGCAGAGGAACGCAAAAACCCCTAGGGTCTCTGCCAATCTGTCCTGTGGAAAAGTTCCTTCCTGACCCCAAATATGATGATCAGTTAGACCCTGAGCAGATGGGCAAGACCCACCAGACACACACATGGTAAAGGATTCTCTGTAGTAACCCAGAGACCTACTCACCTAGTGTCCCATCTTTGGCCACTGGTGATACTTGCTAATAGCAGTTGTGAATGGGCCATATGCCATTGTAAGAAACCTCATCGTACCATCCCCTCCATAAACTTATCAAGATCAATCTTGAAGTTGGATTTTACATCCCCACTACTCCCCTTGGAAAGCTGTTAAAGAACTTAATTCCTCTGATCATTAGAAACCTTTGTCTAATTTCAAGCCCAAACATGTTGATGGCCAGTTTATATCCATCCATTCTCGTGCCAACCCTAATCCTTAAATAAATCGTCCCCCTCCCTGGTGTTTTATCCCTCCAATATATTTATGGAAAGCAATCACATCTCCCCTCAGGCTTCATTTTCTTTTTTTGAAGACTTCTTGGAACCACAATTCAAGACAATGTGGTCTCTTTTTCCTCTCTATAATACAGTACTATAAAAGCCATTGGATGATGGGTCATCAAGAAAGGAAAGAATTTTAGCTTTGTCTTGTAAAAGGAGTTTTACTAAGTTATCAATTTGTGCTGGAAGATGGGCTACAGTTTAGGGAAGAGTTACCCTTTGGGAGAGAACGATCTCAGTTCTAGGCAAAGAGGAGAAGCAGATGCTAGTTCCAAAGCAGTGGCCCACAAACAGAAATTTGAAAGAAATGGTAACCAGAAAATAGAATCCGATATTTAATCACACAAGGCATAAGAGACAGACATGTTAAAGTGCTTAGACATTATTCTTAATCCTCATTTTTAAAATCTGAGTATTCAATGTTCTATGCTTTAAGCCTTGAATAAAACAGAATGCTTTTTAAAAGGGTTTTAAAAAAAATATTTAAATGAATTTGCAAGAGCTGTCAGTTAAAATAAAAAGAGGAAAAAATCTTACCTGTCTTCTCACATTGACAAGCTACACATTTGCTGTCTTCTGCCTTATTTGACACAAGGCACACTGTACAGTCCCAAGAACCCTTCGGTTTTTTGAATTTGTCTCCCAACCCCAAAGTGACTGTAGTTTCAATGCAGACAGGAGAGGAAGTCACTGTTACTGGATTTTCTGTGACTACTGGCAATGTCAAAGCAGGCTTTACTCCTGTTCCAGGCTTTGGTGTCTCACAGGCCACACATTTTGTAGCTTCAGGTTTATTCTGGACTAGACATGTATCACAATCCCACGTTCCTGCTGCTGTTTTAAATTTGTCTCCAAAGCCCAGTGTTCCTGTTGCAGTTGATTTAACATTGCTGCTCAGAGTTAACGTTCCAGTCTGTTTAGCAGGATCTACTGTCGGCACTTTAGCAGTTTGACAGGTTACACACTTGTTGTCTGTGGCCTTGTTTTGTAAGAGACATGTCTCACAGTGCCAGTATGATGAAGCTTGTTTAGATGCCTCTCTAAATCCCAATGAACCTGCAGAAAAACTACTTATTGCAGGTCGTGTATAAACTTCTGTGCTTGTTGAAACAGGCTGTGTGGGTGCCGGGGTGTGTGTCTTCAGAGAAGTAAAGTCTAAAAAAATAAAAACAGGAAATCAGATCTTAGTGCTTAAAAAGTGCCTCACTTATAAGTAACTAAACTGCTTTATAAAAAACAGATATAAAATTAAATCTATAGTGCCAATGATTACAATTACATACACTGCCAACAAAGGCTTTTTCAATGAGTAGTCCCCATTATATTTTGGGCAAACGGATAGAATCCTAATTTGTTTCATTGTTACAAAGAGTCTATCAATTAACTGAAGTAAACTCAACTTAATCTCATTCAAGGATAATTTAAACAAAAAACATCACTGGCAGAAGGAAGATGTAAACAAACAGTACAGGAAGCTTACAACAATTATTTTCTCCTCGAGGGGATCTGATCCAGTTACATTTTAAGAAGTTATTTCCAATCAGATGGAATTTCTGAATGCTGTCAGAACTGACTCATGTTTATGTTAGCAGCTGTCCAGCAGTTTGTACTTTGTGCTACTGTCCACATGCTATCTTCCAAAGTAATGTTGAAGGTTTTTAAGATTTAAAAGTGCAATGATCAAAACAATTATAAAATAGCCCAGTAGTCTATAGTTTCCCCCCAAAAATCTACGAACATAAGCCAATTCTTCATTCTAAATCAACTGACAATAGAAAAGGTCTGTGTTAACTTTTAACACACACAACAAACCCTCTCTTTTAACAACTATAGTATATTACAGTACAGCTTAGAGATTGGGGGTCTCTCCTTTTGCCCATTTTTTAAAAAAAACTTAAGTCACTAAGCAACATGGCTTGTTCAGAAAACTATGTGTCAGGGTCAAAAAGGATATTTTTATCCCATTTCTTTCATCAGCTTTCCCTTAAGCTGAAATATAAATTTATTCTATTTATAAATTCTCTCTCTCATATTGCTCACTCCCACATACAAGAAGTGCTGTCCTGCTTACACAGTGATATTTAGTTCAAATGAAACCTTGGTTCTTCTTTGAGTGCTTGCTCATGTCCATTCCAATGTAGGTGTGTGCTTGCCATAAGCACTGCTGGCAGAAAGGTTTTTTTTCCCTCAGTTGTATCCATTGGGGTGGCTCGGGTGCCCCGTGGAGTCATTTGCTCATGGCGCCAGTAAATGTCTCCTCAGTTCCTTCTTACTGCCTGTCACGGTCGCTGGAACTACTTCACCCTTATGTTCGCAAGTACTCCACAGTGGACTTTGTTTCTAACTTGTATGTAGTTACCATTATTCTAGCTGTCAAGTTTTAGTTGTTAGAACACTTAGCTAGTTAACTGGAAATGTCCACATTGCAGAGTTAGTCCCTGCCCGGCACTGGGGCATGCCTCAGTCTCCAGAGTTTAAGCATTATGGTTCTTGCTACAAGCCTTATGCTGGTGAGCAGCCCCAATTTCAGCTGCCTTACGTGCTTGGGGGAAGCTCACATGTGGAAGCATTGCAGGATCTGCAAGGACTACAGGCTCCACACTGAGAAAGACAGGGACACAAGACTAAGCTTTATCCTCTCCGTCCTTCCTCTGAGCGGAGTCACTCAGATTCAGCACGGAGTACTTCAGCTTCTGTGAGGAGCACTCTGGCTACTATTCAAACTCAGCACCAGTCTCCATCCCCAGCATCGACAAGGGATGTTGATCCCACCTCTTGGAAATCTCGGCCCCAGCCATTGTCTCCAGAGCAAAAGATCGCTCTGGCCAAGGATTCTTGGCACTGCACTCACCAGTGCCGAAAAAGAAACAGAGGAAGACAGACGGAAGTCGATCCCAAACTCCAAGGTCACAGAGAGACTCTATTAAAGTGTGGCCTGTGCCAGGCCACTCAAATCTCTACAGCCCACCTGGCTGACTCCAGCCCTGGAAGGGGTACCATTGACTCCAGCACTGGATGAGGTGGTTACAGGAGCAGAGATAGCACCCCACACAAGATGATTACAGGGCACATCAGGAACTCCTAAAATCAATGGCCCAAAACCTGGGGATCCATGCAGAGGAGATCAGGGAGTCCTCCCACACCCTCGTGAACATCTTAACGGCATCAGACCCTTCAAGAGTGGCACTGCCATTAAATGAGGCCAGTATGGACCCTATCAAGGCCTTTTGCCAGACTCCAGCATCCCTTCAGCCAATGGCCAAGAGATTGGAAAAGAAATACTTTATCTCTGATAAGGGATTCAAATTTCTGTACACTCAGCAACCAATGAATGGGAATGGCAATAGTCAACAGGAGCCAATCCCCAAAGCCCAGGCCATCAAAAAGTTAGACCTCTTTGGCAGAAAGGTCTATTCAACTTGGGGACTCCAGCTCAGGATTGCAAACCAGCAGGTACTACTTAGCCGGTATGATTTTAACTTCTGGGACTCTGTGGCAAAATTTAAAGAACTGATATCACAGGAGTCCAGGTGCAAATTTGCTGCCATAGTGGAGAAAGGCTAGTAGGTTGCTAGGGTGTCCTTGAAGGCAGCCCGGTCCATGGGCCTCTGCGGTGGTTATGTGAAGAAGCTCTTGGCTTCAAGCCTCCGGCCTACCGCACAAGGTGCAGCAGACCTTGCCAGAATTTCCATTTGAAGTGATGTTGCTCTTCTCTGAGAAGATAGATTCAAAACTGCACAGCCTAAAGGATTCCAGGGCCACTCTCAAGTCCTTAGGACTGCATAGACTAACTCTCTCAAGACAACACTATAAACATCAGCCATCTGCTCAGTTCTTCCCATCTCCTGCCCAGCAGGTCTACAGTAGGAGGAAGAGTAGGGATTTTAGGAGGAGACTTCCCCAGACACTCGGCAGGGTCCAAGCAGACCTTTTGATGGGACACTTGGGGCCGACTTCACAGGCCGAAGCATAGATCCAGATTCCCATTTTTGTGGACCGTTTATCTCACTTCTATCAGATGTGGTCCTGCGTTACCTCAAACTGGTGGGTGCTACACATGATAGCACTGGGATACACCTTTTATTTCGTTTATTCCCCTTTCCCCATCCCTCTTCAGGGACCCTTCTCAGAAGCAACTTCTTATTCAAGAGGTGCAGTCACTCCTAAGGGTTGGGAGTTGTGGAGGAGGTCCCACAGGAGCTAAGGGACTGGGGGTTTTACTCCCGTTATTTCCTAAACCCAAAGACCAACAGCAGTCTCAAACCGATTTTGGACCTGCAGAAGCCTAACAAGTTCATAAAGAAACTGAAGTTCCAGATAGTCTCCTTGGCCTCCATCATCCCCTCCCTAGATCCAGGAGACTGATATGCTGCCCTCTATCTGAAGGATGCTTATTTTCATATTCTAATCTTTCAAGGACACAGAAGGTTCCTCAGCTTCATCATGAACCATGTGCACTACCAATTTGCAGTGCTCCCATTTGGCCTTTCAGTGGCCCCTTGGATGTTCACAAACTACATGGCAGTCGTTGCAGCCTTTCTGGGGAAACAAGGGGTTCAGCTCTGCTCTTACCTCGACAACTGGCTAACCAGAGATCGGACCAAGGCCCAAGTAGAGGCAAATGTAAAGTTAATACAGTAATCTTTCCAGGATTTGGGCCTGTCAATAAATACCCAGAAGTCTATCCTCTCCCCAGTTCAAAAAATAGAATTTATTGGAGCAATCCTCGACTAAGTCCAAGCCAGAGCCTTCCTCCCAGTAGCTCAATTCCAAGCAACAGGGGTGCACAAAGAGAGCCTCAGGAACCACCCCACCGCTACAGCAAGGATCTGCGTAAAGCTCCTGGGCCATATGGCATCACGCACCTAGTGGTGCAACATGGGAGACTACTGCTTTGGCCTCTCCAGGTTTGGTTAGTGTCAGTATATGCATCGAGCTGACACCATTTGGACACGGTAGTTACACTTCCCCCCATCAGTGATCACTTCCCTCCTTTGGTGGCTGAACCCACAGTGTGTGCTGGAGTCCTGTTCTTGAGTCCCCATCTGTCAATGTCTCTCATCACAGACACCTTGGCAATGGGCAGGGGAGCTCATTTAGGCCCCTCAGAACTCAGGGCCTCTGGTCTTCAGAGGAGCTCATGTTACACATCAACGTAAGGGAGCTCAGGGCGGTTCACCTAGCCTGCCTGGCATTCCAAACCCACTTGAAGGGCAAGTGCGTGTCGGTCCTCACAGACAGCATGGCAGCGATGTTTTACATAAACAGGCAGGGCACGCGCATAGCCCATTCAGTTCACCTTGAGGCCTCCTATCTGCCAGGGTCAAAGAATGAGTCAGAGGATCACCTCAGGAGATCCTTTTCCAGCCATCACAAGTGGTCCATCCATCCAGATGTCACGAAGGACATCTTCCAGAAGTGGGGGACTCCCCACATAGACCTGTTCGTGACAAGGCACAACTGGAAGTGTCTTCAGTTCTCCTCTTTCCTGGGCCACAGTCTGGGATCACTCACATATGCTTTTCTCCTTCTTTGGATGGACCAACTCCTCTACACATTTCCTTCCATTCCTCTCATACACAAAGTCTTGCTGAAGGTCAAAAGAGAGAGGGCGCATCTTATCCTGACAGCCTCAGCCTGGCCCCATCAGCACTGGTTCACTACCTCCTGGACCTCTCAGTGGAGTTACCATTCCACCTACCACCATTTCCAGACCTGATCTCCCAGGACCATGGCCATCTATATCACCTGAACCTCGGGTCCCTTCATCTCATGGCTTGGAAGCTCCATGGCTGAACCCAGCAGAGCCAGCATACTCAGGGCCAGTTCATGAGGTGCTTTTAGGAAGCAGAAAGCCCTCCACTAGAGCCACTTACCTGGCAAAATGGAAGAGATTCTTGATCTGGTCAATACAGAAGGCATTTCTCCTACACAGTGAACACTGCCTTCATTTTGGACTACTCGTGCCACTTGAAACAACAAGGCCTGTCTCTGTCATCTATCAGGTTCCATCTAGCATCAATCTTAGCTTTCCACCCATGAGTGAATGGCTGTTCTTGAACTCCATCTGTGGTCGTTTCCTTAAAGGTTTGGAGAGATTATATCCCCAGGTACAACAGCCTCCTCTCTCCTCCCCACCCCCCAACTGACAGGACATCCATTTGAGCCACTGGCAACGTGCTCTCTGCTCTATCTGTCATGGAAGGTAGCCTTCCTGATGGTCATTACTTCTGCCAGAAGGGTCTCAAGGAGATCTGAGGCCTTCCATCAGAGCCACCTTACACAGTCTTCTTCAAGGACAAGGTTAAATTGTGGCCAGAACCAGCCCTCCTTCCAAAAGTGGTCTCGCGATTCCATGGTAACCCGGATATCTTCCTTCTAGTCTTCTAATCAAAGTCGCATGCCAACAGAGAGGAACAAAGACTCCACTCGCTGGATGTCAAATGTGGACTACACTTCTATATAGAAAGGACTTAAACCATTTTGAAAAATCTACATAGCTTTTTGTCGCCATTACAGACGGAATGAAAGGCCTCTCAGTCTCGGCCCAGAGAATATCATCATGGATCACTACTTGTATTTGCACATGCTATGATCTGACAAAAGTCCCCACTCCTCCTGCCCTAATGGCACATTCCACCAGGGCTCAAGCATCTTCAAAGAGGTTCGTAGCTCATGTTCCTATCCAGGGTATCTGCAGAGCATCAACATAGTCATCAGTCCACACCTTTGCATCTCATTATACCATCACCCAGCAGGCTAGAGATGACATAGGTTTCATCTGAGCAGTATTACAATCAGCATGCCAATGAATTCCAATCCCTAGACCTGCACAACTGCTTGGGAGTCACCTACATTGGAATGGACATGAGCAATACATCACCAAGAATGGAAGTTACAGAAGGTTAGTAACTGTTTTTTATTCCATACAGTTACATTAGCTCCTTTGAGGAGCTTTTTAATCCTCATTCATCTTACCACACAGGAGGAGATATCTACATAGCTCCTGGGAATCTGGGAGGGCTCCAGTACCATAAAAAATAAAAAATCATACACAACAGAAGTGGTAAAGCCGTTGTAAAATGGCTCTTATGCTATCCACCCATATGTTTTTTCCCCTTCATTAGAGTCTTGTATCAAAGTGGACCACCATTCAGTATTTCAACACTGAACATAAACTGGTTTTCAATTTGTCAGCAAAACAATCAGATTAATGAGTTAATTAAAGTTTCTGTATAACTGCAACACTGTATTAGTCCATGTTTTACTGTAAGGTCTTTTTAAATGGAACCCATTTTCTCACCAGGGCTTTTTAGAATATCCAGTACACTCCCCTCTTTCAAGACTTTTGCAGGCTTGAAGGTGCCATCATATTCTTCTTCTTTCCTCTTATTGCTCGTGCTATTTACAGCAGTGGTACCTTAAAAATAATTTTAAAAAAAACAAGCTTACTACTTCCATAGTGAAACACGCTCAGACTGAATACAAAAGGTTATTTCCTTCTTCCATCTCTCCAAAAATACAAATTCTCTTCAAAAGTCTGTTTTCCAACATTTGATTTTTAAAATGTTATGTTCACACAAGGTAGAAACTTACATATGTATGTATCATTACAAGAACTATAGAAGTCCAATCAACTTTTTATGTATCATTACAAGGTAACTTTCTAATTTCAAGAAACATTTACACAGCCTCCCAATTTCAACTTAGTAGACAAGCATAATAAAATGAATGCTGACTCCTATAAAGAAAGGTTGGATGCAGAGCTAGCTGGGAATTTTCCATTTTAAAAAAAATGATCTTTTTTTAAAAAACACAGAAAATGCAGTTTCTGTAAAATTTTATTTTCCCAGGTCCTTTATTTTCCCCATCAGGAAAATATTTTGGGTCTGTTCATGCCAAATCAAAATATTTCAATTTATTGAAATGAACCGAAACATTTGATGTATAAAGTCAAGTCAGTTCAAGATTAATCTGAGTTTTCACACCCTGCCACCTTGTCCCATGGAAGTTGTAGCTTGACGGCCTCAAGCCTACATTCTTTCCTGTGGGTTAGGCTACTTCTCCAATGATGTTGATGAAACAGTCTCTCCTCTGACTGAGCCATATGACTCACCATGGGAGTCACATGACAGATATATCATGGGAGATGTAAGCTGACTAGAGAGCCCAGTCCATAAAGGAAAATGAAGGCACAAAGCACCTGAACTACAAATCCAATGAGACAATACAGTGCTAGAAGGACATGCAACTTAACATTCAATTGAACTGAAACAAAACGTTTCAATTTGGGAATATCAAAGCATTTTGTTCTGGTAAAAAATGCTGATATATAAAAATTGTTTTGCCACTTCTGAATACATTTTTAAAAAATCATCATTATGCCTGTTTATGGATAGAGGACTTCAGTCTCTTGGACTATCAATACAGCATATCTATGACTGATCTGACACAAAGTGCATCTTAAACTACTTCTTTTAATCCACTCACTTTTTAAAAACATCAGATCAATTTTTGTCACTTTTTGTTTATTTTTGTATTGCTAGAATTGGATTATATGTGCCAAAGTTCTAGTCAAAATTTCTATAGTTAAATTGTAAATACCCAAAGATAGCATTTCATCATTAAAAAAAATGGTGAGACAACCTGAACTGTGATGACAAAAATATGCAATTTTAATAAATGATATTTAGAAAGAGTTCTTAAAATATCTGTGAAGTTACCCCAGTTTTGATGGAATACATCTGTTAAGATTCAGAAGGAAAAGGAATAAGTGAATAACAGGACTTTCATGTCCAGTAACTACAGCACAGGAAGTGTTTTGAAATTTCTTAATGTGTAAGATGTTTGTTTAAAATCATACTTCAAAACCACGACATTAGCCTGAAATAGTCAATTAAAAAAAAATTTAGTCAACTGTAGTTTTCAAGCCCCCGCGAGTCCTCCTTCCAATTTTTGTAGTTTAAATATCAGATTTTCCTATCTTTTAAAATGTTTTTTCCAAACCTTTTGCTGTGTGAAAGAAACACACAAGCAGGGGAAACTGAATATAAAAGAAAATGCTATCAAATGCAGAAAATTAAACTAAAAGAAATGTTTATCTCTGACCTTGCTCTATAGCAATCTTAGGTTCTACTTGAAACAATAGCATCTAAAGTATTCCAGCAGTAGTGTGGTTTAAATCATAGTGTCCCCAAAACCTATACATAAATTAAAGTATTCTTTAAATGATGGCATGGGGATGCTTCAGTGTCATTTTCATATAACTCTATGCCAGAAGAAATCCTGGCTACGTAAATAAAAAACGTCCCTTGCAACAGAGAAGCAATATTTAGGCTTGTGGCATGAACTGTTATTGCTTTCAGAAGGAACAAGTCACAAGAAAGAAAATTTCATGCCTCAAGATAAACCAAACATGCTAATGATCATTATTTAGGAATTGGGATTGAAACGCAAAAGGATAAAATAGCAAACTATAGGAGGAGAGGTGGAAGACTGAGGGTGAAGAAGAATGGGGGGGATGGGATGTTTCACACACTCCTCCTGGTGACACACTAGTTCCAGTATCCAGTGGAAAGGATACCGCACCATCTGCATGCTCTCAGGTGGGGAAGACAGGTCAGCTGGGATGTGCCCATCAGCCAGATCTAGTGCTAAGGAAAATAAAGCGTTTCAGGTCTGAAATGATGAATTTTCAGTTACCTGTGCTAATCAGAGGAGGCACGGGAGTATCACTGGATCCAGAAGGCTCTGTTGATTTCACAACAGGAACACTAAATGTAAACCCAATCTGATGAAGGGAAAAAAAAAAGATCTTTTCAATGCTAAAAGGAAGAAACCTTAATGTAGTCTAGCACACAAATACAAATTCATAACTCAATTCTGGCATACAATTTATTTGGCATTTAACTGAATATCGAAACCCATGTTCCTTTTTTAATTATTGGCCACTGACTCCACTTTACTATTCTGAAATATTTTGTTAAACCCAAAGCAAAAGCTTCAGGTACAGTTGAGTTTGTACATGCGTTACTTACAGACAATGGAGGTAGCACTTCTGCGTCAGTAGATTTTACAATTGGAGATGAAAATCTGAACACAGGACTGCTAGCATTGCTTACTGGTTGCACCTAAATTTTCAAAAAAATTAAGATTGTATCTAAAAAGAATATACATTGGAGGAAAAAACAGTAACTATTTAAGGTTGTATAAATATAACGAGTTCTGCACAGAATTTAGGAAAGCTAGCTTTGAAATTTACAATTCCCAGACAAGAACTATGATGAAATGAAATTAGGTTGAGACTACAGATCAGTAAAATACATTAGATTCATATTTTAATTATTCCAAAACCATATGTTATAAACCTAGACAATTCAGAGTTGAGGTTACACTGGAAATATATTGAAATATGTTAAGGTACAGAAACACAGCCAAGGCATCTAAACAACCTTAAACTCAACTCAATATTAACCAGGGAGCAGTCAACTGGAACCTCCATAATAAATGGGTACCAGATTTATTTATTTTTAAACCTGTACAAAAACATTAAAATGTCTCTAAATAGTCTAAATATTTATTTTTATTGCAGTTATACACCAATTATTGTAATGACATTTCCTTCCCAATGATGCTTCCAATGCCATTTATGGTACCTCTAAATTGTTGAATAAATCTTGGCATACTGTAACCATAACAGGCTTTCCATAGCACTTTCAGAAGCCATTCAACTGTATTATCCAATGATTCATCCAACCAATAATTAAACCATCGACAACTTTGTGAAACTAAATCAAAATCTTTCTGTAATCTCATTACACATCAGAATGTAATGGCCCTCGTTTACTCAGTTGACATAAATTAATACTACATAATCTACCCTTCAATACCACTACAAACGTATCTGATATGCAACATGGCAAACAAACAAGACAAATCAATTCTAGTCCTGTAAAGTATTAAGTATATACAACGTAAAAAATTACCTTGTTAATCGCTGGCTGTGTATCAGTGATCGGTGATAATGAGACGGTAGTACTGGCAAGGGAGCCAAAACTGAAGTTAGGCAGTGATGTAGTATTGATTGGTAAGGGTACTTTGGGTAGTACTGGTACCTCCACCTCCTAAAATTGTACATTTATTTAGTTATTTTTATATTCTGCATTAGAAACTACTTTCCCCCACTAATATCTATACAAAACTAAAAGCAGCAAAGCCAGATATAAAATATAATGATAAAAACATATCCAATCCCTCATTCTGGTCTACTAGAACATTTTTAACCTTTGACAGGCACTTTCCATGGGTATGCCATGACCATCACCCATACTGCAGGCAGAACAGGAAGACTGTCTCAAAGTTTTATGTGCACTATAAAAACAACACAGAGTGAAAGATAGTCTGACTTGTTTCACTCTATTTAAAACTTGTTTTTGCTAACATCATTTAACTTTGATAACTAAAATTATAGAGAAAGGATAACTTAGCTAATTGATCCTCTCTACTCTTTAATTAAAGATGTGGGACTTTAATACATACTGAGATATGCAAGAAATCCTCTAGCAAAACTAAGGAAGACTGATCTTGAAGTTTCTAATATTTTTGAAGTAAAAAAGAAAACAATTAAAAAAAACCCTCAAACATCTTTCAGGCACTCTTTATACATCACAGAGACACAAATGGGCATAAGACCCATTTAGGAACGCAGGAGTTGTTACACCGGATCAAACCAGTGGTCAATCTGGTCTAGTATCCTGTCTGACTTCATAGTAAATCATATAGTTTAAGGTAAAGTACAAGACACTTATGGAACAAACACTGGAAACCACTGATGCATAAAGAAATTTACTTTCCTTTCAAGTATTTAGTTGCTGAAATCAGACTGGGTATTATAAAAAATTTAACTAGTTTAATGACAACTCATTAGTGGCACTTGGATCTATGCAGAAACAACTAAGTGTGAATAAATTAAAACCTAACTTCCTCCTTGTGTTAATACCCACAGGAATTTGGTTTCCCAACTTCTATATTCGTTCATTTTACTATATTAAATTAAAATTAGGCCCCTCAAATCTTTATAGTAAGTTCTCTTATTTGTGCTACAGAAACACCCTTCAAGATTTCCAGTATTCAGCTGGGTTTTCTCCCTACATCAGTTCAGTCAAAAGATTGGTCTAACGATTCATATAACTATACTTAAGACAAACAGGTAGTGTATAACCTATTGCATGCTTTGAATTGTACTACCATTAATGTTTGTTATTAAATTGATTTTTTAATTGACAAATAGAGAGGGGACGTCAGATTTGTGCACCTGATAACCATTAGTCAATGTCACTCACAAATCTCAAATGCTTTTAATATTGTTGACTCCATATATGGTGATGTCTTCAGCTTTATTCCATTTCAAATTTTTTATTTGTTCTATACTGTTGAATCATATAGGACAGAATTACAAATTTAAGTAATCCTTCAGTTGCTTACTGCTGCTTATTTCATATTTCAGTCCTTTAAAATAAACTGTACGGATTAGTCTGACACATTTATTCAGTGTTTCTTGGATAGACTTAATCAGCTGTTAGTGAGAAAAGGTGCAATACAATTGGAAGAACTCCCAAAGTACTACAGCCAAAGTTTCCAAATGCAACCTCTCATTTTGGGTACCCAACTTCTGAAAAATCTAGGGCCTGATTTTCAGAAGTGATGAGCAGCTGCAGCCCCCACTGACTTCAGCTGAAGATGGAAGTGGCTCAGCACTTCTGAAAAATCAGGGCCCAGGTGTCTGAAGCTGAGCGTCCAAAATTGAGGCACTCAAAATCAGGGGCTGCTTTGAAGAAGTGGGTCTATATATCCAACAGAATTAAGTCAAGAATTAACTACTACTATTCATTATTTGTATTATCATAGCACCTAAGATGTCCAATCACAGACTAGGACCCCTCTGTGTTAGGCGCCAAACAACACAGTTCTAACAACACAGTTAGACTGTTTCTAACTGTTAATTGTGTGTGTAGTCTCTTAAAAGCCAAATATTTCAGTTTCATTGCATCCATGCTTTGAAAAATCCCATTGTGATATAGCAATTTCTCATATTCTCTTACCTGTTTTGCTTGTCCTGGTTGAGATACATAGTGTACTCCTCTTTCCCTCCTCATCTTGCCACCGCCACCACCGCCCACTCCACAATATAATCCATTGGATGCAGGACTACTGAATTTGGGGTATGTGAAATTGCTGGAACAGAAATGATTAGAGCATACTCTTATTACCTAATGGTTTCAAGCTCATAGCCTCTGTCTGGGCTGGAACAGAAACCCTCCTACCAACAGACAGGAAAAAGCAAAGTTCTTGTCCAAGTTGTCTGATGTTGGTCAAATAGACATCCCAAACAATAATAATATTGCTAAACAGAAAAAGCTACAACAAAAAATTAATCAAAATCAATCAGAAACAGTCCCGACTCCACATGGTGCGATGTCAGAGCCAGCAAAGATGAAAAAATTAAGGTAGTTAGTGAAATATGTTATTCTCCCACATCCCTTATTACTAGCTTGGACAGTAGACACTTCATATGAAATACCCACCACCATGAGAGACGAGATAGAGTGGATATCTTGGGTGGGAGAAGGAAAAACAGATGAGACTACGTGCAAACAATGCCACATCAAGATTTCAGCATAGAGAAGGATGTCAAGGTACCTGTCTGCCACTGTTATGGAACGAACCTTGAAAGAAGGCAGAGACTCCAGCTTTTGCAGCATGACAGCAAGAGACAGAAGCCTTGGAAGCTATTGCTCCTTTCATATGGCCCTCAACAGAACAAAGAGGTGTTCTGATTGTTAACATTCCAGAATTCTTTTCAGATACACATGTTAAAGAGTTTTTTAAAGTGTAAAGGCATTTTCTCTTTTTCACTCTAAAAGTCTGGACAGAATAAAGGGGAAAGATACTCTAACCCAAGTAGAAAGAGGAAAAAACTACCCAAGGAACAGGATTAAGCACTACCTCGCCTAGATGAAGAAAGAGATAGAAGTGCCCAAAGGAAAGAAATCCTCTGATGAAGCTCTTCTTCTGGCCAAGCAGATGACCACTACAAAGGTAGGTTTAAGCACATCTGAAGGCTTTAAGCCCCAAAGTCACCATGAGAATGAGGACCAAGCCTTGGTTTAATCTTGTCAGATGTTCTAAAATAATCTCTTCAATTTTGGATGGGAACATAGAAGAGCACTCTGTTGCCTCTTGAAGCCTAACTAGCTAGCACTTGGACCTTCAGAGGGACAGATGCTCAGCCTTTAACTATCCAAACTTAAAGAGCAGCAAGAATTTTAGAAATTTCTTATTTCACACAATTTATCTACTCTTACACCAGAGCCTGATTCAAACTATTATATAGAATATGTAACCTTTTTTCTGAATACACCTGTTTGTCACTTATGAAGGAAGTCAATCCTCTGTCCCTAAAGGGAAGACTCTGACCTACAAATTCTTACCCAGATTTCACAAATGGAAAACTTCTGCAAAAATCCTAAGGGTTTTGATAACCCTTGCTCCTTATCAAGAGCCATCTGAGAACTAAACAGACTCATGGACTAGAGCGCAGACTACCTCGATCAATCAGTGCAATTGGATTGACCCTCTTGCAAAAGAACCAGTATAAAAAAGGCTGTCGTTATCCCTTCTGAAGGACAATAGGAATCCACAGAGGTCAGGCTTTGTATCAGTTCAATATCTTCATGCAGAATAATCCATATAGAAGGGAAATGCTAAATTGAAAATCGAAGCTGAAACTGAGGCTATGAAAGTTAAGAGACTCAAAAACACCATAGACGAAGACTTGTCTGTATTCAGGCAATCTCTACCAAGACCCACAGAAGTGCTCCAAGACAGTGGGACCTAGCTTCTGAAGAACAACAGAGCCTAGTCAATTGTCTAGGGATGAAGCATCAGTATGTCCTGTATGTGACAGGAAGCAAAACATCTGACAAGACCATGCCCCTTCCAGAAAGAGCATGAGATACAACTAAGAAACGAACTGAATTACACTCAAAAGAACTTCCCTCAGAAAGGACCGACGTTACTCCAGTAACCACTATGCGTATAACAAGACTGATATATCAATTGGTTGCTAGTTTAATATATTCTTCAATATCACGAGAAAAAAAGTGAAGACAAGGCGTGCAAGACAAGACGGAACCATAGAACCAAGTGCACTAAGGGTTTTATTTCTGCAGTGTCACTGGAAGTGGTAGGTCAGCCTTACAGCAGCTTAAATCCAGGTTTCACATTCTAAACCACTGGAAAAAAGTGAGGCTGCTACCATACAGAATGCCCAGATGAAGAAAGAAAAATATCTTCACTGAAAATATCTTCTACAATATCTAATCCTGATAGAATTGCTAAAGGAACTACAGTAACATCAGAAATCTAGTTCAGCTAGCTGGAACACTATCTACACTTCCTGGAGAAAGGAAATAACTGTGCCCCATCAGCCAAGCAACCCCCTCTACAGGAGTGACATTGTTTATTTCCTGTCTTCATTTGCTGGTAAGAAGACATACCCTGGCTAATAAAGGGTTGTCTGAAAATCATGTTATTCTCATGTATCCTTTTTCCTGTCATATAATTACTGCTATCGTTATTAATTTATATATATCATTATTCCCCTTTTCTATTTAGTGTATACAGACTTATAACAGACAATATTAGACATTTCATACCCCATTTCTGAGAAACATAATTCTTAACTAAAGAGTCCCAATTCACATTCTATTATGCAATCAAGAAATTTCTTACTTTCTTTATAAAAAAGGGTATGCACAGAAGACACACAAAGCTATCACCCTCCCCTCAAACAAATAATTTAGATTAACTCTAGTTTTGACATACCTTTCAGGTGGTTCTACTTGGTGTTCTGCAGTCAAATACTTCTCCCTCACTCCCTACAAATAAAGGAAAATAACTTCAGATTTCACTGAATTTGCTATTATTTCAAGCACAAAACAAGACTGAAGTTGTGGCAATTCTTAGTACATTTCTTCTATTAGTTAATCTAACTAGGAAAAACTCCAAAGTCCATCTAGATATGGTAAGATAAATCACACACACTGGAGCTGCAAAGCTATCTTGAAATATCATTCATTCATCACTATTATTAATTAAATGTATGGGAGATAAAATTCTTTTTATATTAACCAAATTTCACTCACATAGCCTACATACAAGACACATTAAGTACCAATTTTAACAAACACTGGGTTTCAGACAATACATTATAAACTTTTTGGACCAAAATTTGTGCTGATTTACAGCCCATATAATCCCACTGAGGCAATATTTATTGAAATTAAGTAGTATATAACATACTAATACTACAGCAAGATGTTTAGATCAGAAAAATCATGCCATTTTAACAATCCCATTAATCATGGAAACAAACATCTATTGACCTCAGTCTTATATCAGAATCTTCTATAGGACATAACACAGAATGTGCAATCCAAACCATTTATGAATTCATTGATATTAAGACAAGAAATTACCATTATGATTACCCAGTCTGACTTATTGCAAACATAGGCCATATAATTGTACTCAGTAATTCCTATATCAAGCCCCTAACTTCAGTTTCAGGTAAAACATATCTTCAGAATGTTTCAGGTAAATTCTTCAGAATGTTTCAGGTAAAACATATCTTCAGAATGACAATCTTGATTTAAGACTTCAACTGATGGAAAATCCACCACATATCTTGGTAATTTGTTCCAGCAGTTAATTACCCTATTCAAAATGTATGTCTTACTTCTATTCTGAATTGTCTAGCTTCAGCTTCTAGTCCATTGGACCTACTCATGCTCTCATATGCTAGACAAAAGCCCCTTTATCAGAAATTTTCTCCCTTTGTAGAAACTCAGATTCTGATCTTAACCTTTTCTTGGATAAACTAAACAGATTTAGAGCTTTTTAAATCTTCGATGACTTTGCAGTTTTCAAGACTGCCTCTAAGCATTCATACGAATCTTCTTTTCGGAACCCTAATTTTTCAACATCCTTTTTGAAGCATTGACACCAGAACTGGATGCTGGGTTCCATTAATGGTCTCGCTACCTCTCTATGTTGACGTACTGCCATCTCTCTACTTCTACATTCAAGGATCATGTCAGTCCTCTTATGGCATCTATCATGACCACCAAATCATTTTCAGAGTCACTGCTATCTCGGATATAGTCGCTCAGTGTGTGACATACACTTTTTGTTCCTAAATGTATCATTTTACATTTGGCTGCGTTAAAATGCATGTTGTTCAAATGGGCATAGTTTACCAAGCAATCCAGAAGGTTGTGTAGACTGACCTGTCCTTTTTTTTTTATTATTATTATTATTACTCCACCAATTTTTGCACTATCTGCAAAAGTAGCCAGCCATGATCTTATATTTTCCTCCAGATCACTGAAGATATTGAATAGCACTGGGCCAAGAACAAATTCCTGAGATACCCCACTAGAAACACCCCCCACTGGATAACAATTCCTCACTTATAATTACTTTGTGAGATCTATTAGCCAGTTTTTAATGCATGTAATATGTGCCACACAGATTATGTCCTTTGCATAGAACTTTGTATTCAAAATAACATTGAGTGTGGAGGAAAAATCCCATTAGAACAGATACATAGATGACTGAAATACAGCTCATCACTCTCCCTTTTAATATAACAGAGTCTCAACTAGTCACTAAAATATATGTAATACTCCATGCAAACACCATATTATGATAACATTAAGATTAGACAGGTAGACACTAAAAAAATTAGAAAACCCAGAATTAAGCCTGCACATATAATCTTAGCTCCACCTCTCATGGATATGCATGACAGTAAATTTAGGCCATTTTTTCCTGAGTTGTTGTTGGAACAAACATCTTTAGTCAACAAGAAACTAAACAGGTAGCCCTAACAGATCATGACCACTACGTTTCTTTCTTTAGTTCTCTTTTTTAACTATTTACTTTCTCTTCTATTAAACACTTTCATTTCTCCCTCTAAATTGCAATGAGCTTCTTCTCTATGTTTACATGTTGATCCAAGTGGGATCATTATTAGTTATAAGAGGCAGTTAAGATCGACAACGTAAAACATGTCCTCCTGCTCCTTGGGCTCTTCCAAACATGGGACTTAAACCCAAACTGAAATGTTAAACACAAAAATGCTGAACTGAGGTCCCTCTGCACATATAGTAGCTGTGCTGTGTTACTTACTAGCATCCATTTCCTACTCAGAGTTCAAAATTCACTGAGTATTTGATTCTGACAACTTTTGAGTCTAATGAAAATCATGATAAAATATGTTATTTCCCTAAGAGCTAAAATTTCATTTAAGTTCAATATTGTAAAACTGAAAACCCTCAAGTTCTGCCCTCCCACATCACTGTAGGGCAAAGTTAGGATTGCTCGAGATCCTGATTTGTGCATGTCCCCAAACCTGAGTATATTTGGATTTCTTTTAAGTATAACCCTAACTCTGAATTTCCTGGGTTTGTAATGTTTGGTTGGGTGATACTGACACCATCCCTGTAACATTTTTCACCCTTAAACTACTAATCCATACCTCTCAACTTTAACTCCATATTAACAATTATGTGTCTTGGAATTTCCTTGTTTTTTAAGTTATTAAAAATGTTATACATGAACACTAAACAAAAAACCCAAAAGAGAACACTGCCACCCAATATTTTGAATGATTTTCAAGATATATGTAGTATCAACCTTAAAAGTTAAAAGAGAAAAAAAGATTAAAGGGCAGATCCAAGGGTACAGCACACAGCATCCCAACTAAACCGGGTTTACAGCTGATTTGCATTACCAAAGTAGCACAAGTCAGTAAAAGTGCAGTGGTGACCCTGGCCCTTAATTTGTAAATGACTAATTTGTTTAGAGGGATGTGTTATAGAGACTGGTGCTATGTAAAACGAGGGGCAGGAGTGAGCCCAGTCCGACTTTCATGGTATGGCTATGCTGCAATAAAACGACCAACCGCAACGAATCTGAGTTCGGGGCAACTAACTCAGGCTTGCTGGGCTCAGGCAGTGGGGCTAAAATAGCAGTGTAGATGTTCAAGCTCAGACTGGAGCCCTGGCTCTGAGACCTTCCTCACTTGCGGGGTTTCAGAGCCCAGGCTCCAGCTTGAGCCTGAACATCCATACTGCTATTTTTAGCTCCACGAGCCCAAGTTAGTTGACCCAGGCTGCGCGACTCACTGCCGCAGGTTTTTTATTGCAGTGTAGACATATCCCCAAAGTCTCTGCATTGTAACAGCACACCGTATATTCTTGTCTCAACTCCCCCGACAGTGCTGCCTTGGTACACAGTCGGGTGTTCAGGAAGCAATCTCACGGGCAGCCTTTCAAGCCCGAATGCCCAAGTTATAGTCACAGAACCCCTAAAGGTAGTTACAGCTAGGGCCAAGCCGTCTATAGCAATGAGAAGTCTTGACACACAAGTCCAGTCTTCTCATGCCACTGACTCATTACAACCAATAGAACTGTTTCATGCAAACTAATTGTAGAGAAGGGGCAGTGACCAATTTACCACTGTCAGAAACTTGAGACATTGATATAACTCTCTTTAGCCTCTATATTCACAATTAAAATTGATCAATCATTAATTTAGCTTCATTACAACCTAATTTCTTCAAATGTAGCCTATACACAAGAATTAATGTTAAGTACTGCACATGGAAGTTTGAAGTGTCTGTCATTCTTTTATTAAGATCACTCTGGAAAACAGAAAGACTGACAGATAATTAATCTTTTATGACAGTTAAGTTTAACTCTAATTAATGGATTTACTTGTAAAGTCTCAGAAAATTCATTCTACAGAACGAGCAAAACCTGTAAATTTGGAATGGATATACTGTACTTTTTGTAACAAAAGGGTTAAATCCCTGCCTTTAAGGACAAAAGGGAACTCAGCCTTAACTACTGAGCCACATCCAACTCCTCCAAAACAGACTGTATTACAAATGTCAGTGGTTGGGAAAGAATATGTTGGTGTGCTGCCTAAAATCTATTCAAGCTTTATGCAACAGATGTTTCTTGTAAAACTATCAAAGAACTGATCATAACTAGGTCTCAAATTTTATTGCACTTCTGTGCTATCCTTTCAGTCCAAATACAGTGCAAGCCAGCAGTACATCATTACATGGAGGATGATCAACCAATTACATACTGATCCATGAATACAATAAAAATCAACACATTCAAATATTCCTTCCACAAGTATTCCTATGGTCTTAAGCATTATCCTAAATGTTCTTTAAATTGCCTTGACAGGTAAGAACATCTCAGAAGGAGAACTATTTATAGCTATTCCAAGGTTAAGAGACTAGTACTAATAAGAACCAAAGTGTACGTACTTTGTGCTTTGTGTCTACTCTCTGTTGAATCTTGCCTGACTCAGCAGCTGGAGTCAGAGATGGTTTAAAATACTGTGACCTGCTCACTGACAGAGAAATTGTCTTCGGTGTCACAAGTTTCTGGACTGGAGGGTGCTGAGATTCCACCTTTAAAAGAAGAGGCAATCAATCTGGTTAGTTTGGGGGCTTTGGGAACATTTATATTAATTTAAAAACCAGAATAAAAGTAGCTAACTACCCTTATGCAGTCATTGCACTCAGTGAGGTGCTATAAAGGTATTCAATTTGCATAGGGAATTAGGAAGAAAGTTAAGCAGGGTATCCAACAGTGCCTAGAATCTAAAACCAGGATTCCTCAGCTAATTTTACTAATACTTTAGGGACATTAATTCACTGAAATCATCCGAGTATTCTCTACACAATGAAATTTGTGCTCATACCTCAAGCCAGGAAATAGACTTCTATGTCAAAATGCTAATGGCTAAATCAGTCAACCCTCTGGGTTTGATTACTGCAGCAAGTCTCACCATAAAAAAAAACCAGTGTCAGTCAACTAAGTCCTCAAACCACTCAGGTGCTTTAAAAATTTTACCCCAGATTTTATTTTACTGTCTCATTTTAAAAAGGGACAATGTCAATTCAAATTTTATCCAAAATTTTAGATTTAACATGACGTAAGCTTCTACAGCAGAACCAAAAAGACTAACAAAAGAATCCTTAATTCGTTTTCTTTTTAAAAAACATTCCAACATCAAGAGTTGTTTTAAACAAATACCCCCTGCACTATATTTTCAATTTATACATTGCTACACTATGTATCTAAAAATTAAATTGATTTAATTGATTTTCATTGTCTTAACAAAGGAATGTTTGAATAAGTAGATAGTGAAAAGTAATTTGAATTTTATAAACTGCTTCACTTTCAGTTTTGTCAAACACCAAGAGAAAAAATAATTTACAATGTAATTTTTATACTAACAATATCCCAACTCAGGATACAGCCAAATTTTGTTCCCCCAGTGTAATTTCAAGGACTATTTCATGAAAAGGATCTTTCTGGAAGCTGAGTACAATAATGCTTCTTGGCTCCTTCTGAAACATTCCATAAAGCATGTGTTAAACTAAATTCAAGTCCATCAATCTAATCTACTCTGAATGGAAGAATTTTACAATGTGAATTTTAATGTGCAATTATCAAAACATTATAAGGAAAGTTAGGTGGAAATTTTACAGATTACATCTATATATATATATATATATATATAGATGTAAAGCGCTAACATGAGTGCTATACCCACCTATGTGGGTTTTTAAAATAAGAAATGTACCATATCAATTGAAACAGATTTTACTAAGTACTCAAGTGTTCTGTCAACAGTCCACCTACTCTGGCAGCAAAGTACACACAAAGAAAAAAAATCCTAACAATCCTTGTCTTGACCAGCAATTACTACCATCAAGAGCTTCTTTTTTCTCGCCAAATATTTAACTATGAATAGACAATTCCTCTCCTTTCAGCCAGTGACAGCTGTGTGCAACATTCGTTTAGTCTGCCATCTCCAGGCTCTCTGTTCATAACGGCTACATCTTTTTTAATGCTCACAGGTGTGGCTCTACAGTTTAACTGAGAATGAAATACTGCCCTTTTCTTTGCCATTTCTTTACATGACATGTTGAAGAAATTACACACTATGCTTTGTGTTTGAGTGTCTCATCTTTTCAGCAAATGCTAAACCACAAAAGATTTGGACATTATAATGTTCCAGTGAATTTTCAAGTGTAATAATATTTCTAGTAAAAAAAGTCAGTATAGAAATTTAAAAGACATTCTCTCTGCTGTCTATGTAAAACTTCATGTGGTGGATGTGATGGAAAGCAAACAATATTTTTATTTCTACAGTGGTCTGCTTTCTAGGACTCCGATCCCAAATGTATACAATATTAGAAGTACGTGAAAAACTTGAAAAATCCATTAACATTTTTCACTTGTTAACATGACAGGAATCTGGATTTATTATCCCATCATCACTAATTTGAGCTCCTTTAACAAGGGTTTAAACTTATTCTTATGTGTGAGAACAGTGGTTAAAATTATAAAGAATTTACAAAATTCCTTCCCTCCTCAACACATCACCACTTTTCAAGACAGAAGCATTAAGAAACATAGGTAACATGTTTATGTAATTGATTTAAACACAAAAGTCTGACAAAATCATTTAGCACTATTTATAAATATTTATTTATTTATTTATTACCATTTCTGGTCACTCTTCCAGCACAAGACCTTCCTAAAACTATTGTTTAACACAGCTCACACCTTGCTTTCTGACAAGTAGGAAGAAGCAAAGCTCCCTTTAGATTTCCAGCCATGTTTTTCTTGGTAACAGATTCCAAGAAAAAGAAACACGAAGCTAGCCTACCACAGAAGTGGAGTGGAAAACCTTCATAGCCCTTCCCACTATAGAATGGACAAGAGGACATTTTTAGTCATTAAAAACCCACACAAAATATAATTTTTAATGTTATGTGAGTTAATATCCTATTGCTTGCATCAATTATAAATCTGCGGAAACTTCACAGTACTCAAAGGTAATCAATATTTTAATTCAACTGATAAACTACCTGGGTATCAGTGAATCCTTACCTGTTTTCTCTTTGAATGGAAGTGAGTAATATCCAGCATGCTCCTGTCCACAGGCTGTGGGGAAAAAAGCCACACATTAGAAGAAAAACTCTTTACAATAAAGTTGCTATGCAACAAAAGAGAAGACAGTTTAGAGACAAACTTACAGAAAATAGTGGAGAAGCAACAACAGATGGAATCCTTTTAGCATCCTGTTGAATAAATAGTAGAGTAAGTTAGACTATATTAAGAAAGTTTTCACCCAATATGGTGCAGGTAAGTTTAGAATGTGTTATATGCTCTTGCACTGAAACACAATAGAGTAAAAAGAGCCATTTACTGCTAAAGGACTTGACATCTTCTCCAGAGATTGCAAGATGCGCCGTGCTGTGGAACTTGTCACTCCATAGGATTGCACATTTGCTTGCTTAGCTTTCATTTGTCTTCTGACTGGTGTCTGAAAAGTTAGCATGGTAAATATTAACATGTTGGACTTCAACATTCATATATTTATTTGTTTAGGGATAACAAATGGTTGGATCCCAATATTTTAGAAGAGACATGGGAAAAAAAGTCAGATGAGCTCAATGAGGACCTGTCGAAATAAATGAGAGCCTTCACAGCAAGAGCTGGATTAGGCCTCTATGTGCCTGAAAGATGAGCCTCAAAGTGACATCTTAAATTAAATTACTTTAATTCGTATTCTTTGAATCAAAATTTAAAAGGTTGAAAAGGAAGAAAATAATGGACCTATCATCTTTGAACAAGGGCAGGAAAAAGAATTTAGTAAAGGTTCAGATTACAAGTCACTTATGAAGAAAGTACTTTGAGAAAGCAAGAGAAGTCAGATTTTCATGACAGTACACTGATTCATCTTAATCTGTTTACACTATAATAAGGAATTCCAGTTTTTAGTTTCTCTTTTTAATTATTTTCAGAGTTTATATTTTGGTACTACAGTGCCTTGTAACTTCTTTATGAAGAGAAACCTTTATATTTACAACATTACAATTCAAATAAAACAATTAAAGAGAAGCAAGAAAGGAAGAAAACTCAGAAAGCTTTCTTGAACACTCATTTATTGTTTGCATCCTACATACCCCCATGTAACCACAGACAAATGCTGTGTTCCACACTGTTGTATGTGCAGACAGGAAGCAAACAACAGAGTACAAGCAGCTAGTAATACTGGCTGTAACCCACAGCAAACAGCATGAGCAGGATGTGAGTTAAGTCCCTCCTTCAAAGGAAGCTTGCCATTTTAGTTCTCCTTCCCCAGGGCCAATGATGTTTACTTTTTAAAACAGATTTTGAAAAACTGCAATCAATGTTTTAATTGGCCATTTTTAGCATTTATTATATTAGACAGTCTTAGTCTATAAAGCATTCTGTTCTTAAGAGATGTATCTTTGTTAAATTCAGATTATGGAAATGTTAAAATGGAGTGTGTTTTCATGTCTACCTTAACACTGCATTTAAGATTGTATCCTAATCATTGCTGGAGAGAAGAATAAAGGTCAGCAAAACTATCTTGTTTGTAAGTAGTATGTCTCTTTAAATATGAACACTTTGAAACAGGCACAACATCTGTTCCCGCTGTAGTTAAGGTGCATAACGTTTTACATACACCCACACCCTGTATAGTTAAGCATGCGTAAGTTATATTACAAATTGTTAAGCAACTTTAGCTAAAGCAATGACTACTGTTTCTGCTATAATACAAGTTTTTCTATTTAAAGATACATCATGAATTATAATAAATAAATAAATAAATTTTACTTTATTATAATACAACTTGTCACTGTCTCACAGACAACAAACAGAATTGTACTGTTGGTAAACTTCACTGATCATTCATAAGGCCAGACTGCTGTTGCACAAACAAGGCAGTTTGACTGACCCTTTACTCTTCTACTCAGCAGAGATAAAGACGCATGGAAGGGGCACCTACATTCAGTGTTCCACTCACTCTGGTTTACATCCAGGAAGAACAAGAGCACAGGCTTCCATGAGAGCCAAGGATTGAGTACCACTCCTCCAGCGACACAAGATGGGAGAGGTAACATCACTTATTGGACTAACTTCTGTTGGTGAAAGACAGCTTTCAAGCTACACAGAGTTTGAGTTTTCATCAACAGAGGGTGGTCCGCTAAGCAAGATTACCTCACTCATCTTGTATGTCTCATATCCTGGAATCAACTCTCCTTTTAGTGGGTGTTTGTGGAATATAAAAACCACACAAGAGTGTGTATGCACACTGGAAAAGCTGAGATGACAAAAGTGTTGCTCTACAATAGTTTTTAACTCAAAATGAGTTTAATGAGCAACTACTGATCACAAGTAGTCCCCACAGGTTAGTAAGCTCATGAAATGTATCTTTAAAGCTAGAAGCTTTCTTGGTTAAAGATTTCTACATTTGACAGTTTCTTCCCCCATTACTAATTGTCAGTGATATCTGTATAACAGTGTAGTCTCCACTACTAAATATTAGATAATTTTTTTAATCTATTTTACGTGCATCTTTTCAAGACAAATTTTCATTTTATATTTCAACTGCTCTTCCCTGTTCACATCACCGTTGTTTCTCTTACCTGATAAGGAGTGATTCGTATTTTAGACTGCCTTGCTGCTGCAGCTGCACCACCATAGGTGGTTTTTCCAGGGTAAAATGGAGAATCCCCAAGTTGGCTTGTCTTAAGGATAGAAGCATTACCAAGTGACTGCAGTAAGACACATTAACAAGAAGTTAGCAAAACAGACACAAAACTAATATGATTAACACTTACATTATACAGTACTCACCGGGGATAAGGCTCCAAAAGCAGATAAATTGAATGCAGGTTTTTTAGAGCTGGTAGCAGAATGTTGTGTGAGAGAATGAGATCGTTCAGCCTCTGTGGACCAGAGAAGTGGTACTGATGTATTTTTTGAAACTGCTATATCTGACAAAAGAATATATTGTGTGTGTAAGTCATATTATAAACTGTAAATTAATTAATACATACAAAAAATTGGATATAAAACAGTATTAAGGAGATGCATAATAAAATCCAATATTTAATTCTGCATCATTCTACCCTTGGGTTTCAGAGTTCTTTAAACAGACAAATATTGTGTATTATGGCAAAATAATCTGTATCAGAAAGTAGGAGTACCAACATCATCCCTGAACCCAGGCCCTGTTCACAAAAGTGAATAGACAACTAGCCCTTGTAATGGAAATTCAAGGAACTAAACAGAGCTGAACAATACTGATGGATTTACTATAAAACAGTATTTCTTCTTTCTGAGGAAGACAGGAGGAGACTACAACACATGGGGATTGGTAATTGAATATGAAGTCCTTCATATGTAGGTCAGTGGTTCAACACCAGCCCATGTCAGAACTGACTCATTCATAAGTCTGGTAACTGTTTAGTTATCCATCTTAAGTGAGATAATGCTCTTATTATTACTATCAAATATTCCACCAGTGTTCTTACTGGCAAATTCAAGCAGGCCAAGAATTCCAACAGCATGGAGACAACTGTCCTCACCCTTAAGGATAGCTCCTCCAGAAAGGAGGGGTGAGGAATGTTAGATGCACAGTATGTGGAAACCTACAATACGGCTGCCTGGACTGCCCAGTACTTACTCTGAAGATAAAGAAACTCAGTCTCCAAATGTGTCAGTCCAAAACATAAAAATTTTACTTTAAAATATTGAGTCAATATTTGTCCTTAACGAATTCACTATTCATGAAACATAACAGATTTGTCAATATTGGAAATTGAAGTCCTCTGTTCACAAAACAGATAAAACATAGGCAGTGCAAGCCTCCCACATGACCCTAGTCTTATGCCTCAACTTTTACCTGAAGATCTCCCCCACCCCCTTTTCAGAGTTTCCATTCAATACTGAATTACAGAATTTCCCATTCAATACTGAATTACACTGGTGATTTTGATGTGAACATCTATTTAAGAGGAAATGGATTGAGGCCACCAACACATTTCATGAGTCCAAAGAGCTGTCAGTCACCGGGACCCCAACTTAGATTTGAGTATAACCTAGGTGAAAGGCTTCATATTCCATCCTCAAGTCCTGAGACATCCTAACCTCATAACACTTTTCAAAACACTTACCTAAAAATTACAATGTGATGTAATATTTCAGATACTAAAAGCAAAGTTCTTAAAATTCTTAAATACCAGAAGATACACACATAAGGAATTGGCACTAATAAATGTTGTATTTACTAAGGTGCATAGATGGCATATATGAAACAAATTCAACTTATTCATGTCGTGAAACATCATCATAGAAGGTAGATATGACCACAGTAAAATGAAAATTACCTTTATCAGATGCTCTAGAAGAGAAGCCACTAGTAGTTGAGATGTTATCATCATCATGCTGAGAGGTAGAATCTTTGATTTCTTTTACAAGGGAGAGTCCAGAACTGCCAATTGCAAATGCAGAGGATGTGGAGGGCTGACAATGTGGTGATGGGGTATCCAACATGGTGCAATTCAAATGACTCCGATGAAGAGAGGGTCTTGTTAACACATCTGAGAAGTTTAATGCAGATCTACTTGTGGATGGCTCTGAAGAGGAATAAGAAAACAGATAGCATGCTATTAAGTAAGGTGAGTGTACAAGCACACAGAAGCCAAGAGGTGTTTTCTATCAACAGTCATTCTATTGCCAAACATCATATACAAAAATAGAGATAACCCCCATTTAACTTCTTTTGCACCCATACAGGTTTTCACTTAACTGTCTGATGTAATAGCAACACTACATGCAAATGTTTAATGTTGCAGTACATTAAGCAGATTTTTATGACAACATCTTGTGAGGAAAGATATTTGCCAGGCTGAAGGTTCAGATTGGGAGAGGGCATCTGTGCTCCAGGTCAATGGTTCCTGAAAGCTGATTATATGGAGTCTGGTTTTTTTGTTCTTAAGTCAAGTCATTAAGGGCTTGTCTACACTTACCTCGGAGATTCGGCAGCAGTTGACTGGAGTTATGCAAACTACACAAAGAACTTGCATAACTCCCGTCAACTTCTGCGCTTCTCTTCTGTGCACCGTCTTCATTGCACTGCGCCAATGGGAACTGCGTTCCTGTCGACGCGGCGCTACACCACTCGAAAGGGTGGTTTTAGTGCACTGACTTCTGGATCGACTGAGCAGATCTTCACTGACTGCTCAGTCAATCCAGATAAGTCGATCTGACAGCAGCGACTTTGCTACCGTCAGTGTAGACATAGCCTAAGATTAATCTGTGGCATTCCCTATTCGCACCGTAACTGGTCAAAGGTTCTGGATAGTAATGTAATTCCTAATCATGTGGAGTTGTTTGATTAAGTCTGCTGTGTGGCTGTCCTTGCTGAGAAGTCCTTTAAACACCTCTCCACCCAAGACGGTATGTGTTCCTCAGTCCTGAAGGCATCCCCTATTATTTTATGAAAGCTTGCTCTGTAGTCAAAGACAGAGTGCTATAAATTTTCTTCTTATTTGCCATTAAAGTACTCTTCAGATGTTGCCAGCAAAAGCAACTAATTTTCTCCAATTTGACAGTCATCTAAAGGATGGGCTGCACATAAATCACCTCCTTATTCAGGCTAGCAATTTTGGTGATCACCACCATGGCAAACATTTTTAATACTTCCATTTAAGAACGTGTGTCTGGGTAGTCCTGAACTGCAAACCTGAGAAACTATTGTCATGTCCACTCCACTCTCTCATGTTTATAGGTATCTTAATTGTAAGGTAATTAAAAACTAACCTGAATTTATCACCTATATTACTGATCAAAGGAACCTAATAAAAAAGGTCAGGACTCCAAGGGGGTATCTTTTTCTTATTCTAGGACTGCTCATCAGGGTCTTGTTTTGGGTACTATGAAACAGAGTGAATGTTTCTATAGTAATGGGATAAGAGCTTTTCATCTACAGGTCTTTTGTTTATAAACAATCCAGTTTACTTATAACTAAAAATCATGACCATTTGACAGCTGTTTAATGTATTATGTGAAACTTATTGATAGGTCCCGTCCCTATAGTACAATCCTCAGAGAACAAATGACATGTCTGCACTTAAAATTGAAAAAAGTCATTAAAATATTTGTATCAGATTTTGTGAAATCGCTTTTTCTCCCAATTTCCCTTAAATTATAATTAATTCTGAAGTGTAAATCTATGAATAAAGGTTATTCAATTAACTGGCTAGAGTTTTGACTGCATCTTCCACATACCTTCTAAATTAATTCTTGATGACTCAGGAGTGACCCTCCCATCAAATACTGGGGTGTCGTCATCTTCATAACCATGATGGTAATTTACTCGAGTTTCCTGCTGGCTTGTCGGTTCATTTGCATCTTCACATTCATCTTCACTTTTATTGAAGTACCTTTGTAACCATCCTGGTACAATATTCTTCACTGATTCTGTAACTCTACTGATGATTCCCTGCTTGAAAAAGAAAGCGCTTATATTTAACCACAACCATGAACTCAGAAGTATATTTTGACATGCTTCATTACATAGACTCTAAACACAAATGTTAGGCAAGAACTGCTGAGAAAATGAATAAAATAGACAAGAATTTTGTCCCTTAAAGAAAGTACTATATTCCTTAAGGACAAATATGAATGCTATTCACTGGAGAATTTATTTATTTCCCTCTATCAGAGTTCTCAGTCTCCCTGATGCTCTTCTCTCACCTAATTCTCAAAGCTCTGACCAAATGTCAGGCACCAGCTCACTAAACTACATTCTTCCTCCGGTATAAGAGGATTTTCTTCATATCCCTTCTCTTATGGTTTGTCTACACATGGAGTTGCTCCTGATTAACCCCATATGTGGATATTCTTTTTTTTAGAATAAATGTGTTCATATGTGGAGACAATCAGGAACAGCTACATGTGCAAAGAAGCCCTTAGTCAACAACATCATCAAACTACGTTCAACATCCATGAAGCCTCAAGATTTTTTGCTCATGACATCTTAAAAATTGTCCTATTGTATCAAAATCTATCAAATACCAAGCTTTGAACAGATATCTGTATCCTGTGATCAACTGTTAATATGAATGAGCAATCAATGCTGATTTATCATTGTTACATTAGTGCTATTGAAAAATAGTCGTCAACTGGTCATTAATTTTTGAGCATTGAGGACAGATTGCTCTTGAACTAAGTTGATGTTGAAAAGTACCTGGAGGAAACTTGGCTACATTTTCAATAGCATCTATGGCATCAAGAATGTCTCTATGTGGGACTATCAAAATAATTAGTGTTCTGCTCTTCTACCTTGGCTGAGTTTCACACAAGGACATATTTAATCTTTAAGACCCTCCAAAAATCAATTTGCTGCATTTTTTAAATAAACACAAACGCTTTGTGTTTGCCATTTTACATTTCTCAGCCAGGTTTATATTTTATTTTAGAAAAGTTATGATTTTATTACTTCTGTCCATTAGTCACTTGTTTCCTACTCTTTCTTCTACTTCAGGCATCTTGAGTCATTATTTAAACACTGTTTGGTAATCACTAAATGTTAATCAACCATTTGTAGCATCAATCAGCAACTTTCATATCTATTACAGTTAAAATGAGAAATACCCTACTGAATTTAACACTTTGAAAAATGAGAAAAAAAGATGAGCTAACCAGAACTATATAGAACCATAATATCAGATGCTACGCACACTTTCAAAGTTTTCAGACCCTCTGTAAAAAGTTCACAATTCCAACCACTCCAATCAGTTCCCTCCACCAGCCATGCTCTTCGTCCCCTGACTCTCAACAGCGTGAGCAAGATACACGGTATATGCTAACTCTTGGTACTGAGTAATCCCACTGACTTTAAATAGAACTACTCAAGCACATACTTAACTAAGAACCTGAGTGGTCCTATTTAAATCAATGGGACAACTCAGGTGCTTAACATTAGGCTCAGACTTAAGTGCCTTAGTCAATGTGGGTCTAGGCTTTTAGACAATTACGTAACTTTTTTCTTTCCTAATAGGCAGAACAAGAATCTTACTGTACTCAACTTTCTAGAATAAAAGTTATTCGCAAACTGAAATAAAAGACTTTCTAAGACAGGGCTCAACAAATTTGTTTTGGAGTCAGGAGCCAGCCCAAAAATTAAAGAGCCAGACAACGTGGGCTCAGCAGTGTGGCACTCTGGCCGAAGCGCAGCAGCCGCTCTCACCTCCCAGCCTGGCCCTGCCCCTTCCCCACAACATGGGCCCAGCAGCGGGGCACCCTGGCTGGAGCGCTGCTGGAGCACAGCAGTCACTCCTCCCAAAGAAATACTAGGAGCCAGACTTAAATTTCTAGGTGCCATGGTGACCTGGCACCCAGGATTGATCAAGCCCTGTTCAAGAAAAATCTTTCAAATAAATTCATATAAACACTTGTGACAGAAGTTCTAAAAAATAGAAAAAGATTTGCACAACCAGCTTGGATGGATTTTTTCTGCAGAAAAAGTTTCATGGCTGATTGATTTGAAAGGAAGTGCTGTCATTCTGGTTTTCCTTGTTTAAATTCAGAATCGCATTTACAAATAGCATCATAAAGATCACAATTGGCACAAATGTACACAATATATAAACGATACTTAATGCTAAGATAGCATTTGGCGTCTTGTACCATACAAACATTAAACTTCTGCTTCCCTACAGGGATAACTGATTATATCCAAATCACACAATAAAACAGACTAAATCATAATGTAGTTATGTAGTCCACTAAATCATTTATTTCCAATTTGAAGGAAAAATAAATGTAATACAGTACATAATAAGCACCACAAAATTGTTCACGGTATATCAGGCTGTTTCACTCAAGCAGTACTTCGCAACTGGAAATAAAAAGGAATTAAAAAATGCAAAATTTTGAGTTCAAGTTCTGTTTCCACTAGATCAAAATCAATTAGATTTATGTCAGGACATTATGGCTATTGTTCCTCAACACTTCAACACTTCAAAAACAAAAGCAAACTATGTGGACTTCACTGTAGAAGATTATATATAAACGTGGTCAAATGAGTAAACTGAAGATTCAAACTACTTAAACTGGAGTAGGCAAAACATTTCAGATCATTTTTGTTCTGTCATAACTGAATAGCAGCAGTGAGGTCCCCTCACTCCTCCCAGAGTTCTCTGATCCAGTGATGTTGGTGGGAGCCAACCAGAACAGTGGATTTAAGAGTTAACACCATTAAAATGAGTTGTGGCAGTTCATACCTCAAAGCTACCATCTGAGGTTATCTGCAGACTCAGGCAGGCATACTGTATCAGTCATGTTTTTAAGTTTTCCTTCACAACCACAAGGCACATGCCTACAGTGCCTACACCTTAATTTGGCCTTGCTGTAAACTGCCATTTGTTGATTTATTTAAAATATTTTTTGTAATCTGACTTTAAGAAAATGTATTCACTTATTCAAGGGGAGGAAGGATGGCCAGAGCCCTTCAAAGCTGGGTGGCAAGAGAGCAGAGGCTGCTGGCTGAGTGCTCTGAAGGTAGTGGCAGACCCAACAGCAGCGCAAAATAAGGGTGGGATGGCATGGGGGGGGGGTCGTCACTTTTCTGTGGGGGTCATCACAGCCTGAAATTTTCAGGGGGGGTCCCAGAAAAAAAGTTTGAGAACCCCGGGCTAGACAGATAATTGTTCTAACCCAGTATTGCACGTTTATGTTCATACGTCTATATGAAAAAACACTTCAACAAAACCTCAGTTACGAACACCTCAGGTCTGGGAATGGAGGTTGTTCATAACCCTGAACAAAACTTTACGGCTGTTCTTTCAAAAGTTTAGAACTGAACATCGACTTAATACAATTTTGAAACTTTACTACGCAGACGAAAAATGCTGCTTTTAACCATCTTAATTTAAATGAAACAAGCACAAAAAGTTTCCTTACCTTGTCAAACCTTTTTCTTTTCCTTTTTTTTTTTTTTTTTAAGCTCCCTCTTCCCCCCCCGCCCCTTTTTTTTTAGTAGTTTAACACAGGACTGTACTGTATTTGCTGCTTCTTTTTTTTTTGGTCTCTGCCGCTGCCTGATTGCGTAGTTCCAGTTCCAAATGAGGTATATGGTTGACTGGTCAGTACGTAACTCTTGTGTTCGCAACTCTGAGGTTCTACTGTAGTGCTATATAGAAGGGGTAGTAGTAACCACAATTCTGGCTGATTCTTTAAATATATGCTTGAAATGAGTAATTTTGATGACCATTTAGATGCAACTCTGAAATCAAGTCAAGCTTCTACTTAGGACGAAGATTTGGCTAGCAGCTGTAAGCAGTTTAAATGAATATTATAATTCCAGGGGGGAGGAGGTGTTAATATACACTCTTCAAAAGGAATCACAAGTGGAAATAAAAAGCATACAAAACAATTAATATGTGCCAACTGATTATGTCACAATATCATTCCCAAACTTTATTTTTAAAAAACCCTTCTGCTCCCTTTCGTTTACATTCTACATCTGAGACCTTGTCTACACATCTGGTGGTGTGTAGGGTATATGTAGCTACAGACCAGAATGAAAGGCAGATTGCATTCACAATCACTACAGCAAAAGTCTCTGTCTGAAGGAGGCAATGGGGGAAGGCTCTGGCACAGAACAGTTGTTGGAGCCTTTTCCTGCAGCCTCTCCCTTCTGGAGCCTTCCCTCACTGCCCAGGTTTCATTGAGGTGAGGAAAAGCTCCAGCAGCAGGGATGCTACTCTGCTAAAAGTAAGTGTATATGCAGCAGCCACTGCTTGGGCATGCAGAGAGCCATGTAGGCCTATACCCTAGGGTTAGGCATGTAGGACACGCTACTCATCTAAGATGTGCCTCACCATCTATATTGTTATTTATACCTGTGCTAGCTGGGTGTGAAGCGTCTCTAAAAGTAAACATACCTTGAAAATACTGTGACAGTTTCAGTTTCATGGGCCTTTCACATAGCAATAGGAAAGAAAAAACATTGTACAAAGAAGAAAGCATGTTTGTAAAACCACAACAACTGGTAGGAGAACCCAGAGCATATGTGTTATATGAAACAGCTTTTAATTCTTTTCTTTAAAAAAACTGATTAGATTTCAAGCCAACAGCATTAAGGAACATCAGTTGCAAAACTGCAATTTGTGTAAATGAACTGAGAAGCTAAAAAACTATGCATAAAGTTCAGATCATATCTTCAAACAGTAAAAGATACATGCTAAAATAAACAAGTGGAAATTAGCCACTAATAGGCATCTTTATCAGGCTATAAATGTTCATGCCCCGCCAAGTTCTCAGAATTTTCCTTTTTCTTGTCACAGTTTACTCTAATTTAGAATGCATGAATCAGTAATCAAAATGAAACTGCATACTATCATGCCTAAATTATAAAATGATCCAGAATTATCATCTCTGAGTGAATTCTGCATCACTGCACAAGTGCAAAATGTACGTCCCCAGCAAATCATCTTCCTTTCACCCACTCCCCAGCAATATAATTGATATTGATGGGGAGGCAAAGGGCGGCTGCAATTACACCTTTCGCCCACCTGGGGCTGATGTGGTGCCAGAAGAGAGGGCGGCTGGCTCACAGGCCAGAGCAGCCAGCCACAGAAAGGGAGGGGGCAGAAGCTGCATTCCTCACAGAGCCCTGACCACGAGGCCAGGTGAGGAAGCACAGGATATGGGGGGATGGACAGAGCAGGGCACACAGGGATCACAGACTGGGGTTCAGAAGGTCTAGTGAGGAGAGCGGACTCGGGTGTGGGCACAGGAGCTAGGGAAGTGACAACATTAAGCCAGGAGGCTGAATGCGAGCAGGTGGTAAGGTCACATGAGAACATGTGCAGATATGCCTGGCTGATGGGGAGTGGGGATGAAGGGACAAAATGGAGACTGGCAGCTATTCCTGAGTGAGGGTGCAGGGACACATCAGGACATGGAAGATGAGGGGTGCAGGGCCACATACGGATGTGTTGATATGCCTGGCTGAATGCGAAGTGGGGGTGCAGGGACACAGAGAGAGAGGCAGCTATGCCTGGCTGAATGGGAAAGGCTAGGCATCAGCCAAGGTCTGCATGGGAGAAGCTTCCCAACTCCCTAACAATCCCTTCCAACCTCCCAAAAAACCAAAATTGTTCCATACTTCTCCCACCCATATCCAACAACCCTGCAGGTTCACTCCCAGGCTCCTTCCCAGCAATTACTTCCCTCTTCCTCAGCTCCTCCATTACTCCTGATTCCCTCAAGCCTTTGTACTGCTTCTGAGGGGTATCGGAAATATGTTTCTGTATTGTAGTTTAAATGAATTATTACTCAAAGCTCTGTATTAATATGCTTAATAAGGAATCTATTTGTCAAAAAATATTTCTTGCATTTTTTTGTTGTCTACATTGTTACATACTTGCTGACAGGTATTTTGAAATAAATTACCAAAATAAATGAAATTGGCATGATTATATTGTGCTATTTTGACAAATAAAATATTCAGAATTTTAACAATTTAATTTTTAGTACATAATTCCTCCAGGAGTAAAAAGTATGACAGATCATTATATTTGGTTTTTTTGTTTTGTTTTTTTAAATGAATCATCAGTAATGTTTTAATTTAATATCAGTATTTTTGCTCTAATCATCATCTTACTGGCATGCCACCAATTACATAATCCTTTGGAATGTTTGCTTCATTTAGGGCAATTGGAATACTTCCAAAATTTTGTTTCTAAAATCCTGAATGAAGGATTGTGTTTCTAAATACCAGTTTATTTTCCTTTCATTATTTAAACTGAGACTTGGAAACGCTTTAAAAAAATATCTAGCTTGTTTACTAGATCCAAACATCTCAGAGAAGATACTGCAATGTTCCACATTTTAATGTTGCTTGTAAATCTGCAAAACGGAGACCCAGCCTATCATTACTAGCTCCATCTCAATGCAGCAATCCAGTGCATACCCAGCCATTGACTAGTTCTAAGGAATTCAGGTTACCAGTGGGTTAAAACCCTGTTCCCAACCCTCTCCCCCAATATTGAATTTGTCTAGGTAAATACATTCTATGTTTATATCCATAGTATATAGTGTAAACATTTCACAAAACCACATAAGAGTAGAAAATGTGAGACTACAAGCTGCATGCAATCCTTAGCATTGGTCGATGACAAGCACAACGTATTTATAATCAGAATATATGCTACGTACAACACCTTGAGATAGTCATAAATTACAATACTGAAAAGGAAAAAAGAAAAATATAAATTTAAAATACTAATATGCACCTTAGCCACTGCTATGGGCACTACATTAAAATGCAAGGAAAAACTGAGAGGAATCCCTTGCTACCCTAAGAGTGTTTGGGGAATTAGCTAAAGAGTATTTTTTGTTTGCAGCAAGACTACTAGATTTATATAGAGTAAAATACATCTATAATTGAACAAAAACAGAATTTAGAACTGTGTTAATGAAAAGCCGCACAAAACCAATGGTACTGGTTCTCTTCGTATAAAGAAAAATTAATCCAGTAATACATTTTCCAGTCCATCTCAAATTGATTTTGTGCTTATATGGGCCCTTCACCACGGTATCTGAACACCTCCAAAGAATTTAAAAATAGGAGTTACAAACCTCTCCCTCCTTTCCTTCCCAGCTTGTAGAAAAAATAGCTCAATTAACTTTTTTAAATGTTTGCTTGTGAGTTCAATGGAAGAGCTGTCTTATCACTCTCTCTCTCCGCAGATAACACACAAAGAGAGCTAAACCCAAGAAATACAATTCACAATTAATTCTAAAAGTGAGGTCCGTGAACATTATAACTTTTTATGAGAGTTCCATTGCCAAAGTCCAGCTCCTGTAAAAAGTTCTGTCTCCACATTTACAAACTTCCACTTATTGGTCAACAGTTTTATTCCCCCAATGGAATGTAGCTATCTTGCAATGTCATCATGGAAGAGGCACTCTCTCAGGTAGCTAGGGCCACTCTTATGAAGGACTTTGAAATTAAGGACAGATAACTTCTCTATTCAATGGGAAGACAGTGCAGAGAATGGACCACTGGAGTGATCTGTTCATGACGATTTGTGTTGCTAAGCACCTCCAAGATAAAACAGAAAACAAAATTATAACTGAACACCTTTGGCCAAAATACCTAGCAATTAAATGACAACCAGAATTTAAAGTCCTCAATTACATGTCTGAGCAATGAGCACAGTCAGACCTGAGACAAGTGAAAGTAGGACTACATCATTGTGCAGAATAAGATTTCAACTCAATTAAGAAGCATCACAGTTAAAATGTAACTACTGACACACTAGTTAGGACAAGGACCTTGTTCCCCTCATCCCCTTTTTAAAAAACAAAAGCAAACCAACAACAATACTCATCCACACTCATATGTTGTATATGAAGCTATAAGTCATAGATGTCTTATCCCCTATAGTAACCTTCTACAATACAAAACTGTTTAAATGTGATTGCATAACCTGAATATGTGTTTGTGTGGAGTTTTTTGTTTTATTTAATATATATGGACAAAAACACTGCCTAAACTAAAAAAATCAGGCCCCATAAGTTACCAGGGGAATCACTCTGCCACCAGCAGTAACAATGATATAAACTGTAGTGTAGACAAGACTCATGCATTTTTACCACTGTATCATCTAACTCTTGGAGTGGGGAAAGAAGGATTATTTACCTTATAGTAACTAGAGTTCAAGAAGTGTAGTGCCTATGGGTATTCACTGGGGGGGGAGGGGTCAATGCACTCTGTTTACCTGGGACCAGAAACTCTTCAACAGCAATGTCCATTGGTCCTCACCTGCACCTCCTCATGCTTTCAACCAAGGGCATAAAGGGCATCACAGACCACCTGTCACTCCAGTTGTGATTCTAATATGGATCCCAAAAAGACATAAGCAAAGGGGAAGGAGGGCAGTCTTGGACATTCATAGGACCACACGTCTTGAACTCCAGTTATTATAAAGTAAGCTTCCTTTCTTCAAGTGCTAGCCCCTATCGGTATTCACTGCGGGTGACTCCCAAGCCATGCTCATGGAGAAGCACAAGGAAGTCTGTCTGTTATACCACAGAGTGTAGGATTGCTAAGGATATAACTTGGTCACGTAGGATCGAGAAGTCAGGGACTTTACCAGACCTCCATGACTTTGCTTCAGGGGTGGGGGCGGAGTCGGGGCTATGTGTCCCTGATCCGCAGCTTTGGCCGGAGCCAGGGGCTGTGCGCCTCGGACCCATGGTTTCAGCCAGGGCTGTGCATGCACTCCTACCCCCTGCAGTTTTGGCTAAAGCCAAAGCCGCTGCTGTGTGCCCCCACCCACTGGCTGAAGCCCCTGGGGCTGTGGCAGGGACAGGAGTCAAGACTGTGCTCCCCATAGCGCTGGGGTTGGAACCGTCCCACCCCCACTGGGCTCCAGCTGTCATTCCTTTACACCAACACTCAGCCCTTTCTCCTCCTATTCTGTTTAGTAAAAGTCTCAGACAGGTCACAGCTCCCAATAATTTTTACTTATTGCCCGCGACCTGTCCATGACTTTTACTAAAAATAACTGTGACAATATCGTAACCTTAAGGATTGTTGAGGTAAAGAAGGTATTTCACAGCCAAAGCTTGAACCAGAGCATAGTGAAGGTGAATACAGAGCCCCAAGTAGTTGCTCTGCATATCCCTGAGAGGAGACAAACAGCACTTGGGTTCTCATAGAATGGGCCCAGACAATTTGAGGAGCGTCGGCTCTCATACAATCATAGAGAAGGACAATGCAAGAGAAAATCCACTTAGAGAGCCTTTGTGAAGAGAGCGCCTTCTCCTTCACTTTTTCAGCAACAGCAACAAACAACTTTGGGAACTTCCAAAGAATTGCCATTCTGAGTAGGTAGAATGCTAGAGCCCTACACATGTTCAGGCAATGGATTCATGTCCCCTCCATGCTGTGATCACGTTTTTTTAAAGTAAACAGTCTAGATAAGGTGAAATTCAGAAAGTATTTTAAGTATGAACTTTGGATATAGTCACAAAGAAACCTAATCCTAATTTTATACAGTACAACATAAGACCCTGAGCTCCCCAACCCTTCTAGCAGAGGTAAATGCCCTCAAGAAGCCAACATTCAAGAAAGATGCAGGAGGGAACAAAAAGCCAGGAGTTCAAACAGACATCGCATGAAAGCAGAGAGGATGAGACTCAAATGCAAGGCAGGGACTGGTTTCTTCAGGAACTTTGCAGTAGAAAAGAAAAGACTGAGTAGCCATCCACAAGGGAGTGGGAAGTGCTGAGAGCTGCCACGTATACCAACTGGGAGCTGATAGACAAACCAGATGTATTTAGCATGAAAAGATACTCCAGAACAAGAGGAATGCCCAAGTCCTTTGATGAGAAGCCATATGATATAATGTCCAGGACCCATTTGTCCATTGTAATAGAGTGTCCTATCAGAAGAAAATGGACCTGGTGGCCTCTGAAGGGAGCAGGAGCATGCACTGTGGAGACTGGGTGTCACCACTCAGATGCTGCATCACAAGAGGCAGCTGAGATTGTAAACAGAAGGATTGTGGTGCAGGGTGTCTACCCGGTTGGATTTTCTGTCATTTTTTGGGGAGTTCATATGTCTTCTGTTGGAAGAAGGTATGTCAAGGCAGAAAGGACACATCAAGTATTTTCTACAGGGTGCCGAAGCATATATACCCAGAGAGCAGAGGGCATGGAGCACATCGTTGGTTTTGTCCCTAAACAGTGGATTGGACCTCTCTGGGGAACCATTACACCTGTCTCATGACTACAGAGATAACTATAGATTGTGACACTGCATCAAGGGACACCTGGAGAGAAGATCTTGAGACTAGTTTTCCCCCATCCAGAATGGCCTGGAATTGAGGTCTGCTTGCTGTAATTCAAAAAGTCATACTTAGACACTGAAGTTGATAGTTCGCTATTCAGACTAGCTGACGAAAAGATCTTCCTTCCAAAGAGAACAAGTCATTTGATACCTCTATTCTGAAAAGTGGATTTGGGCTTCTTTCTATAATTGCTTGGATCATCAGGTAATTGGAATAAGGGTGGGAAAACAGAAATTCCTCTCCTTTGGGGAAGCAAAGTAGTATTTTTCAGCCCTCTTTGGGGCACAGGTTAAAAGAATGTGCCAGGTAAATCTGGCAGATTCCATGATGGCCTAATTAATTTGAACGGCCTCTTAAAACAGAGATGTAGCCTAGAAAATGTGCAGGAGCTTGTGTGCTGCATCTCGGACCTCCTCCCGTGGAATTTGGAGAGCATCTGTGATTCTCTGGAGGTGCTCCTGGTACTGTTTAAAATAATCTGGATGTAAAGGAGATGCAGGTGATAGTGCCTCATGTGGAGAGATTTGAAGAAAGTTTCACTGGTGATCCAGCTGATTGTCCTGCATCTGCTGCTCCTGTGGCGACTACAGTTCTTTGTCTAGTGGTAATCACTGATGGGTGCAGAAGGCAGGGCCCTCATATTCAGGTACCCGGAAATACGGTTCCTAGAGATGTCAACAGGGATGCGATGGGTTGTACGGGTATGGAGGCTGACCCCCCCCCCCCCCAAAGAGTACCATTGGTCTCAGGGCCACAAATGCTGTTGGCAAGGATATGAGGGCAAGAGAGCATCTGGAAGCAGCCTGGGGGATGGCTCTTTGGTGGGTATCTGGAGAGACTAGCTCAGTACAAGCTCATTTTCGTTTGATAAACAGGATTCTTCATGTTCCAGTGGTGAGGCTGGTGGCATGGTGGGATCCTGTTTCCATTAATCAGGAACAGGGACAAGCGGGAGGCCGAGAGGATGAGGATGAACTCTTGCTCTAGCTGGTTCTCAGTACTAGAGCAGGACCTTACACTGAAAATCAAAGATGTCGGGTCCACACACATAGCTAAGTCTTCCAGGAAACCACAGTGCCTCTGTGGTGAGCTGACTGGTTTCTTTGGCTTTGTGTAGATCATTGGTGCCATCTTTGAGGAGGATCTGTGAGTAGTCGGCACCACTGAAGCAGGGAGAAAAGAAATCCCTTCTGACTTTAGGTGGCACAGGCATTGATAATGATCCTTCATTGTGTGGTATTGGGGTACCTGAAGCTCCCAGTACTATCAACACTGCATTTTCTGTACAAACTCCAAGTGCACCTGTTCTGGGGTGCAAAGTCTAGAATGCCAGAGGAAGAGGTGAGGCAGTCCTCTTTTTCAAACATTTACACAGGGACTTGTCCCTCTCCTTGTGTTTGCCCTTGTCCTCCTCATGCTTCTGACCGATTGAGATACTGTGCTTGGTGAAGAACTTGGAACTGCTGGGACCAGATGCCCATGGGTCACTGCCCCATGGCTCCGAATAGGTTGAAGGGGAACTGGAGGGCCCAGGATATGAACAGGGTCTCATGGAGAGCTACCTGAAGTGTTTTCAGAGCTTAAGTTCATGAGACTACCTGGTACATGGGGGGAAAGAGCAACAGATGCCACACCTCAAGGAGATGTGAGCCTCCTCAAGGCAATACAGGCAGGTATTGTGCAGGTCGCTCACCAGGAAGATCCCAGGGCAGGGCAGGCAAGGCTTAAAGCCTGGTACCTTGGGCATAATAGGTATTCAAGACAAAGGGGAGGTAATGGAGGAGGACCACCCCCTGAAGCCCCCACTAACTAGCACTAAAACTAGACTAAACTATCCCAGCTAAAATATTGTTCACAATATTTACAGATTCTGTGTAGAATGAAGAGAAGAATGGACACCGGGGGTTCTGGAGAGGTGGTCAATCCATGCTGCCCCTTCTGCCTTCATTTGAAAGCATGAGGTGGTGCAAGGTGCAGACCAACAGACACTACTAATGAAGAGTTTCCAGTCAGAAGCACACAAAGCATTCATAATGAAGACCCAAAAGGAGCAGCACTCAAAGAAGTGACACTAATCATTGGCATAGATTACATACCGACACTTTTACCATCATGTCATGTAGACCTGCTCTGAGTCACTGTAGCCATTGGGGCTGTTAGATGATGGGAAAAATTGCAATAAGAATGTGTTAACATATGGGGAGCAGGGTTTGTGGAGTATGAAGTACTGGGATTTTGGAGTATAAAGAGGGAGCAACCATGGGAGTAAGTGCAAACACAAAACATGAAGAAACCAGGGAAGTACTAGAACATTATTGCTTTCTTCACACACCAGATCTAATACAGTTTGCTGGGGAGGTGAATCCCTCTGCACTATGACTTTGCACATCCATTGGATGACGAAGGCAAGGAAACTCTAACCAAATCCATGGTTTGGTTCTTCTCATGCTGTATGCCAGCACGCTTTGTTTATTACCCCTGAACTCCAAGCACCTCTGCTACTTTTACAACCTTTTCCTTTCCAACCCAAAACCTCCCAATCCATCACTTGCTGCCACCACCTCCATACAATTTTCATATACAAACCTGAAGTAGGACCTTGAATTTTTAAGGTAGTAAAACACATTATATACTTTCACAGTGAAGTAATGTATGTTTATTTTAAAATATCTTGCTGAAGTCATAACTAAACTTTTGCATTTCTTCGTGATTTGGAGAAACTGGATGAGTGTATGCTGGGTAGTTATAGGTGGAAAGTGAAAGTTTATTGTGGAGGTGAAGAATCTATAGCTGTGTTTACAAAAAAAATGTCCTATTAATGTTATTACAGGTTCAGCTGAACCCATGTTAGCAACAGTGGGAACTCAGCATAAACAAGGCTCTGGCAGCTTTAATTAACATAGCAGTAAAGCCAATTGAAGCCACTAAAGCGCTGTCTACTAGGGAACCCCAACTGTGCCAATATCAGTTGGCACCAGCAGGAACTTCTTTGTTAGACAGAGCCTTTGAAGGTTTGGGACTGGTGAAAATGGAAAAATACATTACATGAACTAAAGCTGCTTTGGGTGTTAGTGTAGCCTAGCTGGTGATTTCCTGGAGTTTTTGGGACTGCCTTAATAGGAAATGCACTTTAATAATATTATCTCTAAGATAACTAAGTTTTTTTTTGTGTGTAGGTATATTAACCAGGATTAAAATTTAATTCAACATGTTCTCTGTCCATGCAAGAAAGAAAAAAGTTGTTATAATATGGCTTAACCATGTTTAAATGTGGTTATTTTTGTAGGCAGGCCCAAAATATTTGTTTTTTTCTAAACTCTGTTTAGAATGCAGTCAACTATGTTAGCAAAGAATGAGTTCTAATATCCTCATACATACCTGAACATAGCAAACACTACGCCTACCCAAGACACACAATTTTTATTCTTTCGCTACCACAGTGGCAGCAATACCAGCTGGGGCATTAATATAAACCAACCAACATTTTCATCACTGTGTCATGTAACTGCTCAGCACTTCCTAATCGCCTTCAATACTGGAGCATGGTCTACACAAGAAAAATTATTCATTGCTTACAAGAGGTGTCAGCAATGAGCTGGTTCTGATTATGCTTTAACTGCAAAGGTAGACAAGCCATATTCAAAAATAATTCTGAAACAACTATTAAAACCTGCTCAGCATCAGTTGAACTTATTATTGGCACCCGCTATTGCTATTCTACTTTTCCTACTACACAAGATTTTGGCTGACAATGTAAGTTATGCTTCACTACTGAAATTCTCAGTAAACAAACAACACTACTGCTACTTGGGAATAAACACTGGGGTCCAGTGAGGACAAACAGGTGCAAAGGACTAAAGGACGATGCCAGGAATTGTTCAAAATTTCAAAACCACAATTGTGTGTCAGCAACATTGGAACTAGCTTGTTAAATTAAATATAATGAAAACAAACTATAAGAAAACATTTCACAGATGCTTCCATTCTTGTCTTATCATACAGAAAGTTTGATTAAATAAAATGGGCCTCTTGCCTATTGCATTTAATAGATTAAGTGCATTTCAAAAGATTAGATGTGTTCAAACTACCTCACGAGTGATTAGTATAATTTTGTTTACATTGGCTTGTTTTTTGTTTACTCTCTGGGCATACGATTTAACAGGATTTGTATAAAACAGATACTCTTCAAGAATCAATGCTCTACTGATGTCTCTTCCTCCCTTCCTTATTTATAGACTGAGCTGATAATAAGATGAGGTATTGTGATTCAAACACTGAATCTGCCAATCCTATTATGTATTCATCTCATCTTGTTCACAGGAGTCCTATTAATGAAGTCATTTTTGAGTTAAACACAAATGGGAAAAGAACTTACTGTTAAAAAGTCTAAACACACTTCAACGGGGCATCAAAAATGACTAAGGGTATGCCTACACCAAAAATGCTGCAGTGACACTGTAGCACTTCAGCATGGACACTACCTACAGCAACTGGAAGGATTCTCCCATTGGCATAGGAAGAATTATTTCATCGACCTAGCGCTGTCTTTACTGGGGGTTAGGTCAGCATAGTTACATCTCTCAGGGGCATGTATTTTTCACACCAAACACATGTAGCTATACCAACATAAAATCCTACTATAGACCAGACCTAAGTTTGAAACTTTGCAAGTAGCACCTTATTAAGTTTGGGTGCTGAGATGGGAAATATTAAAATAAGATATGTAATCGAAAAAAAAATCACCTTTTTTATGCTCAGTGGCCATCTAAGATTTTTAGCATGGCTCAACAAAGCCCTGTCACCTTCTAAGCATCATATAGGTGCTCTGGCTACATCAGAAGAGTTAGAACACAAAATTCACTTTTGGGTAGCAACACTGGAAGTTGTAGTTACTTAGTCAGGGCACAAGAGATTTAAAATTTACATTTTGTCTAATTCTGCTACAAGTTCTCTCACTAGTTTGATAAACACAAGGATTGCCACTTGGACAATTTGCTTGAGGGAGATTGTAAGTGTTTCACTGAAGCACACAACAAATTCCACAGAAGACTGACTGAACATCAGGAACAAGAGAAATCTGTGGTTAAAAAATAGCAGATTCTGCTATTCTTCACAGTTGTCTTCAATTTCTGATGCATTCTGTAGTGTTTTTCAAATTCTAATCTTTTGTTAAAAACAAAGGACTGTTCTACATTAGAAAAGTTGCCCTGGGGTAACTAAACAGATTTAAAATTGATCTAGTTACTGCAGAGTAATTTCCTAATATAGATACACTTGAACCAGTTTAAACCCTGTTTATATCAGTTTAGTTTAAATTGAATTAAACTGACAGAAGATTGAAAATGGTTTAAGTGAACCTATACTAGGGGTTTGCATACGTGGGTACAGCTTATCTAATGTAGACCAGCTTCAATTTTCTTTTTCACTTGCGAAGATTAAGGTTCTGCAATACATTCCTATCCTATAATAGAAGATGTCTCCAGCCAAAGTGCAGCAAGGGTGGCAAAACCAGCTTTCCTGACCTTTTAATTTCAACAAGGTGTGAATATAAAAACCAAGTTGGAACTATTTAAATGCAGACACGATCAGTCACAAGCATTTTTTGTCTCTCTCAAAAAAAGACTAAAACAAGCAACATCAATTTAATATTATATACGAAGGCAATGTTAAGGTTACAAAGTGCAAATCAAAAATATACATCCAATGGGGGCAAGTTAATGTCACTAATGTTAACACTCATTTCCCTACTTGTGTGTATTTATATCTGTGAGTTTAAGATTTCATTAGCAGTTATTTTATTTTAATTAACATGAGGTGAGCACATTGGAAGCCATAAGCAGCATCATATACTCTGACGATTCAGGACACTGTTCCTTTATTTCCTAAATGTAACACAGACGCTAGTCATGTCACTTAATGCACTACTGGAAGGCACTCAGGACTTGCCTGCATTAGAAAAGTTGCACCAGTTTAATTAAGTCTATTAAAAACCGATCTAGTAAATACAATGCAACTCACTAACATAGACATACTTAAACTCGTTTGAGCCTTGCTTACCAAATTAAGATAAAATAATTTTAAATGAGGGTTAAATCAGTTTAAGTACAGCTATATTAGAGAACTGCACCAGTTTAATTCACTTGATTTAAATTTTTTGTTAAGGTAGTATAACTTTAATGTAGACTAGCCTCCAATTCCACAGTGATGGATGCAGTAAAAAAAAAGAATGGAATAAGTTAATTTGTATACATTCTTCACTTTGTATAAAGGATATTAACACCACAGTTTCCATCAAATAATTTGCATAAGCCAAACTAAAGACAGATTCACTAAAGAAATCAACAGCTTTCAAATAATTTGTAAGGAACATGGAGATAATACTTGTCTCAAAAAGAACCACAAATTTTATGTGGGGAAAAGTTCAAATTGTACTTTACCCAAAAATTTTGGAGTGCGTATCCCTAACAAATAGCCCACAGTATTTTCTATAATTCTTACTGCTACCAATCCATCAATACATTTGGAGAATTAAGATGAGTCAAAAATATCTTTCTGTGCTTTCAATACAACGTGTTATTTTAAAGAACGAATATAACAAAACAGTAAAAAAGTAAAAATATTGACTTTTTTAAGGGTGGAGGGAGAAGCGACTTCTAATTTCAAAACACACACACATACAAAGATGTTAAGTAGACTTCAACCACTATTTTAAATCAGCATTCAGACTCAGTGGCCTGGATGATTTAGAGGACTGATAATGGGATACAAAGCCTTTCACTGCCAGGTCACTAGTTTAAATCCAGTCCAGATTGACAGCAAACAATTTCCTGCTTGGGGGAGACTAGGGTTTACTTCAACCAATTAACCAGTGTTAAAACTACAACCACCTTGTCTACACTAGGATTTTAACACACATTAACTAACACATGTTAAAAATGCAACCAACAGTATACCAAATTTACCACAAATATTTTAATTGTTAGTAGAAGCATGGAAATGAGAGTGAAGTCTGGAGAATACTGAAGTGTTAGGCCCTATCTACACAGGAAAGTTGAACTGGCTTAACTTAGAGCTTGTCTACACTGGAAAGTTGTAGCAGTTATAATTATACTGGTATAGATAAACAGATACAGTAAAATTGATATAACTCCCCATGTGGACCTTAATCCCAGAATAAAAACTTACATCAGTTAGAAAGAGGCTTTAAGTTAAATAAGAAACAACCTCGCAACACACTTTTTCCAAAATAAGAATATCCACACCTGAAGTTATACTGGTTTAAATTCACAGCTCAGCAACTGCTAGTATAAGTTTCCTGCACAGACCATCCTTTAAATCGTTTTAAAACCAGTTTTAATTAAAGTGGTGCCATCCTCTGTCTGGACACTTATTTTATTTAAGAGTGTCTTATTTCAATTGATCTTAAATCTGTTTCCATTTTAAAACTGAACCAGAAAGGGCTGCGCTAAAACAAAAATAAGAGCATCCATACAGTGGTTTATACCTGTTTAACAATATCGGTTTAAATTCCCATCTTAGATTAGATTAGTGCACCTTCAATAAGTGTTTTGACAGTGGGATGAAGAAAAAATGGCAGATATTTGAAGTGTCTGGAGACTCAATCTGGTGACAGCCCAGACAGCGAGAAAGACTGGGATATATCTGATGGCAATGCATGAAAGTTGTTCATATTATGCATGGCTATGCTTGGAAAGGTTCAGATTTGAGACTAAATAAAGAAATAATGGACAAACTGAAGAATCATCCTAAAGTTCTGTTCTAATGAGTCAAAATTAAAAATCTGACTACAAGAAAGGGTTTCTGCAAAGTAGCATTTTGGAATACTCAACCTAATTATTACTGCTATAGTACCAGTGATCACAGGGGTGTGTTATACTTTACAAAATGTAGCAGTGACTAGGGATTCTGAACCTTTCATAGCAGATCATGTATTATTATTAGAAAGATTATACTGGGAACCACTTTTTCTCCTGTGTCAGGACTGTGCAGAATACCCCGCCTTCACAATTTGCAGCTGCACAATATTTATGCATTAAACACAACATCAGAAAAAGCTTATGAAAAATTCAATCAATTTTTAGCTGTCTTTGTGTGATATAGCAGCTGGGAAAATGGAAAAGCCTGCACTATCTGATCTTTCAGCTCTCCACTGGTCAGCGGACCACTAGCGGTCCATGGACCACTGTCAGAAACAGTAATACAGACAAAACAATTTAGGCATGTTCCTACGCTGAGAGAATCTTACACCCTAAATTGATGGATACACTACGTAGAATAAGATACAACAGCAGGATGTAAACATTACCTTCAGAAAGGACTTTTCTCTGTTATAAACTTCATTCTTCCACTGGGAATGAAAGAACCCAAGACTTGAGACAGAACTGAAGTAAATCCCTAAAAAGAAGCATTTCTTCACTCACCACAGTCAACCTGTGGAACTATTTGCCAGAGGATGCTGTGACAGTCAAGGCTATAACACGGTTCAAAAAAGAACTAGGTACATTCATGGAGGATAGCTCCATCAATGGCTACTACCTAGGATGGGCAGGGATGAAAAACCATGCTCTGAAGTGTCCCTAGTCTCTGTTGCCAGAAGCTGGGAATGGGTGACAGGGAATGGATTACTTGATGATTATCTGTTCTGTTCATGCCTTCTGAAGCACCTGGCATTGGCCACTGTCAGAAGACAGGATACTGGGCCAGATGGACCATCGGTCTGACCCAGTTTGGCCGTTCTTATACACCAATAAGGACTGTTATGAACCTATGGTCTTGTCTACATTTGTGCTGGAACTGCATGCTAATGAGTTTCCTGGCCAATATATATTAATGAGTCATGCTATAAATTGTTTCACAAAACTATGCTAAAGTGAGTTCAGACAGGTGAAAATTAGTAAAAATGCCTGTACCAATGCCTATACTCTACATTAGCATCTACAGCCTTACTGACGACTGATAGACTAAATGTGAGACAATTGTTAAAAATTCTCAGGGTAGATAAACCCTGTAGAGTAGGAGTTGTTTATGCTGACAGCGGAAACTCTGTTAATACCTGCTAACAAGAATCATGGTTAAAAACACTGTTCTTGATATTTACATGGTTGCCATTTACGTATAGATGGTACCACAGATAGAACAGGAGCTGAATTGAACTACAGCCCACTTCTTAAAAGACGAGACAAACTTTTAAAGTTTTTCTTACACCAGCCTACTACTGAACTAAAGCAGATAGACACACAAAACACTCAAATGTACATTATTCTTAAACTAAAAAATATCTGTCTCATTTACAGAACATCACTAAATTATACTGCTGACTGCAAAATTCTAAAAGTTATGCCTAATCACGAGGCATATTTCTTCCTAGGATAATTCAGCAGCAGACAATCAGAAGATGTTCTACACAGAACAGGGTAAGTAGTTCAGATAGATGACAATTTTTTGTTTCTTTTGGTTCTTGCATTTCATGTCACTCAGAAGCAAAACCACCAACACTTTAAAATTAGAGTTTGTTCATGTGCATGTGAAAAACTGATGATTTAAAGCACTAGTACATGGAGAATTAGGGCCTGGAAAAGCAACTGCTCTGCATGGCCAGATCCCAGCAACAACCCTCAATGACTTCAGTAGGGTTCCACATGCTCAAAGCAATTTGCATGATCAGGACTTGGAGGGGGAAGGGGTTTGCAATACCATAGCTACATCAATGTAGCTGCACTAGTGCAAACCCCTTGTGATGACATACTACACTGGTGCAGTTTATCCTGGTTTCAAACACAAGTAAACCACACCAGTGCAAGTCACTTTTTACATCAGTGCACAAAAAGATAGATAAATCCTAAAAAACCACAGATGACATATCCCCCAAGATTAAACCCACTAGTCTGAACCTTAAAGTGAACATACTGGTTTGGTGGTAGGTTTTAAAAAGCCTGACCAATAAAAATTGACTTACCCAAGGGGAAAAAACAAAGACTTGTGTTTTCAAGCTTTATAATTTTTGCTCAACTGAACACATGCCACAGAGTTTTGCTCCTTCTTGACAATCAAAGACCCTTAGAATCTCCCTTTTCCTCTTGGATGGGCTGTTTTGGCAAATTAATAAATTCTGGCTTCCAAACTAAGAACCATCTTCCAGGCTAACCCAGCATAAAATTAAGAATGACATAAAATGAATGGTGGAAACATATAGATGCTAGAGGTTCTGTGAAAAATTGAGGAAAGGAAATAAATTAGTAATTTAAGACTTAACCCAAACACACACAAGTTATTTTAATCACCCAAACAGTCCCCCTCAAACAAATAGGATTTCTCATGGTAGCATGAGGTCCATTACTGTGCATCTGCAAGATTTGGAGCCTGCATACTGATAAATCTTACAAAGCATGTTTAATAATTGGAAACATGCTATGTCCAAGTAGCAGACCTCCACTAACACAACTTTGTGTAGTCACCAATGGACTGTGATGACAAAAATGGGTGTGAAATCAAACATGGGAACTCTGTCTATCACTACATCACTTTTTAAAAAATTAACCATCTGATAAATTCATCACTGACTGTGCTGCAAGTTCACAAGCTACCCATGGTTGGTGCATTTTCGAAATAGCAGACAGAAAAGTACAAACGTCAAGAAATCAATGAGAAAACTGAATTTTAAAGGATAACAATAAAGAAAGCAATTTTCTTCTTATTATACCAAGTTACATCTGTAAATTTGACCAGAGTATTCAAATATCTATTCATAGGACCTGATCCTGCCAATATTCCCAAACGGATGCTTACTTCAGCACTTATCCAAATGAACCCAAAGGGAATACACAAAGACAACACAACTGGTACATTTAGATGATTGGGCCAATAAATGGTAAACTTTTCCATACATCTCCTTCAAAGTCACTCTTCAACAAGCAGTAATGAACAGTGATGCATTACTTGATATTTCAATACTACTTTAGCTTTTACACAAATGTTTCAATACTATACTTTAAGATGAAGAAACTCATTTCTACTGTTTAGATGTCATTAAATTACTATATCCTGCTTATGTCTCTGAAGCTTTAGAACAGTTACACAATCCTACATGTATACTTAAGGCTGCACAAAAATTACAATTCCTTTTCATTATTCTGAGAAGCAATATGTTATGAGATTTTATGTATGAGATACACAAATGGAACATAACCATTCCCTAGCTTGTCAGGCTACTCATTAAATTAAATAATGTATTAACTTAGTTTTTGCATTCAATGGTTTACATAAACACATTCCTAAACGTATGTATACATATATACCCACATCCACACAGATGAGATTTGTATAGTATACAGGTATCTGAGCATCTTAAAACGCCTAGAAAAAGCACAATAATAATTAAGGATTTATCTGCCTGTCCACCACCTATCCTACCTACTTTCTGGATTTTTGTCATCTATAAATGTCTTGCAGTGTCAAGTGCTGGGATATATAAACAATTGGTATTTATCCATCCTCATTCTGCAAGATTTTAAAAACAATTTAACAGCTTTTTAACATTGCTACTTATACTGCACTAGCACCCACAATGTGATAACAACAAAGATATATAAAATGATGGTACCAGACAAATCTACAAGGTAAGGAGCTAAAGGTTATGAACTATTATTGGCCTACTGAAATTATCACAAGAATAACTAACTGCACACTGCCCTTAGAAAGGGATTTGTAAGATGTTGTTAAACTTGTAAATAAGAATTCAAGATGTGGCGGGTTTGATCTTAAAGACATTCAAATCTCAAAACGCACTATATTCTAACTAAACTCCAACTGAAGATCATGTTAACCTAGATAATAATGATCCTGACTATGAATAATGTTTGTCCAAAAGTGAACTCACATTATTCCTGCTGTTGTATAAATATCTTTTGGCTATCTGAGTTGGAAAGCACCCAGTATAGAAAAGGAAGATTGTATCAAGAATGAAGCGACACCCTCCAAAGGCCAAGAGATATCACACGATGGGCAGAGACAAAGTTTGCATACTAGGAAAATCTGCACCCTACACCAGCTCGTTTGTGACAGGAAACTGTCCAGATTTTTCCCTCCAATGCTCCCCCCCCAGCTGTCTGACTGAGGCAAACGGAGACGGGGTTAATTCACACACGGACACACCAGCTGCTAAACACGCTTCCTCTTCCCTCCCGTGCCCCCTCCGTGCTTCACCGAGGAGGAAAAGGCAGGAAATCCCCAACTCCCTCCCCTCCCCCCCGCAGGGAAACCCCGCACACACCCCCGCCCGAGAGGAAACCCCTCCAGGGGAGACCTCCCCCGCCGCCCAGGGCGAAGGGTCACCCGCCCCCATCCCGCCCTCCCGACACGCAGCCCGAGCCCCCCCACACACGCTCCCGGGGCCACGCGGCTCCGCCGCCACCGGGCTCCACGTGGGGCCGCCCCCCTCGCCCCGGCCGGGGCCTGGACACGCCAGGATCCTCCGCCCGAGCCGGCGGCGCCCGGGCCCAGACCCCTGGGGGGGGGCGAGGCCGCGCTCCCCGGGGCCGCGGTGAGTCACAGCCCCCGGCCTCGGCCTGGCAAAGCGGCGCGCGCGGGGCCCAAGCCCGGCCTCTCACCTGCTTGTTTCTCGGGTAGGGCTTCGAGGGGCCCAGGTGGTACCGCCGGGTCCGGATCTTCCCCCCGCCGCCGCCGCCGCCGCCCCCCCCCCGCCCGAGGCCATGCTGGGATCCGGCCCCCTCCCCCCCGCCCCGGCGCAGAGCGGGCCCGGCCCCCGCTCGCTTCCTCCGGCGGCCCGCCCGCTCGCCCCCACCCCTCTGTGCTGTCACTGTCTCTATGGAGATGCCCCCGCCACGCGCCACACGGCCAGGCCTGTCTCGCGGACTCCTGGGCCTCACGCGCCTGCCACTGCCGGCTCCCCGTCCCGCCCGCGCCGCGGCCGTGCACCCCTCTCCGCCCCCCCCCCCCTCCCGTCCAACCAACCACAGAGCGCCCGCCCGGCCGAGGCGCGTCACCGACCCGCGCAAGGAGGGATACGTCATCCTTCTACGCCTCACCTAGGAGCGAGCGCCCCCTACCTCAAAGGCTCATGGGAAGTGTAGTTTCGGGCAGGGCAGGGAGGCTGGTGAGGGCGGGGAAGGGCAGAGGTAGAGACAGAGCCCGGTGGAGGCCATGGGTGTTTTTCTTAAAGTCTCAGCTCCAGGCTCAGGGTGCATTTAGTGAAACGTCCTCACGGTTGCAGAGAAAAGCCAAGAAGCGGAACCCCAGGAGCGCTGCTCTTTACGTCTTGCGATATTATACGCCAATCTCGTGATTTATTTAGGGCCTGACATAATTTTGGGGCGCTTCAGGCTGGCAGAGCTGCTGTTAGTTCAGGTTATGCAAGCATTTCCAGTCAGCAGAGATCAAAAAGGCTTGCATCAATATAATCAGACAATGTGGTAAAGAAAAGCTACATCTGACACTGGGTCCATGCCTGCTTTGGTCCATAAACCAACTACCGTGGGCCAGATTCTAGTTGGCTGTTATGAAAGGACACAGTGGAAGGAGAGGGACCGAGTTGTTATGTTATGGTGCAGGGAATAGCAAGGAACACAGAGAGGCACATGATGTGCCAATGGAGGGAAGTCCCTTATAAATGATGATTTGTAAGTGACGCACAGGAGTCAGAACTATTTCTAGGTGAAGTCAGACCAACAGCATGTCTAGCAAAATGTTAATCACGAACCTTATATAAGTGTTAATAAAAATAAACAAACCAAAAAGGGCCAAACCACAGCTGCTTAAAAAGGAAGCCAGTGAAGTGCTGCTGATTTACACAAGCTGATGATCTGGCCTGTTATATTTATAAATCTATGTCAAGTATGCAGTAAAATATAAACATTTACTTTCAGATAGCTTTATAGATGTTGAGAAGATGTTGCCCCATGAATTGCTTTCATTGGCCCCCGGAAAAGAAACAATCATTTGTGACATACCTATTTATTCTTTCTGTCTGGTTCTCTTTCTTTTGGAGAGCAGCCCACAAATATAGAATGGACTACTTTATAAAATGTCCTGAATCTTATCTAATAAGGAACAAAAACACAGATCAAGGGAAAAATTTCAAATCAAAAGTATTCAACAGGTTTATGAGATTCTAGGAATCCATAAGACACACCACAATCAGATGGGAAGCTGGAATGGGTCAAAGGGTTAATCAGGCTAACTTTTTAGAACAACATCAAACAGACTGTAACCAGCATATCCCATTCCTTTTGATGCCCTATAAAATAGCAGTCAATGAAAGTATCAAATGTACCCCAGCACACCTCATGTTTGCACATGAACTGGTGACCCCAGTAAATCTCTTCTATCAAGTTTCTCGGGATGAACAAAGGAATTTGGATCACTTGAACTATGCAGATATTCTACAGTCCAAAATTGAAAAAGCACACATATTTCCTAGGGAAAATTTGAAAGGATTTGAAAATGAAAAGACTAAATGTCATATGGTGAAACCTTTTTTTGGAGGGGAAGGGACCGAATCTGATTCCACAGTCTTAGTGGGATGAAGAGTAAGAGCCCCAAAATTGATTAATTACACACCATTCACACTTCCTTAAGGAGCCCCATTGCAACTCCAGACACCAAGCAGAAGGCAGGTGGAGAGTATTAAAATGCTCAGCAAGCGCATAGATTTCTCAATTGCCTCTTCCTCTAAGCGGGTGTATTAGACTGATTGCATAGGAATTTTTTGTAATAACCTACAGTGTGAATTTAAACTGATATAATTATCTGAGCATAATCCCTCATGTAGACACTCTTATTCTGGTATACATGTACCTCTGGTTTTGGTTTAATTAATGTCGCTTGGGAAGGGGTCATTGAAAATGCTATTGGAAGAAATTCATGTTTGATGACTACTTAAAAATTAGATCAGTTATGTTGCTCTGGCCTGTGACCTAACCCCAGACATAGACACAGCTAGATGGGCAGAATAATTCTTCCGTCATTCTAATTCCTGCCTCTAGGAGAGATGGACTAACTACGTGGATGGAAAGACCCCATCCATCAATGTAGGAAGTGCGTACACTATGGTACTACAGTAGCACAGCTGCCGTGCCATAGCTCTGTCGTGTAGCCATACCCTCAAATACTATGATGATGATGAGCATGGTATGAGAACCTATATAGAACAGAGTAGAATAGACTTAATATGCCTAATAGTGATCTGCACAAGTAATGGAATATTTATATAATTTACCTTAACTAGTGATTTCCATATTTTGTAAAGCTTATGCATTTTTAATTGTAATGTTACTAAGTAATTCGTATAGGAAATCTATTAATCAGTGGTACAATGATAAGTTTACAGGGTTTTTTATGGTGAAATTTCCTACAAATAAGGCACAAGTATAAAATTAAATTGTCATAAAAACTTTGTGCTACATCAACATTTTCTATCTTGGATACCAACATACTTGGATACTTCTTTAGTAGAGCGGTCTTCTTTCCCTTCTCTCACCGTTTATCTCATCTTCTCCTTTCCTCCATCTCTTCCTCCTTCCCAATCCTCCTTGCTTCTCCTTCATAAACTATACACAGCCTCTCTCTTCCTCCCCCACTCACCAACCTTAGACCTACACCCAAGTCTTTAATTTTCCAAAATCCACTCACCTCCAACCACTTACGGGGTCTCGTTCACTCACTGCAGGACACCAGTAGACTTCGGAACGAGAGGTAGAAATGTTGGTGTGCATTTTTCACTAGCTTCCATGGAGAAACTGACCATCTGCTCCTTCCTCCAGTAGAATGGTGGGCCTGTGGGTCTGTGCTCCATTTCTAGAGACAGAGGTCTTGTTTTTTGCTCCTCCAGCTTGGGGAGGGAGGTTTTAGAAGCCTGTAACTGTTTTGCAGCAGTAGACCACAGTTCAAGCATGATCGGGCCAGTCCTTGGTTGCAGCTTGGATGGTAAGGCCAAGTCCAAGATACAAAGGGGGACATGACAGAAGCTACTAGTTAAATACTTTGAATAGTTGCTTTATAAACCTAAATGAGAATTGGAACTGTTTCAACCCCAAGATGGATACTCAACAGCAGGGAGCAGCAGTCTGAAGGAGATAAAATTTTGCATTGACTACTTAGCTTCAGTATTCCTAAGGGACAGCTGTATAGGGGGTTGGAGAAGCCAGAGTTATGTTATAGCACTTCTCTTGAATTGAGGCCTCAGTGGGTACTAGTGTAAGTTAAATAATAATAATAAAATGAAATAATATTGGGGGAAAGGACTGTCTCTGACCATGTGCTTATACAGTGCCTAGCACTGCCTTCAGTGGAAGGATCAGAAGGAAATTAAGGGTGTTGGAGCCCCTCTCCCTTTATACCAGTGGACACTGCCTTCTAGAAGAGTCTAGAAGCTCATGGTGCATGTGCAGAAGCACACCCTCAATGAAGGAACTGCTTGCTTTCTTCTGCCTCCCTCCGCCCGGCTCTGCCCACGACCCAGTCCCAAAGCTCCCCCTTCCCACATTGCTCTCAGCTCCAGGACAGGGAACCCTATGTGGCATTTAAGGGGTCTGGCAATGGCTTTACAGGCTCCTGAAGTGGCACTTCCCTGTCCTGGAGCTGCGTACTGAAGATTGGTGACGAGACAGGGGAAAGGCATATTCTACAGAAGCCCCTACCCAACAGAGCTCTAGCCAAATCCTCCTGCCAGCTGACAACTGCCCCTCGCAGCAGCCCCAGCCCTTCTCTCCAATCCAAAAGTCACAGGACAGCTTTCCAGTCCGTTTGTTACTCTCTGAATGGAAAAGGTGGAGCAGCAGCAGCACCATGGCAAGGCCCGGAGAGCCCGAGTAAACAACTAATCAGCTCAGGTCCCCAGAGCCAAGGCCTCCTGTCCAAGGGAAGGAGCAAAGCTGACTGGAAGCCAAGGAATGACAAGGAGAGGACCCCAGCCCCTGGCAAGGCTGCAATGGGGGCAGAGGGAACCACAGAACCATTGGTCCCTTTGGGGCAGGAGGTTCCCTTCACTCACTGCAGACAGAAGATCAAGTCCTCTGAAGTATCCAAGGCTGGAGCAATCTAGTAGGGCTGAGCCATCCATCTGGTCTACTGGTGCGCATCAGAAGGTAAAAGATTAATCAGATCTCTTAGACCAGGCTGACTACATCAGACTTTTTTCTCTGAGGCTCACCTGTGCAGCGGCAATAGACACCATGGCCCACTATTCACACTTCTTAAGGAAAATTATTAATTTTAATGATTACATACATTAACATCACTAAATAAATGTGTTTCCTTTGCATTTCAACATAAACAGTTATAATGATAGAAATCTCTAGCAATATGAACTCAAAGAAATGCTTCAAGGTCTTTGAAACCCAACAATTTGAGTAAAACTACACTGAGTAAAACAGTGTTGGGTGCAAAATGTGGTCTTCAAAGAGGGACCACACAATTTTGTATACAACTGAACAATAAGCAACACAAGATTAACAAAATTGTTTAAAAGCACATTGTGATATTTGATTTTAAAATAAAATAGTTGTCAAGTTTGAGCACTGTATTTTTTAGTGTAAAATCTGAATTTCTGTGCTGTGTAAGTAAAGATCCAACCCTAGTTAGAAAATAATTGAATATTGTAAATTAAAATATAAAATAACTTACAGACCAATTCTTTTTAATGGGAGGGAGATGCTTGCTCCTCCTTGCACAGATTTCCCAGCTGGTGCCATATGTTAGTGAGGCTCAACCTGATCTCATCTTCAATTTTCAGCCCCCTGTTGACTCCAGCCCTTAAGCATAGGCTCGCCTGCTTTCCCTGTGCAGGCTCTATCAGGCAGGGAAAGCGGATGGGTTGTGTGTCCTGGAGCTGCATTAAAGAGTCTGGAGGGGAGTGGAAAGATGAAATTTGGGGGGCATTATCCCAAATGCCCCTCCACCCAATCTCCAGCCCTGGCTTGACTGGAGAATGCAGTTATGCTGGTGGGCCACCCGGGACAGCCCACAATTTGGGAACCACTGAAATAGGGGACTGAAGGAGGAATTGATGGCCTGGAGAGAGAGTTGATGGACTGGATAAGGGAGGAAGGGAGAGTTGATAGAACTGTTCTGGAAGGGAAGGAAGAGTACTTGATGGACTCAAGGGGAACTGAAGGAATAGGGGGAGAAGTGATGTATTTGTATATGTAGGCCCCCTGAAGCTTGATGGAGGAGGTTTGTTAAGGACTTCATGCCCTTTGCAGCCTCTGGCTTCTGAAAACAGTGAGCTCACTTGATTTGTATAGTGTGCCTGTGGTGTTGAGTTCTAGAGAACATGGCCTAAATTTTGTATGTTGGCAGCAGTGAGGTCCTCTACACCTCTGACATGTACATTACCTAATTTGGAGTGCAACCTCTACAATGTTTGTAAGCCCGAGATAGTAGCTACATGTCATTGCTGAATCCTGCTATAGCCATGCGCTGCAGTCCTCCCCCTACACAATTCTCACTCAGAGCCACTGACCCCATCATGAGTCATGTAGTCTAGGGGCTCCCAAACTGTGAGCCACAGCCGAGAGATGGGCTGCAACACAATCCTTGATGGTCCATTGGCACAACTACATTCTCCAGTCAAGCCAAGAGCAGCGATGGGGGGGGAGGGAGAAGATTTGAGGCATTACCCCCTAAAACTGCATCTTTCCATTCTCATCCTGACCCTTGCTCTTCAATGCAGTTTCAGGGCACACCACCCCATCCACAAATCTAACAGTCTTATTGTGTTACTGTTGCAAATGCTTGAGGGCAGCCTGTTCTTCCCATCTGCTACAATCTTATCTGTACAGAAGCAGCATAGTAAGTGAAGTCTGCAAACCTCCCATCAGGCCCTTCAGGGATAGGAAAGAAGAGCTATTTGAACCTGTTCCATAGTTATACAAGTGGCCCATTGTTTGCCATGCAGCAGCCTTCCCATATTTTTTCTGGTCACTTTAACTAAAACTAAATATTCAAAAGATTCAATTTGATACAAATCAAGTCATAAAACTAAATTTAAGCCCCCTGCACTTCAGAACCAAATTCACCATTGGCTATAGTACAAGGGGTTAGCTGTCAGCAATTAGGTGTTGACATTATAAAGAAAAACATTGATTCAACAGCCATTCTATTTATCTGCTATTAAAAATGTGTAATGATACAGTGCATGGTTTATGAACCTCACTTACATTGTGAATCATAATAGAGAATATTAAGTTAGAATCCTTCCCACCAAAAGCAACAAAACAAACATTTCTTATTGCTGGTGCCAAGATCAGATGTGAAAGTGAGGCACTGACTACCTGTGATAGTTAAAAGACTCCACATGGCCTCTTTCATATGTTAAATCTTAATCTTGGCAAAAATGAGTAGTGACAGCAGTTTCTGTTCATGTAGGTCCTTAAGAACACCATTCTTCAGTTTCAGGCCCCAACGGCACAAAACAATGAAGTGATGCCTATGTCTGCAACATACCCTCTTTTTCTTAAGGATTAAAGTGCTGTAATAAAAAGGTAGTGGGCCAATTCAAGAGTCCGGGGGGGGGGAGGGGGGGAGGAGAAGAAAAGCATACACATCTTCCAGCTCTTGCAATCATAAAGTGTGTATCTGAAATTGGCACAGAATTGGAGTGCTAGGAACCCTAACTGAATTTAACAGGAGTTTGAGTTGGTACAACTTACTTGCATGCCAAAGGGCTGGAAGACATAAGTGCAATGAGGAAAGCAATGCATTGATGACTGACTTTTCAAATTATGATAAGGACACAGAGGTATAGAACACAATATATACCATACTACGTAAGTGTCAGATGACAAGGTACAGACAAAGTTTCTGTGAACCTTTGAACACTATGCAAAGAGAAGTGGATGGCTGCTGAACCATATATTAAATGAGGACAGAAGTGCCAGATGTCAACTGCCACAGCTGCACATCTGTGCATAAGTTAAGAATGCCCTTAACTAGTTTAAATCCGTTTAACAAAAAAACACATAATGGAACAAGCGGTTGCACAACTGCAACCCTTCAGTGTCAGAAGGCTTTGGTAGAGCCATGGGAATGAATGCTCCATTCCCAAGTGCAGGAGTCCCTATGACAGATGGTTGCTAGCTAATTGAACAAACAGCATCTTCAAAATAAGCTCACATCAATATTTATTTTTCAAATTCTCTCTTGGGTAGTAGATCTAATGTTTACACTAGCTATAGCCATTCTATAGCATGGTGTCAGTTCCGAAACATATGCTAGGAAGCTATGGAAATAAGGAGACCATTTGGATTTTGCAAGCCCAAAGAGAATGTGTACCACCTATAAGAAATTTCCAATGACCGGTTTGCAGAAACGAGATTTTATTTACACAAGCAAGTCTATCTTGAGACTCTATTCAACTCTTTACATTTCTAGAATATTTACATGATTTCAAGATGCTTCATGAGTAGAGTGATGAACAAAAAATTACAAAAGCCATCAAAAGCTTAGCAAAACAATCCATCCTTGTGCTTTAAAACTTATGGTCTAGAGTAATGAAGAAATGTAATGTAATGTTAGCACCTTGGTCATAACGGTCATGCTATATATTCATGTAAGACACTTTTAGAAAGCAGTAGGGATGTCAGAGGTGACCGTATCCAGAGGCTGCCAATGACAATTCATGAGTGAGTCATAGAGTTCTTCACTTCTCTCCATAAATTGTCTGTTCATTTCATCAACATCCAGATGGAGCTGTGGATCTGCAAAAATAAATCCAATAAATAAAAAAATTGGACCCTCCCAGTACAAAAGACCTAGAGAGGCACACAAAAAAAGTTAAAAGCAAGAGCCTCATGTGTGACGTGGTTATTTTTATTCATTATAACCAAACAAAATTTCCACCTAAAACCAACCAAATAAAGCCTCTTCAAACTGGACTTTAAAAAGACACATACAACTTTAAATTACATGAATGCTTAAGGTTAAAAAGGTATGGAGATTACATTACTACTTGTGAAGAAATTCAATGCTATTAAAACAAACATGTAGACTTGTTGAAGATCTTACCTGAATTATATACCCATCTCTACAATTTTGGGAAATATTACTATCTCCACATTTGAAAGGAGGAAATATGTATGCCAGGATATGCTTTTCTAATATCTCAGTATCAAGCATTCACTGTATGTCTCAGGCATGAGGGTGAAAAGTTGCTAAAAGGAGTTAGGGTCAAAGTCTTACTTTGATATCTGGTCAGTTTTAGACAATCATGATAAACAGCAATTCAAGCAGGGAAAGAGCCCTTGGCATGAGCTGGAGTGCCATTAGGGTTAGATAAATGGCAGGGATCCCTACTTCCCTTGGAACAAGCAGCAAGAGTTCCATACAAAATGTAGCAGATGTCTCATTTGCTTTTTAGCATACGAGTCTGTTAAACAGTATCTATATTAAGCATGCTGTCTAAGATATATGAAAACCATTGAGATATTTTTAAAGAGCCAAGGCTGTAAAGATGAGCTGGAGAAAATATTAAGAGATGGACAATAAGCAAATGGATGAAAGACTTATCTTCATGGAAGAGCAAATTAGAAGAAAGTCATTTGTTTTAAAAAGCACCATCTCTGAAAATTCCTCATTCTACAAAACAAAATGGTGCCTAAATTACATTACATTCCCAACTTCCTTACTTCTGTGTCTGAATTCAGAATAGATCATGTGGAAATGCAAATGGAATACATGTACAGATATTCTTTATGAACTAGCACTACTTTGACTTTATAAAATTTCTACACAAAAACAAACATTATCAGGACTAAATTTAATCTGGAAATATGACAGTGTTAGCCTTACCTTCAGTTATTAGTTCATCGTTTTCAGCCACAGTTGAGGGCTCCTGAAACAAATAAGAACACATTTATGTTAGTTTTATAAAAGTGTAATCATTATTAATTCCAGGTTCTTCAGAACATATCACATGCATTATCTGAAAAAAGGATTTTCGATGTATTCATGCTTCTTCATTAAAAGAAAAAAAGTCTTAGGAACTCTATAAACGGTGTTTTTCAACTCCAATCCATTCCTTTTTTTTTTTTTTTTTTTTTAAGAGAACTTTTTAGTTGTTCTAATCCATACTAAACTATAAAACTGTTTTTCTTCTGAAAAAAATTAAAGTATGTGCATTACAGACACACATATTGGGATAAAAGAATTACATAAAGATAACGTCAGAGCCACATTTGGCCGAAAAAATATATATATACACAAGAGCAAATGGTACACATTTAGAGGAGTATAGAGGTTTAATACTACAGAAGTTTATCACATAAAGGCTTGTATTTTCACTTAGACACTTTAGTCCCCATTTTACATATCATCATAGGTTTTAAGCATGACTTATTTTAAGACCTGAAAAAGGGGAGGAATGGCATACAGGTCTGTGTTATAAATTACACAATTAACTTCAGAATTTAAAATTATGGCAATAAGTTATCTTTAATGTCAATTCAGTAACATCAATACCTCAAATACAGCTGGAGTCAGCATCGAGTCTCCTATAACAGATTCTCCAACAGGCTGCATGTTGTCATAGGAGGCATAGCTATAGTTGTAATCAGCATAAGGATCATAACCCCACTGAGAGTAGTAGTTCTGATAGTCTTGATAATAATCATTATAGTTATAGGACTGATACCGCTGGAACTCTGCTTTCATTCTAAAAACATTTTAAAGAGTGTATAATTAGAATTTAAGAACTGACTGCAATTAATTTGAGAATAAATTAAACAATACAGTAAAGCTTTGTACATCAACTTTTGAAGATGAACATCTCAGAAAACGTTGCCAGAAATGAAATCACTGAACAGTACTTGTCACCTGTATTTATAAAGAAGCAAATGGTCTCACCTCTGCCAATACCAATAGTAATTACTTTCCTGGGTAAAATCCAAACCCATGAAACTATTACTTCTGTCCATTTACTTTAAAGTAAGTTTCAGGGTCAGTTTAAACACAGCTTCTGCAGCCAAAGCCTTGTGCTCTGCTAAAGATTGGTTAATTAGTACTTGTCAGACAACTATCAAGGCCAGCTGCTTTATTTTTTAATTAGCCCTTTATGTTTTACTTGGTTAATTGCTAAATCTTTATTCCAGAAAAAAAAATCCCAACAGACCCCAGATTATATTTTAAGGAGCAACTGATACTGCTGGGACTTTTATTTTATTTATTTTTTTAAAACAAACACCAACATTTCCCCTTCCCTCCCCAAACTTATTTTGGGTGTTCAGCAGCTGCCAAAGTTTATTTCCCATCTAAAGTTATAATTCTATTTGTGACAATCATTGCCACAAGTTATGAAATCATAGAGAAGTGGGGGAATAAGCAACAAAAGCACATAGTACATGAATCAAATTCTAGAAAGAAGCCTAATAAAGAATGAAGGAAGACATGTAAAATAGTTGGGACAATTTTTCTTCATTATTAGAAAACTACCTATTTTAGATTCATTTGATACTCATTCATCATTATACTCTATAAAATTAAATCAAGTGGTCTGATTGCACATTCCAGAAAAAAAAAAATCTGATTTTCTTTATTTAATGCCTAATTCTAAATGTGGCCCTGTGCAGGCAGATGCTTGTGCTCATGCGACCCCCCCCCCCCATTTACTTTGATAGGTCTCTAAAGAGACACAGAAAAGCCAGTTGTAGGGTCTGCGCCTTAACCAAGAAAGCAAAACCTAAAATATACCAATAATAAAAGTAAAACCTCTAGTTTAAACCTAAATTGGAAACAGGTCTGTTGGATAATGTCTTCCAGATTTTAATTAAAGAAGAGGCACAGAAGTCAACCAGTCTGTCATTAATAAATTAGTAACATAAATCACTATAGGACCTACACATACTGCCTTTGTCATTAAAGCTGCACCTACACTTCAGTGACACAGCTACTACTAGAGTAACAAGAGAATGGGACGGATATGTAAACAAACTGAACCAAATGATCTTTTCTCAGTTATTACACACAGTAACAATCAAGTAATTTTTACTAAGTGGAAAAGTCATCAGAGAAAGACACTGAAGTTTTTGAAAGGACGTTATAAAAGTAAAGAGCTTTTGGGGTTTTTTATTTTTTTAAAGTACCCAATACCAATCCTGTTTTGGGATGTAAAAGAGACTTAAACGTACCTCCTATCACAGGATCACCAAAAAGGAGAAAAAGACATTTTGTTCATAACCTGACAGTTTGAAAACAGTGGTATCTAGCTATTGGATCAGCTTTGGGTAGTGCCATCTTGAATTAAAACATGTATCTCCTTTAAAGTGGAAGAGGCAGTATTTAGAAGGTCTGAGTTTAAACAGACAAAGGGATATTTACTCTTATTTAATTTTTGGATTTTTCCCACCAATATCAACAGGAACATAAGGCAAGGTAATTTAAGTATGCTTCGGAATTTTCCTCCTCTTTGTTACATGTAATTTCACCCACATACTGGATGACAGAATATGTCAATTTGATATCAACCTACTCAAACCTAACTGGTGAAAAAAGGGATTGTCTCGTAAAGTGTCTGTAATTGATTAAAAGTTTAGGAGGCAGAACAAGGAACCTCTTAAGAATCCTCATTTGCATGTTAAGAGCTTCAAAGTCAGGAATCTTTGTACAAAGCACACTGATGGAAGTTCCTGTATATTGCATTTTGAATATGGTTTTGACTTTCGTACTATCACCTTGGGGGTGGGGGTGTTCTTTCTGTTTAAGAGGGTTCAATCACCTCACCAGACCACTATAAAATATACCCTGTGCTATTTTCACTGGAAAAAAATTTATTTATGATGTGCTTAATTTTGCTATTATGAATAGCCACATTGATTTAACTGGGACTACTCATAGTAGTAAAGTTCAGGATGTGCTCACTTACATGCTTTTGAAAAACATTTACCACTCTAGGTATTCTCATGGTTACCAGAGATGAGAAGCATTAACTAGAAGAAATGCAAAATTAGATCTTTTAGGTCATGAAATATGGGCTGACACCACTATTATGGTAGTTGAGACATGGCTTGTACAAGGTGAAGCTGCAAGTGTCTAATGAGTATCTTTAATGCCTGTATCAGTACAAGACGGATTAATTACCTTTTAGAAATTCCTATACTCAGTCGGATTCGTTTTCCACCTAGACCTGGTGCATTTTGGCAGTCTTGCAGTGCTCTCATCTGATCACCTTGTTCACCAAATCTGACAAAGCCATACCCCCTACAAATTCCAAAAATTTCGAGATTTTAGTAATTCCAGAATAGACACCAATATTATAACAGTTAATAAGTTCAGTGTTTTCTTCTGCAGATAAAACCTTTGTTTGACATTGTAGCTATGAGGATTTACAGTACATATTTGGTTTCTAGCCCTTAAAACAAAAACAAAAAAATACACACACCACACAAACAAAAACCAAAAAAAACCACCACCCAGCCATGCTAAATGGTTTGGGAGCACAAACTTGTGTCAAAAAGCAAATACTGACAGCTGATTGCAGTTAGATTAATTATAGAGCAAGTTTCTTTTAATATTGGTTCTCAAAAAAAGAACATAAAAATAATGTAGTTACCTGTGTGTCTAGTCAATCTCCATATTAATGGAGTATATGGCAATTGATTTTCTCCATCCATAAAATGGAGATAATACTTAGCAACTGACTGAGAGTAGATGCACTGCTGTACATAAGCAGAGCCCCCTTAATTCAATACACATCTCCTCTGTTGCTGCCCAGGTAAAGTTCCTGGCATGCAAATATGTGCACGGTAAAGTCAGAATTTAGCCTATTAAATGTCTAATCCAGACAGACTTGAAATAGCACAAGGGATTTCCTCTAATACTGCTTTGTTTTTAGATTAATCTCTGTTCTACCTTCTCTTTACCTTGGGGAAAAAACAAAACAAAACAAAAAAAACCAGAAACATAATACAAGTTTAAGTTTGACTAAGTGGTTTATAAATATTAACTGTCTACAGTCTTATCATCAGCAGCATTTTGACTGTCTAAAAATTACCTGGAGTAGCCTAGTAGATCTGTGGCTATTTTGCAGTCGATGCATGAAGGGTATCTTTTCAGAAAATAGTCATAAAGCAGAAAATCATCCACTTCAGGAGTTAGCTCTCCCACAACTATTGAGAAATCTGGTCTAAAAAAGGATTGAAAGGAAACAATTAGACTGCAAGAACATTGGAAACTTAACAGACTGGTCAGAAAGCTGTTAATTGGTATTGTATACAATGAATAACTATGGGGCTAATCCTGCAAACACTGCTGTCTTCTACAGCACTACACACAATAGTAATCATTGCACTTCTCAGTGCATGTGTTTGCAGGATTGGTCCAAATCTTGCAGTACAGCCACTGTGGTGCAACGTGCTGGAAGATGAGTCCACCTACTTTTTAGCTAAACAGGTTTTATTTCTGCTTTGAGAGAGCACATTTGTCCAAGTCAAGCCATTTTTTTTAAATAAACTTTCATTGGATTTTTACTCTCTCTTCGCAAAATAAAAAGAGAGATAAAAATACCAGCATCAAGTGAATAAATGTATCATTTCTGGATCTCAGCTTCCTAAGTAAAAAGGTAACCCAGTAAATCCCACCAAATACACTCCTGGTGTCACCCACTTCTCTGCAAAGATTTAATAGCAGAATACTGCAATGAAATCTCATTACAAACACTATTACTTTTACAAAATATACTAACGAATACTTGACACTTACATAAGAACCTCCATTTAAGAATCTCAAAGTGTTCATTCACTGCTTACTATTGATTTAGATGGATTGTTATGAACAAGGCTAGTTCTTTTATTCTCGTTCAAGAGTCCTTTACCTGATTGAAAGATTAGCAAGACTAACATAGTCTGTTCTTCCTGCTTTTATTTTGTTCTTTTTCTTTCGTTTTTTCTGTGGTCCTCTCCACCAGCTATAGGCTTGTAGGCACTCTCTTTTGTGCTTTCCCATTATATCCTGCTGGGATGAAAAAAAAGCTTTATAGTACTTAGTCTCATTTAAATTCCTCCCACCCACTCCCCATCACCACAGGTGATTTCCCCATATTCACCTTGCCCTTGAAAGAAGCCTGGGGTCCCATCTCTCCCTCCGCCTCCCATGAGGGAAAGCAGCCTCTGGGGAAAACGCCTGGCAAAAATAACAGAGCCAAAGGATTGTATGAACAGCCATATTCCCCTGACTCGTCAAGCTGGCTAAAGGATGGAAAGCTTCCTCTTGGAATTAAAAAAAATAATAAAAAAATAAAGCAGTTAGCTCTAGATGCTGGCCAATCCTAAATGTTCATCACCTTAAGGACTGGACTGTGCCTAAATGTTCCATAGGACTTGCTAGAGCAGTGTTTCTCAATGACTGGTCCGAGATCTCCCTGACACAGTTTAGGAAGGCAGCAAGCTGGTCTCTGGCATCAAAAAAGTTGAGAAACACTGTGCTAGAGCACTCTAGTCGTGTTTTTTGGGTGACTGAGTGGCACAACCAGGCCATCGCTCTTGCCTAGAATAAGCCTCAGCTGGCCCTGCCTCTCTTTTGCTGGGAGCTCTTCCCCGCCTCCTGCTGTGAGATGCTTCTCCTTGCAGCTAATTGTCAGTCAGTTGCTCAGGCCTAGAACCAAAGGGAAGTTGGTAGATGGGATGCAAGACGAAAGCAGATCAGGGACAGACAGACTGTAGTTTGGATCCCAGGGGAACTCATGCCCAGATGCAGGGCAAGAAAGAAACAGGCACAAAGCATGCCTCATTCAAAAAAGAGGAAGGATTTAGGGCAACTATAGAGAAGAGAAGGAGGGAGATGATATCCGAGTTAATGCAGGTCACGTTCCTCACCTTAGAATCTTAAGAATGAGAATTCTCATCCTTAGGGCTCCAAGAATTAATACATTTGGTATTTCTCAATACATTTTACTTACACAGACATTAATGTTCAACTTAAAGGGAGTGCTTGCATATATCCTACTCAAGGAGTGTTACAGGCAAGCCCCTCCATGAGAATTCACTTTTAAACAATGGGAAGTGCAACACTTCATGCCAGGCTCCCCCAACCTGCTTCAGTTGATATAATTAGGTTTCCAAAGCAGGTGAGACTAATTAGTTTGCAAATTACCTGAAGAAAGTACACAGCTAGAATCCACCCACTAAGAGAAACTATTTTAGTTTTATATTCCTGGTATAGTGTAGTATCCCTTCTAAGCACTGTGAACCTGGACTTGTTCTCATCAGATGATCTTACCTGGTTTGCCACTGTTCAGAAGTTTTCTTCACTGGGAACGCTGCACTGCTTCACAATTTTTCCTGATCCTCTATTTAAAAAAAAAGGGGGGGGGAGGGTGGAAGACGCTTTTATGATAAGTAATTCAGCTTAAACTAAAAAAAAAGTGTTGCTGCATAGCCGAGAACTTGTTCACTTTGTCTTAAATCTGATTTAAGAGATTTAACTTGGGAAAATTCAAAAGGTTCCAGAGCTCAGACATGCATTGCAAAAGCCTCATCTTAAAACTTATGCAGGCCACTGCTACTGGCAACCACTGATCACTTGTGAATCAAATCATTGCATCGTATCATGACACAGCTTGACCAGGTAATGGCCTGGAATGACCACATCTTTTCTATTCACCAACAACAGTAATTATCTTTCAACTTCTCTATTCTCAAGGTTTTACAAATATATCTCATCCACACCCCACTATTTTTTTTAAAATATGCTTGGTTATGGGGGGAAAGGAGAGCGCAGGTTAGAAATGAGGAAAGATCCAGCATCCAAAAGCTTAAAAAGATAGCTAGTTCATTTCTGCAATCCAGCAATGAGAGAACTAGATGGGCTTTCTGGGCTCTTCCTCTATTTTGGCCAAATTCAAAGGTGCCCTGATTGACAGTGTAAGAAGTTACATATCAATAAGAGAGTGCAGAGTGGTGTGATGTATATATGAAGAGGCAGTTGTAGCAGGAAAAGCAACTAACAAGATGGTACAAGATAAAGCAGAGGGAGTTTATGCCCTCCTGTATCTTTTCTAGCTATCCCCTGCCTCCTTCTCTTCTGCCAGCTGGGTATGTAAATTTCACCCTCTCTCTGACTTGTATTATTATTTGTATTACAATAGCAGCTAAAGGCCTGTGCTAGGGCTACAACTCTGTGCAGTCATTTCATTCGTTTCAATGCCTTCTCCCTTTAACTCACTCATTCGTTCTGTTCAATTTTTAAGGAAAATCAGAAATAGCCATTCACTAAGAATTTTCTTTAAAGTCACCTACCTAGTTTATGCTGGGGATAAGAGCAAGACACTGCACACAGCACTGTCCCTCAAAACAATTTTTCTGAACTCTCCCAGTTAGTGCATCACAAATTATTTTTACATTCAGTACTTAGCAATAAATAGCCTGACTTATGAAATTTCACCCTATATTATTCCACATAACAGATTTTGTAACATACTACTTTAAAGTGGGATCTATGAAGCAAAATACATGTAGTGTAGTCTTTCACTCTAATGACTATGTGAAAACTGTTAAAAGCCTAGTACTGCAAAGATTTAGGGCTTGTTGACACAGTTATTCAGAAACTGCTATTTGCACTTTAAATCACACCCTCCCTTAATGCAAATTAATTTTCATGTGCAGACAAGCCCTTAAACACATAACTTTATAACAAGTGAGCAGTCTCATGTGAGTAATCATTCACGTTTTAATCCTTTTCAGATCAGCACCTTCCTTTGAATTTAAGCAATTAATTTGTAACAATATGGGAGACTTTAACAGCGATCTACTGTTAACTCTTTTCTATGAGACAGTGATAAATGCCATTTTGCACAAATTATGAGGGATGTAGATTAGCAAAATGTGCATTAGTAAGGTTATACTATGGTTCTGCTATTTAAAGGGACACTGCCAACAGACTTTCACTTCTTTAAAAAAAAAGTTCTAATATTAGGCCTTTAGATTAAAAGCTATCTAATTTACTTTTCACCATTTATACTGTTTGTTTTTTTAACTTACCACTCTGTGCACATTTAATGCAAGCTGCTGCACAATAAAAGAGCAATCTGACCGCAGAAAAATTGTATCAGAAAAAGAAGTGATGCAATAATATCTTGGTCACAGTTATTATGGTCTTCTATATAAAACAGTAGTTTTGGTACTTTATTCTCAGAGCTTGATTGTTGTCTTTTGAGCCTTTCACTGCAATTCAAAAAAACACATTTTTTTAAAGTTAGAGGGATGCATATTAATAGGATACATCACATATAGCAACAATAGCTACATGGATAGCTTACCATTTAGTTACTAAGGTCCCAATCTTGGAAAGACTTACATGCTTAACTTCAAGCATTTAACCCTAATAGGGCTACTCAATATTTAACATTAAGCATGGATGTAAGGACTTGTCTACACCAGAAAACTCTGTTACTTTAGTTATATTCGTATAGGTAAAGTGGCACAAACTCCCTAGGGCAAATGTAATTATACTCATATCAAAATGCTTATATACTAGTATAACTTTTTCTGGGCTGGGAAGCAAAATAAGCTATACCACCATAAAGCACTTTTATACCTGTATAACTGCACTCCCACTATGGCTTATAATATATTGGTAGGAAATCAGCCCCGTCCCCAACTGACAGTCCCAGTAGTAAAACTTTTCTAGTATCGACTAGGCCTGGCTATTGCAGGTAGTGGCACCAAGCAAATTTTTTTAAGACCAAAGAAAGGCCCTCATGACACTAAGGCAGCTTAAATATCCTCATGGGTGATTCATTTCTCAGACTTTATATGAAAATGAAAAGTCCATGGCCAGTGAATCAGGCATGTTTAAGACCCTGCAGCTGTATGTCCCTACACAGTAACTCGGGGGGGGGGGGGACGACACTCCCGGGGTGTGTGGGTGGGGGTGGCTTGGGCTAGGCCCGGGCTCAGCGAGGCCGGCTGTAACTGATTGGCGGGGTGGGGAAGCGGCGGCCTGGGGTCTGGGTGTGACGGTGGATTTGTCTTTGTCTTGCGGGGCGAAGGCGCAAAAACCCTTTCAACGGTCGGGGGGGGGGGGGTTTACCCCGACCCAAAGTCGCGACCCTCCCCCCCCTTCCCGGATCCCCCGCGGTGACTCCCAACGGCGGCCACCGCCCAGCTCCCCGGGGGGGAGGGGCGACGATGAGCTGCCGATGGGGGGCGGCTCCGAGAAAGGCCCGGGGTGGGCCAGACACCCTCCCCCCGCTAGGGGCCGATAATAGCCCCGGGAGCGCGAGAGACCCCCCCCCCGCCTGGCCGCGAGGCCCTCGCTCCCCCCCGCCCCCGTCCCGGCACTAACGTCTCCCGTCCACGGCGTCGTCGCCATAAAGGAGCAGAACGGGTCCTACTTCCGCCCCCGCCCGGGACCTCGCGCCGAGGCTGCCCCCAGCCACGCCTGTTACCCCGAACGCTCCCCGTGGCCCGTACCGCGCCCGTAGCCCCCACGCTCCCTATCCCATCCGGGGACTCCCAAGGACACGCCCGGGCTAGGAGACCCGAGAAGTGGGCCGCGGGAAGGGAGCGAATCCGGCGCAGGCAGCGACAGGGCAGCCTCTGCGACGGCCGGAGAGAAGGACCCCAAGCGGCGCTGCTCCTCACTACGGGGGGGAGAGGGGGTCGGATCCGGCGGCGCGCGCCAGGCAGATGGAGGTGGTCGGGGGCTGTTACGAGCAGATTCTCTTCGGATTCGCGGTGCGGCCGGGAGAGGTAACGGCGCGAGCGGCCGAGTCACTTACCGCGTGGGGTGCGCGCCCGATGATGCCCGGCTCCACACACGCGGGCTTTAAGGCGCGTGGCTCCGCGCGCGCGCTCGCGGCGGCGACGAGTTACCTCCCCCTCCCGCGCGCGCGCGCTGCGGAGCGAGCTGTGCCAGCGGGGGCAGCTCGCAGCTGAGCCCATCAGGGCCCGGCTCGCGCTGCGGGGGGGGAGAGGGGCGGAAGCCCCGCGTGCTGCACGTCGTCGCCCCCAGCTGGACGCCAGCCCCTGGGCCCGCCCCAGGCGGGCGGGTGTAACTCCGCACCTCGGGCGCCTTGTCCGCAGCGCAGCGGTGCAAGCGGGTGTGTGCCGGCAGACAAGGCCCCTGGGGCTAGGCAGTGTAGGGGAGACCCCGCGGTCCGTGCCTGGAATCGCTTACAGGCGAGCGCCACAAGACAGCGGGGGGGGGGGGACACATCCACTATAAGCCATGGGTTGCACTGCCACTACTTACCATCGCCGCTCCAGCTACTCAAGAAAGGATCAGGGCTGCACAGCAAGGATGGGGAGGGGTGTGACCCGCCGTGCCCAGGGCAGCCCACTGATAATGCTAGGGCAGGCTGTAAAAGGAGAGTGAATTCTCCCAGCACTGCTGGGTGACACTGCAGTCAGTCTTCCCAACCAGCCACAAACAGTGCTTCTGATTCCCCCACACTGGTTATCAAGGAGCCACTGTGCAAATACACACAGCCCCCCTTACTGCATTTCAGTCTCTGGCTTCCAATCAGCCACTAGGTCTACTAAAGAGATCAGTTATTTAAACTCTGTACTCTTTACTCAAGATTCTCTCTGATCCCAAAGGACCACCCACAATACCAGATCAATATAAACTTCCATCTTACCCAAAATACCACACTGCCAGCCAATCCTTTAATAACTAAAACTAAAGGTTTATTATAAAAAGAAACAAACTATAAGAGAAATGTTAAAGGATTAAAGCAATTAGACACAAATTGATTTGAAAGTCCATTTAGATCAAGTTTCTAGTAGAATTATGGAGTTTGCAGGCTTGCATAGTCCCTCTTATATAGATCCAGTATCTGGATGGGTCTCAGTTCTTTGTTTCACAGCTTAAGTTCAGTTCAGTTGTAGATTAATTGATCTAGAGGTAGATGAGTGACTGATTGAAGACAAAATGGATGTGGTGCATTTGTCTTTTATGTCCTTTGACCTTTGCCATGCTGCTTGTGACAATTTACAGGAATAAGATGGAGTCCAGAGTCACATGAGTAAGTCCTGGTGATTCATCAGGTATATCCCTAGCTTCTCTCCTGGGCCCATTGTACCTGTGAATTTCCTTAATGGGCCATTAAACAGGCTAGTGCGGCAGCCATCCTGTCTGGGGTGTCACCCAGAAACACGGTACAAATTGAAATATAGATCCAAACACATCCATAACTGCCATTACACATATAACACATGAACATAACATTATCATCTTAGCACATCATAACCTTTGTAACGGTACCTGACATGGCATATTTCACATGAATTACTATGATTCTGATGTGTTGATGTTAAAATATAATAAATGCCGTCCTCCTCCCCTGCCCCCCTGCCAATCCAGCCAGCGTGACAAGGGGACTGTCCAGAACATAGAAATATAGACGTGCATGACAGGAAGGAACCTCAGTAGGTCATCTAGTCCAGTGCTTTGCACTCAAAACAGGACAAAGTAACAACTAGCCCTTTCCCAAAAGGTGTTTGTCTAAACTGGTCTTAAACACCTCCAATGATAAAGATTCCACAACCTCCCTAGGCAATTTGTTCCAATGCTTAACTACCCTGATAGTCCAGAAGTTTTTCTTAATATCCAACCTAAACCTCCCTTGCTACCATTTAAGCCCATTGCTTCCTGTTCTATCCTCAGGAGTTAAGAACAGTTTTTCACCGCCCTCCTTATAAGAACCTTTTGTGTAATTGAAAACTATTATCATGCCCTCCTTCAGTCTTCTTTTCTCCAGACTCAACAGCCCCAATTTTTTTAATCTTTCCTCATAGGGAATGTTTTCCAGACCTCTAATCATTTTTGTTGCTCTCCTCTGCGCTTCTCCAGTTGGTCCACCTCTTTCCTGATATGTGGCACCCAGAACTGGACACGATACTCCAGTTGAGGTCTTATCTGCGCAGAGTAGAGTAGAAGAATTACTTCTAGTGTTTTGCTTACAACACACCTGCAGATGCATCCCAGAATGATATTTGCTTTTTGTGCAACAGTATTACACTCTTGATTCATATTTAGCTTGTGACCCACAGTAACCCCCAGATCCCTTTCCACATACTCCTTCCTAGGCAGCCATTGCCAAAGTGCTGAAGGAAAAAGGGCAGGTTTGGCTTGGGTTTTCCGAAGAGCCTCAATGTGTCTCCTCCTTCTGGAAGCCACGATCCTCTTTCTACGCACAGCACCAATTCCTCCCCCCCATCACCAGTCACAAAGGAAGCTCTGGAGAATCGTTAGGATGATAGTGTCTTTCTAGTCAGACAGTGACCATTAGGAAGCTTGGTTCACAGAACTCATTAGGTTTGTATCAGATTATAACTTTTGGTGCCTTTGGTAAAATGAGCATGGCTTGTTATTGCTATTTTAAAAATTAGTCTTTGGGTATATTATGATAATCATAATCATAGACAACTTACAACACATCACATTGGGCATGCTTCCGAAAAGGCTCATTCGTTTTATATTTCATTTTCAGAACTGGACACCTGTTCCTGACTTTACTCATCATGCCCACACTGCCTCATTAACAGCAGTAGCTGTGAATAACAGATATGTAGTCACTGGTAGCAGAGATGAAACAATCCAAATCTATGACATGAAAAAGAAGATAGAACATGGGGCATTGCTGCATCATAATGGTAAGGGAACTTTTCTTCTTACAGGTATTAGTTGCATGATTTACTGACCTGTGTGTCTCTGTAACAGAGAATTGTCAATTTTTAATGGGCCTCAGTTGAGATACTTTTGAAATGGACTAAGGAATTATCCAATACACATAAATAAACACATGTGAATTACTTTAGAGGATGAGGGATCAGACAGAATTCAAAATAGTATGCTGCTACGGACGAGGCCAATAGAGGTGCATCAATGATTTAGAATTGTAGTTAAACTTATTTTCATGAAGAAATATATGTAAATAAGCCAGGTTTCATCCAATAAATATAACAAAAGGGTGGCATGTTTGGGTGTTAGAGCAGGCTGTTCTTTCACAGATCCAAAGGTACTGCTGCATGTTTTATGCATGCATTATTCTTGCAAATACTGTATAAGAATGGCCATACTGGGTGAGACCAATGGTTCATCTAGCCCAGTATCCTGTCTTCTGATAGTGGCTAACACCAGGTGCTTCTGAGGGAATGAACAGAACAGGTGTACTTGTAATGTTGTAATTCCTAGACAGTTATGTAAAAATATATCTACCCTACAGGTGTGATGCAAAATGAAGTCAATTTAAGTGACTTACATTTTGCACTTCAAAATATAGTTTCATATGTATAACTTTATTGATACTTATGCAATTAAGTTTTAAAATACTAGCATGTCTTTAATTGAATATCTTGACATTTTATTTCAAACATTGTTTTGTATAATATTTTTGTTCAAGATGTCATAATATAGATTAACAGTTCTCATCTTGATCTGTAGGCACAGTAACTTGCCTGGAGTTCTATGGGAATTCACACTTACTGAGTGGAGCAGAAGATGGATTAATTTGTATTTGGGACACAAAGAGATGGGAATGTCTGAAATCCATTAAAGCTCATAAGTGAGTCTTCTGAATCTGCTTCTTTTTAGATATATTTGGCTATTTATGTGACAAAGAAAATACACGATTAACTTTTTTTGTTGTTGACTTGATTAGGGGGCATGTGACCTCTCTTTCTATTCACCCTTCTGGAAAATTAGCTTTGTCAGTAGGAACAGACAAAACATTAAGGTGAGTTAAAACTGTCTGAAAATCTTACCTAGTGATATTTACTAAAGTATCTCATTGCATTATAAACAGGGATTATATATTTGGACTAGACTGTGACACAAGGATCAGGAAAGCATCTGTGACTCTGCTCTCAGTTAACCTATGTAATAGTATATGTTTTCATACTTGCAGGATTCCTGGTTTATCAAAAGTTTACCTTTTAATTTCACTTTGTTTTATACTAGGCAGAGATTATGGAGGGGATAAGGTTCAGTCTAGAATCTAGACAGAGTTCATCTGTCGCATGGCCTACACTTAAGTTAGGTTAGTGTAGCTATGTCGAACAGGGTTGTAAAAAAAAACATAGCCATGCCAACCTAATCCCCAGCATAAATGCAGCTATGTTGATGGAAGAGGGCATCTGTTCACACAGCAACCATTGTTCAGAGAGGAGCTGTTGCTATTTAGATGGAAAAAACTCATCAGTCTAGTCTGCATCAACACTAGAGATTTGTGCCAGTATAGTTATGGTAATGTAGTTATGCTGATATAGCGTTAATACAAACAGTTACTATAAAGAGTTAATGTTCATCCTGTTGAAACTGCAGTATTCAAAATTGACCTTTTAACACAAAGAAGTGGGGAAGCCCACATTTATCAAGCTGGTAAATTGACATCTTCTGTTAGCCTCAGGACTGAAGTCACTTGCAGATGGAATAAGTTCTCTTTCAGGGAAAATACAAAGCTAGGAGATTGGTGTTAGGAGGAGGACTGGATGGCCTGCTTTTGATGGGAGTGTAGACTAAAATGCTGTTGCCATTTTAAAACATAAAGTATTTCTTTAAAGAACAGTTGTATGTTTGTATCCAGTCCATCAGATGGGAATTAGTCACTGTTCTTTAACCCTTTGCAGATAGTAACACGTGATTTGAACTCTGAGACATATATAATAAAACCCCAGACTTTTGATTCTTAGAATGCTGTCATCTTTCAGACTGAGAACAATACGAATATTTCATTGGGGGGGTAGTATGTGTGTGTGATATATATGTCTGATTTTTAAAAAAGAGAACATTGATATTAAACTCCTTCCAGGCTGTAAACTATGTGGTAAATAGTGGTATATAAAATAAGTGCAGACACAAGTTTACTCACCCGATAACTCAGTTTTACAAGCAATATATCTTGCAATTAGTTGCTCTAGTTTTACAATACAGCATAATGCTGTGAGCCACTTTAAATGTTTCTCTTCAGTGCCTGTGGTTAGTAAATGGTACTTTAATTTCTCTGTTATTTTTAAGTGATGTATATTCAACCCCCTTTTGGTATTTTACAGAACATGGAATCTTGTAGAAGGACGATCAGCCTTCATTAAAAATCTGAAGCAAAGTGAGTGTGTCAGTCTAATCTGCAAAATATTTATTAAAACTAAAATTAAATGAGTTCCTTTTGCATATATGCATGTTTATTTAAAAAGTACACTGGGGTAGCCTTTGACTTGCAAAATGATTGACTTTTTGATTAATTCACTCTGCTCTACTTTTTACTAAAGATCAAAAGTGCATGTCCTCAATACAGAAATTGCCATGAATAGGTTGTAGTAATACGATGGTAAAAATGTTATTTCTTTATATTAACACAACTGAAAAATTAAAAAAATTAATTTACTATTAATTCTATTTTTTTATTATTACTTTATTTTATTATTTGTATTACTCATTTTCGTTCTGCATTTATCTCTGCTTGGACATTGAAAATAGACTAGCCGGTTTCTGAAGATTTTCACTTTTAGATTTTTATGCACTAACATGAATCTGGGTTGCAAAGACTACAGAAGAATGTTTGTTTTAAAATATAACTGTTGGAAGCTTCTGTTTTTAGTTCTTTGGAACGTTAATTTTTGGTAGGATTTTGTAAAAGCTTGTTTTTACAAAAACTACATTTTGGGACGTAACAAATGTCTAAAATCTGTTTGGCTAGTACTAGCCAAATTCCAGTATTTATGAAGGTTTGATAAGATTTATCCTTCTGCTAGGTAATATAATCCCCTATCCTGCCAACCCATGTGCACATGCTTACATTCACTACCAAGTATCATGGAAGTGAATAGTACTAATCCTGATAATAAATTAAGCATGGGCACAAATACTTAACAGGATTGCAATCACATACCTTGCATGTTAAAGATTGCAGAGTGAAAATGTTAAGAATGAAACTGAGAGCTTTTTAGTTATTATTAAGGCAAAACTTATGTTCTTTCTGGTTGTTTTTTACTTAAAATGATTTAGATGCACACATAGTTAAATGGTCTCCCAGTGGAGAAAAGTATGTGGTGGTTGTAACTAATAAAGTGGATGTCTACAAACTTGAAACAGCATCTGTTAGTGGTGCCATCACAACTGAGAAGAGAATTTCTTCAGTTAGATTTGTAACGGTAAGTACATAAAAGGAGGCAGTCGTAAGCTAACTTCCTTGGAACATTTGAATTACTTTACCCCGGGGTGGGCAAACTATGGCCCATGGGCCAGATCCGGCCCCTCTACCATTTTCCGGCCCGCCATGATACCCGGCAATTGAGGAAATTAATAGAATCTTCCTCCATGCAGGGGCGTAGCTATGAGTGAGCTGGGATGGGCCACCCACTTTGAAAGCAGGTCAACCCAAGCTCTGCTTAAGCTACCTTCAATTGGAGCTTTTTCGGCCGGTGGCTTCCAGAATTTCCTGCTTCCGGTCACGTGGCCAGAAGCAGGAAGTTTGGGAAGTGCTTGACCGCAAGTTGTAAGTAAAAGTTTAGTGTTTGTGTTGTTACAAATTTGACACGTGTTCACAAAATGACTTGCAATAGGAATTGCCTCCTAAGATAAGCTTTGGAGAAACGTGTATTCAGTTGCTTGTTCTTAAGTGCAATTACTTTGTTGTGGAAAGAACATAATGGGGTTTCATTGATCTAGTAGAAAGGTGTGGCCCATGGCGACTTACCAAAATTAGTGGAGTGGCCCCTCTGCAAAATTTATTGCCCACCCCTTGTTTACCCACACCTCTATTTTCTTCTCTCCCTCTTCAAGGATTCAGTCCTTGCTGTTGTTGGAGATGATGAAGCTGTAAGACTGTATGATTGTGATTCACAAAAGTGCCTTTGTGAATTTAAAGCTCATGAAAACAGGTATTTTATATTTGTCCTCTTAAATTCTTTTAAAACTTATGGCAGTTCTGAATGCACACTTCAGCTTGGCTAGTGGAGGCATTCTGCACATCTTGGCTTAATACCATTTATTTTAAAAATAGAAATAAACTGCCTTGTTTCTGATACATTGAGTTGCCAATTCAAAACAAATTTGTGCATTCTCATTTTGTGTGAGTGGACGCATATTTTATATGAATCATAAGGGGATCACGGTACGAGAGTTAATTTAATACCTCCCCACTGGATACATAATGATTTTGAGAATCATATGGTCTGGATGGATCCATGTCAACCCCTTGTCAGGTGGAAGGACCTCCCCTGACTGTGTAAAAGCTTTGGGAGGATGGGGAGCAAAATGGAGAATGTGCAAGGAAGTATTTTTATATATGTTAAATACAGTATGTTAAGTTGTGTGTATGTGATTTTAAATCATCATGCCAATATTTTCCCACAATAGCATGAGCTCATGTTTTCTGTGGATGTATTTTAACGAGAAATAGATTTATACCTCCAGATTCGGATTATTTTTTAATCCATAAAAAAGTTACGGCACAGGCACAAGAATTGCATACTTACCTATTTTGCCTCACCTGTGTGCCTAAGATCAGTTCTTGAGGAACTACTTTTTAAGAGGGATAAGGGTTTCAGGTTCCATTTCCAATCAGTCCCTCGCACCGGGGCTCCTCGTGGTGTCTTGGCATTTTTTTAATCTTGATCTCCAGAATCTCAGTTTACTCTTTTTTGGTGTTTGTTTTTCATTAAAATTTCAAGCCTTTACGGTTGAGGAGAGTAAATGGATGCAGAGAACTGGAAACCAGAGCTCTGAGAGGTGTGAACTGTTCTGCTAATCTAAATGGATCTAGCTCAAATGCCCAGTGATGATATTTTAATCTATATTGTTAACTAAGCATGTAACAAAAGGAAGGAGTATAGATTCCCCCAAAAAGATAGAGACAGTGGAAAAAGAGATGGAACAAGTTCAGCTGGAAGAATACCCAATTTGGCCTCAATCCTACTCTCATATGGGTCAAGGGGAAAACTTTTATTGACTTAATGGCGAGGTAGGTAGGCTTTTTATATCCTAAATTAACAAACATGAACCAGAACGTAGTTGCTTTGGTAATGTTTTCACTTTTTTCAACAAAGCAGTCATGAGTCTTGCCCAATACCAAATATTATCTCAAACAGTTGTCTATCATTATCAATTTTTAAATCAAGATTGGATATTTTTCTAAAAGATACACTCTAGGAATTATTTTGGGGGAAGTTGTGGCCTTTGTTATAAAAGAGCTCAGAATAGATGATCATAATTGTCCCTTCTGGCCTTCGAATCTATGAATAAAAATAGAAAAAAATGACACATGAAGTCTCTTATTTCACATGCTGTTACCAATTTACAATCTTTACAATACAAAAATAGCACAGTGGGATGCCATCTGGGTCAGTAAAAAGGGAATTTTATATGTTGTCTTTTATCATTAAAGAAATACCTATTACTCTGTCCTAATTTAGGCACCAATTCAGCAAAGCATTTAACCATATGCTAAAGTGCTGTTGATGTCAGTGGGTGTTCAGCATGTCCTTAAAGTTAAGCATTTACTTGCTGTCCTGAATCAGGGCCCTAACAGCCTTCAACAGTTTTAAAGGGCACATATTGCATGTGTAGAATGTTCTCTTCATTTTTAATTTTCATCAACTTTTTACTGGTTGGCCTTATTGTTTGAAGCCAAGTGTCATGGTATTACATAACCAAGTATTATATTTTGTTCTAGAATAAAAGATATCTATAGTTTTGAAAAAGAAGGACTACAGGTTATCGTTACTGCATCCAGTGATGGATACATTAAATTGTGGAGTCTTGAACTCGATACGGTTAGTACATTAACAACTCATGATACACTGATCATTTCAGTTTTATATTGAGCACCTTTATTCCAGTATTCATTCCAAACATTTTATTTTTTAATGAAGCAGAAAAAAAAATCACGAGAATGCATCTTTTGCATTTTATCTCAACATTTTTTCCATGATGCATAAAGTGAACAGTTTTAATCACTTTAGTTAGCCAAGGTTTATAAATTACTTATTCTTCTTTGAAATTTCATAGGCCCAGTCCTTACTACAATTTTTAACCAAGTGTGTAGCCAATTACTGTCTTTATTAGCTCTAGTTGTGGGTTGTCCTCACCTTTTTTATCATTGTTGTTATTATACTAAAGGACCTCAGAAAGGGCCTCATTGTGTTAGGCACTATACACATGAGCTAAAGACAATCCCTCCAAGATTTAAACAATATTGTTAAAGCTCAGTTAGTAACCATGGCAGCTAACAGTGTTTGCTTGACTTCAACCAGAGACCTAGGCTGGCACGAGATTGTTTTACAGTTACTGATTCAGCACGCTTTTTCCCCCAAATTGCAGCTGTCCTAAACATGTTTACGTAACTGGTGTGCCTGCTTCTTCCTCCTCCCAGCTCTCTGTGTCATAGGGCGTCCCAAAGTGCAATGCTTCCTGGACTGCTATTGTAATTCTGTGTGTCCTCAGGACTCATTGTGTCTTCATTTGATATTCTGGAGTGTTTGTATGAGTACACCTGGAGAAAATCTGGGCAAACACAGTTAAGCTGGTATGGTAGATGTAGATGCACAAATATGGTTGTGATGGCAGAAAAGCTGCTGTGTGCACATAAACTGAACCACCTTACTTGTAACCAGGTAGGCCAAGTATTCGAGGAAATAAAGGCGGTGTGGAATATGTTTCAGTCATGTTAGCTTAACACCATTGAGCCCCATTAAGTTGTGGACAAACTTGTTTGGAGCCCTGTTAGGTAGCCTTGTTGAAGCCTAGGTTCCCTCAGGCTACAGTCAGCCAGTTAACAGGGTTTCACTTGTGCTGTGCTCTCTCAGTTGAATCAACATGATTAAAAAACACACCCATCTTGCTCCTCAACATGTACTCTTAAGGCAGCCATGGTTCTGACAGCATTACAAAACCACCGTAGGCAGCCGTGATGTGGAGATCTGAGGCCTTAGAAGTAGATGTACATGTTAAGTGACTTAATCTATACTAAAATAACCTTTTAATATCCATTTCTATATTTTCCTCAGATCCAGGATATCCCATCTTTGCTATGTGAAATCAATACCAAAGCCAGGCTTACATGCCTTGCAGTATGGCTAAACAGAGCTTCAGAAACCAAAGAGAACCCTGACAAAGCTACAACCTCTTCTTATGGTAACAGAGGTCAATCCTGATTATTTTATGTTTAAAATAATTCCTATTATGTGCTGTTAATATAGTGATAAAATAGAAGATATGGAAGTAGGTGGGAGTTTTTATTGTATGTTTTGTTGCTGAATGTGGTGCTCTCAAAACTAAGGGATGTGATAGCACTTCTTATTTATAGAAAAATACTGATAGATGGTGCAAACTTTCTGGCCTAGCCCTAATACTGTCTCAGTCTGGAGCAGTAATGCCACAGCTATTGAAGATGCAATATATAAGGAACCATACAATGGCATTTTGTAGAATCACCTTTGAACTGGAACTACACTTGAAGGATTATTTTTCAGTTTTCCCAGCTAAAAATACAATATTTTCTCAAAAACACACAACCCTGCTTACTGACTGTATTATTGAAACATGCCAATCTGACACTTTGGGGGTTCATCCAGACCACTAAGAGGTTCTGTTGTTGCCTGCTTTGTAACCCTCAGGGTGTCAGTGGAGTGCTCCTTTGGTTCAGAAGCCTGACACCGTCAGCATGCTCACAGCATAATGGTGTCATCCTGACTTCCACCAGCCCAATTACTCCTTGCAAGGTGATCCAACAACCGTTCCAGTCCTGAGTCTCCCTTGCAGCGTCCAGTCCCTCTTACTGGACGCTCACAGAGCTAACACCAAGTTTGCTCCCTCCAAAGAGCCAGTACACTCAATAGCTTGTTAGCTCAGCTGGGATAATAACACTCCACCACAATGCACAGCACTGAGTTGGTTTGTAGTAAAACTAAAAATAAGTTTATTAACAAAGAACATAGATTTAATTGATTTCAAGCAAGAGTGAAAGAGGTATGAAAGGGTTACAAACAAAACAAAAATAACACACTTTCTAGTGTCTACTAATTTAATTCTTGCAAGTTTTTGCCTAACATAGTTTCTTACATCAAATGGTCAGCATTCTCTAGCCTGTTGTAACAGAAGGACCTGCCTTTCATAGATACAAAATGCTGGCTTCTTTGTTCTCTTGAGTGATGTCTTGTAGCAGCTCCATATATCCCCAAAGTTTATCTTTGTCTTCAAAGCCAAGAAGCCCTCTTGAGGAGGCTCAAGCGTTCTGTCTACCAGGGAGCCAATGGCATGTGAATTTTGCAGTCTTCTGAGATTTACAGTGCAAATGATCTTCCTACAATCTACAATGTAAATGAATGGCCCGTTGTCCTTGTCTCTGGTCACATCTGGCTCACTCTGCAGTTGAGCCAAAGAAGTGTTGGCTTTTCTCCTTTGTCTGGGGAAAAAAAACCTCTTTTCTTTCCTTTGTCTGTTTACAGACTCCAAATCAAAATATCAGAGTATCTATAATTTTGCATACAGCATTATTACACACACTTCACATGGATATTAATGACCAGTGGGTTATTAGTTTTCAAATGACATATTACAAGACGCCTTTTAAATGACTAGCATGACAAATGCGGGAGGTGTATTGAACTGGTCAGGCCAGCTGAGATTTACTCTTATATACCAGAGAGCTGCCATTTGGGGGTAGGATGCACAGCTAGTCTGAACAAAATGTTAATTCTCTGCAGTCTTCTCTGAGCACCTTGAAGTAAGAATTAGGCTGTCGCTACATTATAGTTTAAGCTGACATAAGGGATGTTCTCGGGTGTGAATTAGCCGCCCCTGAGCGACATAATTTACGCCAACTTAAGTGCCGGTGTAGATAGCACTATGTAGGCGGGAGAGCTCCTTCCAAAATAGCTACTGCCACTCACAGGGACTGGAGTAATTAAGCCGACAGCAGAGCTCTCTCCACCATCTTAGAATGGCTACACAGAGATTACAGCAGCGCAGGTGCATTGGTGTAGCTGTGCTGCTGTAAGTTCTCTAGTGTAGCCATAGCCTGAGTGTGGTAATATATATATAAAATCTTCAGGCTTTTAGGATACTATTTTTGATTGGTAGTATACCGTGGTAGGGTCCTTAAACCTGTTGGGTCAGATATTCAAAATTAAGCATGTGCAATTTTGTGTACCTAATAGGTCACTTGCATGTCAGGTATGTATGCATACAGTAGGTACAGACAGATGTAGGCACCCAGTTGCTTAGACCTAACTTAAAAAATCTAGCCTAGTGTTTTTTCACTCAGAGGTCATGCACAACCATCTATTTAAATATATTTTACTTGCTCACTTGACCTTTGAACACTGCTTACAAAGTAACATGCATGGCACTTTCTCATCTCTTCCACTAAAATAGATTACATGCTGTTTCAATTTCTTTTTAAAATGAGAGAGGAATAAATTTGTACTTCATGCCAGCAGCGATTCAAAATACTGAACTTAAAAACTCATGATTAATAACTTTCTGCTTTGTTTCAGTAAATGAAGATGAACAGCCATTGATAGCTAGGAAAACAAAAGTTCGTTGGACTGATAATAGTGATAAAGCAGCAAAAGGAGAGAGGCAAGTGATGCCCAAGAAACGAAAATCAGAAGGTGCACAACAGAAGAAGAAAAAGAAACTATAGAGCTCAAAATGAATGTAACGTCTTTACCATTCAAATAATAAGCTGATATTAATAAATTTCAGTATCACTATAACCATTTTTTACACCTCTTCTACGGAAGCCATTTTTTCCCAACTCAACAAGGCATATAACTCTGAAACTATCTAATTTTGGAAGTAGAACATTTTTCTACGTTGGTAAATGAGCATTCAGAATTTTGGAAGGTGGCAAATCTGATGGTACTCACTTTTCTTGAAATATACAAGTCAAAGGTAAACATAATGTATATCTAATTTATATTTTTAATTATGTATAGTATAAAAATGTCTCTTTGGTCAGTTCTGAAATTCAGTTTAAAACTACAAAAAATTGTTGCAGTTCTGCATTAATATACTTGGATTTTCTGGTTTTTAATCATTAAAGCTAAAACTTAAAAATAGGTTTCGGTGAAGTATACTCTGAAAATGTCTGTAATTTACCATTTCCACAAGGTTAAATTGTTTGCAATGGGACTGGCAGCCCATAAAGATCTTCTACAGTCTTTGGGCACTTAATTTTAGAGGGGACCAATTTTTGATAAAATTCAGGGAAAACTGTGTTTTAAATACACTTACTAGACTGGGTTTTTTTACTTTAAAAAATTTGCCTGCCTTTGGCACTTAAGGATTATTTTTAGGTAATCTCCATGATGTCAGAAAAATTTGACTACCAAAAATATCCTTCATAAATTCACAAAAAGAAAACTTGTGTTTAATCCTTGAGACAGCAATGAAAAGAGGGTATAAAAGCAAACTATACTTTTTGCCTTCTAATATTTCAGGTTTTTAATTTTAAAAAGACCTGTCTGTGTCCATAAATTCAACTCTATTTATGTCCTCTTTTTCTAGGAGTTGATTTACTTGATTGAAGCAAACACTTGTAAAGTGCCTGCATAAAAGTTACTGAAGTATTTACATTTACTTTCAAGAACTGTTAAAATGCCAATGTTAATAAGAAGTCGGTTAGAACAACTTTAGGATGTTCTATATATTTTAAATCTTTGTGTTCAAAGAAATCTAATATAAATTAGTTAAGCTGAAAAACCTTAAAATCATTTCTTTCCTTTTCCTTTTCTCTCCTAAAAATGTTTATCAAGTCTGTGCTCTGGGATTTAATGTGTAAAACAAAGAAAGGGTAGTATTTACTATGTACTATACTTAGTTGTTTTACCAATGTGCTAAGTATTAGGTGGAATCATGCCCAGTACGTTCTTGAAAGTGAGCAGGGAATGTTCATTAGTCAAAATAAGAATTATGCATGACAATAGGCACTAAAGTAAAAACGTTCTCTACCTTATATAAAAATTTGATTACCTTGACAGGGATAGCTTAGAGTTGCACCGTTAATTAAACTTGCACAACTCTGAAAATACAATAAGGCCTAAAATAATTTTTTAGAAGCTTCTAGTTTTATACAAAACTTCTACCTATATAAAATAAGCCTGATCCATTTGAGGGTGCAGTGTGAGATATATCCAATAAAACTTTTAACTGATTGCTAGGCCATTTTGGCAGATATTTAGGGTTTTGTATGATTCTTTGAAACTATATTTTGTATAGTATTTTCAGATGTATATTTTTTATTTCTATTTAATATGTCTATGGGTTGAGGTGATGGATGCCACTTATACATGTGTAAACACGTAGATAGCAGTTGTGGGGTTTTTCAATGTGTAGGACGAATTTTCACAAACCCTACAATATATGGAAACATAGATTAATCTCTGCCCCAAAATATGAAACATACATTTTTAAGAGTGAATGTGGATCAAAAACTTAGAGTTTCTTGGCTACTAAAACCGTAATCCTGCAAAGACTTTTGCCCTTGCTTTCTGAGTAGCCCCATTGACTTCAGTGGAATTGCTCAAGTGTGTAAATCTTTAGGCCTAGATCCTGCAAAGAACTATAAAACATTAGCCCCTTCCACAAACGGCTTCACAGCCACTCTGTGGGCCCCAGGTGCAAGTGCACTCAGGCTGAGTATAGTCTGCCTCTGCTTCTGTCTCTAATATTAGTTAAAAAGCTTCAGTGGTATACAATGTTGGTTTTGGACTGCTCACTTTTTTGCTTTGAAACCTGAAATGTGTGCATTCTGAATTCGTCTTCAACACCTCTCAGGTTCTTTGAACCCTGTAGTACCACTGAATTGAAAAGTCTTTTTTTTTTTCTCCACAGTGGGAAGATAGTTTAAGCACTTGTTCAAATGGTGTTGTTTAAAACCTAGTTGTTTGTAAGAAACATTTTTTATATTCTTTGTATGACTTGGGGGATATATTTTACCTCATGGTACACAAGGTGTTGGCAGGAAATATTAGTGCAAAACACTTGCTTCACAAAATGTCCATTTTGCCACTGTTGCATGGTTACTATAGTGGAAGAAGCTGTGGCATTTGTTGCAGTTGTGAATGCATTTGATGTGGACCAGGGGGATCCTCTATAACTGGGCTTTCAGCTAATTGCTACACAGAAGAAAACATATGGAAAAAACTATTAATCAAGAACGTCTGAAATATCAAAGTGTAGCATATACAAGGGCCAAGCGACGGTGGAATAATACTGTTTACTAGATATGAGCCCAGTAATGAACTCATTGCCTGGATCTGAGTTTCCTACGCATTTGTGGGTGAGGTTTGGATCTGGTGTTTCTGCTTGGACCCATCTCTAGCTTTTACCTCTCTAATTGTAGAGAAGAATATAAATTATAAATCATTTTATGCTAGCTATAGGCCCAAAAGTGGATATTACTCAGACAAAATTTCCATAAATCAGGCGTCAGTTGTTATAGAGGCGGTTAGCCTAGTTGTCTGAAATGCATCTCCTATTGTAAATTGTCTGGTTTTTTTTATTAAATAAAGTTACTGATCACATTCTTAAACTCCTCTTGGGCTGAAAAGAAACGTTTTTAATGTTTGCTTTTAGGCGAGTGGTGATGTTTAAAAAACACCAACAAAAAACTGTCACCCAAATCCATCAAGCCTTTTTTTTGAGAGGTAGATGTAGTGACAGACCAACCGCCTTCTTCCACATGCTCCTGTCAGATATTTTTAGCAAATGTAATTTGGCAATAATCAGTGTGGGGGCTGAAGATATCCATGTTAAAAAAAAAAAAAAAAGGGTTCTTCAAGGTAAACGCTTCTTAGCTGAAACACGTCCCTCAATGTTCATTGTTAGCTTGTTCTTATAAGTACTGTATATATGAGACCGCTAGTAAAGACCTTTTGCCATCTTACTTAGTAAATCGAGGAGAGAAGCTTCTGATAAGATGGACACACTGAGAAGAGATCAGAAGCACCAGGCACAATGGCTAATGATTTATCACAACTGCATCCATCGTGGTTGGTTGGTTTGTGACTTTTCTTTTGTAAAACCTGTGGGGAGGTGGTTCTGGGGAAGGAAATATGTGAGGTTCCCCTTGAATAGCTTCTCTCAAAATGTCCTCTTGCATGATGCGGGTTTGTATCCCTGCTCTTGGCAGGTCTTCAAACCAGCTTGATCTCCAGGGAGCCGTGTTGATTCCAAGGATCAGCAGGAGCCTGCGTGCCTCTGCTCTGTTTGCCTCTCTGTTCCTTCCTATCCCCTGCTCCTAAGCAGCATAACTCCAATGGAGCTGCTGTGCCAGGCATGACCCTGCCCATGTCACACTATTAAGGGGGAATCCATGCCAAGGTGGTGTCTCAGGAGCAACTGGGGGAACTCACCAACTGGCTGACTAGAGGAACAAGGAAACAGAGTGCTGTCAAAAATACAAATGAGTGAGGCAGCTCTTTTTAGAATCATAGAATATTAGAGTTGGAAGGGACCTCAGGAGGTCACCTAGTCCAACCCCCTGCTCAAAGAAGGACTAACGTCAGCTAAATCATTATAGCAAGGGTTTTGTCAAACCGCAGCTTAAAAACCTCTAAAGATGGAGATGCCACCACCGCCGTAGGTAACCCATTCCAATGTTTTACCTCCCCTCCTAGTGAAAAACGTTTTCCTAATATCCAACCTAGACCTCCCCCACTGCAACTTGAGACCATTGCTCCTCCTTCTGTCATCTGCAACCACTGAAAACAGCCTAACTCCATCCTCCCTGGAATACCCTTATGGGTAGTTAAAGGCTGCTATCAAATCCCCCCTCATTCTTCTCTTCTGCAGACTAAACAGGCCTAGTTTTTTCAGTCTCTCCTTATAAGTCTTGTGCTCCAGCCCCCTTACCATTTTTGTTGCCCTCCGCTGGACTCTCTCCAACTTCTCCACATCCTTTTTGTAGTGGGGGCCCCAAAACTACACACAATACTCCAAATGTGGCCTCACCAATGCTGAATAGAGGGGAATAATCACTTCCCTCGATCTGCTGCCAGTGCTCTTACTAATGCAGCCTAATATGCCATTAGCCTTCTTGGCAACCAGGGCACACTGTTGACTCATATCCAGCTTCTTAGCCACTGTAACCCCCAGATCCTTTTCTGCAGAACTGCTGCCTAGCTCGTTGGTCCCCAGTCTGTAGCTTTGCATGGGGTTCTTCCGTCCTAAGTGCAGGACTCTGCACTTGTCCTTGTTGAACCTCATCAGATTTCTTTTGGCCCAATCCTCCAATTTGTCTAGGTCCTTCTGTATCCTATCCCTACCTTCCAGGGTATCTACCACTCCCCCTAGCTTAGTGTCATCTGCAAACTTGCTGAGGGTGCAATCCACCCCATCCTCCATATCATTAATGAAGATGTTGAACAAAACCGGCCCCAGGACCGACCCCTGGGGCACTCCACTTGTGACCGGCTGCCAGCTAGTCACGGAGCCATTGATCACTACTCATTGAGCCGGTGATCTAGCCATCTCTCTATCCATTTTGTAGTCCATCCAACCCATGCGATTCACATGCCGATAAGACTACTGTGGGAGCGCTGTAGGAGCCAGGCGTTACCTTATAACCAAGGCAGGGCTGGGCCGGGCCGGGCAGGCAGGAATGCGTAACCTGCCACCTGGCCTTTAAAAGGGGGGCTGTTAGGGAAATGGCAGCCACACCCACCTCCCCCTCAGCAGCCCCCCTTAATGGGTGCCCTGCATGCCCCCCTGCAGGGAGTCTCTGTTTCCAAGGGCCCCACGCCTCATTCCCCGGGCCCTGCAATGCCCGCGCGCTTGACAGCCCTGGGGGGTCGTGTGCCCCCCCCAGCGCCGTGCCGGGGCAGGCGGGGCGGGGCCTGCGGCCCCTGGGCGGTAACGGGGGCGTGGCCCGGGGAGGCGAGGCTCTAACTACCCCGCGAGACCCGCGGCTGAGGCAGGGCAATCAGCCGCCCTGGGCAGAGCGGGCGGGAAACCCCGGGCAACCTCTGCACTCGCCCCACACCCCCTCCGGGCGCTTGTGCGGGCGCGGCTCTGATTGGCTGGCCCGTCCTGTGCCCCGCCCCGAGAAGGGTCGGAGGGGCGGGGCGGGGCGCCTCGGGGTTGCCAAGCGAACGTTCTTCCGCGGCCGCGCGGCTCCCCAAGCAGGTCAGTCGCTGCGGGGGGAGGGGCGCGCTGCGCGCGGCTGTGACCCTGGGCAAGGCGCCTCTTGCCGCGGGCGCTGAGGGGCTGCACGCGCACAGGCTGCCCGGACCCCGCGGCTCCGCCTGCCCGGGCCGAGCGGTCGGGGCAAGGACCTGGCTCTGCTCTTCTTGCTGGGGGCTGAGCCAGGCCGTGCAAAGGAGGGGGGGGCTGAGCCAGGCCATGCATGGGAGGGGTTGGAGGTGGGAGGCGGTGCAACTACTCCAGGGTGAGGTGTCTTCTCTGTATTGCTGTTGGGAACCCCAGACTCTGGAGATGGAGACGTTCCCCTCTGGTCACGGCTGGTTCCTCTCCCTACCAGGGCAGGCCCGTTCTCTACGTGCTACTGCCTCACTCGCAGTTTGCAAACTGCTTTCCAGTAGTCACACCGCATCCCTTGGGGTGATCATCGCGGTGGGCTGTCAACCCTTCTTAGGGAAAGGAGCCTGAACAGCTCTGAGTTTCCCCAGACTGTGGCGAGGTTCCGATCCAGACTTGTGGCTGCTCCCTGTGTGTGTACTGTACCCAAACCTAGATCCAGAAGCCCCTGAGCCTGGAGAAAGTTCTGATCTGGATCTGATCGGGGCAACATGACCCAGTCTGTCTTTTCAGGGAAGTTCTGGGCGAAAGCTATTGCAGGATGATGAAGTTTGTTACTCCTTATGTTCTCATTACCTGGAATTGCTTAGGATGCTTGATACAGAAACATTACCAATAGCCTTTATTGAGGAGCAGCTCCAGAACAGCTGTCTCAAACCATTAGACACTCAACCACTTCCCTAACACATTGATGCCTTCTGGTGCTTCTCCTTAGTCTTCAGATTCAATTTTCATCACACTCATTTAAAATCTATTTTAATATTCTATATTTAAGTGTCTGATATCCTTTCACTTAGTCCAGAACTATTCACCCATTCATAAGGGATGTTTCTTCCTCTTACTTGCATCCAGCTACACTAATATCATGGTATATGATTTTAGGATTAATGATCTGGAGGATAGGATAGATTGCACCCTCAGCAAGTTTGCAGATGACACTAAACTAGGGGGAGTGGTAGATACCCTGGAAGGGAGGGATAGGATACAGAGTGACCTAGACAAATTGGAAAATTGGGCCAAAAGAAATCTGATGAGGTTCAGCAAGGACAAGTGCAGAATCCTGCACTTAGAACGAAAGAATCCCATGCACAGCTACAGATGGGGGACCAATGGGCTAGGCTGCAGTTCTGCAGAAAAGGACCTGAGGGTTACAGTGGATGGGAAGCTGGATATGAGTCAGCAGTGTGCCTGGGTTGCCAAGAAGGCTAATGGCATATTGGGCTGCATTAGTAGGAGCATTGGCAGCAGATCAAGGGAAGTGATTATTCCCCTCTACTCAGCATTGGTGAGGCTGCATTTGGATATTGTGTCCAGTTTTGTGGACAAGTTGGAGAGAGTCCAGCGGAGGGCAGTAAAAATTATAAGGGGGCTGGAGCACAAGACTTATGAGGAGAGACTGAAAGAACTAGACTTGTTTAGTCTGGAAAAGAGAAGAATGAGGGGGGATTTGATAACAGACCTTAACTACCTGTAAGGGGGTTCCAAGGAGGATGGAGCTAGGCTGTTCCCAGTGGTAGTAGATGACAGAACAAGGAGCAATGGTCTCAAGTTGCAGTGGGGTGGTCTAGGTTGGATATTAGGAAAACATTTTTCACTAGGAGGATGGTGAAGCACTGGAATGGGTTACTTAGGGAGGTGGTGGAATCTCCATCTTCAGAGGATTTTAAGTTGTGGCTTGACAAAGCCCTGGCTGGGATGATTTAGCTGAGATTAGTCCTGCTTTCAGCAGGGGGTTGGACTAGATGACCTCCTTAGGTCCCTTCCAACTCTAATCTTCTATGATTTTAAGTTTGTGGTGTGTGTTCCTATTTTTCAATAATTGACAATAACTTGCCTAAAAACAGCACTGTATAGGGAAGTTTCATTGCTGTTGTCCAACTTGTAGTCATTCTATGTAAACTATACATTGTACATAAATATAGGACTTCCGTTTCAAGTGTTATCAAGCCTAATACCTTTGTGTGCATTAAAGTCAATTAAAATAAATTTTAATTGTATTAAATCTGTGTAAAAGAAGGAGGGAATGAAAAGAATAAATATAACTGATTTTCTTGTTTTATTCCCAGAATGGGTGTGGACTGGATAGGCTTTGGCTATGCAGCATTGGTTGCATCAGGTGGAGTAATTGGCTACGTGAAAGCAGGTATAGTATTGATAAAGCCTCTAACTCTGTTCTGCATAATTGAATCAGATGTTGGGGGAATGGAACCCCCCCCATGTAAAAAGCAAAATATCAAGTTTTCTGCACATTGTAACTTCTTATTGAAACAGGCTATCTAAATGTTCAGCCTGTTCTTAACTTTGACAGTTTAAGGTGTATGCAGATCTTTCACTGTAGTTAGGGTGGAGTAGCCTGCTTTTGACTTGGTGCTCCTGCATGATAAGCCACAGTCCGACATCTACTGCATAGCAATAGTCTACTGATGGCCTCCACGTTCTTTGGGTGAATTCCTTGTAAGTTTGCTTCAGAAAGTCTTCATTGCTAATGTCTTAAATACCAATGACCTACTTGTATGTTTTCAGATAATATATAGAAAGATTAATTGTTAATAATTTTTTTTAAGATTGCTACTAGCACCACCTTGTATATCACAAATGGTTCCCTTATCACTTCTAAAAATGGTATATGATTAAAGAGCTCAACTTTCCATTTTAACCTTTCTGTAAGTAGACTGACTTGTTTGTGCTGTGTCAGAATTATTTAGCAATATTTCTTTACAGAGCTGCACTGAACATAGAGGAACTTTAAATTTTATTCCCTGATCTGCTGCTTCCAATTCTGTTGTTCTCGGTTTACCCTTCTTGGTGCTTATCAGCTGAAAAATTCTTGCAATGGTAGACCTCAGTTCATATGGGAACCCTCATGCAATTTTTAGGAGAGACCCAGGTTTAATGTGGACTGAGGAGTTGTGACCTGGGGGCCTGCTCCTGTGTCACTGAAGTCAATGGGAATTTTGCCAATAAATGTAAACAAATAGGAGCTCTGCTTGTTAACGTGCTTTCCGCTAGCTTGTTTCATCCTTTAGACTACCAGTGGGGATGGAGGGAAAGAACAACGCTTAGAGCTTAGATAGCCCTTTTGATCAGTAGTTCTCTGAGCATGTTACCAAATGGTAAATATTATTATCCTCCATTTCCAGATGGGGAAATTGGGGCCTAGAGTTTGCGTGGCTTGTCTGAGGTCATGTAGTAATTCAGGGGCAGAGCCAGGAATGGAACCTAGGTTTCCTGACTCCTAATCCTGAGGAAAGGGGATCTTTTTTTGAGGGGACAAGTCTTCCTCTTCATGTGGCTGATGTAAATGTAGAGCAACAACTATAATATTGTGGGGAGGAGTAAAAGCAAATGAGGTGATTTGGCAGGAGAATGAGAAACTGCCATGTGTTTGCTAATAACTGAGACTGGCCTGTGACAGTAAAAACACTGTACAAGTATGTTGCAAATAGAGGAAGAGTAGCTTTTTTTTTTTTTTTTTTAATGGCTCTGTCCATGATTATTTTCTCCTTATTCAATACCCATCTATTTTTAAACTTAAACCTAAAAATGTTCAACCAGTCAGATCAAAGAAGTGATTGGCCATTCTGATGTCCCTAGGGAAAAGCAATGCCTTATATAATGATGTCACCACTGACGGAGTGGCTGCTTTAATAATTTCAGATTTTTTTTCTTTTTGGAAATAATGTTCTCAGTGTAAAAGAGGTTTTAAATTCCCATGTGCATTCTGATAAGCACCGACTGCTTGTGCTAATCTTTTCCTGTTGGTGATATGTTCATGGAATAAAAGAGGATTGCTTTACTTCACTCCCTGGTCCTTTTAGACAAGTGAATAATTTATCAGGGAAGATTGTTTGAGGAACCAGCACAAAAGATGTTGGAGATCACGCTAGAGCAGCTAAGTAGATGAGAGATCCTAGATATTGGGTAAGAACACTTCATATGTACATAATGCCTTTCATCTCACAATCCCAAAGCACTTCACTAAAATGGGAATGATGGTGGGATACAATCCTTACGAATTACTTTAGAGGACAATCTTGTGCTGTAGCAAGGGATGTTTCTGGCCCTATCATCTGTGAAATAAAGGCAACCTGTTCAGATAATAACATACATAAGAACTGCTCTCGCAGTGACTTTCCAATGTCAAGGGACAAATCGTAGTGTATGTGAATAATATATTGGGTCAGTCTACGATAGGGAAAGAATTAATACTGTGGCTAACTAGTGGTAAATGAGTTTATTCTTAACTAGTGGTGTTCACCCAAAGAACAAGTATGTTCAGGGTAAACTTAAATTTTGGAAATGAATGGTTTCTGTAAATTGTCCTTGTAAATGAACAGTGTTAGATCTACTTTAAAAAAGCAAACAAACCACTACTGTATATTACCTGTGTGGAGATCCTTATGATCTTGTGATATCAAGTTCATATGTCAAATCTATGACTGTAGTGCACACCTAGGGAGTGTTACCTTGCTTCAACTCTTCCAGGTGGAGCTCCTTCCTGACTGTATATTCAGAATGCCCAAGTGTGGATGTAATGCCTTAAGGTTCTTTACATTTCATTACTTATGACGGAGTCAGTCCTGCCTATGTGGTATTCAATGGGGTGTTCCAAAACCAACCTCCAGACATGTTAGGGAAACGCTGGCATCAGGCCACCTAACCTACCCCCAGTTTGTGCCATGGAATATATGGGGGGGAAAGGGGCACCATGTGTGTGAGTAGTTGTGGGCATGGTCATCACATTACTGTAGATCATGGAGGCAAAATTTTCAGGTGTACAGTGGCTGTTCTGTGGAAAACCCGTTACTCCACACTTGCAGGAGATACTATAGCTACACAGCTGAGGCTGCTGAACTGGATGGGGAATAGAGTAGGTACTTGCTAAGGTGCCTATCGTTTCCTTGCACAAATGAATATATCCTACACCTCTTCTCCCTCCATCCCTTGCTTTATTCAAAATGTGGGATCTGAACCAATAATGCAGCGGATGTGTTGATGACTGGAAAATGATGAGTTTCCTACAGTACTGAGTGCTCATCATTCTGGTAAACTTGCAGTGAAGACCTTTATCATGCAAGCCTTGCAAATTTCAGATCCTTTTAAAGGTGACATCCAAATGGAACAGCCAGAATGCTATTGCCGTTAGCAATCGGTGTGGAATGCTCTTCATAGCATGGTTAAAGGGGGTATTCAGCACTTATTAAAGGTGATGACATTTTGTCAATTCCATTTACAGGTTGTCTACAAATCACTGAGGATGGGACTGGAAATAGCATCCATCTTCTGTCAATAATACAGGATTATCCTTTGCAAGAAGGACTAGATCTAAAGCCTACCACTCATTTCAGTGGAAATCTTTTTTCCCCATTGTCTCCAATGGCTTTGGATCTGGGCCTTTTGCGTGTTTAACCATGATGACATCTGTTGTTGGTGCTCAGTTCCCTTTGTGACAAGTTGTTCAATTGTCTAATTTTTTGTCTGGCTAGTTTAATTTCCTTTTTCTAATCTCAGGCTGTTACTCTGTGTGATCGCTACCACCCTACATAATTAATCCCTACATTCCATGCTACTACCTCTTGCAAACTCCTGGAAACCTTTTGTGGGGAAAAAAAAAAGTTCTTTCAGGAGTCATGTCTGATGCTTTTACTATTCTAGTGACTTTTTGTATTGTCTTTACAAAGAAAACAAGAGTCCTGTAGCACTTTAAAGACTAACAAATTTAATTTCTGCAGGCATAAGCTTTTGTGGGCTGTAACCCACTTCGTCAGATGCAAATCAGATAGGGGGTATGTATATATATATACATCCAAGGGTAAGAAACAACAATGGGGAGGGTAGGTGTAGGAAAATCCATATAGTTAGAGTAGCTGAGGCCTATTCACATCCATTGATTAGAAGGTGAGGACATGTGAACAGAGACAATTACTTCTTGCAATGAGATAATCATTCCATGTCCCTGTTCAGACCCAGTTTAATTGTGTCAAGTTTGCAGATGAGTTAGAGCTCTGCAGTTTCTCTTTGAAGTCTGTTTTTGAAGTTTTTTTTGGTAGAAGTATGGCAACTTTCAAGTCAGCCACAGAGTGTCCGGGGAGATAGAAGTGCTCTCTGACTGGTTTATGGATGTTCCTATTTTTTATGTCTGATTTGTGTCCATTTATTCTTTTGCGTAGTGGCAGTCCAGTTTGGCCAATGTACATGGCAGAGGGGCATCGCTGTACTGCTTTAGTTCATCAATGACTTATTTGCATGTTAAAGAACTAAATACCATAATGTTATCTACATCTAATCTAGGGTTATTTGGTACTTTGTCAGGTTCTGCATAATGTCTTTATTAGTAAAAGCTAGCCTGTTCAAATAATAACATTCTCTCACATTTGATCTAAACTCTAGTCTAACTTATAACAGTGAACACGTGATTGTTACACTTGACTGCCTGGTTTACGGATCAAGTTTATGTCTGTTCTTCTAATAAGTGCACTATCTTTGATTTATTCAAGGTAGTGTCCCATCTCTAGCTGCTGGTCTTCTCTTTGGGAGTTTAGCTGGACTGGGTGCTTACCAGCTGTCTCAGAATCCAAAGAACGTGTGGCTTTCGCTCAGTAAGTCTACTTTAAAATATATATATAAAACAAACTTACTGTAAGGTTAATAATGCTTCAAATATGTATATTATGGGGCAGCAGTGGTGTACACCATGTTAAGATTGTGCTCCAAAGTTCAGTTTTAAGAGGACATTTAAACCTTTTTTTGGTAAAACTCTCACTGAAATGGCAAAAAAACAATGCATAGAATATAAACTTAGAGCACTGCTTGAATTTTACATGATGGTTTCATGAAAAATGAATAGATACAGAGAGAATAATAAGAATTTAAAAATCATCCCCTTTGGTGTGTCTCCCTCACATCCTGACTGCTAAACTGTCTCATTTTTCTTTGTACTTCTTTTGCAATAAATTGAAATCACTCCAGGCTCTGGCTTTTAGCCACATTGTTGTCTTCATGTGCTGATTCTTAGAAAATCCGTTATACATCAGGTGTGTTTGTCTCCAGAGCTTGTATGACATTTTAGCCTTAATGGAAAACATATGCCAAGCCAAACCTGCCAAATTTCAACAGTTTATGCAAGTTTACTGGAGGTCCATACCCCAGGTCCTTAAGATAACAAACCCTAATCTTCTCCACTGCACCACACTATCAGAGAGACTAGACAGTTCTGGGTTATCTTGTCTCTTAACAGCTATAAACCAAATTATTTCCCCAGAACCAGGGAAAGAAGCCAGGGATTCTGATCATCAGTGTTCGGCTGTTGCTGCTAAACAATGTAACACACTTGGAAGTGTGTGTTAGTCAAGTCCTCCTTCAGTGGCTGGTCTAGAAAGCAATTGCTCCTGTAGCTCAAATAGTAAGGGCCAAAGATAGGGGCCTGAAGATCAAGTTCAAACTCTGCTGCTGGTGTGGGGGAGACGATTTTGGTTAAAAACAACAATCTGTAATACAGTGTGAATTCCCAACACACACCTTTCATGTTACAGCCACTTGTCATTCATTTTGTTTGGGTAACCCAAAGAGAGCAGGGGGTGTTAAGCGTAACCCTCTGTGCCTAATCCACAGAGGCAATCCATCTGTGACAACTCTCAACTTGCGAGCATACCTCTTTAGAACAAGCTGTAAAAGATTCATGCTTTTAGCTCTAGAGGACATGGGTTCAGTCCCTGGTCTTGGCCAAATTGATGGTTGTCACATGTGCTGGTGTCCTACCTTGAGCCATGTGCTTTATACTGGCAGGAAGGAGGGAAGGCAATAGGCATCTCTGCTGCTGCAATGCAGGGATGACACCCTGCTGCTGCAACTGCTCCTTCACAGAGGTTCCCTCTAGCTGATAGGCTACGTTTTCACTGCTAAAACATGGAGGGTTGCTCTTTGTTTACTTACTTTTAATAATTTATAAATAGGGATAAAATGTTATAGACGCACAATTTACTGAGGAAAGTCACAGCCTCTCACGTTCTTCAGAAGGGTCAACATGGAAGTCACTTTAACAGTGCAATTTATTCCTCTGGTTCCCAGGCAGGTGCAGGTTCCTTTCTCCCTGACTCTGGGGAGCTATGCACTGAAGCGGTATAAAATAACCCAGGAAGTTAGCAAGGAAAAACCAATTTAATGGCAGTTAAAGTTGTGGCACTCCACCCACTCAAACTTGATGGAGAAAGACTTACGTATTCCTTTTCACTTATATTTTCACCTATAGCACTGCTGAAATGCACTCCTGTGGGCCGTAAGATTTTCGCTCCCATCTCCAGCAGATACCCAAGAGTAATACATACCCCAGCTTCACTAAACTTGAAGTAACACAAAACTTTAACCTCAGCAGTGTTAAGGCAAAATAACATCCCAAACTCATGGAATGTGTGACTGTCAGATGTGCTGATCTGTTGATATAAAAGCATCTAAAGGTTTTCCCCTTCATATTTCCATATTTGAGTGGAGGCAGTGTGTCCTGCTGCAACCTTAATTGCCATTTTTGTTTAATTACATTTATGGCAATCACTCTACTAGGACTTGAGACAGTTTTAACAAAATATTTGTGAAAGGCAACAAGGTTAAATGCCAGTTCTGATCAATGCCCTCGACTATAGTTAAATACAAGCTTGGGACCCATCCTGCAATCCCTTACTTGAGTAAATAGGCCCATTAGAATTCAGTGGTTCTATTGAGTAAGGATTATTTATAAAGAGGGTTGAGCAGTGTATCTGTGCACAGATAGATTCACTAATCAAACCCCCACATAGGAAAGTGGTGGCAGATGTCTGACATTCTGCTCACTTTTTTGTGTTTCGGTTGTTGCTAAGGACTGGCTACTCCATAATGGGGCTAAGGATTTCATTCTCCATATGTCTTCTGTGCTGAGAAATCAGCTCTGCATACTTTTCTAATCACTCAACCCTTTGATTGGAGCAGTGTAGTTTTTCAAGGTTTGGCCCTTAAGTTCTACCAGGTCCATGAACCTGCATGGGTATTGTGCCAGAAGTAATTTGTCAAGATGGGTAATGCTCACTCTTAGTGCAGGTTCTTGAAATAAATTAATACTTAAGACGTATATAGTTTCATTTCCAAAGTATTTTACAAACACAAGTTAATCTTCAGAACACCTGTGAGAGAGAGTTGAGGAAATACACACATGCACGCATGCGCACGCGAATTGGGGAAACTGAGGTGCACAGGCGTAATGATTTGCCCAAAGACTTGGAGGGGGTCAGTGCCAGAATTGTAGTTTAGAATAATTTATTTCTGATCAACAAAGATGCACGTTTTACCAAGGGAACGTTAGGCATATACATCATGTGCAGTGTGTAAAACCTGGGTTTAAAGCATTATCCCTTACAGAACTATGTGGGGTTTTTTTAAAAAAGTTTAGCATTTTCTTGCCTTTCGTTCTGTTAATCATGTTTCACACTTGACTGGATGCTCTTATTTATCACTCCTTTTTTGCTGGCTCTGTGTGACCACGGCTCTTTTGTGCACTTACCCCTAGAATAGCTCTAACTGGTCACTGTATCTTTCATTTAGTTGCATCTGGAACACTGACTGGAGTTATGGGAATGAGATTTTACAACTCTGGAAAAGTCATGCCCGCGGGGTTAATTGCTGGTGCCAGGTACTACATAATATGCTGTATCTAATCTTACCTCCCTATGTTTGAGTCACTCCTGTTTAATTAAATTGGGTTTAAATTACTATATTCTAAGATTATAAAATACTTAAATAAGATTTCATGTATCTTTTTAAAACCCGATCATTTCATTTTTCTACTTGCTTTTGCTTTTTTGGAAGTTTGAGCTGCACCTTTTTAATTCAATGCATTTATGGTTTTTCCCTTTAAACAGTCTTTTAATGGTTGGGAGACTTGGATTGAAGATGATTGAAAAGCCTCATGAGCCATAGTCATGAACATTATGCAACTTAATGTGTCAATAGGAAGCCTGAAAATGCAGCTGCCTGAATATACTACCGAGACTACACAACTATTCTTACATCAAATTTTTTTTTTAAAGATTGGAAGAAATTGATGGGGTGTCTGAGTATTATGTATATAAAATATTGCTTTGTTTCAGCAGTCAATATTTACACCCTCTTTTGTGCGGAGAAATTGGGTTAGCGTTAATTTAAATTTCTCCTCATACATCTTGTCATTAACCACTCCCATTTTGGGCAATCCAGGAAAAAAAAAAAAAAAGCAGACAACCTGAGGGGGGAGGGTGACTGGTGCCTAATGTAATGATAAAGAAAATACTTATTGTGGGCCAACAGGAGAACTTGGTCAAATACAAGACAAATAGATATGGTTCTCTGCATGCAAACTGCTAGAGAATGCTTTACCTGACGGGGGTTTGGCTGTAAGAATGTATCTAACATTAGATGAATATTTTATTGCAAAATGATGATGAGCAAAATGTCACTTAAAGGAGATTTGATTTTTATACTAATAAACTGAGAATTTTATATTGGAAAAAAATATATCCTTTATTGGGCAAGTCTGGATTTGAGTGGTTTTGTGCCCTTCTTGTGGCTGATCTTTTCTTAAGGAAATTTTTTCAGTGCACTGTTACCTCTGTGCAGTCTTGGATCATGTATAGAAAAATAACTCTCCTTAAATGAAGGGGAAGAAGAATGAATTAAGTAAGTACATTGTGTTAACACTGCAATAAAGACTCTTTAAAGAGGAAACCTCTATTGTGGATAATTTCAGCAAGATTTATGCAAGAGTATTTAAACTGTTGAAGTCAGCCTAAAATACACAATCACTTGAATACTCAGAATAGAATATAAAATAAGTTCTGGTCTTCCCTACTAACCCTTTAGTTTCTAACAGTGCATGAGCATTTATAGCATTTGTTCAGTTAATGGACAAATAGGTGACTTTTTATAATTATTAACACAAATATCTCCCTTTTCTGTGCAGTCTGTGGCTTAAACTGTAGTACAACCACGGAAGATAAGGTTGGTCCAGTACAGTCCTACCCTGTAATAGTGTTACAGTAATTGTGACATGTAATGTATTGTATAATGACCTCATAATAACATGTATAATGACTGACCTGAAATATCCTAAAGTGTTTTACAAGTACCAGAATCACTTCACACAGTAACAAAGTGCAGCCATTTCATGGGTGGAACTGAGCAGCTCTTCAATAATAATACATGGTAACAGTGCACAGTGGTTTTAAACGGAAAACTAAGCATGCTGTACCCAAGGTTGGTTTAGGTCACCAAAATCTAACAAATTAGAATCTGGCCACAATTCCAGGATTAAAAGCCACTACTCTGGAGGGAGGAAGTATTGGGGGCAGGGAGGGAGATCTTTAATAAGCATGAATATTCAGAAATTTAGGATTTATCTCTCATTCCAAAGATAGTGCCTCTTGCAGCAGTGACTGCTGCTACCATAGTGAGGTGTGGATGCAGCACTGTTTTGGGGAGAAGAGGGCTACCTACTGACTCACCAACTACTATGTGCAGCAGCTGATGTTTTCCATTAATTGCAGTTTATTAAAAGACAAGTTAGCAAAACCCATTTTACTGTTAGCAGAAATAATGTGAGCAGAGAACTGAACTTTGAAAGCAAACTGCTGGGGAGGAGACAGCCTTAATTAGATGAGAAAAAATTAAAAGGGAAATGGTTTACAAGATATTACCCAGGAGCTGCCCTGTATTTCCCCTTGCTCTAAGAATATGGCACATGACTCTGTTTTTAATGCCCAGCATCCACCAAGCTGTTCTGCTGAAGGCTCTGAAAGTGCCATTTGCCCTGTCCCAGTTCTATCATTTATCACGATGTGAGCTGACAGCACCTGGTGTCTCCGGCTGAGGATCAATCCCTGCTAAGAAAATATGGCCTGAGGTACAAAGCATTATAATTTTGTGGTGTTAAACTTCTGAGCTTGCCCTCATTACATTCACACTCTCTGGATGAACATTTTAATCTCTTGGAAAAGAATGGGCAGAGACCCTCCAGGCAGTTATGACATAAGGTGGAAAATCTTTGTTCCTTAACATCCCCCATCACAGGATGTATCTGCCCTATAGCACTCGCTTCTAGCCAACTGTGATGCTATAGGTGCTCCCTCCCTCACTTTCCCCCAATGTCATCAATAAATTAAGATGCTTTACATAAGCAACAGTGCCTGAAGGGTTTTGTTTATTAAGCGAAGACCCAATGAAAATAGAAGCAAGGCTTAGCTGGGAGATAGTCAGTCTCGCTTTATCCATTCTCATCTGGGTCCACCACTCTACTCCAGCAAGGTTCTCTTGACTCAGGTCCCTTCCCTGAAGTTAGGTCTCTTATCACTAAAAAATCTTCCCCTGGAGCCAGGTGTGGGCAGAGCTCTGTCAGCTGCAGCTCTTCTATGGGACAGCATGTAGTTCTGACAGGCTGGACTTCTTGCTTGTGTTTGGGAGTTCCCTGTCCCTCAGAGCAGCTGTTCTCAAGTGGGGCGTTTGCCAAATAGGGTCAGCATCAGACTCGCTGGGGCCCAGAACAGAAAGCCAAAGCTGGAGTCCTGCCATGGCGGGGATGGAGCCTGAGCAACTTAGCTTTGTGGGGCCCCCTGTGGTGTGAGGCCACAGGCACTTGCCCTGCTTGCTACCCCCTGACACCAGCCCTGGCTTTTAAATGCAGAAGAACAGTTGTAGCACAGGTGGGCCATGGAGTTTTGATAACAGGTTGGGTGAGTCTCAGAAAGAGAGAGGTTGAGAACCCCTGCCTCAGCACATTTCACGTCCCTGGATCTGATGAGCTCCTTCCCTCAAGAGCTTCTTGTCTCTAGGTGCCACCTCAGGTGAGCACTGGTAATCCTTTGTCAGACCAGTTAACTGCCAACCAGCCACCTCAGGATGTAATTACTTTCAGCTGGCTTAGTAGCTTGTGCTACCTTACAGGAGACTGTCAGAGATAGGCTGATTCCCATGCTAGGGCCAGCCCCTGGGACATGCCTAAAAATAAAATGTAAAAGGCCAATTTAAAAACAGGCTCACAGGGATGGGGGAGCTGCTTTTCAGATACGCCACAATGGAGTAGATCAAATAGCCTTGTATTGTGGTGCCAGATTCCCAGCTCTCCTGGATGTCCTGTGTATCAGGTGATCGTCCCTGTCCGGCAATGGACATGATTTCTTCTACTTGAGCCAAAGTGCTCACAGGTGCTTAGGCCAGTCCATTGTTCCTGTATGCATGCCTCTGCAGGGCATGGAAACAAACCATTTGAGACACACATTTGGGGATATGACACAGCAGAGTTTCACATCTGTCCATATGTATGACATTGCAGGAAACATGCTACCATAACAATAATGTTCAATATGTCATGAGCATTCCAAAAACACCTTACAAGGCACACTTTGCATCAAACTATACACAGTTACGCTGTAAGGATGAACATGAATGATATACAGATCACACCATAAGGGTGTACATGGGGTACAGCGTGTCACACTATTAAAATGGAGATAATCATATTTACTCCCATAATAAATCTTGCATGGTTACCAGTCCTACCCAATATTTTTCCACCTTACATCCAGCGTCCAAATATGGCCAATAAACTCATCACCAAGGTCCAGCAAATGCCACACGTGCCACGGTTCAGAAGTAGGTGGGATGTGCCCTGCCACTGGCTGTATAGCAGAAATCCTATCTGGACAGTGCTGCACGTTCTCCACCCAGCACATAAAGCATCAGCTCACTGTGGCAGACTGTGCCACTACTAAAAGCTCCTACATCACCAGGCAAGGAGAAAGATTACCTGATTTGGGCTCCCATGCTGCCTGTAGATTGCAACATAGGTGGGGAGAGCAAGGAGCTCAGGGTTCTATTCCCAGCTGTGACCTTGGGCAAGTCACTTCGCCTTTCTGTGCCTCCTCTAAGTCCCCATCTGCAAATGGGGGAAGCTTATTCTACCTACCTCCCAGGAGTTCCATGAGGCTTATTTCATTAATGTTTATAAAGCACTGTGAGGTCCTCTTACAATTTTATTTTTAAAGATGAAGAAAAGACATCACAGCCTGGACCTTATCGTTCCCCCTGCGATCAGCAAATGGCTAGTCCCTTCCATCACTAGATCTCGCCCCTTGTCTGCTGGTGGATGATGGGTGCAGTCATAGCTGTGGCATCTTTTCCACTTGCCCTCAGCCCTGCTGATAATCCTTGTGGTGATGGGAGATCTTTAGCTATGGAGCGGTGTGCCAGAAGTGTGGTTGCATTTACATATGCACTATGGGAGCCATGCTGCCCAAATAACAGGGAGCCTGGGAGTAGCTGTTGAGGAAAGGATCTCTGTGCAGAAGAGGCAACTCAGTGTACTTTTCCAGCTGCTTCCTACTCCCAAAAGCTTCAAGGTGCATTGTGGGAACTAGACCGAGACTGCTAAAGTCATTTTCATTGCAATCAGACTTGAATATTTAGTCAGTTCCATGCAAACACCCAGGAGGGAGGTATCAAATGAAAGTACATTGCTAGTTCTTTACTTTAAGTTTAAAGGTGACCTGCAAAAGGAGAAAAATATTGGGCATGTGATCTTTTTTGCTCCTTTAGGATGTATAAAGAAGGACTGCATTTTTTTTCTGTTTGCCTTTCACATTAGAAATTCAGGTCCTTTCTAGGCTGGAAGATTCTATGATTAATGGAGCACTAGTGAAATGATGACATCACAATAGACCAGAGACTGAAAGCTATGCAATAGAAAGGGAAAGGAATTTTAGTCAGGTAGTCGTATAGTTTTGTTATCACCTGCTAAACTCGAATGGCTAACATTTTGGAACAAGGAAGCCTTTATATTCATAATATTTCTAAGAGATAAAACAGCAGTAAAGAAACTAACCAGCCCTTCAGGTCCCTTCATAAAGACGCACAGGACACATGCCCATGTTTAAAAAAATCATCGCAGGTCACTTTTAATATTCAGACTCAGTTGTATGACCAACTATATCATATAGTTAAAGCCATACAACCCTCTGCTCCAAGCATGGGTGCCCTTCTACTGCTATAAAGGTACTTTTTCCTGAACAGCTATTTCTGCATGGGAAAGGAAATAACTATGTCAAAACTCCTTTGTACCAGTATAACTGTGTCCACGCTGGTGGTTCCACCATGAGAGCTATGCTGCCTGGGAGATGAAGTAAGATTTGTGGCACTTATATCAGTTGTGCTGTAGTCAAACACAAGTTATTGGGCTTTAAACGGGGGTAATTGGGTGAAATTTAATGGCCTGGAATATACAAGAGGTCAGATTATGTGATCTAATGGAGCCTTCTGGCCTTAAACTCTACGATTAACTGTACTGCTAAAAACACACCCCTAACTGAAATAGTTACTGTATACCAATGCAAGATGTACGTGGAGATCAGGCCTTTATATATTAAGTATAATAAGGTTTCCAGTGATGGTCAAAGAGGGGACAGAAGAAAAGCTCGTGTTAACCTATTGCTTCATGTATCTCCCCACCTTGCTTCCCTTCCCTTCAGGAGCTAATGTGTACAAATAATAGCAGATTCATTACTATTATTTAAAAAAATAATTATTCTGTCTGTGTATTATCCTTCTAATCACACAGGCTCTCTATTAAGCTTGAACTATGTTTTCATTTGTAGTGTTCTGCCCTTCTGAAATATAAGGGTCTGCTGAAAGCTTGGGCAAGTTGCAGCAACACTTGTATCTAGGTTTCACAGAACTCTTCTATATATGCAATGCATTTTCTTTGCAAGCTCCCCTGCTTATATTTTTCATTAGCTGGGACAAGAGAGGGCGCTAGAACTGCACCTATGTTTATGCTCTGATAAAGCAAAATGTCTATTACCAAATAAATAATAGACAACAGGGTGAAGAGAATTCCTACAATACTCATCCCCTTGCAAAGGCAGAAAATTAATCATGTGGGAAATACTTCTACCCTTTGATCCTAATGAACAATCCCCTTCTCAGTGCTGCAGAGGAAGGCTAATAAATATTATAAAGAAATTTCAGTAGAAACCTTGACATTCTTTCCTATATGCCTTGCAGAAAATTCCTTCCTGATTTTATATTTGGAGACCAGTTTGCTCATGTGAGCAGCAATCATGGTAGGTAAGCATCTAATCCTACTTATACGTAGAGATAATACTGATGTGCAAGCAATTGGCAGGTTGAAATAGGTTCTGCTGTACCACCAGCAGAAGGGAATTAAAAATATTGGCTACCGTCTATGCAATGGTATTGTCTAGCGTTAGTTCTTTAAAGCACATAAATAACATAGCCTAGTCACCTGTTCCATGTATAAACAGGGAGAGGATGCAGGACATGTTTCTTCCATGGTGATGTTCTTGAAGCAGGATAGTATCAGACAATGCTAAGAAACGACTGGAATCAGCTAACTGCTGCAAGTAACATAAAAGCATCCCTTAGTTAGTAAGGTTATTGGATCTGCCAAAGTTATCGGTCCCCTTCACATGCTCCCCTGTAAATCTGAACAGTTTCCTTTGGGCTTGGAAATGAAAGTATTGTTTCATTAATATTCAGCACCACATCTAGCACAAAAGAAAATTACACACGGGGAAGAGAGGAGATAGATGAAAAGCAGTGGGAAGAAAGTAAATGCTTCTGAATTCTCGAGTGAAATTTCTGTTTGCTACTCCCCCTCCTCCATCCTCTCTCTACATAAAGGAACTGCCATGTGACATGTGCTGCAGATGGATTACAAGTGGCTCATCAGTAATCACTCTAGTCTGATTCACAGATGTTTCATTTAGTATTTCCAAGACAGTGCCATGGAGACATGGACCTTGACTGGGGACTTTAGGTGCTACTTCAGTAACCTGAGTAATTCAGAATCAGTAATCGTACTCCACATTTTTATATTTAATTAGTTGGTGCTGAGAAGGTAATCCACACAATTGTTGAGGAAAGAGTGAGATTGGTCCATATGGTCTTTATGTTTTCTTTCCTTGGCCCTATTCTCCATAAACAGAAACAAGATTTTTCTGACTGGGAGTAAGAGCTCAGACACCATGGTGGTGGACGAAGATTAGTAACTTAAATGTATCCTACATTCATTTTGCTCGCACCTAACTTCATCCATAAAGCTGCTGCTACAATTATTGTCCTGGTCTATCTACCTGACCACAACATCTCCATCATTTACTGTCTCCCTCAGCTCCCTATGCACCATCATCAGATTCAAACTTAATGCCCTTCCCGTCTAGACCCACATCACTTGCTTCCTTCCCATTTACCAACCTGCAGGCAGATCATCAGTGGGTGTAAATTGCCATGGCTGGTGTTTTAATAGTTGACACTAGCAGAGGATTTGTTGCCAGGTCTCCTGCTGCATCATGGTCTTCCCCATCAGTTCTGCCAATGATATAGCCTTGATGCTCTCTTCATCTCTTTCTCCCATAAGTTCCTCATTGCCTTTTTCACACTGCCCTGCCCAGGCTGGTTTGCTAAAACTCTACCTTTCGCTTCATTCATCTCCCTCCTGAAAACACATGCGATGCCATGATAAGCGAGTCAATAATATTCACGAACTTCTAGCTCTACTTCTGTCTAGAAGTAACTAAACAGTCGCATGTGACATGCATGACTGTCCTGAGTATCCACCCTGCTGTACTGCCATTATCCTCTGGCTTTTCCTCACCCCACTCCAGCCTTGCTGTGTGTCACCCTTGCTTGCTGTGTCAAGATAGGCCCCAATCGTGCAAGCTGGTGCACGGCTGTGAACCCCATTGTAGTCAGTGGCTTTCAGGGTTCGGCTCATGTGGTTCATCTGGCAGGACTGAGGTCTCACGTTGTAAGTTCTTTAGGGCAGGGCAGGGACTACATCTTCTGGAAGCACCTACTACACTTTTGAATAGCATAAAATAGTAAATAGATACAGGAGCTACATGGTGGCCCAGATTCTCAGGCAGCACAGAGGGAGCAGAAATCCCCCCTATATCACCAGCTGGGTAAGTGAAGGGGAGTCCCTGACAGGCTTGGAGCCAGCTCCCACAACTTCCTGGCCTTCCCCTCCTCCGCCTGTCCTCTCCCCCCGCAGCCTAGCGTGTGTTGAGGAGGTGGAGGTGTGTGTCTGGAGGTGCAGGCAGACAGAGTGGCTGGAGCACAAAGCACTCTGGCAATCCCCATCTAGCACATGGTACCTAGGAAACCACTGCCACGTGGCATGGTTTATAGCAGGCTACGCGAAACTGCTCCAGGGCCAGGGCAGAATATGGGGGCACAGAAACTGGCTCCCTGCCAGGTCCTCTCCCCCGTCTGCTGTGTCCACTGTTAGTCAGATGCAGCAGAGAATCTGGTCGAGCATGGTTAACACTTCTCTGCTTATAACAGTGGGAATTTTATCGCTATGGTGTTTCATGATGTTCAAACACACACCTGACATGTACACGCTTGTGCACTATGGCAGGCGTGAACCCCACTTGTGCAAGGACATCCACGCTGCTCTTTCTTTTCTCATGCTTTTCGTCCGTGGTAGTGGTTGCTGCCACCCATTCCTGTTTTCCTGCCCTCTTATGCAGTCTCTGATCAACCAACAGCATCTCCTCCGAACGGCTCACGGAGCATTTGTAGCAGAGGTGGCAGCGACATGCAGTTATTCCTACACTGCTTAGAATGTTAAATGTCAGACTGTTAACTTTTTTACAGAGAGAGAGAGATGGATTAAAGCGAAATAAGGACAGGAGTGATGGATTTTCTTCAGTGTATTTGATTTATAGACTATGTCCCACTGGGTTTCCTGCAGGATGAGCGAGCATTCATCAGAAATCTGTATTAGAACCGAAACTCAAGGCACAGATACTGTGTTGTTTCGCCCCTACAGATCCAGCACTCTCTACTTAGTATTGACTGGAAGGTTGGAGTTATTGAGCCAATAAAAAAAACCCTTAAAATGTGTTAACTCCTCCCGCCAACCTTAATATGGGCAAGTGATGAAGAGGAAAGGTCAGCCATACACTAAGACACAATACCATGGTAAGAACCAAGCTAAGAAAGGAAAGGGTTAGCCATTTAAAAGCCTTGTTAAACAAGACCTAATTAATGCTAATCTCTCTCTCCCCCCCAACAAGATTAGCACATCCTCACTGGAGTGTGCAGAGAGGAGCGTTTGGTGAGAGGAGCGGCAGAGAGGTCAGGCTAGCATTAATTGTGTGTTATTTAGCAGGGACCATTTCAATGGACCTTGTTCAAAGCTTTCATTGCTTCTTGATTTAAAATCCAAGATGGCGACATTGTGAAAAAACTGCACATGAGTCTCCATGAGTCACTCTTCACCTCGGGAGTGTTCGCTGATCTGGAGCTGGCTGGATATTGAGATTCCAGTGCAGTACATTCCAGAGATAGAGCAAATCTTGTATTTGTGCAGCCAATCGGCTACCAAACTGCTCCACTTCTACAAACATCTGAACAGTGGGGATGAATTAAGGACCAGATAAACAGAAATTGACATAAAAACCCAGAAGAAAGCACATGTGAAAAGTGTGCTCTGCCCCGGTTTTCCAGTCTCCTGGATTGTCAAACTCTGCTTTGAGAATTCAGATCTCACCCTCTGAGACAAAGATACCTCCAGGCCTGTTTCAAGGTAGTTCTTTTTGAAGGGAACATTCCATGCCTCATGGCTGACGTTTTCCTTTCCCAAATGAGCTATGTGTAAGTGAGCTGTTTGTTTAGGACAGGTTTAAGAGCCTGACTGCGGACTATTAGGCTATGCCTTCACTGTAAAAAAAAGTGTTTTTATAGACAGCTATCTTGATGTAAAGCCCTAGGGGGGGCAAGGCACTGGTAGTTTTAACTCAGTGTAACTAGTGGAGGCCAATCTCAGGTGGGGGGCACAGGTTGAGTTCAACTAGCATGATAGCGTTTAGTGGAGCTATGCTGATTTACACCAGTTGAGACACTATCCTTTTATCTCCTTCTCCTCGCCTAGTGACTTAGACTGTGCCTTTTCCCTTTAAATAGAAAATCTACAGACAAGAGGGAGTTTTGGGGATCGTGGATTGCTTGAAATGCAAACACTCCCTTGCTTCCTGCTGATACTAAAAGACACCTCCAACACGTGGGCATTTCTTCACTGAGGATGAACTAAGGAGGATGTATTTTTGTGTTCATTGCTCATGAGGTTGCTGTGAAATTTATTGAAGATGAGAAAGCTGAGATAACAGTTTCCTCTGGAGAAGAGAATGAAGCAGGCCATTTTAATCACCATGCACATTGTACACTAATATTCTATAACCCAGTTACCATTTGTAATTGAAAATAATGCTAGGCCAGCTTGCATCTGTAGGATCCAGAAATGGAACTTCCCCTCCCTGCATAAATGGCAGGAATCAGCTACTTCCAAAGCCCCCAGATAAGGAATAAAAGAGGTTGTGGTGAATAACTAGGATGGGTTTGGTGAGGGAAGCACACTGGCACGTACTAACTCCATGGGACACTTAAGAGCTGAGACTGTGGCCTGGTCTACACTGCTGGCAAAAATTGGTGGCAGTTGACTGGAGTTACGCAAGCTACTTTGTAACTCCGCGCCATCTCCACTGCACTGCACCGACAGGAAATGCGTCCCATCGCTGCAGCGCTATGCTTTGTGGGGAGGTGCTTTTATTAGATCAATTTCCAGATCGAGTGAGTGGGATTTCACTTCTGCTCAACTGAGCTGGATAAATCAATCTGATGGTGGTGAATTTGCCGCCATCCGTGGAGACATACCCCATGTCAGTGCAACTGCCAGGTTGCCTGGGGTCCATCGCTGGTACTGAGGCACAACCTCCCTATGCCCCCCAACAGATCCCTGAAATCTCTGTTGTTACCAGATTTGCCCGTCACTTTGAGGTATGCTCATTTATTAGGGTTACCTTCCTGGAAGAGGGGGTGTGATTCTATTAATGTGCTGCTTGTTACTTGTGTGTTCATATGGCTACAAGTCCCCTCCCAATGAAGCTGTCCTGCAGGACCTCAGGTTTTCAGGGATGTGTTCTTCCTGCCCCAGATTCAAATAATCCCCCACAGATACACACAACCATTCCAGATTAACTGAGTGCATCTGAGCAGACCGGGCTATCAGCACTCTCAGCTGCTCCCCTTATATGCCCCCTGGACTCAGTCAGGGTGGGGCAAACAGCACTTTTCAGCTGTCACCTTTATATGCCCCTGGACTCCATAGGCTAGGCAGAGCAGCACTTCTCAGCTGCCTCCCCCACACTCTACAATTGTTCTAACAGTAACCCCCTCGATGAGCAAACCCCATAGAATTTTGGGTACTCCAGGGATCCTTGGCTTAGGTAAAAGAAGCGTTGCTACTGAGCAAGGTAGGGAAGCCAAGAACACAAAGGAGTAAATGCATTTGGAGAGAGAAAGCAACTGGCAACCAACTTGATTATAATAGTTAGTTTATTGCCAGATATATAAAACTTATGATACTAACAGTGATGCCATACAAGGAGAGAAAAACAATCAAACACTTACCATATAACAAAATTACAATAGGGGTATTGGAGAAGGCTAGCCCAGGTTTGATTACAAAAGTAGAAAGTTATACCTGGACTGAGAGAGAGAGAGAGTTGGGCGGGAGAGAGGGATCTCACCACTCCATGCAGCTCAGAGGTTTCCAGGAGACAGGCTGTTCAGCCTAGGGTCCGGAGTGCTAGAGACAGACAGAGCCCCCAACATGATCAGTCAGGAAAAGGTGAAGTCCCAGTGGATCTGATACACCATTTGGATCCAGGCATCAGAACAGGGGTTTGAACTTGGGTAGGGGCTTTTGTAGAACCAGGTTTGTTTATGGGTAAGCAATGTCTCAAGGAAGTATCCCAGAGTGGTCTTCTTTATGCTGGACAATAGGAGCTGATCACTCCTGGCTATGGGCAATGTTCCTTGAGGGAGCTCACAATGCAATCAGGCAGATTCAGTGTTTTGCATATCTAACTAGAATGGTCTGACAACTGAGGAGTTGGATGTGTGTAGGTGTGGGTTCATTACCATCAAGAGCAGAGATCTCCCATCATGCAGTACGTCCCTGCTTTGCCAATCCCAGAGTTCAGTGCAGTCCCTGCTTTGGATTTTGATTCTCCATTCTTCATGCTAATTCTTGTTCCATCTTCAATGTAGATGAGGCTTCTGTTCTCCATTCGATGTGCTAATTGAGATGCCTCTTTTTACATCTTCTATGTAGATGAGGCATGGGGAGTTGTCTCAATCCTATCACCCTTGTTTAGAGGGTTTTAGCTGTGTCTCCCACTGCCTTTTCATTGCTTTTGTTTCTGGTTCAAGCAGAGGCGGGGGTGGGGGGGATTCAGGTGAGCCAGAGAGAGAGTAGGGGTTTTGCGCCCTGGTTCCCCAAGAACACAGAGCTGCCAGGTAACACTGTGGATCTTGAGGGATCTACCATGTTTAGGTGCTGGACTCCCAGGGAAGATTTTTGAGGAATCCCTGTGAGGTGAACATCAATGAGTTTTCTGGCCCTGTCTGGATATTTCTGTGTAGGGGTGTGAACTAAGCCACGGTTGTTTCCTTTTTTTTGTCCTCAGTATGGTGAATAAAGCTCCATGTGGTTTGGGCTTATTATTCATTTGCACAGTGTATATCTTACAAGAGAATGAATCTGAGTCATTTCAGTCACTGGCCTATATGCTTAGCTGCATCTGATTGTCTACTATGGGCACAGCTGAAGGAGTAAGAAGCCCATAGAGGAGTGACTTGAGGCTCCCTCATCCTGGGGGTGGTTCTAAACCAGTCCTGGCCCTCGCATAGTTTAGAACAGCCTCAGGACTCTTTGAAAGTATGTTGGTTGCGTGCATCCTGCAGGGACCAGTATGCCAGCTGAGAATAGCCATGGTGGTGTAGCACTTCAGTCACAATTCCAAGCCTGCTAAGGCAGGGGCCACAGCATGGGTGGCATAGGAGCTAATTAAACTAGTTCAGTGTAGTTGTGGGCTCTCACATGTCAGAAAAATTCCCAGCTGGGGAAATCTTCGGGCTGTCCAGCCTTTTGCACCCCAGAGGGATTGGTTCAATGAAGAGAATATAACCTCTGTGATTGGTGTTCTCTTAGTCTCATTTGTAACTAAAAATAATTATTTTTCTCTTGGGGGTTGAAATACTGAAAAAAATTGTACATGAGTTTTGCGCTCTTTATCAATATGCTCTGTGTATGTCTAAGAAACTAAGGATCTTCCCTCTTTTGGCTGCAGCAGGTAAACACAGACCCATAACAAAAAAATTAATGTCTCAGCACTGATTTTTACATGAATTGCTGTCACTGGATCCCTAACCTACCAAGGCACTGGTGACCCATTGAAGTTGCCCAAGTGTAAGAGAGGATAGAATTTAGCCCAAAGACTCTACAGACTGAATTCATAAAAGGACATTGCAATTTTCCTATCCCCTCCTTTTATTTGCTTGTCATACTTACTTCATTATTTAGTCCTTCTCCTCCCCACCTCCACCCTAAGGAAGCAGGAAAGTGGTTCCTCGCAGAAAACACAGGCTCTGATCATCAACCACTTACATAAAGTTACTCACATGTGTAGTTCATGACGGGAATTCTGGAGTGTAACTAGCTGCTTTCGGTCAGGAAGCTTGAGGCACATGCGCCTATGAAGCATAAGCAACAGTGAACTTTCTATAAGCCAGATTGCTCTGTGGTCTCAAGACTACTACTATGTAACGCATCTAACAGTCACATGAAACCTTATTTCAAAGTCAGCATGTGACTTTCCGTAGCACCAATTCCTGTCACATTTTATTCATTAATCTGTTTTGTTTGTTCTTTCAATTGGCTTGCTGAGCCCTTCCGCAAGTCTGGGCACATACACATACTTCAAAACCCGTATGCGTACGCTGTCCAGATCCATGTCGCGCTAAAGAGACACAGGAAAGATCGCTCACCCCAGCTAACTGAGCCCATCCTGACTAAACCCCTCCTTTCTACACTCGGATCAACCTTGCAACATGCCCCAGAGGGCAACAGCGTGGCTCTGTCGGGCAAAGTGGGAGAGCTAATTACTGGGTCAAGGGACCTCCACTGAGGTCGCCTGCTCACAGCCCCCAGGGAAAGCTCATGGAACTGCAAGGTCAAGCATCCCCAAAAATCCCAACTGTTGGGTACTTTGTGCATGAGAGGCCGAACCCTCAGCCCAGTCCCTAGCCCAAGGAGCTGGGACGGATAACGGGCTGCTGTGTGGGCATGAGGAAATCTTTCTCGCCATCCCATAAAGGCTACTTTAGCACCCCTTTACCTCACATCCTTCACCAGAGCAAGCACCGGAGGATCTGTACTGTGGGTGAGTCCCTGGCCTTGATGCCAGACATCTTCCAGTCTGCCCCTGCATGGTGAAGAACACAGGTCCCATGCAGGGGCTGTGCGCCAAACACGGTGTGCACCCTATATCTGAGCCCTCAAATTATTTTCCTCCTGGTGCAACTGAGCCATACCAGCTATGCTGGCAGGGGACCCTGCACAGCCACGGAGGAGGGGGGCTGGAATTGCCCCATAGAGAAATGTAGCAGCAGCATTTTATAGGACATCAACCACAAAAGGCTTCCTAGAGCCACATGGACACTTTGAATTGCATCTGGAAATGAAGAGGAAGCAAATTATTGTTAGCTATTGTTACTGTCATTTATTCATACCTGCCCTGTTTAAAATATTCACGCTTTGCTCTTTGCTAGTTGTGTTCCAGCTGAGAATTCTTAATGTGCTTGACAAACAGCAGTGAATCGAGTCTCACAGCAGCCCTGTGAAGTGGGGAAGTATTTTGCAGAGACAGAGAGTGGCTAGTGACTTGCCCAATACATGCTCTGTGTGTGTCATATCCTCTAGGCTGATCTACATGGCTTTTAAGTTCAACTCATGCTGTGACGAAATGGCAAATGGACCTCAACAACCAAGTGTACAGCTCCTGCCCGGGGCGGTTACATTTCCTGTGCTGCCAAAAGGCATGTCACTCACATTTTCACTAGGGTAAACTGAACCCGTTAGAAGCTGTCTTGCTTTAAAGAGTTTCTCAGATGCCTGTGCAAGGGAACTATATACAAAGTTTAAAAGAGGAAGCAGGAGGGTGGGTAAAGAAGAGAGAGGAAAGGAACATGGGATAAAATCCAAAGGCAGGGGCCACGGGGACAGGCCTTTACTTACATGACACTGAAGGCATGTCTTCACTGCAAAGTCAGCCCACGCTCTTACTTGGATGTTGCTCTTACTCCCCTCCGATCCACACACGACACACTCTCACCCGACTCTGGTGCTGCTTTATACCCAGGCTAGCTGGCACAGTGTGGAGACTGGTTCAGAGCTCGGGTTCTCCTTTTACTTGGACTGGTAACTCACCCACTAGGCAATGAGGACACAGGCTAAATCTCTTGAGTGCTGACAGCCCTCCAACGCCTTCCCACAATTCCCTCATGTGTCCAGAAGGACAGGCAAGTTCTCCCCCAATTCACTGGGGAAAATAATAGAGTGGCTCAGCTTGCTGCAGCAGAAAAACACATGAGATATGCCCCAGAAGTCCTAATGACGCACACAGGAGAGCACAGCACCAGTGAGGAAGACACAGTAACTTGGATAAAGTTTTGCAATGTGGGTGCTCACAGGCTAACCTGGGTGCTCAGATCTGGGTGCCAATACCCAGTCAAGACACATCCTGAAAACAGAAAAGTGTGTAATCAACACCAAAGGTGTGATACAACCTGACAAAACTAATAAACTCTAAATCCAGGCTGAGATTTTGTCTTTTTAACTTTTGCCAGGAGCAAAAGTTTTGCGGGGGTGTGTGAGAACAAATGGAAAAATTAGAGGCCCAATGGCCTGACTTACAGAGGGAGGTGTAGATCTGGGGCATTAATGGTTTATGTCACCACTTCAGTTTCTTTGTATTTATTTTTCTCTTCAAGGAGTTCATGATGTATATGCAAAAATCTATAATATATTTAAATGAAAAAATCTCTCCAAGAAGAACATAAAATGGGCATTTATTCAACAGATCAGCCCAGTTTTTCAGGTAAAGCTCTGATCCTAACACAAAAAAGAATAGAAGACATTTTCCCAAGTCTAAGAACAGCTATTATGGTCTCCCTGTTGAATATGGGACATTAACACACAATTATAAAATACATCATGAGGCTTCTTATAATTGTAACTCCCCCAATAAGCTGTATTAGAAATCCCAGGGTTCTGTGTGTGGCAGTGCTAAACCATGGACAAAGACAAAGAAAATTATCTAGAGGACAAATGAAGGATGTTCCTGAAAACTGGGGATATTATTTGATCTCTTCCTCATTCTCACACAGATCCTGCAGTCCTAACATAGGCAAATGGCCATTGTAAAGATTTGTCTGCATTAGCACTGCAGGATTCGGCCCTTTGTGCTTTTGATGGCTGCCTTTTGAAATGTCTCTTCTCACTCTGATCTCTCTTGAACATTTTCATTTCTCAGCGCTTCTCTTGCTTCATAGCCTGGATTAAAAAATGCAGCAATTCCTATATTTAGGCAGTCTCCTAAAGCTTGTGTGACTTTTCCTGAAAGAGCAGGTTGCTCACAAAATGCTGTTTAATCTTTTTTTGCACTTTTATATTTCACAGCAAAAAAGAGCTAATAATGTGACAGCCTCAAATTGCTCCTTATTCATTGGAGTGATATTTTTCACTCCTATCTTCCCTTCCTAGAGCAGTGAACAGTGTTTTGATCAGTGTAGAAATCACCTATGTTTTGAAAAGAGAAAATTGGTCATTATTGGCTAATGCCACTAGCCTAGTAATCATGTACTCTGCATTGCCATGGAGAGGATAGTGCCTACAACATGGGGCCTCTGGGGTGCAGGGAGAAAATGAAAGTGGGAGAAATGGAGAATTAGCAGAGCTATAGAATGGCTGTTTAGGGGCTCCTTGTGGTGAGAGCAGTAGATGGTGACTCAGAAGATCTGGGTTCTATCCTAGGCTCTACCTGTGGCATTCTGGGTGACCTTTGGCAAGTCACTTAATCACCCTGTGCCTCTATTTCCCCCTCTGTAAAATGGGAATAATGATATGGCTCTCCTTTGTAAAGTGCTTTGAGAGCGACTGATGATAAGAGCCAGGTATTATTATTTGAAGTTTAATATCTTCCTTGTTATCAGATGGATCTTAAAACAATTAGTCTTATGTGCTGATTGTAAACCTATTTCTGCACATGGCAGAAGCCCTGGTAAATACAGTAAATACAAAGAGACACTTAGACATCGATCAAGCTTAGTACAGCTCCTTCTCACTTGGCCTGGAGAGAGGCTTAATTTCAGAGAGCTGGGGGAGCTGCCGCCTAGAAACCACAAGTGTTTCAGCTGCAGTAATGTGCAGGGTGAGCACACATAGTCATTCAATGAGGGAGATGTTTCTAACGGAACAAATCTGCTCAAGTGTTGCTTTACCAGATGGTGGGCCTATAGCACAGCCCCGGCTGATGGCCTCCTCCAACAGTTATTGTGCCGTTGACTCATTCTTGGGTTCATTTATTTCCAACTGAAAAACTATTTTCCAGTGCACATTTCTTGAAGTGCAAACACTGGTGCTTACACTGGTAATTGCGCTTTCTTTGACTCTGTGGCCCTGCCGGATGTCAGATAGCATTTTGCTGGGTGCTAACTGTCACGCTGGCTGGATTGGTGGGGGGCATTCATTATATTGTTTGACATCAGTATGTCAAAATCATAGTGATTCATGTGAGATATGCCGTGTCAGGTACTGTTAGAAAGGCTATAATGTGCTAAGTAAGATGATAATGTTTATGTTCATGTGTTCTGTGTGTGAGGGAAGTTATGGATATGTTTGATATATCAGTATTTCAAGTTGGGCTGTTTCTAGGCCACTCCTCAGACAGGATGGCTACAGAACAATCGCCTGCTTAATGACCCATTAAGACATTCCCAGGTGCAGGGGTTTCCGGGGGAGTAGCCAGAGATACACCTGATGAGTCACTAGGTCTGGCCCATGTGACTCTGGACTCCATTTTGGTTCCTGTAAAACTCCACAAACAGAGTGGCAAGGGTCAGAGGACACATAAGGTGGAGGCCTGGGAATCCATTTTGTCTACAGTTCAGCTACCTATCTACCTCTGGATCAATCCATCTGCATCTGAACTGAAGCTGTGAAACAAAGGACTGAGACCCATCCAGGTACTGGATGTATACCAGAGGGACTGTACAAGCCTGCAACTCCACAATTCTTCTAGAAACCTGATGTATATGGACTTTCAAATTGTTTGTATGTATCTAATTGCTTTAATCCTTTAACATTTCTCTTAGTGTTTGTTTCTTTTTATAATAAGCCTTTAGTTTTAGTTACTAAAGGATTGGCTGGCAGCGTGGTATTTTGGGTGAGATCCAAACTTATATTGATCTGGTACTGTGGCTGATTCTTTGGGATCAGAGGGAACCTTCTTAGTAAAGAGCATAGAGTTTAAATAAGTGGTCTCTTTACTGGACCTGGTGGCAGATTGGGAGCCAGAGACTGAAATGCAGTAAAGGGGGCTGTGTGTATTTGCACAGTGGCTTCTTGATAATCAGTGTGGGGGAATCAGAAACACTGTTTGTGGCTGGTTGGGAAGTCTGACTTCAGTGTCACCCACCAGTCCTGGGAGAATCGGCTCTCTTTTTACAGCCTGCCCTGACCTTGGCATTATCTGGTGGCTACCCTGGGGACGAAAAGGTCACGCTAACAGGAGGTGTTCACTGCGACCCAAAGAGCCCCTCAGTGCCAACTGCCAAAGGGCTCACTGTTCTGTTACAGCAACTCCTGTCAGGGCTGACAAATTCACTACACCTAACACATGGCTTTCACAGTATTTACCCAGAAAGGGTCATGTGAGATGTCTGATGAAAGCTGATGTGACACTGATCCTCATAATCGTTGTCTGATGTATTTACGGGTGATAGTTAAGAAGTTATATGTATGTACTCAAAATATATTTTAGGGTCTGTGTCCATGGCAGGGTTGAAAAACAAGCTTTTCCTAGACAAAGCCATGTTTTTATCTGTCTCCATATGTTCATGTGTAAATGAACACTGTAAGCCTATAATACAGTGCAAATCCATTTACATAAGAAACCAACAGGGGGATGTGAACTCAACGGGGGAGAGCACAGGGGAGTCTGTACCCCAGGGTTCATCCTGATTGGGGAACAAAGACAATGGATTTGGGAATGTATAAGGAGACGCAAAAGGACATTTTGGTATCCATTTCACTCAGGAACATCTGTGGCGGGGTAGGAGCTGATTCCCAAATGTTGTGGATGCTGGTTTGACTGAAAACCAGCAAGATCTACAGAAAAGGCTTAGGTGCGGTAAGTCTGCTTTAAATAAGGATTGTGGCCTGTTAAGTTCTCATCTCTAGAAAGTGTGTTATGCTTCGTTTTATCTGTAATCTGTTGTTCTTTTTATCCTTGCTCGCTATCTCTTAAATCTTAACCTTTGTTAATAAACTTATACTGTGTTTTGTTTTCACTGTAAATAGATTACAGGGGCAGCGTGGTAACATTGGAGCTGACAGTTGACTCGGACAAGCTGGTGTGTGCATTATACTATATCCCCTTCGGAGTAGGGAACCTAGTAAATTACGATGAGTGTCCAGTGACTGGATGCGACAGAGGAACACCCTTCCAGGGGGCTTAGGGCACACCTATTGCTACTCTGCAAAGCAAAGTGAGACTGGCAGAGGCCTAAGGAGAATGCTTGAAAGGCTAGTGCTGCACAGGTGCTGACGCTCAGCTCCCACAAGAAAGCCTCCCGCATGCCAGGGGGGTAACAAGGTGACTCGCAGTCCTGGGCATTCCAAGGAAGTGTCCCACTCTTCTCTGCTGGAACCCACATTTATGTGATGTCCAGGAATTCATTGTCATTGTCTTCAATGGGTTTTGGAGCACACTCATAGCTGGTAATATTGGGTCTGCAGAGACAGAAAGTAAACATTTAGAAATCCCTTCAGTTTAAGGTACCCTAAAGGCAGAAGGATGTGGGAATGGGGAAGGAGAGAACTAGAAGGACTAGGGTTCCCTTAATCATGTAGTAGGGGATGGAACATAAAAAATATGAGGAAGCTACAGAAACACAGATTCGCATAACGGTGTTTACCAGCTATATCCAAACGTATAAGGCCTAGCTACGTATGCTTACTGCTGCATGCGTTCTGGTGGCTTCTGCAGCAGCAGACCAAGAGGCCCACTAGAGGGCCTGCAAATTATCTGAAGAGAAACTACCCCATTCCTGTCATCAGGTGGATTGTGCTGTCCTGGCTTTTCATATATCATGTGAAGGGAACCAACCTGACTTGCTGAGAGCTAGCCTCACTCTGTGAAACCCAAGTTTCCCAGGGAGTCTCAGCCTAACAGGAGCTCCAACTGTTGCAAAGGGAGAGGGTGCAACTTATTTTAATTTAGGATGAAAAAAGAAACAGTGACAGAGGCCTTCTCTGCTATCTGGTGAACGGGGGGTTAACTCCAGCTCATTTTCCTGATCGCCTCCTTTTGGTGTTCAGAGGAAGTTCTATCACAGGGCTCCTCAACCTTTGTCTTTCTGAGTGTCCTCCCTCCAACATGCTATAAAATCTCCCTGGCTCAGCTTGCCACAACTGTGTGTCTGCATATCCAGTAGGTTAAAAGATGTATTAAACTGATGGTTATACAGCTAAACACACACACACATTATATAAAAAAGAAAAGGATAATACAGGTACCCAAATAAAAAACTGAGTATTATGTTCAAATATTAGTATGCCTGACCCCTGCTGCCCAGGCATGGGGCACAGGCAATTGCCCTGCTTGCTATCTCCTAACGCTGGCCCTAATGAAGCCAATAGGTTTCAGCATATCATGCAGGAAAATTAACACGCCCCCTGGTAAAAAAGAAAGAAAAATGCAATGTACAATGTGTCCAAATTGCGTGAGGTGAAATGGCTTTTATTTTATTTTTTGCACTCTGGTTTACTTTGGTGGACCCCCTGAAACCTGCTCACGGCCCCCAGATGAAAACCACAGTTCTACAGGAATGGCTGCTTCAGAGACAAAAAGGAGAAAAATGCCTTTGGGAAGGTAAAGGCCTTCACACCCTGAGATGTACCATGAAGTAACAGACTGAATACAAAATGGAAGTCCCCTGTGCTTGTGAGGCATTGCTAGAAGTGGGGTTTGTTTGAAGGAAGGATTTGAGAGCAACCCCATGGGGAATTGTGCAAAAAATTTTCAGTATAATTTAGGGTAAAAGAAATTTGTTCTTTTATTTTAAAAGAGTTTAAATCTTTTTACGTTTTTGGTTTTCAGGGCCCAGTTTTTGGTAGCGGTGAGAACGGCTTTTTGACTGAGAATATGAAAGATCTTGTGAAATTCTAAAGCTAAACATGAGTTCTAAAGCCAACGCAAGATGTCCAGAACGTTTCCATGTGTGACAAATTGCGCAAAAACAGTTTTGCCCCCAAAAGCAAACAAATACCAGACCGTTCACCCAATGAATTGTGGGGTTTGGCGCTTCACTTTTTCTTTGTCATGCTGCCACTGTCTTTAGGGAACTCCCATGAATAACTGATTGTGGGGTTTGTTTGTTTTCTAAGTTATCCACTTATTCCTTTCTTTCTTGATATTTCTTCTGAAGGTCTTCATCTGCTTTTTCCATGGTAACAAATACAGTTTTGCTCTTCCCTCGCTCCCTTTTCCTGTTTCTGCATCTTCCTGAGACTGAAGTAATTCAAAAGAGTGCTTTTGTGAGCTGAATTCCCCTAGTAGTGTCTTTTGTCTCAGATCTGCTTCTGAGTCACTGTCACCTCAGCCAGCCACTGCCAATATTGTTATTGTACCCCAAAGGACCTTTGGATCGCAGCGGTAGAGAAAATTGATTCACTGTTTGTTGTCACTGAACATTAACTTTTTAGTACTATGGAGGAGAGAGAGAGGAAACCGCTCATAAATATTGTTCCATAAGCACTCATGAGAAAGGTGGGATAATTATAATGTGCGTGGTGTTAAATAGAAGGCTGTGCAGAACCAGTGATCCTGACAGCCTGTGGGTTTCAGCAGAACTTTCAGGAAATGGGCAGCTGAGCATCCAAACAGAAAAATAACAGGAATATTTTCCCCCTTGCATTGTATTTGTTGTACACAAAATACACATGCACATGGGGTCTGATCAGAGAGACGTTGTCTTCAATGGGCTTCAGTGGCTCATAGCTGGTAATATTGGGTCTGCTGAGAACACTTAGAAATCCTGTCTAAGATACCCTAAAGGCAGGAGGATGTTGGAAGGGGGAAGCAGAGAACTAGGTGGATTAGGCTTCCTTTAATCATGTAGTAGGGGGTGGATCATCCCTTTTGCTCCTGCTTCAGTTTTAAAGAAACACTACACTACACACATCCTCACACCTGCAATAGGAATGTTCCCATGGGCTTACCTGCTGTCTGAGGATAAGGGAAGAACGCTTTCCTATACCTATTGATCAGTCATTAGAATCCATCCTGACTGGCTAATGCCTGTTTCTTCTTGAACAATCCAGCAGTATTTGGTAATTACAATTTAATGAGTATGCATACTGTATAGCTTCTTAAGATCTCCTTTTCTCTAAAGGTACATCTGCATTAATATATGGCTAACTTCTGTGCATGGCAGCGCTTTCCCAGTCTCCTAGAGGTCTTGAGTTTGAAATTTCTCAGTTTAAATCACAATTCAGACATCTCAGCCTTAAACCTCTATTGGTACAGAAGCTGACAAGATTACAAATTGAAGTTTGGTAATAACCTGCTTCACAGATTACATTTTTGTTTAGTCCTGTGTTACTTGGAGACTCCGGGAGAGATCCTACGCAGAAGAAAAATGTAACTTTAAGAAGAATTGACACTGCTGTGTGGGATTGGGAAAAAGGGGAGGAAAGATGTGGGCCCAGGCACAGTCTTGTGAGGTGAGGAACTGACATAAAGTTAGGCAGTCTTGGGGTTTGTAAACATCTTTCAACTTGGGCAAAACGCTGTGGTGCACTCATCTCTCCAAGGCTGTTTCTGTTTCTGTTTCACGTCAATAAGCACAGTGCTGAGATTGAAACAATTCACCTGAAACAGCAGGGTTCACGTGCCATACGCTAGCAGGCCATAATAACAATAATACCACTACCTCTTATCTAGCTTACATTTTCACCTGTAGATCTAAAGCACTTTACAAAGGAGGCCAGCGGCATTGTCCCCATTTTACAGATGGGGAAACAGGAATTTAAGCATTTTGATGTATATATTCCACATGCAGTTTCTCACATCTCACTTTATGTTTTGCTGTCATTAGTTTGACAGCAATGTATAATGCGAAGGGCTAAATACCACCCTGATTTGCATCCCACGACTCAGTATGGGCTGCCCAGTGGGTAAGTCAGGACAGAATGAACACTTGATTCCCTCCATTAGAGGGCAGTGGTAGATACACTTGAGGTATGATTAAAAATCAAGTTACATTTTATGAATCATTTACTTAACTTGGTGTAATCAGAACAATTATAATGTATAAATGATATCGAGTGAAATGTCTCCGAAGCATCCATGCAAGGGACTGACAAAAACTGACTGCTTAACAAAGGTGGTCTAATAAAGGAGAAGTAAACTTGCACTCAGTAGTGATGAGGATGCTTTGACCATGTCTTGTAAAACCAGAAAGGGATTAATATAGGTTTTGCTGGGTTTCTTAATTATATAGCCAGTGAAACTTCATTTTTTCCAAATGGAATGGGGCTGTGAAACTAATTTAGAGAACAGGAAGTGTAGGGTACTGGACTCGGGAGACCTGTGCTCTCTTCCTGGCTTGAATGCCGGCCTGCTGTGTGTGAATTTGGGAAAATGTCTATTCCTCATCCCAGCCTTTGTGTTGGGCCAGAGACAGTCTCTCATTAAGCACCTAGCACAAAGGGGCCCCAATCGTAGCAGGGCCCTCAGGTGCTACTGCAATACAAATAATAACGTGATAACACTGAATGAAGGTTTGGATAAGCAGGGGACTTTTCAATGTTCACAGGCCACACTTTCACACTGGAGCGCCTAAAGTTATTGAAAAAACAACAAGAGTCCTGTAGCACCTTAAAGACTAACAAATTTCTGTTGGCATAATCTTTCATGGGCTGCAACCCACTTCATCAGATGCATGAAATGGAAATCACAGATAAGAGGTGCATATATCCAAGGGTAAGAAACAACAGTGGGGAGGGCAAGTGCTAACAAAGTCAATTCAGTTAGAGTAGCTGCGGCCTATTCACAACCTTTGATTAGAAGGTGAGAATGTGTGAACAGTGATAATTGCTTCTTGTAATGAGAGAACCATTCCAAGTCCCTGTTCAGACCAAGTCTGATTGTGTCAAGTTTGCAGATGAGTTCCAGCTCTGCAGTTTCTTGCTGAAGTCTGTTTTTGAAGTTTTGTTGTTTGTTTGTTTTTTTGGTAGAAGTGTGGCAACTTTCAAGTCAGCTACAGAGTGTCCTGGGAGATTGAAGTATCTCCTACTGGTTTATGGATGTTACCATTTTTATGTCTGATTTGTGTCCATTTATTGAGGTAAAGGGGAGGGGATATTGACTGGGTTTTGATTTAATCATTGCTTAATTATTTTCTGGTTTTGGGATGTGGATCAGCTGTAAATTCAATCTTTTTATGCAATTGTATTTTGAATTTATTGTAAGCCACTCAAAGCCTGAGACAGGTGTCTTTATATATTACAAATTTAAATAACTAAGTGGCCAGATTTTTAGTGGTGCTGAGCACTGAAGTTAAGGAGAGAGAAAATCAGGTCACCAAGGGCAGGTCTACACTAGAAGCGCTCCATTGTCACAGCTGCACCAATGCATCTGCACTGCTGTAGCGCATCTGGTGAAGACATTGGCGTAATTACTCCACTTCCATGAGAGGCAGAAGCTATGTTGGTGGGAAAGCGTCTCCCACCAACATAGTGCTGGTGTGGACAGTGCTTAGGTTGCTCTAACTTGTGTCATTTGCGGGGGATGTGTGACGTAAGTTAGAGTGACTTAAATCGTGGTGTAGACCTGCCCTTATCTATGGTAGATACCTACTGTGGACTAACGTGCTTAAATTTAGTCATCCAAGTTTGACAATACAGTAAAACCTTAACATACGAGCGAGTCAACTTACGAGTTTTTTGAGATGCGAGTCGTCGCGCGGTCGATTTTTTGCTTTGAGATGCGAGCCAATATTTGAGTTACGAGTGAGCTTACGCCACCCGCCGCCACTAGGAGGAAGCGTGCGAGCGTTCAGTTCACGTGTTTATCTCGCCGTGCTCGCATCTTTGTCTGACCTTCAAGGTAAATACACTTAATAAAACCAGTTTATTTCTTTACATTCTCTTTTATTATGTATTATTATTTTTTTATACATTATTTGTTGTTTATAAAGTACATTTTTTTTATTTAAAAACATGTAAAAAAAATTGGGGTGGTTTTTGGGGGGCAGGAACGGATTAATAGCATTTCACTTAATTTCAATGGGGAAAATTATTTTGACATACGAGCAAATTAAGTTACAAGCTCAGTCACAGAACGAATTAAACTCGTAAGTCAGGGTACTACTGTATTGGCCTTAATGCACATCGGGGGACATGATCTCATTTTAGATAAACAGGGTTTTAGAGAACCAACATTCAGATAAATGCGTTTCCACTGCAATAAAGTAACTGCATGTTAGAGATCCAGTAAAAAAAATAATCCTACTTCTTCTTATTACCTAATCCTCTTAACTTCACTTCTTTTTTATTTGAGAAAGTTCTGCTTCCTTCTTCCACAGAGCTGTTAAGAACCTAAGAACAGCCATACTGGGTTAGACTCAGACTAATGGTCCATCTAGCCCAGTGTCCTGTCTTCTTACAGTGGCCAATGCCAGGTGCTTCAGAGGGAATGAATTGAACAGGTGACAAGTAATCCATCCTTTTGGCCATTCCCAGCCTCTGGGAAACAGCAATCCCTGCCTAACCTGGCTAATAGCCATTGATGGCCACATCCTCCATGAACTTATCTAGTTCTTTTTTGAATCCCATTATAGTCTTGGCCTTCACAACATCCTCTGGCAAGAAGTTCCACAGGTTGACTGTGTGTTGTGTGAAGAAATGCTTGCTTTTGTTCCTTTTAAACCTGCTGCCTATTAATTTCATTTGGAGACCCCTAGTTCTTGTGTTTATGAGAAGGAGTAAATAACACTTCCTTCGCTATTTTCTCCACACCAGTAATGACTTTATAGATCTCTATCATATCCCCCTTTACTCATCTCTTTTCCAAGCTGAAAAGTCCCAGTCCTATTAATCTCTCCTCATATGGAAGCTTTTCCATACCCCTAATCTTTTTAGTTGCCCTTTTCTGTAGCTTTTCCAATTCCAATATATCTTTTTTGAGATGGGGCAACCAGATCTGCACGCACTATTCAAGATGTGAGTGTACCATGGACTTATAAAGAGGCAATACGATGTTTTCTGACTTATTACTTATCCCCTTCTTAATGATTCACAACATTCTGTTAGCTTTTTTGACTGCTGCTGCACATTGAGTGGACGTTTTTAGAGACCTATCCACAATGACTCCAATGACTTTCTTGGGTGGTAACAGTTAATTTACACTTCACCATTTTATATGCATAGTTGGGATTATGTTTTCCAATGTTCATGACTTTGCATTTATGAACATTGAGTTTCATCTGCCATTTTGTTGCCTAGTCATTTAGTTTTGTGAGATTCCTTTGTAACTCTTTGGAGTCTGCTTTGGACTTAACTATACTGAGTAGTTTTGTATCATCTGCAAATTTTGTCACTTCACTGTTTATCCCGTTTTCCAGATCATGTATGAATATGTTGAACAGTACTGGTTCCAGTACATACCCCTGGGGAACATGACTGTTTACCTCTCCCCATTCTCAAAACTGACCATTTATTCCTATCCTTTGTTTCCTATCTTTTAACCAGTTACTGATCCAGGAGAGGACGTTTCCCCTTATCCCATGGCCCCTTACTTTGCTTAAGAGCCTTTGGTGAGGGACCTTGTCAAAAGCTTTCTGAAAATCTAAGTACAATATATCCACTGGATCACCCTTGTCCACATGCTTATTGACCCCCTCAAGGTCCTTATCTATGTCCCTTGAAGACAATGAAAGTTTTGCCATTGATTTCCAGGGGAGAAGGATGGGTTCCTAAATAAGCTCTTCCAAAGTTAAGTGAGAAAGTGGAAAAAATGCCTAAATCCTGTTTACAATACAGTGCAACTTCCACTGTTGTTACCACTGGTGGAGCTATGCTGGTGTAGAATGAGGGGTACAGATTTTCCTATTGCAGACACACTCCAACTATTAGTGCTAAAGCAATGATTCAGCATGTGGGTGAGGGTCAAGAAGTCATTCTGAAATTTTAATTTTGCGTGTCCTGCATATAGTGCTACTGATTGGTTACCAACTTGGTTAGGTGGCTTTTGTGTCACAACATAAGGTAGCACATGCACACATTCAGGATTGTGTTTTCTTTCATGAAAGAGGTGATGTCGCCTATCAGCTGTGTTGTTCCCTTGAATGGTTTCAGTTCAGATTAGCCCCCCAAAACTTGGATGCTGATCCAAAATGTACTGTTTCCCTAGCTCTTACCTCCCTTCTTCTCCCTCTCTCTGACCCTAAATACTTCACCCTTTCCTCCATTGTACCTTCCCCTCACCCTCCATGCCCTCCTTGTCTCTTTATCCCTGCTTGTTTCCCTTTTGTGACCTCCAACAGATTTCACATTCGAGGACATCCTCAATAAGAGACATCTCCAAAGGCATTGAGTACCTCTGTCCAGGTGAGCCCCAGAGAGCCTTACGTTTCAATGCAGCAGCAGCTCAAAGCCTTACAGACGTGTTATACTTTTCAGATCCTGCAGTGACTGTTGGAGGCTGCAGGAAGGGAGGGAGCTGGGGCCTACTAAAGTTTATCAGGAGAAAAGTGGACAATTAGGGGATGGAATATGGATTTGGAGGACAGGGATTGAGATGGGAATATCCATAAAGGATTGCATTTGGTCTCAATTCAGGAAAAGAGCTGGTGTTCAGCATAGTCCTTATTTTTCTGAACTAGTTTGCTCAATGCTTACTTCCTTGATTATGAAATCGGTATAACGTCAGTGGGCCTGTGTCAGATTCAGCATTAAATTAAACGGGCACAAACCCAGCATCACTCCACCGAAGTCAGTGGTGCAATTCCAGATTTACGCTGTATAATCAACTTCAGAATCTGCCCCAGTTTTTACAGTTAGGTCTTTCAGGAAGACGAAGGATCAGGCTTCCATGTTTCCAAGGTACAGTCCAGCATTTTCCACTGCAACGCTGCTGTGTGTGTGTAGGATATTGAACTCTGTAATCCCAGCCCTTGCTTCTGAATTATTCTGAGACAGTTTATAATTGCCTTTGTACCTTTGTAAAAAAAAAAAGTAATGCATGTTGGCAGCCCTCAGCATTCAGATCAAATACCACTACATGATGCACTGCCTGGGAAACAGAGAGAAATAGAAGACTGCAATCAGTGACAGCTAAAGCCCATAAAATATCAGTTAAGTGTAGGGTAGATCTGACAGGTGAAGGAACCACCACTAAGCAAATTAAAAGAATAATTTCAGAATTTTAAGTCCAATGTCCTAATTCAAAACATTTAACACAGTTGTACAGCAGCATTTATATCACCATGATGCTATTTTGAAACTGTGCTTCAAGCAGTACTAGAACAACTGCTAATATTTTTTCACTACTTGTCATGACAAATTTAACTGCAGGCCATTTGAGGTCCTGAATTCATGACGAGGTGGTTTCTGCATGTGAAACATGTGAAATGATCAAAATCTTCCGGCCATAAAGAGTTCTTTGTCAAAACAAAATATCATGTTCCAAATTTCAAAACAATGGACATTTTGCTCAGAAACGAGTCTGTTTTGAAATTTCAGATTTTTTTCTGTGAGAAATTAGACCAAATAAAAACAAAGGTGGAAACCTCAAATTTCAAGTGCATGTAATTTTACAGTGATTATTTCACCCAGCCCTGTTCAATCCACGTTTGAGTCCTGCTTGGAGGACAGATTGCAACCATGGCTCAACCCCTGATTAACACAGTAAATTACGTCTTTGTGGAAACAAATCATGTCAAGCCTATTGGGTGAGTGTGGGTGATTCTTGAAAGCGGTTTGACTGATGTGATTAAAAGCAATCTAGCTTTCCACGGGTCTGAGTGGGGATTTAGAGAACAGAAGTGGGGCATTAAAGGTAAATATTTAGTTGCATGTTCTCATTTCTTACATTACTGTTTCACAGTTTCCTCTTTCCTCCTGCTTCATATTAGAACAATGGGAGCCCAGTCATGTTTTTCAGTGTCCCTCATGCAATATGTGGGACATAGCTCTTGCGTACAGTATTAGATTAATGATTCCACACTGTCCTTAATAAAGCTGCCCGACTTCCTTTGCTGATATGCTTTACTAATATTAGTAGTGCTGAGCACTGAAACAGAAGCCTTATTACCATTCAGAAAAACATTCCCACATTACTGGGTACTCCTTGTTCATTTGATTTTGGGTGTTTAGCCTATATAAAAAGTCTGGTTGTCTTTAGCCTCCTATAAAGTATGAGTGTAACTGGAACATTATAATGCTCAATTAGATTTGTGGCAATTAAAGACCCAGTCCTGTAACCCTTCATTAGTTGAGTTGTCTCCTTCCATGAGAATTAAGAGCATAAGAATGGCCATACTAGATCAGACCCATGGTCCATCTAGCTCATCTAGCCAATGATCCATCTTCTGACAGTGGCCAGTGTCAGATGCTTCAGAAGGAATGAACAGAACAGGTGATCCATCCCCTGTCACCTATTCCCATCTTCTGGCAGACAGAGGCTAGGGATACTTCAAAGCATGGCTTTGCATCCTTGCCCATCCTGGCTAATAGCCATTGAGGGACCTATCCTTCATAAACTTACCTTGTTCTTTTCTGAACTATTATAGTCTTGGCTTTCACAACATCCTCTGGCAAAGGCTTCCACAGGCTGACTGTCCATCGTGTGAAGAAATGCTTCCTTTTGTTCGTTTTAAACCTGTTGCCTATTAATTTCATTTGGTGACCGCTAGTTCTTGTGTTATGAGAAGGAGTAAATAACACTTCCTTATTTACTTTGTGAGTCAAGGTTGCTCAATTAGTTACTAAAGTAGTAAATATATATATATACACACACACACCTTTAGATCTTTAATTAATAGGGATCCATTTATATTTACTACTTTAGTAACTAATTGAGCAACCTTGACCCACAGCGGGGGAAGTGGGAGATAGTGGAAAGTGGGCCCATAGACAGTGGCATACTGAGGGGGGGAATCCTGTGCCCTCCCTCCCCTGTGCGTCGTGAAGGGCAGCCCAGTGCATGCCAGGCGGGGGTAAGGCTGCCTCGTCCGAGCTGGTGCCCAGCTGTGGGGCTGGAGTGGGCAAAGTGGGCACCTCGCGGTGTGTAAGTGTGTGGATGGGAGGGCAGCAGAGCCAAGCCTGCATTTGAGCCCCTCCGAGGCCTCCCCCCCTCCCGCAGGTAAAGACCTTCCCCCTCCCCAGGGCAGCTGGGAGATGGCACTGGGACCCCTCCTGCCCTGCGCGAGGGTGTGTGTGAGGCCTGGATGGGGAGGTGCAAATGTAGGCCTGGCTCCCAAGCGCCAGAGACCCACGGTATGCCACTGCACAGCAGGAGAATGTGCACACACAATCTTTTTTTTACTGAATTAAAAAAAATATACTTTGTTCATGCAAGCTTGGCTAAAGCCCCTTTTTTAACAAAGCCTAACTTGAGTTCCTAAATGATGCTGTGATCCTCAAATAATCCAGTATGTTTAAATGTTTTTAAAATTGCTTATGTGGCGCTTTTAAAGAAATAAGAGCTTGTTATTATGTGTCTTGATTGACTGTTCATGGAGGAGTTATTTCAGATATTCAAAATATATGTATGTTTAACTGAGAAACATGTGAGAACAAACCAAACAGGCTTGGCAACGTTTACATAAGAACAATAATGAATAATATGTTACACGTCTATAGCAGTTTTATCACGGATCTGAAAGTGCTTTACAACATTTATCCTCATGTCAACTTTGTGGGGTAAGGAAGTAGTAAAACAACTATTTTAAAGACGTACAAAATAAATGCATGTCTACATGGTGTGGCGTGTGCGCTACAGAGGTGTGAGTTCTAAAGCACAATAACGTGCTGCACGTTAACTGGCGCCTGTAGACTGCTGATGCACCCTGGAACTTCTCTAGTATGCTTTAATGTAGTATGGTTTAGTACTATGTTAAAGCGCACCAGGGAATTTTCGTGTGCACCAGTATAGTCTGCGCACAACAGTTAGCATGCAACAACAAGTCCTAAGACCTCAAAGTGCCAAGAGACTGATGCTGCAAGCTGCTGAGCCTCTCCGCACTTTTCAGGAGATGTTTTCCACCTTGCTTCCTGAAAGTCACACAGGAATAGAACCCAGTCCCCTGCCCTAACCAGTGGGAAACACTCCCTTCCTGAAACAGAGGCATGATTTAATATTTGCGTTATAAGGAATCAGTTCTGCCTGGATTCTAACAAAGCACTCGCAGTTTCAAAAGAAGTAGTTCTACCCCTTGAGATAAAGGTGAATCTCCATGCGTTGTTACTAGTAATAGAACTGATATAATGGGCCAAATTTATCCTTGATGAAAGTACATTCACTTTAGTGGGTTTCTTCCGGCAATGAATTTAACAAATACATTATTTAGAATACTGAATTTAACAAATAAACAACTTAAGCCACACAGTACAGGTCAAATTCAGACATGAGAACTTCACTGGAGATGTACTCGTGCAGGATCTGGATCTGTTCTTGTAACTTTATTTTGAGTACTATCTTTCATGCAAACTATATCCCAAAAAGCTTTTGATAGAGTTAGATAATACAATTGCAGAGTTAAATGGCCTGGTATGGTATTACATAGCACTGTTGGAAAACCTAAAGAAATCACAGCTGTGCAGAGATGAATTATTTGAAAGCAAATTACAAAAATTGCTCTGGGATACTTACGATATATTAACGTGCTGATGATTGGTATATAGCTGCCTAACCTGGCTGGGCTAACCAGAATTGTTTTTCCAGTTTCTTCTTTTTTGCATGGCACATAAACAATTCTTTATTTTTCTTTATTTTTTCAAATCTCTGGCTGCCCATCCAATGCTCTGAGTGCCTATCCCGTACATTAAAAATCACGACATATACAGAGAATTCCCCATAAATACATCCACCTCAGCCTACAGTCTCTTCAACAGCCTTGAAATGAGGAGAAAAATTGGCTTTCAGTGTGCCTGGACTTTGGTGGGCCAACTAAGCAATATAAATACCAATAAGTTAAACAACAACAACAACGCAGGAGAACAAAACCCCTCACTGGAACGTGGCCAATCCTCTTCAAAGAAGCAAACAGCTGAAACAAAAGAATAATGTTATCAATTCATCTGCTTCTGGGATTGAGTGTCCATTTAGCCCACCTTCTTACAGAAGGTAAAATAAAATTTATGCTAGTCTTTTTGAATCACTGAGTCAGTAAAGAACAGCAGTTCTTTCCCTTGTGAAATATAACTGGTTCTCAGTATTTTGGAAGCCTGTCTTAGCTGGCTGACAACACTGTCTATTCTTTTATGGAACAGGATTTATTTATTTGGCGTGAGTTTTGGAGCGCTAAAGGTTGCAGTATTTAACATGTGTGGCATGTTTGCATTATTTTCTGGAGTGGCTATATTTTCTGCCTGCTCCAAAGTTTCTTGCAGAAGCACCTGGTCCTGGCCACTTTTAGAAACAGGATACTTGATTAGATGGAGCTCAGCTCTGATCCAGTCTAGCAACTGCTATGCTCCTATGTAAAAATGGATTATCACCTAATTTGACTATTTTTTTAAACATATTTTATATGGGATGCCTCATAACTCTTAAAACCACATTAATTTTATTTTACATACTTCAAAGTGACTACAAAACTCATGACGCCATACTATCTCCTTCCTAAAGTAGCTTCTTAGCCACAAGGCAGGTAATGCAACGTGATCAATTAATAATATATTACTTAGCGTTATACAGCAAATTTCATGTATATACCCCTTTACAAACATATAGTACAAATCATGACTCGGTCTGGTGCTTAGGCCCCAAACTACATATCAGAATTCAGTACTTCTGATTTACTATGGCCTTGATTCAACATGGAGCATTTGGAACAACTAAATAGGACTACGCACATGCTTAAAAGTAGGCAGGTGCTTAAAAACCTTGTGGAATTAGGTCCCATATGCTGTCATACACGTCATCTAGGCTGACATTTTCAAGTGTCCACTAATTCTGAGTACCTCATTTTTGGTGCCCAGTTGGGGACAAGCACTTAAAAACTGAAACACCCAAAATGAAGAGACACTTTTGAAAATTTTGCACTCACTTTGTCTCTTCCTCAGTTTCCCCATCTGTAAAATGGGGGTAATTATACTTACCCACCTTTGTGAAATAATATGAAATCCATGCATAAAACATGATTATATGTGTTAAGGGTTATTATTCAACCCCTTTTTGTCAACACTCAGTCCTTTAATGAAGGGCTAGCTTGTACCTGCACAGCATCCAAAGGCCTGCACAAGGATTATGTCAGTGATTGGGGATTTCAAATTCACCACTGGGTCCTTATGTTTCATACACACTTAAGATGTGTATCTTCTAAAGAATGGCTTCAGACTAAGGGAATCGGTATGCTCCAAATGCACATTGCCCAGGCTTAGGGAACGGGGGCCAATGGGCTCTATCTTCTGTGTGGAAATTCCCATGGACTTGAGTGTGGCAGGATCAAGTCCTATCTGAATCTTCTGCTATCTTATACAGACTACTGCTATAGTGCTCCCTTTTGCACATTAGGTTGTTTAATACAATAAATGTTAACACAGCTCTTCCCTTTAAATAAAAGCACAAGAACTTTGTGAGCTGTCTCAGTGGAAATGCAGTCAAAGAGGCTTGAAATAAAATGTATGGCTCTTGCAAATAACAAATCCCCATTGGCCTGAGACACTGCAAATTATACATATATATGTATGAAAAAACTTGAGCGGCTCAGCTTACGTATCCTTTCTAGTGCAGCACATTATGGGCCATGTATGACTCAATAAGGTTTGAGTGGGAGAACCAGACAGCTCCGAATCACTAAGTTTCCTTATTTCTAAATCACTGTTATCCTCATGTAATTGCAGCTCTCAGAGCTATAGATGCCCAGTCATGATGATCACAAATTGTAAAATCCAGAAGGAGCCAACTGGTTTAAAGAAAATCCACAACTTCTTACGCTTGAGGACCCAGATTTACGTAAAAGGAAATTAGTTTATTCATGTTTTAAATCCTGGGATTTGAAAACCATTTCAGTAGATAGCGAGCTCTGTTCCTGATCTGATATCCCAGAAGTTTTGTATTATTTAGCTTTGCTCATTGTTGTTCCAACTGGTGCATTAAGAAGTTGTAGAACCACAGTTATAGAATATAATGACAGTACAATTGTTGTTAAAATAGACTTAAAATGGACAGATATTTTTAAGTGTAGAGAGACGCAAAAGAAATTGCTTCAGACCACTAAGGGCCTGACCCAGATCTTCCATTTGACTTCAGTGGGTTTTAGATAGAAGCCTAACAAAACGTGTTGGCACCTTATATCTTAAAGGCCAACTGAAGGCTGTCACCTGCCAAGAGGTGATTGAGTTCAGATTTTCAGGTGCCTGCATTTCTCTTGCACAGCTGATAATTCAGGTACCCATAACAGTTCTTATCTGCAAGGACTGTATGCTTTAGAGAGTCTTTTATACGGAATGCTGAATAAATCTAATACTCACAAGAGACCTCTTTGAATATAGGTATTAGAATGTAAAAAGGATTTCTGATTGTACATTCCCTTATGGAAAATTCCCCTTTCACTTAGGCTAGTAACCTATCCACTTTGTAGTGAGGACACAGGCTATATCACTTGAGCGTTGATAGTCTCCCAGTGCCTTCCTACAATTCCCTCCCTGTGCCACGAAGGACTGACAAGTTCTCCCATGGTTCATTGGGAAAGAAACGTAGAGTTGGTTGATTTACTGCAACACAAAGAACCCTGGCCCAAGAGGCCTAGCAACACACGGGGAAGCCAGCACTAGTGGGGACATAGTAACTCAGATATGGCTTTGTGGTGTGGCTGCTCATACCTGGACAAGGCTAACTTTGCAGTGGAGACACTGTAAGGGTGAGCTTGTTGATAAAGGCATGTTAACAAAATAGGAAGTGATATAAATTAAACAACAAGCAAACAATAAAGTTCTCTATAAAAATCATGGAATTACGTAGCAGGATGTGTACTAACTTCATCGCTCAGTCACATTCATCCCGTCCTTCGCTCGTCTATATGTTATCTGTTTAGATTGTAAGCTCTTCAGAACAAGGACCTTATCTGCATCTTTATAAAGTTCCTAGTCCACACTGGAAGCTGAAGTAATATAAAATATATAATTAATAAATCATAGTCCACTCTCCATTCCCAGTCATTCTATTCCTGTTATTTAGTGACATTTTGGGGTTTTATTATCATACCCAGACAAAGACAGTAAGACAAAGAAAAATGTCCAAATTACTCATACCAGGAATATAATCTATAAATAGTTTCGAGTGTCTGACTGAGGACCCAATACAACCTGGACATTCTAGGGTAGGGTACTGCTGCTATGGTTATTTGACAAATGGACATGGATCTTGTTTCAGTGTTTCTCCAGTGTATCAATCTCAGTTTAGCTCGATGATGCTTAGTTCGATGGTGCAGAGTGCACAGCAAGCAAGACAGTTTAACTTGTAGCTATCCTACAGGCTTTTGTTTTTTTTTTTGCGGTAAAGAATCTTTGCCGCCGGACGAGGGCAGGAAAAACAAGATCTCCTTGCAGCATCTCAGAAAGGGAATACTGAATTCTGACTCTGAATTTAGTTTTCATATTTTGGTGAATTATGCTTACACAAATGTCCCTGGCCTGTCTCCAGGAATCTAAAATAGAAAAAAAAAATGTTTTCAATTGCATTGCAATGCAGTGTGTAAATTCAAAAGGAAATTAGTGAAGAGACCAGAATAATAAAATCGTTTCTTTAGCTGGGTTTCATTGTATAGGGGATGGCATAATGGAGAATAAATAGAAAACCAAGATGACATTGACTGAAATCCCCCTGCATGGGGTCAACAAATTTCTTGGCCCTGATATTTCTCTCTCTAATATGACAGCAATGAAACTACATTGACTAAATGGAGTTATTCTGGATTTACACCAGTTTAAGTGAGCACAGAATTGGATGTGGAATTTCTTGCTCATTTGTTCTCCCTGTGGAAGCAGAAAGGGGTGTGTCCTATAAAACCAGCAGATTTCCAGAGAGCTGTACAGATCTTAGTGAATCAACAGAGGTCAAGCCAATTTGTGCAACCACACTGGTTCCCAGTCCTCCCAGACTACCTCTGCCCTTTAGCAGTATCTCTCTCACCTGCCAAGGCCTCATGTGGGACACAACACTCAGAATAAAGGGTCATCAAAATTATTAATTAAAAAAACTTAAAATGCTGAATAATACCTTCCTTTAGTGTATATAATTTTCTGTTGCTTCAGTTTTCATTATTCTTTATTTCTGATGTAAATAATTTTCAATTATAGAAGTAAGGGGACATCAAAATTGTATGTTGCATGCAGGTAACTTTGGGATAAAAATAAGCGATGTTTCTCAAAACGAAGAACATCTGAGAGACATGCTGCCAGGGAATCCACTGCCAGCTGCTCTGGCCAGAACCTTTTGTCAGGAGGAAACCCACATCATGGTGGGGCTTGCCATTAACTTACCTGGGAGGGCCATGTGAAGCTGATGGGGATCTCATGCCACAGACAGCAATTGCCCTCTCCCCTCACCCAGTCTTCTACTCCAGTCACCTACCCCGGTCATAGAGTCTCTATACAGGAACTCCTGGTTTAGGGGAATGGTGTCAGGGGAATGGTGGTGCCGAGATGGCACTTCCGTCTTTCACAGCTGGACAGCTCTTCTGGACCCTGCTCACCTGTTTCTACAGAGGCTGGGTGGGCAGTATTTCCTGCAGAAAGAAGGAGATGGAATAGCCAGCTTCAGGGAAATACAACATGAAAGTTAGTGAAGAAATTTAACTAGTGTATTTTATTTAATTGTCTAACAGTCTATTTTACTACTTATGTATTTATATCATTCCATGCATTTAGAGAGCCCCGGCTACAATGGTATCTGGGCCCAGTTTGCAAGCTTTAAAGTGGGAGCAATTAGCATGAGCAAAACAATCTGCTTTTTATGATGGTGAATGATGAATGAGCCATTTCAAAAGATACCATTAAGATTTTAGGTGGATCATTTCACATAGGTGCAGCCAAATCCTTCTTTATCAAAGGGAGAGGCTTAAAAAAAATTAAAGCTTTCTAACAGATGCAAAAGGAGTCTCTCTTCAGACTTGGGCAGGCCAGTGAGTGGGCCTCCTACCCCAAGCCCAACAACACGACCAAAAATAATCACCTTGGCCGGGGCGGGGGAAGAGTTAAAGTGGAGGAAAGGCTGAGTAAGCTCCTGAGCAGCCCTGAGCGCCAGGGGAAAGGGCTGCAGCAGCAGCATAGGGGTGGTGGCGGTGAGAGCGAGGGAAGGGAGAGGCACCCTAGCGTTCCAGGATCTCTAGGCACCACCGTAGCCCATCCCGCCCGCTCCTACACCGCTCCCGCCCCACCTGGGGCCCCCCCGTCCCGCTGCTGCCCCCTGCCAAGGGCAGGCCCGCCGCGGGGGGCTATTTTTCGCCGGCCCTGGAAAGCCAGCGGAGTGGCGGCCGGTGACACGTGAGCGCTGAAGAGGGCGGTGCAGGAAAGCAGTAGGTGACAGCACCGCTCCTCCTTCCCCTTCCCTTCCCTTCCCCGCCGAGCGGCCGGGAGCAGGCGTGCGGCGCCCCGGGGGGAAGGCGGCCGATGAAGGTTAAGGTCCCGGCCGCCGCGCGCCCGTCCCATCGCGCTTGTTGGCGGCCCGGCAGTTCCCCGGGCGGGGGGCCGGCCGGTGCCGAGGGCTGGCGCCGGAGCCGGCGGGGGCAGAGCCGCCGGGCTCGGGGGCTGCGCGCCTGCCGGGGCGGCGAGGCGCCCCGCGCCGTGCGATGATCCGGGCATGGAGGGCGAGCCGGGGGGAGCCTCCGCGCCCGCTGCTCGGCCGCTGAGGGAGGCGCGGGGAGCAGCCGCTGGGCTCCGGAGCGCGCCGCGCCGAGCCCGGCAGGGCGGAGGACGCAGGCGGCCCCGCGGGGCCCGGGCGAGCCGCAGCCATGCTGCCCGGGGTGGGTGTGTTCGGCACCAGCCTGACCGCCCGGGTCATCATCCCGCTGCTGAAGGACGAGGGCTTCTCGGTGAAGGCGATCTGGGGCCGCAGCCCGGAGGAGGCGGAGGAGCTGGCCAAGGAGATGAGCGTCCCCTTCTACACCAGCCGGATCGACGAGGTCCTGCTGCACCAGGACGTGGACCTGGTCTGCATCAACCTGCCGCCCCCGCTCACCAGGCAGATCGCGGTCAAAACGCTGGGTGAGTGCGAGCCCCTGGCCCGCCGAGGCGGGGGGGATCAGCGGAGCGCTGCCCTTGGAGCGTCTCCCCGGTGTGGAAATACCGCGCGTGAGCGTCCCGCACCGTCCCGCAAAACAGCGGGCAGGGCTGGAACGCGCGCGCCGGCCCCGGGGAGATCCTGGCACTGGTCTGTCGTCAGCTCCCGGCCGTCACGCGCGGCACGTGTCCGGTGTCTTGCTAGCGAAGCGCGCGTGTGTGTGCGTGCACCCTCTGCGGTGTCTTTTCTCAGCGTGGGCGGAGGAGAGGGGCTGCAAGATGAACGAAGCCCTGCTGGGAAGGTGGTGTTAGCCAAGCCCAATTTTGTGTGTGTGTGTGGGGGGGTGTATTTTAGGACTGCAACTGGGATTATTTTGTGCTAAAGTTTGGGGTGATTGAAACTGTCACGGTCTTTGAGGTGTGGACGAAGGGGTTCTGCTATGTCATCGGTGGTTTGTGGCAGACACCTCGTTAAGGCGAAACACTGCAAGTTTTTAGGAGGCAGTGTTTCCCTGCATCTCTTTTTTTCAGCGTTGGCAGGAGTTCACTTTTAAATGCTTGATGTTGAGATTAGTTACTCTGCCATGTTAGGGGGTAAAGTTCTGGCCCCCTTGACTTCAGTAGGAGTTTTGTCATTGACAACGGACCAAGATTTCATCCACAGAGGTGAATACCCATGAAACCTGGATGCTCAGCACCTGTCAGGGGCAGGCCCTAATAGTGTCTGAAAGGTAGGTTCAGAATGGGAAAAATCTGTTTCATTATAAAAGGGAGAAAATAATCAGGAATTTTCATATATGCATAGAGCAGAACCAGTTTATCTGCTCACCATTTACTCTCACCACTCTTTGTGTGAAGTGCGAATTTAGCACCTTGCACAGCTGGAAGGTTGGGTCTTACAGAATAAGCCTAAAAATAACTGGTGCTGGGCACAAGGATCAACAGATGTAAAGCAGGGAAACAAGCAGGAAACTATGATAAGAAAGGAAATATTTTTACACAGGAGGCTTAATCAGCATCACATGAAAAGAAAGGACTGAAAAATAGGCATACACTTGTAAAGAGAGTCTTTGGATTTAATTATACTTTAACACATGTAAAAACGGTGGCCTAGATTCTGCTTTCATTTGCGCTAGTGTAAACTGGATTTATTCCATTGATTTCATGTAGGGAGACCAGATAGCAAGTGTGAAAAATTGGGACAGGGGTGGGGAGTAGTAGGCGCCAATATAAGACAAACCCACCGATATCGGGACTGTCCCTATAAAATCAGGACATCTGATCATGGCCTCCTATGTAAAGTATTTTTTTCTATCAAGGTTGACCTTAGTGGAGTTACTCCCAGATTTACACCAGTGTCACTGAGATCAGACTTTGTACCTCTAGTTGTAAATGAGAGAATGTAAATTAGGGAAAATGTGATGTCATCTTTTGAATCGACAAAGGTATATTGAGGTAAACAAATTGGGTAGGGGCCACTTAGTTTCTTATTACAGTTCTGTGGGCTGATTGCCCCCACTATTTATTGCATCATAGTATTACAGTATTGCATTGCTACTAGAAAGCATAGTAATACTAAGTTATCATTAGTGATGTTAATTTTGATGGACATTTCTAGTCTCTAAAGGAAGAGTTGAGTACCAGCTCTAAAAAACTTTAGTTCTCTATTCACAGGCCAGGTATAGTGCAAGCATTTGCAATATAAGCTTTGCCACAGTGTCTTAATATCTCTGACCAGAAATAGTTCTTGTCTTTGGGTAAGAGAACCTGATCATTCTTTATAGCAAGCCTTTGACTTTTTCTCAAGATTGCATATTAGTTATGCTTTGCCTGCCAAATCATGTATTAACGGTTTTATAATGTAGATCTAAATGTCCCAGAGAATGTAAATTACCGTGGAATTAAAAAGACAATGTCAAGGTTTTAGACCTTAAATTTGACCTAATATAAAATTGCTAGAATTTGACTGTGAAAGTCCTGTAGATTCTAAATATTCCATCCCCAGTCCTCCTTAATGCACTACTCCTTTACTAAGGCCTTTCTCTTATAACTGTGCTTGGGTGGACCCGTGTCTTAGTGTGGAACCCCATGGAACAAAATGAGGCTCCACAGATGTACTGGGGGGTCAGCTGCAGGATCAGAGGTTCTGAAGCCAACAAGAAAAACAATTGTTTTGAATGTCATGTTTTGTTCACCTTACGATATGCGCGTGTAGCAGCAGGTAACTAGCAAACGGTATTTCCAGACCTGTGCTGAAATTATTGATGATGCTGGTTTGGCAAAATAAATTCAAGCTACGTTTTAAAAAAGGAAGTGGTGTTTTCACATAACTGAGTGATAGTATCTCTCTCACTCCCATTGTCTATGGGCAACTTGCCTTTCTAGCATTTATTATTTTTAAGTATTATTTTTGTATTGCAATTGCAGGGAAATAGGTAAGAGAGACATAAAATGAGAAAGGATGACTGCATATTAGTACTTCCTTTCCTCAGTCATTTCAAAGGGATCTCTTTGAGAGTGGTTTGATTTCAAACCCAGGCATGAAAATCCTTGTGAATTCAAATACAGTAAAATGACATAGAGAGTGATGAGCCTGAGTCATTGGATTTTCAATTTTTGGAGGGCGGAGTGTACTGTTTCTGAAATAAGACTGTCCATATGATCATTTTCCCTGAACTGGGGAAATGGGTTCAAACTTCCCCTCTGAGCAGGGGTGCCAGTGTAGCCTGATGGAAATTGTCAGCCACTATGACAAAGAAAGTAAACGGGGCTTATCTCTTTTGTACTTTTCCCTTTGTTTGTTTCCCTCTTCACGCTTCACCTTTGACTGCAAGAAACATTTGTATGGCAAGGTAGTTGGTAGGACTTACTGTTACGTAGGATTTAACTTGGTGATTTAGTCTGTAACAAGGACTGAAAACGGTGCTGTCCTGGATTATGGCAGTTTCTCAAGTACTTTCCTATACAGAAATCCATTCTGGTCTATCCTGATGCTGCTGGAGCCCTGTAATGTGCTTTTAGGGGGAGTACATCTTTCCTTTGCCAATTGTATATTTCTTTGTCTTGGAACATGGACCTTTCACCTGCAATAGTAGCTTGTTTTGTTTTCAATATTGAAATGCTTTGTTATTAAAAATTAAAAGCTTGGGGAACTGGATGGCAGAAGGCCTGTGTTATGCCATATTTCACTGTCACCTCCAGGGCCCTATTTACACTGGGAATTTACAGCACTTTCCCCACCACTGCTGGTCTGTTTCTGATGCAGGCCCCTAAGGTTAGATGTAGGTGCAGGTGTCCTTAAAACCCTGGTTTAGACAATGCAATGATAGCAATTCCTGTGCCCTATCTTCACCATGCTTCTCCCATTTTGACCTGCAGGTGGAACTGCCCTTGAACTAGATCAGGGGTCGGCAACCCGTGGCTCCTCAGCTGTGGTAAGCTATGTTTTGCGGCTCCAGACTATTTTTATTTAGTCAGTGGAAGAGGGGGCAAAATGGCTCTTTTGATAGTAAAGGTTGCCGACCCCTGAACTAGACTGATGGCAGGCAAAGGGCTAGTGCGGCTCAGGATTGGGAAGGTTCAGAACCAGCCTGCTTTGGAAACAGACAAAAAGTTCAGTGACCCGTGTGAAAGGAGTTGGTAGTCTGAGTCCGGCTTTTATGTGGAAAAAAAATAATCAAAATCCCTGGGTCTTGGTTCCTATCTGTAAAATGGGGACAGTAAAACTGCTTTTGTCTGTCTTGTCTATTCAAATGATAGGGTCTTATGGGCAGGGACTGTCTCTTACTCTGATTGTACGCACCTTGCGCAATGGGAATCCAGTGTTAGTTGGGGCCTCTGGACATTAGGATAATGCAAATACCAAAATAAAGAAATAATATCACAATTAGGAGGGTCCTGTGGCACCATAAAGACTAACACATTTATTTGGGCATAAGCTTTCATAGGTGGAAACCCACTTTGTCGGATGCATGAAGTGGAAACTTCAGTTTGGTAGGCATATATACACAGGTAAGGATGGGTAAGTTACATCACAGTGAGGAGGGCAATGAGGTAAATATCATAACTGGCTTCTTTTCTGAAGAAGAAAGATCAAGGATTGAGTGGGCATGGAAACCTGTTCTAGTATGCAATATGAACTCTCTTCTTTCTCACTGCTCTTGACAAGCGTGGGGTACTTGCCCTAACTTGTTTTTATGTTCTTTTTCCATGAGCTGAAAGCAATTTACTCTTCCTGTACTTGCCTACAACTGCAGTCTGAATGGACTCTGGGTCTGACACAGTCCTAATGCAGGATGGGAGGGGTAGGGCAGAGAAGCTGAGATACAAGGACAATATGCTTTCAGGGCTCTTGTTAGCATTCAGAACTGGAAGAGTTGCTCATCCTGGGAATCTGATTTTATCCCTATGGAAAGAGTGCTGACTTTCTACCCAGTTAAAAATTGTCAATACACGAATTCTGGCAAAGTATTAAATCTGATATTCCTCAGTCCTTGCCTGAAACTATTGTGTAATATTACTCATTGTGTGCTGCTAAACAGCTGCTACATTATACCCACTGACGTATCTGATGTGGCTCCTGGGAAACCTGCTTAGATTCCATCTGTAAATTTAAAGGAGAGTTGGATCATTTCTCTGTCTCAGCTGGAATCCACCCACTGTGTGAGTGCTGATAAACCATCCCTGCCAGAGATGACTTATTCCCAGGACCCATGCAAATACAGCTAAGGAGCCAATGTTTTGCGTGTGGAATGCATCTAGTGTCAGATATTTTTTAAATACATCACTGGGGCTTGCCCTCAGCTCCTCTTACAAGGTCTTTGCCTCCTCTCCCATCTCACCTTATGCAGATTAAACACTATGTTATGCTCTAAATATTTACACTATATTTTTTCAGGAATATACTCTAGACATTAATTAAATGTTTATATTGCAGTAGCACCTAGAGACAAACCAAGTCAGGACTTCATTCTGCTAGGTACCAAAATATTGGCAGCACATCTATCCCAGAAATAGAGCTAACTTCAGTGGTAGTGAAGTGATTCATGAATCTAATCTAAAATTAATTTGCACCTTCTGTTATCCATTATACACGCATAACTCTGTTAAGCAATTGCATAGTTGTAACTGTGGTAGAACTTGATCCATTTTCTGTAAAGAGGTTTGGGATCCTTTGGGATGAGAGGCTCTATTAAGGTAAACATCATAATTATTTATTAATAGCAACAGCATAATTATTTATTAATAGCAATGTATAGATCTGTCCTGCTATAGTCAGTATAAGAGATAGCAGCAAGGACATTGAGTAGAAGATCTTGTGCTTGGTAAACAGATGACTGTGGAATATTAAATATGTCAATCATATGGCAGATGAAAAAGTTAGGCAAAGAACAATCCACCTTTAAACAGCACCATCAGGAATAGTTGTGAGTGTTACCCATTTTGCACAAGCCACCTACTAGGAAATCAAAGGAAACAATACATTGCGAACAAACAAAGCAAACAATATGTACATCAGCTGTACATACCCAATATCAGCTGAACAATGTGTATTACTGAAAAAGGTAACTGACTCTTTTAGTGATATGTGATCCAGTCATGCAGTCCTTCAGCTTTATCATTATTCAAGCAAACATCCTACTGGAATACAGCAGAATTGTGCCCATGATCTTGTAACGGTGCTGATTTGCTCAGGGAAAATACTACTGTATATGACCCATATGGTAGTCCTGGCTTGTGCTTGAACCCCAACAACAACTCACTCTCCTTTGCGTCTTCTCCTTTCTGTCCCCTCAACTCATGCTTACGTCTCTGGATTTCCCACGTTGTCCTGTTTTCTCTGTATTTGTCTTTGACATGATCTATGTTAAAGAATTTTAGGGGGGGGAAATATCCTATTGGTGCTGCCAGCAGTTCTGTTGTCCTAGGAGGAGCACTGGTGAGTGGGAGTTCTAGAGTAGACAAGGCATTGGCATCTTGCACTGTCTAACTCACTTGGTGTTAAAAACATGGGAAGCTGTTGGAGACTTCTCTACATTAGAGAATTACACCAGTTATAATTGAAGCAGTTGTATTAAATCAATTTAAGCACAGTTCACTGAGCCCACTCTAGCCATGCTGAATTGGTTTGATGCAGTTTTGTCCAAACTAGTGCTGTTCCACACCATTTCATTTGCAATGCCCTATGGGTACCTATCCCACAGTTCCTGGCTTAGCTCCCAGAATTCCAAAGGCTTCAGAAGTCTACCAGGGCAGTAGCAGGAAAAGCAGTTGCACTGTTTCAGATAGCACCCATCCGCACTGGCACTAAACCAGTTTGGATGGAAACAGTTTTGACTGATGCAGTCCTTAGACCTGCAGAAACTAGTCTGTACCAAAGGGATTCTTAGTCCTGGCTTACACACACATTTTGTACCAATATAACTATTTTGGTTAAGAATATGGTTTTTTTACTCAAATAGTTATACTGGTACAACCCCTTATGTGAACTTACTTATACTGATATAAAGGTGCCATATTGCGCATTTCCCTTTCGTATGGAAATGAGCTATTCCAGTATAAGTACTTTTATACTGGTATAACTGTATCCATGTTACCAGGGTAGTTAAAGCAGTACAACCCTGCTGTAGTGAAAATGGTACAACCTGTGTGTAGACAAGGCTTTAGAATGCTTAGAAACTGGTTGGTGCATTTGTGTGCATGTGGTCAAGAGGACCTGATTCTTTATTGTGAAGTCATTCACATCCGTGTAAAGTCCATGTAAAACCATACCAAGTCAGAATAGTAGCATTTTGTATGACTGCAAATGAAGGCACAAAGTGTTCATAAATTTTACAATCAATTGCTTGACCACACTTTAGTTCGTTATGAAATATACCCAAGAGACCAAGTAACCGGTGTCAGTCAGGTTTATTAACATGGCACAGGAAAAAGGTTCTATACGATACCAGTCGCCAAAGAGCCATCCTGTACAGCAAAGTTATATTCGCCTTACGCAGAAGGTGTGTTCCCAGAGTTACACATTTCAGCTGGGATTCTTTCTATGATGATTTTACAAGTTACACCTCTTTACAGGTCACTAAACCCCAACCCATCAGTTTGTCCCAGTTCCGTAACTTCCTGTTCTGTTCCTTTCTTATCTTTGTTTTGGATACTAGCATTCCAGGTACTGGTCTATGAAGTTACTCTCCTAGCTTGTATTAAGACACAGAATGAATGTATTTTGATTTGGACAAGTTTCCTATCTGCTTATGCTGGATGCTTACTTCAGCAAATCCAAGGAATTATGGGTAGCAAAAGTGAATAGGATTATGGTATAGGCCAGTTTAGGCTATATCCCTGTTGCAATATTTGTACTTTATGTTATTAGTGCTTAACACATGCTAATATATGTAAAGTGCTGATAATACATATTGTTAACATGATATATATTTATATGCTTGCCAGTATATATGAGTCAACAAAAGTAACAGAGGATCAGGCCCAAAGCGTTTTACAAGCATTCTAGGACATTAGACGTATTCTTAGAACAAGTACATTTCTCTAGTGTAGATAACATATAGCACATTCCACCCTGTCCCTCCCCATTACCACTGGGGTAGCTGAGCAAAATTACTATAACTGATGCTATTTTTGTTCCAAAATTTCTAATTTAGCCAAGGCCTTTGAGTATGCTGTCACTGCAAATTGAAGGTATGGTTGTAGCACAGCTCAGCATACCATGCTAGCTTCAGTCTAGCCAGAACAGGACTCTCAGTTGTCGCGAAGACATGGCAGTATGGGATTTCGCATAGGCTAGCAACCTGAGTATATACCCAGGGCCTAGTGGACTTCTACTGGGGTGACCGACCCACCTACAAGCTTGTGCCACCACGCCTTCATTACTATTGTTACTGTGCTAGCTAGATTAGAGGTAGGGCAGGTGTGCAAACTCAAGCTACAAGCATACCTTTGCTTGCAGTGAAGACATACCCTATAAGGCCTTCCCTGTACACTATCACTTTTTGCATGATTGGTTGAGCACTAGTCCAACTCCAAAGTTGTTAGCAACAGTGGCAGTACTAATGTCCACAGGGACAGACTTTTCTCCCTCATCATCATCATCATGGCCAGAAGTTCATTGGTTGTAGATCAATGGCATGAAAAGTCTTAATGTAGATGTACCCTGGAGTCTAATCTACACTAGGGAATCTTTTCAACACATTCCCACTGTCACAGTTCCCCCTTGTGGTTCATGAAAGGCACCCACTCTAGATTCCCAGCTTCCCAGCCATCAATTATCTTGGGTGGATACCCGTGTCTCTCTCTCACTCCTGACTGAGGTTTTTCCAGGTTGGACAGCTCCCTACCTATATCGTGATATTCCCAGCAAGCCAGAGTGCCTAAGCAGGCCAATGTCTCCGCTTTGCTTTCTCTTCAGTGTTTATGAACAGAGTAATTGCCCACAGTTATAAATGACCATACAGCCCTTTCTAAGCAAGCACATTTATTCTTAATGTGAAAGCATTACACAGAAAACAGAGAACAATAAAAGAACCTACACACATGCTAATAATCTTAGCAGAAATCATCACCCCAACTCCAACAGGGACTCTGTCAGTACTTCAGATCCCACCAAGGAGTATTTTCCTGTGGTTACAAGTTCATAACAGCCTCAGTTCAAACAAGCACACCCATGCATAGGTTAGTCTTTCCTTTATACAGCCTGGGCCTTTGATCTTCAGATTCCAGGAACGGGTCATCAGAAGACCATGGTCTTTGCCTTAGGATGTAGGTCTAAAGACTGGGTTTTCATGTAACCCGGGGTAGGGGTAGGGGGAATTTTCACTCACCTCCCCCTAGATATTTCCCAGGAAATCCACTTCATACATAGTATCCCAGAAGACCTTTCTTCTATGCCACATTGCTCAACAGAGTCCTTTGATAACCTTTACACTGAATACAATGGACTCCAAGATACTTCAACTTAATTCAGCAAGATTTTTCCAGGATATTGCCACATCTGCCACACACACCATTGCTAACAAGCGTGCACCGGCATTAGCAGCATTGGGAGCCATAGTTTAGCTGGCTCTTGGACTTGTTCTGGGTGGGTTTATTTGACAGGATGCTGAAAATGGCTGCTAGAGCCAGAAAGCCATTTAGACTTGGGCTCCCAGTGGTGCTAATAGAGCGTCAACTGAACTGATGTTAACTATTTTAGAAATGTTTGGTAAGATACCTTAGTGTGGAGAAGTCTTTAGGAATCACGGTAAACAGTGATTCGCTAAACTGGGGCAAACCATGTTTGCCTTGTCTACACTTAGGGCCACTGAGGGTGATCAGCACCAGTTTTTAAATCAGGTATTATTTGCATAGGCAGGGACCTCCTTTATCTGTGTGTCTTTTAAAAGTATGAGCACATGGTCAGTGCTAAGCAAAATAAATAGCAACAATACAGTATAATGCATGTCTGTTTTGTAAATCCTTTTTCATACAAGCTGCATCACAAAGTGTTTTATTAGTTAGTACTATCAAAAATTATAGCAGAGATTGTTCTCAGTTGTTATTCAACAAATCCTAAGGCCCTGTTTACACACAAAGTATGCTGGCATAATTAAGGTGGCACAATCCTAATTGTGTGGGTACAGTTAATCCCATCTAAAAGTGCTTATGGTAGTTTATTCTCATATGGGAAAGGGAATAAGCTATATTGGTAAAAAGGCACCTTATTCTGGTATAACTGGGTCCTCTCTAGGAGTTGTACTGAGCTAATGGTTTTGGTTAAAAAAAATCACCCCCTCCCCTAAAAACATTATACTGGTTGAAAAACTATATATAAACCAGGCCTTAGTTTACCCAGATATTTATCTTGCTTGCATGGTCTTCTGCCTTCATTCTGAATTTATGGCCACTCCTCACATCCATTGTAATGTTAAATTCTCTAACCCTACTTCAGAAGTTTACCTCAAAGGATTTTTAATTCATGTTTTGGAGCTCCTGGGCATAGTCATACAGATAAAGGACAGTACATTGTATTTATGTAAAAGCTCTGTAGATAAAGCACTTGTGCTGTGTCTTTGATTTTAGTTTTTGGCAGAATTCTAAGCAGTAGTGTAACTAAGCAGAAACGTATAGATAAGTGAAACAAATGACAATCCCTTTGAAAATAAATTTTGAAGATTTACAAGCTCCCAGCTATTCCCACTTCTAGCTCTCTTTCTTTTGAAAACACTTTGACTCTTTAGAATGAAGTAGTTTTATAACATAGGGGATTGCTTTGATTTGGTGGACATCCACTGAGGTAGCTGGCCCAATGCAGACCAGGTAAACCTCTATAAGCTGTAAGTTGCACAGGTGCTGTTTACCACTTCTTGAAATTCAGGTAAATTTCACTGGTTAAAATGGAAGATTATTGCAGTTTATTATCCTATAGGGATTCACACCCATGCAACTAATGGCACCTGGACTCCACTGCCTGAAAATCAGGACAAATCCCTGGGATAGATGAGGTTGGTATCTTCCATTGAATACTTCATATTCTAGCTCATCTATACAGCCAAGACCATTCAGTGTTATCATCAGTTTGGCACTATATTAACCAGGATTTGTTAACAAATGATCTGGCTTTCTTCAAGCTGAGGATGAAATCACCACAGCAGAAGCATTTTTCCTACTTATTTTTCATATTGCAATAGCTCCTAGAGGTCAGCAATCAAAGATCATAGTCCCATTGTAGTGGACTCTGTGCACTCTTGTTACAAAAAGACAGTTCTTACTCCAAAGAGCTTCCAGCCTAAGGTCCACAACATGTTTTACTGATTTAACCAAATTGGTGCAACTCTTTGTATTGACACTCTTAAATCGCTTTAAGACGTGTCCTGTACAGATTTTGTACCAGTATAGTTACATTGATTAGGGGTTATGGTGCTTAGGTTTTTAATCATAAGAGTTATACTGTACAACCCCTAGCATGGGTGCAGTTATACTGGCATAATGCCTTATACCGGTATAGCTTATTCCCCTTCCCATATGGGAATACACTATACCAGTATAAACATATTTATATAGTGGGGGGAATGGGGTTGTACTGCTTAGCCATACTAGTATAGTTACAAAGCAGTGCAAATTGTATGTATAGACAAGGCCTAACAGTGCCTTATATTGATTTTGATAAATCAGGCAAGTTCATATTAAATGGCCTCAAATGTATATTAATAGAGATTTTTATGTGTTGAATTAGAAGATTAAACTCAGATCCAGGGTGCTTAATCTGATGTTTTTCACTAGCACTGACCTCGCTTAGCTAAGCTAAATAAAATGATCTTAAAAAACACAGTTCTGGTACTTTACTATGATTTATAGAGCCATTTAAATAAGCTAAGTTGTTCTGTTTCTTTCATCTTTTACTCCAGATGGGATCTTCCTCCAGGTACAGCTGACTTTTTCTTTCCACCTGCATATACACAGTCTGTTAACTAATTGTATTGAGTCTTCAACCCATATGCACACATTACCATATCATTTGAGTATCCTACAGTCGTTAATGAATGTATCCTCACAACATCTCTGTGTGGTAGGAAATTGTTATTGTCTTCTCACAGATGGAAAACCAAGACAGTGAGACTAATTGACTTGCTTAAGGTCACACAGGAAGACTTTAGGCAGAACAGGGGATTGAACAGCTCCCAAGTCCTAGGGACCCTAGCACCCTAACCACTGGACCATCCTTCCTCTAAGTTCGAAGTTTCAAACAAGGTTGACGACCAAATTAATTCCTGATATAATTCCACTGATTATAGGGACTCCCTTCTTTGTGCAAATTATATATGAATAGGAAGAAAATAAAAAAATTGTTTACAATACGCAAATAATGTACTGACTGCATATTGTCTAAACCTGTCTTTCCCTCCCCACTATTGTCTGATGTCAAACAAACACCACGCCCCCCAAAAAGCTCCCCACACCTAGTGTCTAATGAACATTTTGGAGGAAGGATGTCCGTGCCATACATTCAACAGCCTGTATGTTACAACCTGTCCCTGTCACCTTTCTGGTGAGTGGACCCATCCATAAGATCCCATATACTCTAAGCCCCTGGGGTCTGGGTAATAACTGGTCACTGTTTCTGTATCTGGGTCTCTCAGGCACATTCCCAGGTACAGATTCCATGTCTGACCCCATTCTTGGGCAGTGAGACTCATCCATCAACCTAAGAGGCCCCCCACCCCAACAGTTGTTTAGACCCCACCTGGCTCTGGGAGCTCTAGCATATAGTTCAAGCGTTCAGGGACAACGTAGCAGTAAAGCAAGGAACACAGGCTTAACAGAACAGTTTCTTATCCACACACAATTTACTCATAAAATAGCACAAGTGTTATACATTTATGGAAAACAAATTCCAGAATGCAATCCCCCAGTCTGATCTCACCACTTTTGAGAAACCTGGGTTTGGTCCAAGTTCTCACACCACCCAGTTTTTCCTGACTGCTTGCCCTGGTCTTTTTGCTTCTGGTATTGGTTAGCTTCCCTTGGTTAGAAAAGCAACACTTTTAAAAATTAACTCTGTTCCATTTCTCCCATGTGCTTCAAGCTGGGGGAGGTCCAGTCCCGGGCCTTCCATCAGTTTCTGTATAGAGACTTTCAAAGTCAGTGGTCCTACTAGATGTCAGGCCTCTGCTACAAAATGGATGCTGTAATCCACAGTGGAGGTTACAATTGCAAATGTTCACAAAACGGAATTCACAATTTTCCAGGGACACATCCCCCAGTCTATCACACCACTTCAGTTAAGCTATGAGAGCTCACAATACATGTACTCTGAAAAACCTGCACTCCTCCTTCCTCCAGGTACTGCCAAGATGTCCTCCAGGGAAGGTCAGACTTGACATACTGGATATTTCTAAGGGAAAACAAGAAGAAGAAAAAAAAATGGGTGAGGAGGGCAGAAGGTCAGGAACAGTTTTTTAAAAAACCTTTAAAGCCTTTAAAAAAAATCCCAAAAAACCTCACCATAAATAAGAAAAAAGGATCACAAAGAACATAAAAAAAATTGTAAGTTCCTTGAGGCAAGGACCTGTCATGTCATCTCTGTGGCACACATATGATGATGTACAGAACAGTTGAATTTCACCTGGGATGGATTTGGCTAGAAGGCTGCAATCCTGCAAATGCTTATATACATACTTAACTTCAAGGACTTCAGTAGACCCACTGAAGTCAATGTTAAAGGTAACCATGATTGTAACCCTGTTTGCAGATTCAGTGCCTAAATGTTTACAAAAATTGACGTCGTATTTTCAGTGGCATATCAGAATCATTTTCCAAAAATCAAAACATGCCAAGCACAAAATTGCAAGACCATGCAGTGACTGCCAAGTTATGTATCGAATGTGATGCAGAGAGATTTGCTGAAGTGAAAGCCACAAATCCCAGTCCTATTACCAAAGTTGTATTAATATTTTTTCCCAGCAAATGGGTGATCCCATTCTCTTCAGATTATGTCATTGATGATGGTCCCTTCTGATCTTAAAGTCTATGAGTCACCGAGGGTCTCATTTGGCCCACAGAACATTACTAGTCTCAATACATGCAATGGGAAGAACCTAGTTTGGCTGTCAAGTTGTGGCGACTTTGGAGGGGTGGAAGTTAGAAAGACATTCAGGAGTTTATAGCCTTTTTGAACTTGCTGGGTATATTTGATGTCTTACAACGAAGCCACAGGGAGCACCCAGGACTAGATGCTGGGAAACTAGGCATTGAAAAAAGAAAGCCAAGAAACTGGCAACCTGCACCTGCTAATTATGAGCGTAGTGGAGCTGACATAAGGGGCCTCGTTTCTGTTTGAACACCAATGGTGCTTTTTATAGCCCTGCTTCTAGGTTATTGAATTTGCCTCTGGTTTATCAGGCATGCCAGATTTTGGACAGAGTTCTGCAACTGGATCTATGGGGGTGGAAGTGACCACATCAAACTCAAGCCCACCCACACAGATCCAGTTGGAAAATTGGGGCCGTAGATTGTAAACTCCCTGGGGAAGAGACAATTACTTCCTTTATGTTTGTACAGCACCGAGCACACAGTTGGCACTCAGCAAATGACAGTGAGGAGGGTTACTGAACATACATAGCACACAGGTCTGAGCACCGTGCTAACCAGAGAAAACCAAAACATGCTCCTGCCCTGAGGAGTTTGCAAGTGAGGTTAATGAATGTGAGTAATGAATGCTGGTAATAAGAGTAAACAATTATTTGAAACCGGGAATAAAATTCTCCTCTCATCTTTTACTGTGCCACCTTTTGACTACCGGATAAAACTTGATGCCTTGAACCCCACATTAGCACACACAGCTTGAGTCTGGCAGACAGAAAAAAGGTCATAGTTTTGTTTTGTATTTTTATGTTTTCCATGGTTTATATCAGCAATAAGGACCTATGAGTCTGGTGCTTCCTTGCAGTGAATGGTTGGCAACCCTTAGTGCTTCCAGCTGATCATTAGTCGCCAGGCAGTGCCCAAAAGAGAGATCATTATTGTATTAATGAGAGTCCCTGGGGTGTTAGGCTCCACATGTATAAAAAAAGCTTTATTCAGACAAACTTTCAAAACTTCACACTTACAATGGAGTCAAACAAGAGCAGATAATGAAAAAATAGTTACCCTGACTGCTCAAATGACATTGCTTAAAAATATAAAGTGAATTAAAAAACTAGCACATTCATATTGTATCTATCACAAAATTAAGATGAAAAATGTCCATTATAAAAGTGCCTGGAAGTTCCCACCTCTCATTCCTTCCTCAGTCCAAAAACAACATAATTCTACAGTTTTATATGGTGAGAAAGAAAATAATTTAGGGACAGCTGGAAAGTGTTCAGTTGATATCAACAATCCTGGCTGAGTTAATGCATGTTAATAGATATATAAAATGTGCAAAAGAAAGTCAGTGGGCCAGATTCAGATCTCCACTACCTGGTGTAAATCCAGAGTAGCTCTACTGAATCAGTGGTGAGACTCCAAATTTACACTGGTATGATTGAGATCAGACGATGGCCTAAAGAATTAGAGTGGTAGCATAATGCAGACAGCAGGACAATATCATCTGAGTGGGGAAACTTCTGTCTATTTAGAAAATTACTTGCGTCTCGGTCTGACTCTGCAAATCCTTGCTTACTTCAGTACTTTTGATGCGATAGGTTTGAAAGTTGTTCAGCAAGTGAACATGATAGAACCTGCAAATCTTCTGTGAATAATTACTTTGTGTGAAATGGCTTCGTTATTTAGCATTGTGAAAGGCATTTTGCAATGCGATGCTTCACAATGCCACGACGGGATGTTCATTCCAAGGGTATGAGAATTAAGCAATAAGAACAGCCAGATTGGATCAGACTAATAGTTGATCTAGCTCCGTATCTTGTCTTCTGACAGTGGCCAGTGCCAGATGCTTCAGAGAGAGTGAACAAAACAGGCAGTTTTGAATGATCCATCCACTATCATCCAGTCCCAGCTTCTGGCAGTCAGAGGCTTAGGGAAACTCAAAGCATGGGGTTGCAACCCTGACTACCTTGGCTAATGGCCATTGATGGACATGCCCTCCATGATCTTATCTATTTCTTTTTTCAATCCAAGATGGTCAAGGATGGTCAGAGATGCAACCCCATGCTCCAAGTGTCCCTAAATTTCCAACTGCCAGAAACTGGGACTGGATGATGGGATGGATCACTAAAAGTTGCCTGAGATACAACTTTATCCAACTGCATGAGAAGTTAGAATATTGTGGTAGAGTTCAGTTATTCATGATATAGTCCAGTTACCAGGACTATAAACTGACTAGGCCAGCAAGTTCCTACACATTTTATTACCATTACACACAAAGGCCGTAATCCTACAGTGAGATCCACATAGATGGACTGACACTGATTTCATTGTGCTCTGTGCAGTCCAGGGGTTCCCCGTTGCAGATCAGGTCCTATAACTACATGTTTTCTTTTGTGCTGTTATCTAATTTCAGGTTAAGTAGAGGCCTGCTTAGTCTTTACAGATTTGCTGTATAAATTACACTGTGCAACTGGTATTTCTGTGAGGAGTTTTGAACTACCATTAGGATGAAGCAGAGGAATATAATCCTACAATTTTTTGCATGAACAGTGCCTTGCCAGGGCACAGGCAGACATGGCTAAGGAATGCTGGTTTAGTTTTGAGCCTATGAAACTTAAATATAGGAGTGGTTATAGTTTTTACAGTATGTCTAGATAGGTACTGTGATCAATATAACAGTATTCCAGGCAAATTTCATGGAGGTAAGATAAATCTTATTGAATTACATTTAATATCTTTGGGCTCCATTGTCTCAACAAAGCAAATGTTTGGGGGATTGTATGGAGCTTCTTTAGGAGGAAGAAGGATTTATGTAATTTTTGGGAGATAATGTGAACTTCAAAAAAGACTGTGCTGAACAATACACCCTGTGCTAAAAGATAAATCATATCTGCTGTAGTGGAATGCCTAGGAAGTACCCCACTCAGAAAGGAGAAATACGCTGGTCTCCACCCAAGAGAGATGGCAGCTTGGGGGCCAGAAGCGTGAGAGCGAGTGCCCTTGCTGGACCAATAAGGGGAAATACAGATGCAGTTGCCCTGAACTGTGATAGGTAACATACACTGAGTTGTTGATCAGCAGAAGAAAAAAACCTGACATGTCTTATATCTCATAATGCATATGAAAACAATGTGTACACACACATGCTGTCGTATAACTCCTGTGCACAGATCTGTTTGTGTGGGAGAAGTCAGGTTATCTAACTTTTAATCCATAAGCACAGATTTGCAACTGTAGAGCTAGTTCTCGCCTAAGCCTGAGGCACAGGTTCAGTTGTGGCTAGAGAGTAGAACTATTTTTCTCAGTCTGAAATTAAGGTTTGTTTATTAGAGGGATAAGGTGAATAAAGTAATATCTTTTATTGGACCAACTTCTCTTGGTGAGAGAGACGCTTTTGAGCCTATACAGAACTCTTCTTCAGGCAATCTCAGAGAGAATGTGCAGAGATATTTTGACATGTAAGTTGCTGAGCTCTCTCTGTCATAGTCTATGTTTATTGCTTCAACCCTTCTTCTGTCAGAGATAGAGAAACTGGACATCATGCAGCTTACTCCATGTGCTCTTTAGGATTAGACCTTTAAAAATAGCTCCCAAACACTCTCCTGGGCTATTAAGGTTAGCATTTCAGATGAATGAAAGGGCCTAATCTGCTGTCCTTGGCCAGAATTTTCACTCCTCACAATGTTGTCTATTGTGCTTGTTGGACAATACTCTTCATCCTAGAACTGGCATAATTTCAGTGGTGCTGTATATATTTTGGGCCAGATCCTCAGATGCTGTAAATCAGCATCACTCCATTATTGATTTCAAGACACCAAAGATACGTGTTTATACTAGTAGATGAACTGGTCCAGAGGTTGTAAAGAACTCTGATCTTCTGGGCTGAAAGATACTACATAAATGAAAAATGTGATTCAGCTAAAACTGTCTCTATGCCAAGCCTTTGTCTAACTCCAAGATGAGGATACGTGAGAAGAGTAACTTCTGGTTGGTCAGATCTGACAAAGTGGGTTTCTGCCCATGAAAGCTTATGCTCAAATAAATTTGTTAGTCTTTAAGGTGCCACTGGACTCTCATTGTTTTGCTAAAAACAGACTAACAGGGCCAGCCCTCTGGAACTCATTACATTGTAAGTATTTTTCTCTTAAGAAAAAAGATTTCTTTTTATAGACAAAATGAGTAATAAAAATAAGTAGCATACTTCTACAAAATCTTCTACCTAAGGATCTGAAAGCATTTTGTAAGAATGAATGTTGCGTCTCAAGACCCTATGAAGTACAGATACAGTAACAGAAATATGGCAATATTAACTAACTCACTCATGGCCGCAAAGGAAAGTGATGACAAAAATAGGAATATAATCTAGGTCTCCTGATTTCCACACCGGTATCTTAACCACAAGACTCTTCTTTCTCCCTAATGAACAAAACATCAATAGAATTAGCTGCATTAGGTCATGAACACAAGGTCATTCTAATGTCTGAAAGACAGACCTGTGTGTTACCTCCAGCCGGGCTGCTTTTCAAGAAGCTTTTATAGTTGAAGTAAAAACTCGGAAAGGCTACAGTCTCTTGCATGTTGAAAGTGAGCTCGGTACTTCTCTGAGCAACACCCCTTCCTGTTGGTTATGCGACATCTTTCAAACTGATTGCAGTGCAAACCATTTAGGGAGGCTGGATCATGGTTGCAGTGTCAAAGAGGTTAAAAATGAAGGAAAGGTTGAGGGAGCCTTATGGGGCAAGCAGGTAGTGCTCCATGTGGGGAAAAAAAGAGTAAAATATAGAGTGGTGTGAAGATGTGAATGTGCTATAGGATTATATTTGCCATTGAATATTATTTTGTTGATTATTGCATGTAGTCAATCCCGTATTTGGATCTTATTTCATGGCTGCTGTAAAGATGGTATTAAATGAGCTTGCTACGAGCAAGGATGGCTCTGCAGCTGGGAGATGTGCGTTTATTTTTAATTAAGTTTCTATGCTGTTCAAGACATGATTTGGTCTTTTCTGTGCTCGGAAAGCTCTCTCTCTTCATTTGCAAAGTAGGCAGTACATTTATGGGCAGATCTGAGCAGCTGGTATGTTGAAAAACAAACAACATAATAGCAAGTAAGTGTATAATGCTGGTTGCGAATACAAGCTTGAGCAAAAAGCTCTGCCAACACGAGGAAATCTGCTGCTGCAGTTAGAGCTGCTCCAACGTTAAAAGATGCTAAGAATCACCTCAGGGTATTTTCCAGTGCTACAGAGCTTATGATCTCATTTGTGTTCTTTTTTTTTTTTGGCTAGTGTTAGGCAGAAAAAAACATGCAACAGAGAGGGACCAGAGCAGTCACAGGGCACTGGGAAGAGGCATTTATAACATTGCCAGCTGCTGAGCTTGAGGTAATTTACAGTCACATCATGCCATGATTGTACTTTTTAATGACTTAGCACAAAATAAAACTGTGGCGAAAAACCCTATTGGCCACACTCAGCTTCCCTTTGTGGATATTCTGTCCATTTTGCCAGTTTGATAAACAGGCAGAAGGGCACCTAGATTAAAGACATTCAGCTCACATTAGATTTAAAGGAAGACTGCAGTGTAATATTAATGATACTCTAGTCACTGTTTCTGATTACAAAGGATGTATCATTAAAGGTTCTTCTGATGTATCTTAATTATGGTCTTGCATCCACTCCACCATACTGAAAGAGAAGAAGAGGGCCAGCTTTTGATGAGGAGTTACTGATACACAGTTATGTTGAACCTGCTATGCACAATGGTCTTCAATCTGGCCCTACGTAACCAGATAGGAAGTGCTGTTTTGATAGCTTGCTGAGATTTAGGGAATATTTTGTTGGAATGCATGAGAGCAGGAATTCTCCATGTGGTATGAAGAATCCAGTTGCAGAAAGACACTAGAAATTGGTTTAAAATTAGAGCGTACCTTATAAGGACTTTGAAAGCATACTGCTTTCACATGCATTCAAGCGTCTTTCTGACTACATAGTCGGTTTAGGTTTCCTGCTGGGAAGTAGAAGACATTCACACTAGATTTATGGAGCTGGTGAAACAATGATATATTTCTATATTTTAAATCTATTTAGATTCAATAGGTAGAATTCTTTAATCTAAGTGACAGAAAAACAATAAATAAAAAAAATATGTTCAGAGCAGGAAATTCTGAGCACAGGAACTAGGGCATATGGATTATAGTTAGAGTAAAGAAATGTGCATGTTCGTTAAATATATTATTTTTATTCATTGAAGATATTGTATTAAAAAAGAACTATACAGGGCAAAATTCCAATAGCCTAAGTCACATTGAATAGTGTCTCAATCCACAAATAATCCCACTGAAACTAATGTCTTTATGTATGGAGTAAGGAACTACTAAATGGGATAAGATTATCAGATTCTGCAAATCCCTTCACTTTGAATGGTCTAAAATAGATGTCAGCAAACAAAAATATAAGTATATAAGGATCTGCATATACCTTATGATTATTGTGAAATTTATGTAGATTGATTATGCATATGAGGCGCCTAGCACCAGAGTTCTGGAAGCTATATAATTAACAATACTGCAAAGTTATGCATCAGTAATTATGTAGCATCATTTATTTTATTTAAAAGAATGTTTAAAAGTGACTTGTAAAAAACAAAGACATTATTTTAGCATGGGTGATAAATCTAAATCCTGTACATGAGACCTGGACTCTTCAGTCCCTTATTGTATTGGTCCAGCAGGAACCAGGAATGCAGTAGTCCACCTGTAACTCCATGAGCCTTCCTCTAATGGTTAACAGAATTGGTCCTTTTTCCTTTTAAGGCCTTCTCTGAGATTAATGGTGCTTGCCAGGAGTTGATTGGGGAGGGCAATGAGGGGGAAGGGACTGGTTGCAATGCAGTACATCCTCTTCTTCAGGATCTCAAGCACACTTCCAAGGTGCCTATAGAATAGAATTTTCAGGGATACTTCCAGGGTCAGGTTCCTTTTCTCCTCATCTTCAGGAACAGAAACAAACTGTTGCATCCTTATCCCTGATCCCAGCTAAAACAGCATTTTATACTCAGCCATCACTGGATATTTTCCCATCAAACACATATTTTAATTTGTCTTCTCTCCTTCTACCCCAGCAAAAGTGCCTGGCACTCCCACCCCTGCACTGTCTCAATGTTCTACCTACCAGCAGTCTTACAAAGATCTAGCTGAGGTTTTAAGAAGATTTGAGGCTACAGAACTTTAAAAATAATGTATTCTACTCTGATTAAGTTTATTATTCTAATGCCTAATAGCCCATCAAGGACTAATTGTACAAACAGAACAAGACGATGGTTCCAGAGAACTTATCTGTGGTGTTGTCACCAATCTTTGTATGTTCATTGTGACCCATCCGTGCCTCGGGTAGCCACCTGAAAATGCCAAGGTCAGGGCAGGCTGTAAAAGGAGAGCAGATTCTCTCAGCACTGGTGGGTGACACTGAAGTCAGGCTTCCCAACCAGCCACAAACAGTGCTTCTGATTTCCCCACACTGATTATCAAGAAGCCAAAATACAAATATACACAGCCACCTTTACTGCATTTCAGTCTCTGGCTCCCAATCAGCCACTAGGTCCACTAAAGAGACCAGTTATTTAAAACTATGCTTTTTACCAAAAAGGTTTCTCCTGACCCCAAAGGGTCAGCCACAGTAGCAGATCAATATAAGTTTAGATCTTACCCAAAATACCACACTGCCAGCCAATCCTTTAGTAACTAAAACTAAAGGTTTATTATAAAAAGAAAGAAACAAACTATAAGAGAAATGTTAAAGGATTAAAGCAATCAGACACATACAAATTGATTCAAAAGTCCATATATATCTAGTAAAATTGTGGAGTTTGCAGGCTTGTATGGTCTCTCTGGTGTATATCCAGTACCTGGATGGGTCTCAGTCCTTTGTTTCATGGCTTCAGTTCAGTTGTAGATGAGTTGATCCAGAGGTAGGTAGTGTAACATAAAACAGAAAGCTGAACCCATTCACTTGTATCTTTTTGGCACTTCTCTAGCTTATAAATGGACAATTTTTTTTTAAGTAGGGTTTGCTCTCAGGCTGAGGCTTTCTTGCCAAGTTTCATCTCTAGAGCAAACGTTTATGTTTGAGTTGTAAACCTTGAAAATAAGATAATGGAGTGGAATTTGTAATGGAAATGTATGGCAAAACATAGCCGTGTAATTGGTGCCAACAGAGAACTGTAAAATATCCTTGCACAACAGCAGCCCGTAAACAAATCACAGAGTTTAATTCACTTCTTTGTGTGATTTTTCATATTTTCTTGAGTTGTTGGCCATTCTAATCCCAGGAGAGGGGCAGGGGAGTGGTGTGAGTAGGGATAAAGTGGGATTTGATCCCAAAAGTAACTTGAAATGTAGTGGGAAGAATTTCCAGGGCAAAAGTACAAGTAGTGGCCCAAATCCATTCATAGTATAAGTCTACTGAAGGCATTGGGGTAAATTTGGCTCATTACTTTTATTTGGAGGAGAGGTGCAGCAAGAGGTTTAAAGGGCCCTGTGGTTAGAGTGCAGGCTTAGAAGTAAAAAAATTTGTTCTCTGGTCCTACCTCTGGCCTGGTCTGCACTTACCTTTGCAATTCGGTGGCAGTTGACGGGAGATACGCAAGTGACGTAAATCACTTGCATATCTCCTGTTGACTTTGCAGTGTCTCCTCTGCGCGCTGTCCACACTGCGCTGCGTTGAAGGGAACACTTACCGCGGTGGTTTTCCTGCATCGCTTGCTGGATCGACTAAGCGGGTCTACACAGACCGCTCAGTCGATCCAGAGCAATCTATCTGATGGCGGCGAATTTGCCACCGTTAGTGTAGACCCAGCCTCTGTCTCATATGTGACCTTGAGCAAAACATTTTGCTTAGGTTCCCCATCTGTAGAATGGAGATGATCAAGCAAAGTGTTGTTATAAAACCTCAACATGCCTGGACATTTCTTATCTTTGAAAACACAAATTTACATGCAGCTAGAAAACATCAGCTGCCTTTTGATTTGGAAAGGAAGATGCGTTTGGGTAAAAAGAAAAGCAGGGAGGGAACTTGCTCTGAGAACTGAAGAAGGACACACCTCAGCGGTGAGAATGGAAAAATAAATTAGCAAAAAAAAGTTGAAATGGAAACAGTGACACTGACTTATTGGCTGGTGGGAAACCAACTGAATAAAGCTCAGTAGAAGTGGGAGAGAGTGTGGGCGAAAGAAAGAGTGTTTTAAGTAACAGGATGTACACTGTAACCAGACCGACTACAAACAAAGGGGAAAGGAGGGTCCAGCTAGACAGCTGCTGCTTCTGTGAATCCATAGCTACACTGTACCTGTTGACACAGCCCTCTGGCATGCGGTGGCACTGGCTCAGGAGAAGAGTCACAATTCGTCCTGCTTTCCTACCTTTCTCCAGGTGCAGTGGTATACTGTGGGTCCCTGGCACCTGGGGACCATATTTACATTAGCACACTCCCGCCCCCCCCATTGGTTGCAGCGCCCCACGGGAGGGTCTGCAGGCCCATTTCCCGTTTCCCCCCCCCATTGGTGGCAGCACCCTGGGGGGGGGTGTCTGCAGGCCATGTCCCGCTCTCCCCCCAATGGGGGGGGCATGATGGGCTCTGGTCCCCTCGGTTCCCTCCTTGTGCCCAGTGCAGGGGTGAAGGAGCTGGGAGGACACCCTGGATGCCTGTGACAGTGGGCAGCTCCTCCTAAGAGGGCCTGGCTGGTGCCCCTTTCCAGGTTGGTGCCTGGGGGGCAAGGCCCCTGTCAGTACATCACTGACTAGGTGAAGCATATTGCCTGCCTTCTGCTGGCTCAGCAGAGGACAAAGCAATGGGGAGCAGGGTGGAGCTCCATTTCCCCTCCTCTGCTAGAAGCAGAAGAACTCCCATCTGCTTTAGCTGGTGTGGTGAGAGCATCCCCCTCTTGTTTCAATCTACTTTAATGACTGTGGTTCAGCTCTGCTGATGGGCATGTTGTGGGGGAGAATTGGAGTCAAGATTCCACCCAGCTTCCAGCCTCTTCCTATCCCCTCCCCACCTGGGTAAGCAATAATTAACGTGCAATATTTGGAGATATTCATACAATCCTTCCATTCACACACAATCACCAACTCACTCTGGGGAGTGAGTTGTACAAGGCTTAGTGGGAGTCTGAGCTTGGCACAGGCTGCTGGGGTTATCTGCTTGTTCGTTCACAGCTCAGTAATAATAAAGATCTCAGATGCAATCAGAGTAGTGATTTAGTTTTACTCCCTTTGGAAATTCCCTGTATTATTGTGGAAATCAAAACATCTGCTGGAAGCATCCCTGGAGAGACCCACTGATTGGCCCCATATCTGAGCCTGGTGAACAGCCCCCAGTGGATTTGTCTCCTTTCCTGACCTTGCTCCCTGCCGTAGTTGGTGGAGAATACCTTGGTAGAACTTGCAAGGGGGCAAGTTCTCTAATACTGATATCTCTGGTTTCTTAAGGGACTGAGTAAAAAAAGAGGGTAATAAGAGAATCTCTTTTTAAATACAGAAATAGGCTAGTGTCAGATGACGTGCTATACAAACCCCACACTGGGAAACCAAGGGTTAAGGGCTCATTCTGGGCCCAGCCAGCATTGCCCTGACACATCTGCAACTAATGCTCCATCAGGTGGAGCACTTAGAGAAAGAGAAAGAGAAAGAAAAAGAAAAAGAAAAGGGGGCTCGTGTAGGTGGCAGAGCTGCAAGAGGGATAGTTTTGCAGTCCACATCCTCAGCAGTAGGTCTTGATTCTGGTATAGGTGAGAGCATGTAGACCCCACCCCTGGAATGCCCAGAAAGGGGGTGTTCCCCATCCTTACCTGCTGGTGAGGCCTAGGAGCTGGGGGTCTTCTCCCCAGAGCCCCTCTGCCAGTCATAGATTGCAGTGTGACCACCAGGCCATGCACCCCTACTCAATGCCCAAGGGGGGTATGTGTGCGTGTGCGCCCTTGCATTTCCCTAATCCATTGTGTAGTAAAGTGGGTGGCTGCAGAAGTGGGCAGTCTGGCATGGTTTGGTAAGTGCTGGGGGAAACCTCCGGAACAAAGGGAATCTGGCCCAACTGCTGCTCTACATTCCAAATGCAATGTTCCTATTCTGAGCATGGAAGCAGCTGCCCTGTGAGTTTGCCATTGGGGCTGCTCAGACTGTAACTACTAAGGGGATCAACTATGAGGTTAAGGGAGTTCTCTGTCTTCTCCAAAGTACTGCTGAGAAAATCCTCTCCTTTGAGGAGTGAAGCCAGGGTGGAGGCACATGGATACAATTGCCAAAGTAAAATATAAAGGGAAGCTTGGTTTCCAGGGGGATGAGCCACTGGCAAAAGCTCTTTTTCAGAAAGCAGATGAGGAAGCATTTGTCCTCCCTGGAGGCAGAGAGAGTGGTAAGGGGTGTGATTGATTTCAGTGGGAATGGGAGAACCCTTAGAACCTTTGAGGTATCTCAGATTGGGCACCTGAACATTGAGGTGCACAGGATTAGTGAACATTTCTGAGAGGGAAAATGCTGGCCATGAGCTTTTAGTGATGCTGATAGTGAAAGGGGTTAAGCAGATTCCTCTTATTCCATTTTCCTTGAATTTGCTCTAACCTCCTGTCAAAAGAGATTGCGCCAGGGAGATCAGACTCACAGTTTGAGGCACATAAAGAAGTTTTGAGAAGACAAATTGATTTATCTGTCTGGTGTCACTGACTCCATGCTGAATTACTGGGTACAGGGCATAACAATTAGTGGTTTTACTCCAAAAGAAAATGCTTTTAGTTCTAAAACTGCTGCACTCTGAGTAAATCACTGTAATGGTTAAAGATGAGGGCTGAGTCTACCCTGGAAGAAAGGGGAGGAGGAGACTTCATACATAACATAACAAATATTTAAAGTTAAGCAGTAAATGTGTGTAAATGAGGCAGTAAATGTGTGTTCCAGCAGCAATAAACTGAGGTGTTCGGTAAGTTGGTGTAACCGAAGATATTTTTACCAAGTACGTGTTCTGCACAGTTTCTGTTAGGTTGGAAGTGCTACGCTTCAATTAAGTCTCTGAGTGTATTTATAAATGTATGTGCTATCTTTCTCCCTCCTGAGTTGGTTGCTGTTGTGCAAAGGAGACCCGCTTGAGGTGTCATAATAATGAGGATGCAGGGGTCGATTAAGATTAAAAGGGGCCCAGAATCACAATAATTTTGAGGTCCTCAAGGACAGTGCCTTTCTTGTAGACACACCTATCCTCTTCCCATTTGACTTCTTGACCTACTTCCTTAGTCATCCGTGTGTTACACCATTGTCTACTGTTCCGTCCCACTGCTGATACCAGGCTCCTGACTGTGTGTCCTTGACTCCAAGGACCCGGGAATCCTCTATTAAACAGCCCTGTGGGGGTGCATCGAGAACAGGAAACTTCTTCTGTGTTTTTCAGCAATGGTGCTACTAAAGCTGTATGCCTACTACCATGTCAAGGCGTCTTTACAACCATGTCAAGAAGTGGGTTAGATGGCATCCTAGTTACAATGCTGTTAGTAGCACCAGTGCAGCATGAACTTATTGCTGAGAAAGAGGTAATAAATTATCTACTGCAGATAAGGCCCGTGTATATGTTATCCCCACTGGCTGGCCAAAAGGGGCTGACGACTGGACAGCAGCAATATGTTGTGATTCTAATGAGCATTTATATAAGTCCTCATTCACTGCTACCTTGTGAATAGGAGTGTGTAAAGAATAGCCCTTGTCCACTGAAGTCTTCTTTGCTTTGGGGGGGTGGGGAAGCGGGCAATCTTTGTGCAGTGAGCATTCTGGTCATGACATGAGCCATCTTGGTAAAAGAACACAGCCATTATGATCTGACTGATCCCCAGCACTACCTGTCAAATGAAGTAAACAAATAAATAAAGCCACGCTAGACAAAGAACCGTTCATCTATAGGTGAAATATCTAGAGAAACAGTACATTAAAAAATGGGTTAGCTGCTGAAATGGTTAAGACATAGTTAAAGCTATGATAGCAGCCTTTAACTACCTGAAAAAGGGGTTCCACGGAGGATGGAACTAGACTGTTTTCAGTGGTGGCAGATGACAGAACAAGGAGCAATGGTCGCAACTTGCAGTGGGGGAGGTCTAGGTTGGATATTAGGAAGAACTTTTTCACTAGGAGGGTGGTGAAACACTGCACTGGGTTACATAGAGAGGTGGTGGAATCTCTATCCTTAGAGGTTTTTAAGGTGCAGTTTGACAAAGCCCTGGCTGGAATAATTTAGTTGGGGTTGGTCCTGTTTTGAGCACAGGGTTGGACTAGATGACCACCTGAGGTCCCTTCCAACTCTAATCTTCTATGATTCTATGAAAGCTAATAGGCTGCAAACTCCCCAATTCACAGCTCTCATGCACAAGTTTATGAACCACAAGAGGGGGGAACCAAGCTAGCCCTAACGGTGACTTGCTTAACTTGACCAAATGAATAGCTAACTCTTTCCTGATATGGCTGTTTCTGTAGCTAGCATTACTTAGTATAACTGAACTGTGCTTATCTTGGCTGCTTTTTATTTATTTTTTCCTAATGTGAAATATTTTGGATTAGATAAGATTTACAAGGAGGAGCAGATATTAAATTTCAAGGTCTGCTACTCCTACTGCATCAGCTTACTGACATATCCCCTGAGGTCAGACTTGCTGGGAACATGGCCAACATGAGATCATAGATTTTGGGGGGGGAGAGGAGAGGAGGGACGGTGGTAATATTTCATCACTTCACCTCCCGTGATTCTGTCTTAGTGCTTCCCTTTCATGCAGCTTCTTTACTATTTCATTTTTTGTCATCCTGCATGTTAAGAGGGCGGCAGCATTAGAATCTAATGATGTATATTTATCTGCTGGCTCATATGGTGATGGAAGGTACTACATAATACTTCAGCCCTGCCTGTTTCATTCCTGAATTGCAGGTGCTTCCCTGTAAACTAGCTAACTACCTTTGATCTTTATTCTGCTGTCACTTACAGCTATGTAAATCAGGAGTTACTCTGAAGACAGTGGAGTTACACCAGTTGAAACTGATATGAGTGGAGAATCATGCTTCCCTCTCTTCTCTAAATATTCTTGAATATCCTAAACAGAGAGTGAGAAAAGAGTTAATGATTAGCATAGGCAGTTTTGGGATACAGGATGCTGTCTAAGAGACTAGCCTAATATCTTGAAAATCATTTTTCTTCAGAGACCACAAGCTGGACTTGAAGTAGGGCCCTAGAGATTTATAAATACCCGGAGCATTATTCATGAAGTAGTTGATCTTGTACCCTTTGTGAAGAACTACACATACACTTTACCTTGTTGATGTGCTCTCTGTGGACTGCAATGTGGCTGTTTCTCTAGCTACATCCTGTATAGATGAATTGTTCATTTTTCTAGTCAGGCTTTATTTATTTCTTTTTCTTTATTTACTTGTCTGTGTGTTTGAGGGGAGTAAAGAGGGGAACTGATATATTCAAACTGATTTATCCTTGTTTGTATGGTAGATCAGGAGTTGATACAGAAGTTCATTCAATTTCTCTAATGATTAGTTAGTATTTTTATAAAATAATAATCAGTGGGTACTAAAGCTTTGCTGTGAGTAAATGCGAAGTGAATGGGAGAGAATGCCAGAAGATCAGGATGGATGGATGCATGCGCACACCCACACACCCTATCCTTGCACCCTCTGTCTCTGGCCATATGGAGATTAAAGAGTATTAATATTCATTAGAAGCTGTCAGTCTAGGCCCACCTGCTGTGTTTCTGAATCATAATCTTGTCGAAAGCATACCACACCTGGCAGGAGTTTATGGAATCCAATTAACGGGTTTATGGGGTCAGGGTAGGAGATGTTACTGCTTAGCTGGCCACAGCCCAGCCTGGTTACTAGAGTGCACGGGTGAGGGACCATTGTAGCTCATCCTGGCAGTGATGCCATTAATATGGAAAAGTGTCTGGTGAGCTCTGCACAGTGTGCTGTTTCTTCTTGCGGCATCTTAGTACAAGGAAACTGAGCAGCTATAGCAACATAAATCTATAGAAGGGTTTTTTAGGTGACTGAAAGGAGGAAGAACTGTTCACTGTGCTCTCTTCCCTTACCCGTGGCGCTCTATCTCTCAACCCACAAACTTCTTTGTTGGGCTGACTGCATCATCTGAGTGATTTTTAATCACTGGACAATGCTTAGATGATAAGGCAATACATGATTTCTCTCTCTTGCTATTCATTTCTTTACCATTTAAGCTTTACACATCACGGGATACACGGGATGTACTTGTTAATATCTTGCAGCATAGTACAGCAAAATGTACTCTGACACAGTAGATCAGATTAACCTTGCCATTAGACTGTATTCTACTGCTGCGCGTTTAGTAGTATTTATTTAGATGTGCATGTTTAGCAGGCATAGATGTGCTTTGGTATCCCCAGTCCCAGGGTGACTGAGCTCTTGTAGCAGTCATAGATCACTGCAAGGAAATAAGAGCATTTAGAGGGTTGCCATAGTCATAGTGGACTGGAAGTACCTCTGTGGTTGCATTATGATGACAGTACTGCCCTGGTCATGTCACATCATAGGCGTAAAATACTATTGGCTTAGCAGGGCTATAGCTATTCATATTTGGACATATTTCTCAGAAAAACTAAAATGCATAGTATTTCTCCCTAACTCCATTAAATTATTATTGCTTCAGACATCCATAGCAATTTGATATGGAAAAAGCTTATTAGATCATCTAGCCCATCTCCTCGCCAGTGCAAGGTTGTTCCCTGCAATGCATTTTCTGGAGCAGTCTAGTTTTTAAATATCCTAAACCATGGGCTTCCACCTTTTTTCTTGGGAAATGATAACTCACACTGATGGATCTATCAGCTGAGAAACTTATTCTGATATTCACTCTACATTTTCCATGTCTTAATTTCATCTCACTACTCCTTGTTACTCTTGCTATACCCTAAAATATTTATAAGAACGGCCATCCTCCATCTAGCCCAGTATCCTGTCTTCTGACAATGGCTGTTGCCAGATGCTTCAGAGAAGGAATGAACAGAACAAGGCAATTTTTCGAGTGATCCATCCTCTGTCATCCAGTCCCATCCTCTGGCAGCCAGAGGTCTAAGGAAACCCAGAGCGTGGGCTTGCCTCTCTGACCACCTTGGCTAATAGACATTGATGGACCTATCCTCCATGAATTTATCTCATTCTTTTTTGAACTCCGTTATACTTTTGGCCTTCATAACCTCCCCGGGTAATGAGTTCCACAGGTTGATTGTGCATTGTGTGAAGAAGTACTTCTGTATGTTTATTTTAAACCTGCTGTCTATTAATTTCATTGGATGACCCCTGGTTCTTTTGGTATGTGAAGGGGTAAAAAACCACTTCCCTATTCACTTTCTTCACACCAGTCATTATTTTATAGACTTTGATCATATCCCTCAGTTAGTCATCTCTTCTAAGCTGAACAGTCCCAGTCTTTCATCTCTACTTATACTGAAGCTGTTCCATACCTCTAAACATTTTTGTTGCCCTTCTCTGTACTTTTTCCAATTCTAATATATATTTTTGAGATGGGGTGACCAGAACTGCATGCAGCATTCAGGGTGTGGCTATACCATGGATTTATATAGTAGCTTGATGAGATCTTCTGTCTTATTATCCATCCCTTTCCCAATGGTTCCTAATATTCTATTAGCTTTTTAGACTGCCACTGCACACTGAGCAGGTGTTTTCAGAGAATCATTCACAATGACTCCAAGATCTTTCCTGAGTGGTAACAGCTTATTTAGACCCCATCATTTGGTATGTATAGTTGGAATTATGTTTTTCAAAGTGCATTACTTTGCATATATCAACATTGAATTTGGTTGCCCAGTCACCTAGTTTTGTGAGATCCCTTTGTAACTCTTTGCAGTTAGTTCTGGACTTGCATATCTTGAGTAACTGTGTTTCATCTGCAAATTTTGTCACTTCACTGTTTACCCCTTTTTCCAAATCATTTATAAATGTGTTGAACAGCACTGATCCAAGTGTAGATCCTTGGGGACCCTGCTATTTACCTCTTTCTGCTGTGAAAACTGACCATTTATCCCTATCCTTTGTTTCCTGTCTTTTAACCAGTTTCTGAGCCATGAGAGGACCTTCCCTCTTCTCCCATGATTGCCTACTTTGCTTAAGAACCCTTGGTGGTGGACTTTATTAAATGTTCTGAAAGTCCAAGTACTCTATCTACTGGATCATCGTTCTCCACATGTTTGTTGGCCCCCTCAAAGAATTCTAATAGATTGGTGAGGCATGATTTCTCTATACTAAAGCTGAGATGACTCTTTCCCCCAACATATCGTTTTCATCTCTGTGGCTGATGATTCTGTTCTTTACTCTAGTTTCATCCAGTTTTCCTGCTACTGAAGTTAGGTTTATTGGCCAGTAATTGCCAGGATTACTTCTAGAGCCTTTTTAAAAAAAATCAGCATCACATTAGTTATCTGCCACTCATCTGGTACAGAGGCTGATTTAAATGATAGATTACTTACCACAGTTAGTAGTTCTGCAACTTCATATTTGAGTTCCTTTAGAACTCTTAGGTGAATACCATCTGGTCCTGGAAAGTTATTACTGTTTAATTTATCAGTTTGTTCCAAAACCACCTCTACTGACACCTCAACCTGGGACAGTTCCTCAGATTTGTCACCTAAAAAGAATGGCTCACGTGTGGAATCTCCCTCACATCTTCTGCAGTGAAGATTGATGCAAAGAATTCATTTAGCTTCTCCTCAGTAGCCTTGCCTTCTTTGAGTTCCTTTAGTAACTGGATCATTCAGTTACTAATTGTTTGGCAGGCATACTTTAAAAAATTGTGCTGTTAGTTTTCGTCTTTTGGTAGTTGCCCTTCAAATTCTTTTTTGGCCTGTATGCTTTAATACTTGACTTGCCAGAGTTTATGCTCCTTCCTATTTTCCTCAGTAGGATTTGATTTTCAGTTTTTAAAATGTCTTTTTTGTCTCTAACCACCTCTTTTACTCTCTCGGTTAGCCATGATGGCATATTTTTGGTCATCTTACTGTTTTGTTTTGTTTCTTAAATTTGAGGTTAACATACAGTTTGAAACTCTATTATGATGTTTTTTAAAAGTTTCCATGCAGCTTGCAGGCATTTTACTCTTGTGACTGTTTTTTACTTCCTTGTTCTTGTTCTCTTCTTCCTTTCATCCTGGATGTTTACTCCCTTCAGATATTTATAGATAGTTATTGTCCCTCTTTATTTGTCTGATCTTATCTCCTTAAAGATTTTTGCACCGTCACATCACACCCACATTTCAGTGTAATTGCTGGAGTCCCATCTGTCTTCCTACTGCTCAGAGCCTGTCCAAACAGTGTTCAGATGACTGTAACATTCTCGCCATTGGGACAGAGAATCACTATTAAGTTGCACCTTCCTGCAAGTGAAGTCACATCAGATTCACATCTAAGTGGCATAGCAATAAGTAGAAAGTGGTCTATATATCTTCACAGTTGTGCTTCCTAGAGATTGTGGTCACAATCCATTTGCTTTTCTCAGTGCATTTCCAGCATAATGTTCAGGGACTTAGTCCTGCCATGGAATTTGTGCAGTTAAATTCCTGCAAATGTTGTGGTGAAAATGGAGGGGGTTATTATTGAGATGCCCATTGGAACATGGGAAAAGACTTCTTAAGAAAGTCAAAAACTTCATAAGAAAGTCAAAAACTACACAGTCTTTGGAATGACTAGGTTGTGTTTTCGCACTGTACGGTATATGGCAGGTCTGCAGGATGTGAGTGGAGTCTATTATGTCCATTGATCTTAGCCATGTTTGGTAGACAGACAATAAACATGATTTTAAACTCTTCAATGAATGGCACATTCTGTTGCTTGAAAGTCTGGCAGTAAGTCTTGTCACTCAAGTGGGTGATATTTCTATCAGTCTGAGAGCTGAGGGACTAAGCTGCTGATCAGATGCAGCCAGTTAAAAATTAGCATACACTTTAAAGAAACGTTTGTTCTGGAGCTGAAGCGCTGCAGTGTGAAGATAGAAGAGTCTCTTGGGGGGATGGTGGTTATTTTTGTAATACTCTTTCAAATATTAGGCACATACAGTGCTGTGGGCTCTATTTTGAGAGAGTCTGTATATTCAGTCATATCAGGGGCCATGAGGGACAGGCATGATATTTGCACATATAATCTTATTAGTGAACACTTAGGGAGAGGTAGCTGCAATATACTGGAATATAATAAGTACGTGGTGAAACATTGTCATTGTATAATTATGCACTGAGAATGCATATATACGGTTGTACATGAAAAATATAGCACATCATAAAATGTACTCCGTGCTTGCACTATCCTGTATTGGTCTGTTATGGTGCTACCATCCACTGAACTTCTTATCTGATGAGTTTCTGAGCATCACAAAATCTAGTAGCCTGTGTGAAATGGGTCGATGGTCTCAATTCATTTCCTAGGGGAGCGGTATCCACATTGTATAATTTCCACTGTCACTGTTAGTCTTAGCAGGAAAGTGTAGGCCTGCATGAACATATAGAATCATAGAAATGTAGGGCCTGAAGAGACCTTGAGAGGTCATTTTATCCAGCCCCCATGCTGAGGCAAGACCAAGTATACCTAGCCCATTCCTGAGAAGCATTTGTCTTCCCTGTTCTTAAAAATCTCCAATGATGGTGATCCCACAAACTCCTTTAGAAGCCTATTCCAGTGCTTAAGTATCTTTATAGTTAGAAAGGTTTTCTTAACATCTATCCCTTGCTTCAGATTAAGCCCATTACTACTTGTTGTATCTTCAGAGGACATGGAGAACAATTGATCACAGTCCTTTTCATAACAAACCTTAAAATATTTGAAGACTGTGATCAGGTCCCTCCTCAGTTGTCTTCTGCCCAGTTTTTTTCAACCTTTCCTCATAGTTCAAGTTTTCTAAATCTTTTATCATGTTTTATTTCTTCTCTGGACTCTCCAATTTGTTCATTTCTTTCTTAAAGTGTGGCATCCAGAACTTAGGTTGGGTCTGTATTCGTCGCCGTCAGTTTGATGTCTCTGGATTGACTGAGCGGCCTGTGTAGACCTGGCAGCCAATCATTGATAATTACTCTTTGAGTACGGGCTTTCAACAAGTTGTGCACTCACCTTATTGTAATGTCATCTAGACCACATTTCCCTAGTTTGCTTATGAGAATGTCATGTGGGACTGTGTCAAAAGCCTTACTAAAATCAAGATCTATCACATCTACTGTTTTTCCCCCAATCCACTAGGCCAATAACCCGGTCAAAGAAGGAAATTAGGTTGGTTTGGCACGATTTGCTGTTGGCAATTCCATGTTGGCCATTACTATAATCTTATTATCCTCTAACTACTTACAAATTGATTGTTTAATAATTTTGTTCCGGTATCTTTCCAGGTATTGAAGTTAAACTGAATTGTCTATAATTCCCTGGGTCCTCTTTTTCCCCCTTTTTAAAGACAGCTATTATGTTTGCCCTTCTCCAGTCTGCTGGGACCTCATCTGTCCTCTAGGAGTTCTCAAAGATTGTCGCAAATAGTTCCAAGATTGCTTCAGCTAGGTCCTTAGGTACCCTAGGGTGAATTTCATCAGACTCTGTCAATTTTAATACATATAATTTATCTAAATAGTATTCTCATCGTTAGCAATTTATCTGTTTCCACTTTTTGTAGGATTCCTTTCTTGATTTCTCAGGTCATTAAAGAGCTCCTGATGAAGCCGTTTCTGCCTCTTACTATTCTTATCTTTTCTTTGCATTGGGGTAGTTGGCTCTTGTTCCTTTAATACTGTCTTTTTAAGAAACTTTCAGCTTTCCTTTTTCCCTTTGATTTTCTTCCCATGGGACCTTACCTACCAGTTATCTGAGTTTGTTAAAATCTGTGCTTTTTTTTCCCCTTCAGCCCATTGCTCTTATTCTGCTGCTCTCACTTTTTCCTTTTCTTAATATCATAGAAATGTAGGGCTGGAAGGACCACAAGAACTCAAGTTCAGTCCCTGTGCTGATGCAGGACCAGGTAAACCTGAATCAAGCAATCATCATTTCATTATAACTTTCACCCAAATTGCTTTCAACCTTCAGATTTGCAACCAATACCTCCCTGTTAGTCAGAATCAAGTCTAAAATGGCTGTCCCCCCAGTTATTTCCTCCACCTTCTGAAACTAAAAGTCGTCCCCACTACACGCAAAAATTATTAGACATTTTATGTTTAGGTGTATTAAGTTTCCAACAAATGTCAGGGTAGGTAACGTCCCCCCCATTACTACCTGGTCTAGTGGAGACTGAAACTTTCTCATTCTTCTACGTTAGGACAGACTGGTTGGTCCCTCCAAGTTAGGTCACACTGACATTAAACCTGGGTTAATTGGCCAACAGAGATCCCTCTTTTACTTAAGGACATCCTCCTGTGCCAACCCCCCTCCCAAGCTCCTGGCTTAGAGGGTGTGGCTGGAATGCCCCTATGCCCAGCTGATCCATAATCATCTTGTACTGTGTGTTTATACCTATTCCGTTGATAGAGGATTTAAGTCTCCAGGGCTGTCAATCTTGCACTTTTGTCAGCCCTCAAGTCACTGAATAAAAAAGTGCAATTGCCATATTATGAGATCCATATGTGCTCTGTGAAGGATGTTTGGTAGTTAAACCAATCTGGCTTATACAGAAACTCATCTATAATTCAGTCTCCATAAATATGTCACTCTAATCATGCTCACACACTCACCACTCATGTTCTACCTCCCCTGGGTTATTCAGGTCTGACGGTTTCCAAGATCAGACCTGAGTTGTGGCAGATGGCTGAATTTTACTGAAAACATTTAGTTCTCATTTTAGAAAAATACTCCTTGTAATCACAATCATTTCAGAGAGCATCATCTTGCAGTATCTCTTTAGCCCAACTTTAAGTGTATAGCCTAGTTATTATGCAAAATCCGTTGACATTTTTAGTAGAGCAGAAGTGTCTCATTCCCGACTCCAGATTCAAGCTTTGGTCCTCTGCAACTGGAACCAGTGCCCTTCCTCCCCCACTATAGCATTTTTATACTATGGTATTTCTTGCTTTTGTGGGGTGTCGTTGTTAGAGCCTTGATATTAGCTTCAGGCTTTAATTTGCGGTTTAATTGGTACACCCAAGATAGCTTTTCTTAGACGGTACCATACACACATGTGTCTAAACATATGAGGATATGTTTTGAGCGGGGTGGATTGATTTGAATCAAGGCAGTTTAAATCATGTGTGGTAAAGTCATGCCAGAGAGCTACCAAAGAGTATACCAGGGCTGGTATATGGGCCCTCAAGGGTTAAAGGCCCTTCACCCTGCAGGCAGAGGAGAGTCTGCAGCAGGGCAGTTAGAGACACCTGGACCCAATGAAGGGCGACACCAGGTCTATTTAAACCTTGCCTTCCCAAGAGTGGGAGGAGGGAACAAACCAGGAGGAAGCTGCCAGAAGGCTTGGGGTGGCTGGAGGAGAAGGTTCCCTCCCAGACCAGAAGACAAAGCTCCTCTGCAGCCAGGGGAAACAGGGTAGCTGAGGGCACCCTGTCCCAAGAAGAGAAGTAAAGTGCAAGACCCACCAGGGGGAAGCTGGCAGATTGCCACACATGATTTAAATCACCAAGAGAAAATAATTGATTTAAATCAAGTTTTCCACTGATACTGCTTCACATATTTCTTAAACAATGGTGCAAATCTGATCACTAAAACATATTAATTTACAGCTCAATACAGCATTTTACAACATCTAGAAGGGTATACTTGGTGTAATTTTTTAGATAATTTGATTTGTATTAATTTAGGACATAGTACATAATACTCATTACCTTTGTCAAGCTGCAGATGCAGCAGCAGTACATTAGGAATGGTAAGAGCTAAATCACACACACAAACAGAATAGCACTTATATTTTATTAAACTAAATCTTAAATGTTACCTAAATGTTTCACATCTGCAGTTGCAGCAGTCTCTTGTGTTGCTGGCTGATGGCTGTCCTTAAACTTTTTTTTTTTTTTTAAATTTTCAAATTTTATTAACTCTAATACATAAGTCATCTCAACACTAAATGTACGCGGTCGTTAAAACTTCTACAACTAGCTCTCATCTTCCCCACTCCCACTGTCATTTTTATTCATAGACTGAAACAGAAATATGAGTTTTCCTCCTCTTTCAACTCCCAGTCAACTTCCTAGCTTTGAGTGAATAATACCAAATGATGCCAATATTCTCTGTCCCTGCAGAGGAACCTACTGCTGTGAAAGCTGGCTCAGCAACTGAAGCAACTGTTTCAAGGTGCCTGGCTAATGATTTCCACCAATTCCGGGGAGTGACTTTGTTCACAACATCAGTAAACATGTACGGTTTAAATGGTTCTGCTCCAGCCCTGACATTTATTATGACTGGCATAACTAGGAATGATTTTGAGATGCCCATGCCAAGGCATCATCATCTTCAGAAGTTAGGCATCTATCTTTATAACTGGGGTAGAGAATGTTTGCAAGAAAATGAGGTGGAGTTAGTGCTTGATCCATTCGCTTCTTTATTGCCTGCAGTTTAACTTTCTGGTGAGGTATTTCTTTCTTCAATGTCTCTTGAAGTGCCTTCCAAATTTCGACAGAATCAGCAGTGCAGCAACAATTTCTCTGAAGTTTGTTTAAGGCTATGGATCTAGACTTCAGTATACTGAGCATATCCTCTACCTTCCTCTTTAATCCAACGTTAGATACTTTGGATGAGATACTTCCATCTGTTTTATCATGGTTTTCTTCAAAACGTTTTATGAGAATAGGCCAGTTCTTAATAAATTGTTCAAAACAATCAATCTTAGAATTCCATCGAATGTCTTGAGGGAGAATTAGTTTGGATCCTCCTGCTCTCTTCAGTGAAGCTGAGGCAAAATGGTTGTTACGGAAGTATTTTGCGACTCCAACAACATGTTCTTTTATTCCTGGAGAAGACATACTGAAGTCTTTGGCTAAAAGAAGCATTAAACTGGCACTGCAGCCATATGTTAAGCAGCATCCTTCCGTTTCTTCTACGTATCTTCTCATCTTTGCTACATTTGCAGCATTGTCTGTGACAAAACTGCTCATGTGACAACTGAATTTTTGTTCACAGTTTATTACAGCTTTCACTGCCACTTCTTTTAAATATTCTGTTCTGTGGGCATTTCTTGATGTATTTATTGTTTCTGAAAGATATGCAACCCCATCTTCTGTCACAGAGGCACATATTACTGGATCATTATGTACATTGCTCCACCCATCAAGGCTTAAATTGACAAATTTCTCCTCAGTATTTCTTGCACAATGTTCAAGTTTCTTCTTATACACTATATATAGTAACCTTCCACCAATGTCTGTTCTAACAGGTGGAGTGTAGCCTGCTCATAAGGACTCAACCATATCAATGAAGTGTTTATTGTTAACAATGCAAAAAGAAGAATTTGTGGCATAAATGAACCAAGCAAGCTTCCAGTTTTTCTGTGGCAAAAGTGTGGGGGTATATAGGAAGCTGTATGTATACTGAATGTCTTCCCTTTTCCTTTGCAGTTCACTCCACTCTTTCTTTCTACTCTGCCTCCGGCCTTTTCTCTCTGTCTTTAAGACAGTGTCTTAAACTAACTCCTCTGCCTTGCTTGGCCCAGCTCCACCACCAAATAAGTACAGAACAACAGTCCTATCTAGTCTGTGTCTTTCTTGGCACATGTGAATTTAGTCTGCCGAGAAACAAACTGAAACAGAAACGGAAAGCCCAGAACTTTCAAGAAGCAAGAGCTGGTAGTTAGACTGGACAGACTAGAGCCATTAGTTCATTTTTATGAGACTAAGTGTGGGTTTAGCATGTTTGTGATGATTTAGTTGTAACTGTTTTTTAAACGAGAGAGATTTAGAATTTTGTTTATTTAAAAAAAAAATCTGATTTAAATAAAAAAAAATCACTCATTTGTATCCATCCTGGTTTCAAGGACGTTTCGTTGTGAGGCATGGAGACTTGCAGTACAACGTACAATACAGAGCTCTCAGTAAGTAGTGTAAGAATGTTATATCTGTTTACCACAAACAACTTATAGCCTAGCCCTAGATCATCTGAAGCAGCTAAGTTGCACTTGGTGCAGCTCCAGAGGAGATGGGCAGAAGTGGCATTTAGCTACCTTTATGGCATCTTCATTCTGGACCTGGTGAGGGTTGGTCTATTTTTTATTCTGGCTGCCAACAGCCCCAAAGAACCATTCTGGCAGCTGTAGATCAGCTGGACATAGGGCATCCTACCCACTCCTTCTAGGTCAGGAGCTAGGGAGGGCAGTGGCATAGGAGGACTTCCTTGTATAAGGGAGAGCTCTGCTGGCCAGCTAAGTCAGATGTAAGTCTGCTTTGTGCCATCGGACAGCATTCCAGAAACCTGGGCCTGATATATTTAGTGGCGGTGTTTAACCGTTGCATAATGTTGCTGCATTTCAGTGTTGGGGGGGGAGTGATTCCTGTACACACTGAGCCTAATTTTGCTCTCATGGTGGTAAGTGAGCATAATTACGGAACTCAATCGAGTTAGTGGTGTAAAAATGTTGAAACTGAGGTCAGTATCTAGCCCATTATTCATAATTTGTCATGATTTGGAGGCTCTTCTCTAAATGTATCAGTTGTAACTGGCTATTTATGATCGATTATTATCTTTTGTTATTTCCGGGTCACAGATATATACGTTTTTTGCAAATAGGTGCTGAATGTATGTAAGTAAAGTCCCAGTTCAGTGTGTGTTCAGTATGAGGAGGTTAAAATGGAGCTGTGACAAAGCAGTCTAATTAGTACTGGTGAGACACTGATACAGGCTCTTCTCTGCATGAACCACAGAGTCTGACCGTACAACTCTCACCTAGAGATCTTTGGCTCTTTAACTTAAGCTGTCAGATCTTATGCTTATTAGCTGTGGAGGTGCCTGGTTCATTTTCCAATGTATCAGCCCTGATGTTGGCCATCACTGTAGCACTAGTCATGGTATCAGCAACTGATCTAACTTGAGTAGATTACTTAAATTGGTCTCTTCTCTTGCTAAGGGGGGAAGCTGGCTTCCATGTAGTATTCCAGAAATGCAAACACACCGAACCAAAACCACTTGACCTAGGAAGAACAGATTTTGAATACAACTGTTGAAATTCAAAGACTCGGCAAAAAGTCAAAATCAGTCTGTGAAAATTCAGCTTCCCAGTTCATTGCGCCCTGGCTCTCTATTCATCCTTGTTTGATATTTTTTCTGATAACTTTTGTACTCCTCACATCATACCCAAATCTGTGGGGTTTTTCCCCTTTAAAAGTGTGAGGTTTTAGCAGAGCACAGTACTGATGCTGGAACATGGAACTGGAGCAAAGCTTCTCTAGTCCAGTTAAATCCCACCTTTTGCCCTGCTTTACACATCTCAGATCCACTTTAAAAACAAAACAAAACTGGGCCTGTTCCCACTTAACATTTCTCTGTGGCTACCTGATTTGTCTTGATGTCACTAATGAGTTAGGCTAACAATCGTAGTCCTCCAGGTTTAACTTTTATCACTGGGGTGTCCAGAGCTGCAGCAGAGATGGTGCCTATTATGTAACTGGTGTAAAATTATGCAGTGAATCCCCTTCTTCCTAATTACTGGCACTGTAACTTTAAATAGCCCAGAGACAGTAGTAGTCTGATTCCGTCACTCCTGCTATGTGTAGGGAAAAAAACCTTAATCCCCAAATATACTGTGAGTGCTACCCAAATAATAAACAGTCACGCCAGGCTGAGGCTGAGACAGGGTGAAAACTTTAAGAGCTGTTGGGCAGTAAATAATTGAAACGCAGTGGCCCACAGGACACTAACTCAGCTTGGCTCCACAGCCCGTTGAAGTCCATGGGAATCTTTCCACTGACGTCAGTGGGCTTTGGATTAGACCTGTTGTTAGCTATGGATGATCTTTGTCAAAAGCACTCAGCACTGGCCTAAATCTGCTCCCATTGACGCTGACTTCAGTGGGTGCAGAGATAGACCAGTGGCAGACTTCTTTGACAATCCTTGGGATTTAACACCCTCGTTATTTAACAATAATGGGGGTGGGAGGGAGGAGGAATCAAAACCTCCAAGTTAGGTAAACATTTACAAGACATAGAGCAGATATTTTCTCCCCAGGAGCAGCAACTTTCTTGCTCTCGCTCTCCCTCTCCATGTTGGCCTGAGAATCTTCATGTTACAACTCACTCCTTTCCATGTGACCAAAATAGAATTTTCTCTCTGTGGAGATGTTTGACACCAATAGGAGATCACAAGAAAAGTAAGGCAAGTCCATCCACAGGTCACTGGCCAAAGCTTTTTCTTTTGGTAACGGGAATCTTCTGGGGAAATGTAATTGTAGTCTATCAGAATATGCCCTAATCTGGTGCCAGGGAATGAGGTCTGGACCAGAACCCAGCCAGCAAAGAGGTAAACTGCTACTAGCCCTATAATACTATTACTAAGGATTAAGATAATGTCTCTTGCAGGTAGCTCCTCATGAGGTAACAGGAATGGGAGCTCTCATGTAGACAAGGTGTCTGTTACTTGCTATGTCAGCTCTGACCTTTCTGCTGCCGTGAGAGCACAAACTAAAGAAAGTCAAGCCTCTCTGAGAAGGTATAAGGAATTCCGTTCTTTTCTGAGCTCTTGTAAGTTTTACCATGAATAGAGGGTGAAGGAGAGCAGCAAAGAAAGCTTTTAGTGTAACTTTTTTTTTTTTTTTTTGAGAACAAGTCTTCCTGGAAATACATGAGCACAAGAAGCTGGCTTTCCTGCTAGGGCTGTCCGGGGGAGACAAGCCTTTCCCTTCATGCCTTCAAAGTAGTTGATTTAAGGAAAAAGAGTGACTGTAAAGTGAGGACAATGGGTATTTACTTTTGGAACAATGGGCCTGATGGACCGCAAAACATGACCTAATTTTCAGCAATGCATTGGCCTCAGAGCAAACTGTCTTGGTTTGGGATGGAAAAAAGTGCATTATTTGCATGAGGTGATAGGAATTGACCTTTTTTCCTTTCTGATGTAAATCTCCGGTTTGCACTTAGGGCATGTTTCTGTTGGGAAAATGTATCATGTTAGCAAACCTGTTTAACATTTTAATTAACTAACATGATGTTAAACATGACTTAGAACCTATTGCAGACAGGGCAAAAAGTGTTTTAAAACTTAGTATTTGCTCATGGTTAATCCTATGCTCCCTAGTAGGGTTTACCTTGATGAGCTAGCATGTGTTAAAGCTACAACTGCCTTATCTACAGTAGGATTTTAATATGTTAACTAACATATTAGTTAGTGACCACCAACGGTAAAATCTAGTATAACATTACATTAGTTAAAATGTATTAGTACTTGACTAGACTAGGATGAGATGTTCACTAAAACAGGTACTGATTAACATGTTCTAAAAATTCAGTGTAGAAAAGGCAGTGTCTCCTCTAACATATGCTTACTGATTGAGTTAAAGTCTAGCTCCCCTCCCCTGATCTGTTTACCAAATGTTAAAGGCACATGGCCTTGTCAAAACTAGACTTTTCAGTTTCATAGCACTTGTTGGTTAATATGTGCTAAGGTCAAACCTTGAAATCCCAGTTGAGACAAGGCCTTAGTTAACATGCTTTCTAACATGGTGCATATTCTCAGTGTAGACAACCCTCCCTGTGTGGAGCCTGGGGATAAAAAGGAGAGGGGTACAAGTGGGGTGAGAGGGTTAGCACTGACATCAATACTACTTCACTTCCCTCCATTGCTATTCCATTTTACCATGCTCCAAAGATAGATATCTGGAGCCTGGAAGGGTGGTGATGGTGAGAATCATGTGGGATCCAAAGGGTTTGAGCAGCAGCCACTGCCCTTCCATGCCCAGGGATTTAAGGCAATTGGCTCCATGTAGTCCTAGCCCTTTGCATGTAGGTGGATTTCATTCATAACTTCGTAAGGCCTAAAAGACTCTTCTTCCTCATTCATGCAGCGGATGACGTGGTCCTGCTGTTCATCAATGCGCCCATGAAATTAAAAACAAGTTTAGTATTAATCTGGTGATGAAATACAAATGATAAATAACATGCACAGTGTCAAATGACAAGCCACCTACACTAATCTAAAATGGACAAAATAGCTACAATTCTCACTTTGAGGCCTGGCGTTCTTTGCCATGTAGTCCAGGACCTTGTCAACAAATTATTGCACAGGTGTGTATACCACACAGGTATATGGAAAAACATGTAGCAATGGGCCCAAATCAGAATAACTGAAACCCATCTTCACCCATGTTTTGAGAGTTTGGATAAATGGGACTTGGAGCTGAACCCCACCTTAGCTTTGGATTTGAGGTTTGCAAAGCTGAGATCAATCAACCCAAACCCAAGCCCGGTTGGTGCTGGTATCTATTGTACACACTCGCACATGTCCTCTCTGCTGCAGACAAGCACCACACCTATTTCCTCTCAGGGATTGCCAGACATATAGTTTCCTCCCATACAGGGTCATTACGGTACACAAATTCCAATAACCACATTGTATTTGCGCTTTCAAAGTAGTAAGTTTGAGGCACTGCAGTTCTTGGTCCCTGTTTATGCTGAAGTCTTGGCTGCCAGTAGGAAGCTCGATAGGTAGACCTAGGCTAGTGTATTTTTGTTCTTATGGTCAGAGTTTGTCATCAGCTTTTGTACAAAACTCCTATTGATTATGAGAGTTCTGTGCCTGAAACAGATACAATGGTGACGACCATGAGGGTCTGGGTCTCATTTATGGTACATTGTTCTGGTACTGTAAAGGTATCTTAAAATAGGGAGCATGTGTAATTTACAATCACTTTAAGGCCTCTTTAAGGGGTGTAAAGGGCCTTTAGCGTAAATTAGAATCAGGCCTTTAGGGTTTGTCTACACAGTGAAGTTAATTCAGATAAAGGTAGGGTGTGACTTTAAAGCAGAATAGCTATTCCTGATTAACTCCCTATGCGGACACTCTTATTGTGGAATCGATGTTTTAGTCCAAATTAGTTTGACTAAATCCCTTAATCCAAAATGACAATCTGGAGGAGTAGCTATTCCAAAATAATTTCCCATGTAGATAAGTGGTTATCTTTGAAGGGCAAGTACATTTATGTCTGACAATGTGTTCTGATGTATGAGACATCATGAAGCAATTAGTGTTTAGCTGGAACTGCAGGTTAAACTCTGGAGGTTTGGGATTTGTGTGTGTGAAAATGAAATGATTTGGGTGAAATTTTTTAGTTCTTTTTTAGGTCAGCACAGTTTATATGGCCACTTCCCCTTTCTCCTCCCCCCGTTCAAATGAAGCACATGATTAAACTAGTGCTACCACAATGTGTGAATTTTTAGCTGTGACTTCTTTCACCTGGTAATGAACTGCAGCAAGTACGGTAAGTGCTTCTCATGATTAAACAGGAATTAGAAGATTAATGTAAATAGAGGTAGGATGTACTGTATATAGATGCCTAGAAGACGTCTTGTGGTAAAGGTTTAATACGGTGTTTTTATTATGGCGTTGTTGCTAAGGGGGAACTTAAAATTACACATTGTAGGGGACAAGAATTAGGCTAATGTTTAACATTCTTTTCTGTTGCCACCACCTATTTTATTATAATCTTGAAAGCTGGTTTATTGATTGACACAGAAACCAAAAAAAGGAGTGACTTTTTAAAAAAAAGAAACAACTGATTTGGCTGCAAAAAAATTTCTTGGAATCGGGAGTTGTGTGATTTTTTTTTTCTATAGAAAACAGACACACATGCCCCTTCCAAAGTCCTTCCACTTGTAATGTATTTTTGGATGGAATACATTGCGAAAATGGCCTGGAATTAAAGGAAATGTTTAAATAAAAATGCTTTGTATTATTGCCCCCTGAACCTTAATGGATCAGACAGGCATATTGTAGCCTGGCCAACTTCAAGCAAGCTTTCTAAGCTGTAGTTTTGTTTTACATTCTGGCCACTGAACTGTGGTAAAGCTTTTAGCTGGTGCACCCTGAAAGGGTGTTACTGAGAGTTTATGGGCAAGCAGTGACTTTGAGCAGACCCGGCAGTAAAATTTCCTTCTGACCCTTTCTGTCATTCAGGCTTCTGCCAAACACTGAGTCACCAAAGGGCTTGGAAACATCTCACACAGTCAGACCTGGTTAATCTGTGCCTGGTTTATAGCTGTATGTCTGGAAAAGCAAAGAATTTCATTGGTGGCTAGTCCTTTGACATATATACCATTGTCTTGTTCTTAGGGCCTGCCCGCGCTATAAATTCAGCAAAAATGGGACTTTGTGGTCCGTTGGCAGCACAAGTTAGAGAACACCGTTACGGTCCATCTACCCTACAAAACCACCAGGGTTAGGGACTACTGTGCTGTAACTTGGACAGGCCCTATGAATAATTAAATTAAATATGGAAAATTCCTTGCAGGCTTTCCAGGTTATTTTCCTGCTTGGGAAGAATTGTTCCATACAACATTAATTTATGTGGCATTATAATTACCCTATTGTTAGGCCAGGTCTACACTTTAAGTTTACTGATATAAACTATTTTGGTTGGGGTGTCATTTAAAAAAAAAAATACCAAACCAAAATAGTTACACTGGCAAAAGCCCTAGTGTGGATGTGGTTATACTGGTATAAAGGTGATTTATAGCAGTATAGGTTAGACCATTATGGGAAGACGAATAAGCTACACCAGTATAGAACACCTTTATACTGGTATGAATGTGTCTACATATGTATTGCTTTACATATACTGAGATGGCTATGGCACTGGGGTTCAGTCAGCACAGCTACTGGGGTGGGTTTTTTACACCCCCATCGCTGTCCCTGTGTCAATCTAAATTTTAAGTGTAAACTAGGACTACTTAAAGTGGTACAACTTGTGTGTAGACAGGTCCTTAATAATGACTTCAAAACTAGGGCTTTTACTGTTTCGTATTATCTGTGCAGGCATAACGCTACATAAGTTAAATTGAAGTAGGACATTTTTTTCCCCAAATAAAAATGTCCACACAGATTTGTACTAAAATAGCAGAAGGTGTCACTTAAAACTGATTTCCTTGTGTTCACCAGCCCTAAGATTCCCCTATGTCAGGATCCTGACTAGGGCTGTCAGGTTTGACCTGGCTTTGACCTTTGGTCCTGAGGCAGAGAATAGCAGAGGAGTTCATAGTCAAGTTCCAGGCCAGAATCAATACCTAGGATCAGATTTCAGGGTCTGGGTTAAGAGGTGAGGTCCAAATGCAGGTGAGATCGAAGCCAGGAGTTGAAGAGCAGGAATGTTCAGGGTAGCTATAGGACAGAGGTTCTCAAACTTTTTTCTGGGACCCCCTTTGAAAATATTTCAGGCTATGACGAGCCCCTTCCCCAAAGTGATGACCCCCCCATGCCATGCTACCCTCCCTTATGTCATGCCACCTTTACTTCACACTGCTGCTGGGGGTCGCACTGCCTTCAGGGCACCTGGCCAGCAGCTGCTGTTCTCTGGCCCCCCAGCTCTAAAGGGCTCTGGCTGTCAGCAACCTTGCAACCCCTTGAGGGATCCTGACCCCCAGTTTGAGAACCCATGCTATAGGAGATCATTGAAAACTGACGTTTCCTAAGCAAATTTCTATTTTGATGTAAAAGCTGTTTTTATGTTAATAAAAAAAAAGTTTCAAGCAAATTTGGACCAGTCTACCCTCAGTTAAATAATAGCCTCTGATCTGTTACTTTTATCAGGCCAAATCCTGAGGTCCTTATTTAGAGCCTTCTCTTATCGTTGAGATAACTTGAGGATGAGGCCCTTCCACTTCCTTATGGAAAGGGGGCACAGCCCAGACATACTTTTCTTGGACACCGTGGAGGTGGGTTGTGGAGGCAGGCAATGAGTAGACCAGTAGAGGAATGGGAAGGATGGGGTTGAAGCAGGTGCACAGCTCCCTTCTGCACCCAGCACAGCTCACATCAGATACGCAGTAGAGCCAGAGGCTGAGGTGGGAAATCCCCCCATTATGTGGTTTCCAGGGTGAGCCTCAGAAGCCTTGGCTGTGTGGCTCAATTGGAACTGTGCTACTTGGGAGGCTGGTACTGGGGATTCCAAGCTGTTACAGCTGTGTAAGTCTTCCTCATGAACCACCGTGGGTTCACCCTTATTGCCCTCCTTCTGTACATGTCCTAGGGGCCTATGTTTGTGGACTGGCCCCATGTCCTTTTCCATGCTGGATAGAACAGTTAGGAAATAATGTCAGTGAAGAAAATATTGCAGTTCTCCTTCCTGGTTTTTTTAACCCCCCCAACCAACCAACCAACCAAAAAAAACCAAAAAACGTTCCATCAGTTTTTAGTCTGGCAAAACCACACATACGCAATGGGAATTTGCTTAATTGTGAACTGGACAATTTGGCCATGTGTAAGAACATCAGGGTTTTATTTAGGATTTTATTACATATGATGTATTTATAATTCATTAATAGCCTGTCAGTCAAATTTGAACTATGAGCGCCTGATTCTCCATTGTCTTGCCCTTTGTGTAGTCATTTACACTTGTGCCACCATTCTGATTTAATAGCATTTTATACCGTTTGTCCCATATACTGTGTACACACACAGAGAGAGACATTGGACATACAGTAGATTCCAGTTATTAAAGATGGGTATGGGTGAACTCCAGACAGCAGACACATGCTGAGAAACAAAAGAACCACATTCAGAAGGGACTCTAAAAGAAGCTACCTAACTGGTCTGTCTTACAACTTCTTTCAGGTTCTTTAATATGTCTGGTACACCATCTTAGGCTATGTCTAGACTGATGGTGGCAAATTCACCACCATCAGATCAATTTATCCGGATCAATAGAGCGGAAGTGGAGACCCGCTCAATCAACCTGGAAATCGACGCTATTAATCCACCTCCACCAGATGTAGTAATGCTGTGTCGACTGGCGCGCATTTCCTGTCAGCGCAGTGAACTGAAGATGCTGCGGTAAGTAGGAGTTAGAAAGTCGATGGTCTTGACCCGTTGATGGTCTCCAAATTTGGCGGCAAGTGTAGACATAGGCTTAGATGCTCCTGGACTTACTTCCAAGTTTTCCCCAGTTATTTTTGGATCTAACTGGCACATTTGTGAACTGTAACATTCTTCAGTTCCAGATAATTGGTGTGATATTATCTCTCTGTCTAATCACTTGTACTTCCATCTCCCACTGTAGTAGCTGAGGACCTTCCACATAAAGTATATTGGTTATAATGAGGTCCGTAGTGGACTTCATAGTATCACTGGTTGTTCTCCGTTTTCAGAGTGTACAAAGTTCTGCTTTGGGTGGATTAATTTTTTTAAAGGCAATGGGGAAAGGAAAAATGGTTGATGCTGTGAATGATATTCTGGTTCTGGTGGAAAAGCTTCATCAAAGAGGAAGGTTTTCCAGTGTTTCCTAAAGGTGCTTAGCCTATAAATTCATCTGATCTCTGCCTAGAAATTGGATCTCAGCTAGATCTTCTCTTCCTTTCTAATCCTTAATTTTTTAAAAGAAATGATTGTTTCTAAACAACTGATTCTCGCAGTCAAATCCTGACTAATTCATTAGCAAAAGGGAATGGCTTTTGGAAGAGTATGTTTTTCATCGATAGAACAGAGTGAACACTAGAAGCAGTGTTCCCTAAAATAAAATTCCACTCCATATTGCATACTGATAAACACTGCCTATTTCCGATGTATTTGTATCATCAGCGCATTGCGAACGAGAGGGTTTTCAAAGAGGTTTGTTCCAACATTGATGTGCTTCACATGTAATAAGTCAAACTTGCCAGGAGCATTGATTATGACAGTGGATATCGCAATGGGTTAATCCTTCCGATTTGTTTGATTTATGTCCATTTTTTTCAGTAGTGAACATTTTAGGTTTATGTAACAGGAGCTAGTCCTGAGAAAACAAGCCCACCCAGGCATGTCACAACAAATGCTAATCTTTGCCCCTAGAACTATAGTCAATCTGATGCAATGATCTATTCATATAACCCTCCACTTACCTTCCTCTGCCTGCCTGCCTGCCATGTGATGCAGATGTAACTTGCTGTCATTTAAACTTTTGAGAAATCCTGGCAGCGGTTCCTGCAGAATGTAGCAATGACATAACATTTTGTCCTGATTTTCTCTGTCACGTTTAATTCAGGAAATGTTAATACAAATAGTCCTCCAAATAGAAGTCTGTCTTCACCATCAAGTGTTTCCAGCTAGGGAATAAATGCTTCCCTCTTCCAGTTGTGATATCACTTTTCCAGTCCCTTCTCCTTATAACTATAGTCAAAGAAAATGTAATTATGTGTGTGAAATAGAGTCAAATCATTTCTGACCTTATAGAACTGCTGAGAACATGTTTGATAAAGAACTGACAGTCATTTAAAATATGATGCAGATGACTTAGGTTTCTATATAACAATTACTCTATGTAGCGAGGGGGCAGGGCCTCTCTCGGAGACTGACAAGGAGGGACCACCATCCACCCCATGGTGGGCAGAGCCAAGAAGACCCCACCTAGGGTGACCAGATGTCCTGATTTTATTGGAATGGTCCTGATATTCAGGGCTTTTTCTTCCATAGGTGCCTATTACCTCCCACCCCCGTCCCAATTTTTTCACACTTGCTATCTGATCACCCAAGCCACGTCCACCATGCAGGAAGTGGAAGGGCAGGACAGGAGTAGGAAATATAAAGGGTGGGCCCTCCAGCTCAATTGGGAGAAAGCCGTCGGTGGAGAAGGATTTTTCTTGCCCACTGCTAGAGTGGGAACCTGGAGAGGACTCTGACTGCACCAAGAACTTGCTCGACCCACCTGAGCTGCCTGACAACCCAAATGCCAAGGAGCTACTGGGACTGCCATTGGCAACTTACTCCAGAGAGGCAGATGACGACCCTTGATGCAGGTACACCCCAAGGGGAGGGGAAGAAGTAGCTCAGGGCTAGCCAACTAAATTGACCAGTGGTGCAACACTCCACAACTGTTAGGGCCCTGGGTTGGGACCCAGTGGAGTAGGGTGAGGCTGGGTCTCTCTACCCCCTGCCACCCTACCCCTGGTTTGCAGACTCCCCCCACTAAGCCACGAGGCCTGTGTCTGGTGCTTGCCCCTACTTTGAGCCTGCTTACACAGGTGCGACAGCAAGGGGGCATGGCATCCCTCCCAGCTTGACCAAGGAGGGTTGGCCATGTACCCCTGCAATCTACAAGAAGGGAGTGGTGGGCTTGTGGTTAAAACACAAGGATGGAAGCCAGTAGATCTGCTGTTTTTCATAGCTTTGCTTCTGACTGATTTGTCTCTGTCTCAGCATTTTGTATTGCTCCCCGTCACCATAGTGTATGAGTGCTATTGCTATTGCTATTACGTGGAAGGCAAAGTACCGGGTGGACTTCATGGAGTCTCTGATTTTGTTGGAACACTGGTTGCAGTAGGGGCCGGGGGTGTTTTTGGAGGGACGGTAGTGACTGAGGATAAAAAGGGTATTCAAAACTCAGTGTGGGCAACTCACATACAGACACCTTTTCAAAAGGGGCCAGTGATTTCAGGAATCTCAATTTTTGGGCACTCAACTTGAGATGCTTTTGGTTCGACTTTTAAGGAGGACCGAGCAGGTGCCACTGATTTCAGCTGGAGCTGTCGGCTCTTTCAGCACTCCTGAAAAATCATGGGCACCCAAAAGCTAAAATCAGCAGCCTGTCTTGCAGATTTTGACCTGGATCTCATTTTCCCCATTTGTTTAAAAAAACAAACCAAACCAAGCCGTACTTCCCTATCTCACAGAGTATTGGGTGGCTCACTCTATTAATGGCTGTCGGGCCCCTGAGCGTCTCAGACAGAAGGTACTGTACTGTAGAAGTGCAACATGTTTTGTTTGATACTGTGAAGCACACAGCCAGTGCTGTGGGTGTTTTTTTTAAAAATGGAGCCAATAGCGTTCATTAGGTCAAATGACTTAGCTGAATGGTCATGTGACAAACGATTGCTAATGATATGTCTGAACCAATAATCCTTCCATCTAGTTCAGTTGAACAAGCTAGATGATTTTTACTTAAAATTTCCCATCATTGCTAACTCTGGTACAGCTCTTGAAGTCCTCCGTCCTCCTGTTTCAGAGGTAAGGTCCATCTTAGAAGACAGCTACCAGTGGACTAGCCATAGAACTGTCCTTAAAAGAAAAAGTGGATTGCGTTGTGGCCATGGTACCTACTGTCTCTACCTCCAGGTATATAAGGAAGAGGAGCTCTGCTGTACTGGATACCAGCAGAAACTCTGTCATAGCTGTAATCTGTCAAACAGCTGAGTGAGCTGCTATCCTAGAGAGAGCAGAGGAACCCCACAGCCCCGCTGGCATCACCACACCGCATGGAAGTCTGCATCCTAGCACATTCCACCTTCTTGCTCCCAGCCTGCCTTGCCAGAAGGCCGGAGGGGCACGTTTTTCAGTGATAATAGGAGAATGAGACTGTAATAAAGAGCCTTTCATCCTGACACAAAATCAGACTATACTAATTAGTGTGCTTATTTGCATGCCAATACCCAGGATGCTCTTCCACCCCATTACTGTTTTGCAGGCATGCTGGTGTTGGAGCTGTGGCATAAAAGGGAGGGTTTGGTGAGCTGTAAGCTAGTGGTGAATGGACTTATTTCTTTTGCCCTGTGCTCTGCAAGTATAAATGGTGGAGTCCTTTTTGTACTTCTAGCCGCCATAACATTACTGAGTGGTAATTATCTACAGGTGATCAGACTGTAGTTTAAATGAACAAGCTGCTATCCGTCCCCCTTTAACTCTTTCATTTGTTGCTGCCCAGGGGACAATAAAATGAGAGGAGGGTAGGTTTGTAATAACAAGCTTCCATAATCCCTCATAAAATCTCAGCTTTTCCTTTGAATCAGCCAGAAAAATCAGAGTTCTTATAATGTGCCACAGGGTGAAACTTGATGTGATTTCAATGCCATCGTTTATAATTGTGTTCCTAGCTGTGGCATGAGTCATCACAGTTATTCACTGTATGCTGGCAGCCAATGGAGCGGCACTGATTTACATCAGATGAGGATTTGGTCCCGGATCTTTCAAAATCTCTCATGTTAAGACTCATCATTCTTAAAGTTAGGCATTCGAGAGGCAGATTCTACTTCCTTTCCTTTAAGTAAAGCAAGTAAAGTTGGGAGAATCTAAGAGAGCTTGCAGCATAGTGCCAGATTCCACCGTCTTTACTCACACTCCTTAGATGGTCCTATTGGTCCAGACTGAGAACCCTTTGCTTGCCTCGAGTAGTCCTATTGCTTCCTCAAGGACCAGGGTTCATAATTCAGCTACCAAAGTTGATGGGACTATTTGGACAAGTTGTACTTATCAAAATGAGTGATGGCTCCTCAATCGGGTTGTGGGACATCGGTGGGGCTATATGCAGAATGAAGCTTATTCAGTATGAGCACAGGTGGCAAATCTAAACAGTGGCACAGAGTGGCACTGAAGGGTCTGCTGTCACTGAAGGCCATATTGTGGCAGGATTCCCATACAGACCTTTCTTCTCATTAAAAACACCAAAGTTCAGGAACATTTACATGACAATGGGTCAGATTTTCCAAGGGATTTCATTCTCTGAAATTGTGCCTGTAACTTTGCAAGCCCAAGATCTTATGCATACTGCAACTCTGATGTGAAAAAGTGCACGCATAGAATTGCAGATACAATTTTAGAGGCAGTCGTTGAAAATTTGGGCAATATATGCCAAGCTACTCTGTGTGTTTGGAAACGCTACTGTTTTCCTAACGCAAAAGGCTTATACAGTAATTTGATTACATTTTATGAAAAGGGAGTAGATGGGGAATCTGATAGTGATTTATGCACACATTAGAGTCTTGATTCTCCTCGATCAGGAATAACTCCATTAAAGTCATCAGCATTAAGTAACTAATGTAAAACTGGGGTTTAAGAGAGGAGACTCAGGCCTCATATGGCCAGTTGCCTGAGTACTGGATAACCCCAGCAGCATAACATTTTCTCACTGTTTCAGCAGATCATGTTTTAGAGATGAAGTGCTGCAAGAAGCAATTTATGCCTGCTGGTGTGTGGGGAGGAGGGAAATGTACAAGCAATTTGTGGTCTGCAAAAGGTTAATTATTGAAGGCATCCTGAACAATCACTTTAAAGTAGCCCTTCAAGCAGATTTGTTAATTTTATAGAGCTAAAGGGATATTTGCACTGCATATGGCTCAGCTGCTTTCACACACAATCCAGTTCTTCAGTGGACTGCAGAAGACTATACAGGTGTAGTTAAAGGAGTAGAACATCCTTTTGTGGATATAGTTATATCAGTATAAAGGTGCCTTATAGCTTATACCCTGTCGGACATAGGAATAGCTTTACCTTTATACCACTAAAACTGAATACTGTATAACTAGATTGTTTACCAATCACAAGTAAGCCTCGTGCTTTGGATGTTAGGGCATCTGTAAGCAGCAGTGACAGGTTGGAAATATGGACATACAACGCTAGCACCTGATCATGCAAGACTCTTTAATTCAGTGGGAAGGGAGGGCATGCAGAATTCCAGAAGGTGGTCAGCAGGGTGATGCCATTGAGCGGCCATTGAGTTTGAGTGAGTGTCTCCATTTTTGGATGCCTAACCTGAAATGCCTTGTCCTGATTTTCAGAAAGAGTTGAACAGCTGATGCAGTTTGCACTGACTTCAATAGCTAATTGGGGTTTCTCTTCAATAGCTTTCATTGCTTCTGAAAATTAAGTTGAAGGGGTCTCTAGTTGCACCCAAAAACTGGGTCCTACAGAAGGAGAAGCTGCTTTTAAAATTTTTCCCCTTATCTTGCAGCTGTGGAAATTACCTCACAAAGGCCAAACCTTTATAGGAACAGCAACTATCAGACGGAAGTTAAGTAACTGAAGCAAGAAGTAATGTTTGCATTACTTTGAGAAGTTTGAATACTTTTCCAATTTCTTTGCATTGTGTGATACTATCCATTAAGGCTTAATTAAATTTGTGTGGGTGTTTCTGATCTTTGAGATTTGAAATGACAATTGCATTTTCTAGAGATGCTTGGTAGAATTTTGTGCTCTCTGTATATATGAGTATCATGTCGTTGACTGATGAAATGCTACCTCCGCTGAACTGGAATGGGGCAGCTGTTAAATAGCAGCGCAAAGCAACACTGTACAACAGTTGCATAAAGGAAATGAAGAATACCATATCCAATTGCAACTATGGGGGGATTGTAGGTAGGTCTGATGTAATTACCCATACTGGAGTTTTGCTAGCACAGTGAGGCTAACACATCCTTCCTATTGCTGGAAGAGCCACAGAATCTTTGAAGACCACAGGGGTAAGGAACACAGTTCCACACCTTCTCTCAAAGATGGCAAAGAGGAAGCACATTGGAAACACATGCAGCAGTGTTTTATCTTGTCATTCTGTTCATTTCCTGGAGCATTACTGATATTTGTGTGTTATCTAGTCATCCCTTCCTGATGAAAAGAAATATTCTTGTCCCTCCCATGTTATCTCTTCTCTGTTCTAGTGTGGCTTCATATACCAAATGGTGCTGAGTCAAAAATGATTCTGCTGTCTTTCACTACTAGGAACTTTTTATTTCATTTCTTGTGACCTGCCCTCTGACCCACATAACACAATAAATGACAGGCTGGGAAAAACTTGAGGCTTACATTGATGTCTGTAGTTCTGATCTGAGTCCAAAACTGTTTCTGTGGTTTCCTGGCACTCATTTCTTCTATCTTGTTAAACTAAATCAGGCTGTTCTTACCGCTTTCTTGTTTCGTGTACAGCATTTCTCTGTGGTACATAGTTTCTCTGTTTCCAAGACATCACTCAGAGAAAAGGAGGCCGTTTCTGGTGTATAGTCAAAGAACATTAATACCTATGACTCTCTTTCTCCCTGTTCCTTTTGATGTTTATCTGTTCTTTGCAAACCTTTATATATACAGCAACGGGCGGGAGGGAGAAGCATACGTAGTTAGCCCTGGATTATGGTAGCATTTATAAAACACTTTATGCTTGTGTAGGATACATTCCTTTGCTTTCTCAGTTTTTAAGGAGCAGGGCTCTGTTTATTACAAAGCAGATCAGATTGAAGAGGTCCATGATCTAAATGTATTTGTTGTTGTTTATATTTCTCTAGCATCTACAAGTCCCATTCAAGATCAAGGTTGTATTGTATTAGGCACTCTACAATTATATAAGAAAACACAGATCCTTCCCCAAGAGCTTATGGCCTAGTTGGGTGTGAAGGAGGGAGGGTGGGGGGGCATGTTAAAAATCAAGTGAAGCAAAGTCAATTAGATCTTAGTGCAGAATTACTCACTGGGTGAAAGAAACATTGGGGAAGCATTCTGGGAAAGAAACAGTGAATGTGTGCAAGTGTTTCAGTTATTCCAATGCTGTATCTTCTCATTAGGGTTCCTTTCAAGCAGTGCATTAGAAATAGCCTATAAACAATGACTCATTACAGGAGGAAAATAATGTTACCAAAAATCTATTTTAAAAATATGTGCTAAATCATCAAGAGAGTCAGACTGGATTTCAGAGCAACTGCAGTTTGAGCACCACACGCTTCCAGTAGCAGAGAATTTTACAAGCAAAGACAAGAACAGATTAAAAGCCCCTTTTCCCGTGAAGCTTTTGGGGGAAATCTTTTTTGTCTGAAAAAAAGGAGCCAAGCCAGTAGTGTCTGGAAGGATACATACTTCCTACTGAGACATAAATCACTTTTGTTTCTGTCAGGGAGACGTATTCTGGGAACAGTCACTGGTGACTTGAGCTGTAAAATGGTATTGTGATGGTGACGCAATTCTCATGTGCTGTGAGCGGACAGCAGCTCTCCCTTGCACTGGGACACTAGAAATGAATGAGAAAGTTCTCAAATGCTATTATTAAAGGGGCACAATCTGCTTGAAATTTAGTCAGATAAATAAATACCCTTAAAGCAGTTTTGATTAACTTATCCAGAGGCTCCCTCCACCCTTCCCATTTTTTGTGGCTTAACATTTATTTACTTATTTATTTATTACCATTGTGACTAGGACACCTCAGTCTTAAACCAGGACTCGTTGTGCTGGGTGCTGTACAGACACAGAATAAAAGGACAGTCCCTACCCCAAAAAGCTTACAGTCTAAGTAATCACCTTTTCCTGTTTTTAAATGTCTTTCTTTCTCTGCAGTTGCTGTGTGAAAACCAAACACAAGCAACAGGGAAAGCTGACTGACGGAGTGACTGTACACCCAGTGCTGTCAAATGCACAAAGTAAACAAACGGGGGGAAAAAGTGAGAGAAATAGAGGGGGAAAAAAGACTGTATTTCTCTAATCTCTTTCTGTTGCGGAACATTTCACTTTCCACTTCTAATAATAGCCGCCTGTCAAACTTTTTCAGATAGAAATGTGATTTGCAAGTTGCCACTGTCCTTTCCAAATTGATATTTTAAAAAAAATACAGTTCTTTGGGCCAAATTCTGCCCTGGATCCTCTCATATGGAAAGCTTGTCGGGCCGGGGAGGTTTTCCTGGACAGGGCTAGGGCATTCTTGGGAGCATGCGTTGCTACTTCTCTGAACAAGATGAAATGTATTTGCAGCTAGCGCTTGTTGAGACCCACATCTGTGCTAGCTAGCTATCTGTGGGACTGAATATACCCTGTCGGGGCAGCAGGCTCCTGTTGCATGGAATCTTTGTGTGTCAGATCCTTTTGTCTAGAACAGTGGATCCCAACCTTTTTGGCTGGAGGGCCACAAATATAATTTTTACAACCCTGAAGGGCCACCAATCTGCCAACAGCCTTCCCCACCCCCCTGCAGCCAGAGGGAAGGAATTCAGTGAGAAGGATCTCTCCTCCAGCTGGCTGCAGCAGAGAAACCAAGCGCTCCAGCTGGGTCACTAGGCAGCAGCTCCCTTCTGCAGCCACTGCTCCCCTCCCTCTGGCTCCAGCATGCTCCCTGCTACAGAGAGCAGGAGGGGAGCGCTGATCTCCTGTCCTCTTGGCTGCAGCAAGGAGCCTGTACCTGCAACGTGCTCCACCTGGATATTTAGAGGCAGTGGCTCCCTTCTGCAGGCAGCGGGAGGGGAGTCACGGGCCACTCTTAAAGACCACATTGGGCCATGGGTTGGGAGCCACTGTTCTAGAACATAGGTTCACAGCCTGGGGGTTTGATCACCCTTACTTTTGTTTACAGCAGTGGCGTACTGTGGGTTTCTGGTACCTGGGGGCCAAGACTTTCATTTGTGCCCTCTTCCCCCATCGGCAGCAGTTTCCCGCTCTCCCCCACTCCTCCCGCTGTGGGGGCGGCTGGGAATGGGAGTGATGGGCAGTCAGATGTCCTCGGGCTGCCTGGTGATGGCACGGGGAGGAGGGCAGGAGGGAGGCGTGATGGTCTCTGGTCTCCATGGCTCCCTCGTTGCGCCCAGCGCAGAGGCGGAGGGGCCGGGAGGACGCTTGCTTCTCCCGCAGCAGGAGACCTCGGCTGCCAGTGTAGTACCAATAACTAGGGACCTACCAGACTTTGGGACCTAGGTCTGGAACGGTCTCAAATTCTGATAGGTCCTAGTTATCAATACTACACGGGCAGGCCTGAGCTGGGGTTGGCATGGCCGCAGAGCCCTGGCCACCTGCGACAGTGGGGGAGGCTCCTCCTTTGAGGGTCTGGCTGGTGCTCCCCCCCCAGGCCTGGGCACCCCCTTGTATGCCACTGATTTTTATAACTAGAAAGGAGTGGGAGGGTCCAGAGACTTTTTTTTCTGATGCACTCTGGGGTTGCAGTATGGGAATGATTAAGAACCATTGCTCAAGAGGGAAATTTTGCTTCTCTGGTTATCCTCATGTTTATAAAGAAAAGTTTCTCCAACTATATGGACTGAAGCCTTGATACTGTCACACACTGGGAGCCTGCTGAGGTCAGTGTGGCTTTGCGTAATTGCAGAGGTTTGGCCTGCATGCAGTGCGGCAGAGATCAGGATATAAGGCTGGACAATACATGGAAAAGTTCTGATGAGATCCTAAGCCTATGGGAGCTCTCACAGAAAGTTAATGCAACTCGAACCGTGAGACTGAATTGTGCCTAATTGACGTTCATGTGGAGGGAGTGTGGTAGCTGGTTTGGTAGCATGGATCACAAATAAGCATTTAATAACTTGCATCACAAATGACACTGGACAACAAAGATTTTGCTTCCTGAATACTTTTGGGTGTATCTTATGGATTTTGGGCTACTGATTACGAAAATCACCATGAAATTTCCCTATCACGTACCGTTTTTTGAAATCGCCTATATTTGTTATTTCAATTCATAATTTGTCTATTAAAATGTTGCCCACAATGTAAGCTGAAAAGTTTTCTATCTTATGTCCAAGCATGCCTGGGCATGCAGTGACACTGCACCTAGTGCAGGGCACACAACATGCAGTGGGAATGCTAAGGCTTAGGCAGGGCGGATGCTGGCAGGACAGGTTTTAGAAACGCTATAAAAGCATTTCACACACACCATTCTATGCATTGCATTTATATCAGTTTGCATTCATGTCGATGCGCATGCTCTATGCGCATAGCATATTGTGTGTACTCACAACAATAAAGCATTTGTATTGTCAGGAGGATTCCTGATAGCAAAATGTCTCGCCAACGTTGCAACAGTCACGATACGTTTCTTGGCAACTACAGAGCACCAAACTACGTGGAGCTGGTTGACAACATGCTTCAAGCATACAAAACCATTAAGTGCAGCATGTCACTAAAGATTCATTTTCTGCATTCGCATTTAGACTCTTCGCTGTAAATTTTGGTGCAGTCAGTGACGAGCATGGTGTAAGGTTTCACCAGGACATTGCAATCATGGAAAAACAGTATCAGGGCAACTGGTATCCATCAATGCTGGCCGATTATTGTTGGACACTTAAACGAGAAGCCTCTGACACTGAGTACAAACGAAATCATCAACAAAACAATTTTAGCTCAGTTGAACTATTGCAAAGCGTCAGCACCATTATGCAATTAAACACATTACATTCAATAAAAGTCAATTTCTTGTTTCTCCAAATTCCTACGTGATACAAGTAGTCTGAAATTATATTTGTGTTCAGCTTCAAGATAATCTAAAAAAATTTCTGAGGAAGCAACACTTTTGAAAAAATGTGTTGTCCAGTGTAATATTCATAGACTCATGGATTTTAAGGTCAGAAGGGACCATCATGATGATCTAGTCTGACCACCTGCACATCGCGGGCCTCGGAACCTCCCCCACCCAGTTCTGTAATAGACCCCTAACCTATGACTGAGTTACTGCAGTATCATGATTTAAAGACTTCATTACCACCATTTACTCTAGCTTAAACCTTCAAGTGACCTGGGCCCCTTGCTGCAGAGAAAGGTGGAAAAACTCCCAGGGTCTCTGCCAATCTGACCCAGGGGAAAATTCCTTCCCGACCCCAACTATGGTGATCACTTAGACTCTGAGCATGTGGGCAAGACCCTCCAGCCAGACACGTGGGAAAGAATTCTCGGTAGTCACTCAGAGCCTTCCCCAGAGGCAAATGTGACCGAGGCTGGATCTGTGAAGTCAGGCCGTGGGCAGAGAGGGGGGCACAGAGCTCAGTAAACCTTGAATGTGCTGATCTATGGTCGGAGTCCTAAAATGTGTGGTCAAAGTGGTAGTGGGTACAGCTGATTCCTGGATCCTTCTGCCACTGTGATCTGCCAGCCTTTTATGTGAATTTAGTATCCCACTGGGCTATGGATGGTGGAGCACAATCTGGGTGTCCCAAAACGTCACCTTAGAGCATGGAATTCAAGCAGGAGGCAGCACTCAGACAGTTGAGCCCGCTTTGCGTTCAGAGAGCCGCGGCACCTTTGCCACTGGCAGTGAGCACCACCAACAGAACCAAACTTGTAACGGGGAGTGCAGCCAAGAGGGCGGGTGGCTGTTTGTCCTGGGCCGGGCAGCTGTAATGCTTTGCAGGAGAGGGTGTCTGAGATAGGGAAGGAGAGAGGGGATCGGTGGAGGAGGCTCTGAAATAGAGGAGGAATGGGGCAGCCTGTACAAAATGTCAATGGATGTGGGCGTTGAGGGACATTGTCACTGTTTAGTATTTGTATTGCAACCGTGGCAAGGAACGCCAGTCATGGATCTGACCCCATTGTGCTGGGTGCCGTAAAGACAGAACGAAAAGATGATCCCTACCCCCAAAGAGCTATTTTATTTTATTACTTTGCCCAGTGATTCTTCATGAAAAGTCTTCACCTGTTTTTGTTTTTAAAGCATGTTCCTTTTTTTGCTTTTTCTCTGATTTTTTTTTTCTGTACTTTTGTCATAGTTTAAGTTTGTACTTTTCAGGTGTAGAAAAAGTACATAACTTGTAGCAATAACATGGACTTCCATCATTAGATATCGAATGCTCCGGAATGACATTATTCAGTCATCTAATAATCCCCTTTCACACTAGTGTTCTCTGGTCTTGATTTTCATTTACACTAAGGCCTATTTACACTGCTCCAGTCATAGCAGATTAAAATAACCTTACTGTAAATGCAAATCAGGGCCCCTCTTTCCATTTGTTTTTATTTTGGGTCATTTAATCAAAGTAGTGGGTTGGGAGCAGGATGCACTTTCCTGTCTAGGAAATGAAGGCACCATGGAGACTGATTATCCTCTTGACGCCAGTGTAAATCAAAAGTAATCCTACAGAAGTCAATGAAGGTGCACTGGGATAAGACCAATGTAAGGCCACGTGGGACTAATTCAGAGGTATTTGCATCTGCAACTTATAATGAAGTCAATGGGCCAGATTCTTGTCTCACACCAGTGGAATGTCAGTGGAGTTACACTAGTGGAGAAAAGTGAGGGAGGGAGGCGACATGGTCTTTTTGGGTGCTGAGACTGCTAAGCCCCTGGCAGGATTGGACCCATTTACAAAGTGTATAGGATTACTTAGTGTATTGACTCTCTCAGGTTGCCATCCATACTTTCCTAACTGCAAAATGTCTGACCCAGTTAGGGAAATGTTTTTTCTTTACATGTGCCAGTGTTATAAGGAAGCTGCTGACTCCAGTTTTAAAATCCTTCTCTATCTACAAAACACCCCAGTAGGGCTCCTTGTGTCTAGTCTTCCAGCCAACACATGTGAAGGCAAAAGCAAGGCAGGAAATCAATATAGATTTAAGCGGTCCAGACCAGCATAGGATGAATAAATGCGTTCATGTTACGTAGGCTACACAGTTCGCAGACAAATCAGGGATCAGTCCCTTCATTTTTCAAGCTAGTATATTTTGACAGTAAACATGAACAAATTGGCTTTAAATGCCATTTGTATGAACCAAATTACACTTGGAGCAGGAGTGGTAAGTTTGTCAGTTTTTAGTCCATTAAATGTGTAGGTAAAATGCAAAGGGCCAAATTCAGAAACTATGTGTATGGATGGAGGTTTAAGTAAGACCTCATCACACTCATACTTTCTGACACTCAGTTAGACTCACTTTGACTTTTTTGCACCCCCTACCCAATGTGTGTACATAAGGGAGCATATGAAGGTGTAACTTGCATGCCATGTGGCTAAAAGTAGGTGTAAGATGATATAAATGAAAACAGGGATCTTAAATTCTACATTTTCTTCTATGTCACTGATGTCGGAGCCTCACATTCATCATTTGATGGCCACTGACCATTGACTCCTACATAAAATGGAGAGGGAGGAAATACAGGATTTATGCACTGTCCCTGAGGAAGAAGAATAGGAGCTATGCAATAAATTGACATCATGCATCAGTAAAGACTGGATGGGATAGTGAAATGCCTGAGACATAGCTGAGGAGGAATAGCACACCATATGGGCCTCATTGCACATAGGAAGGCCCTGGGTATCGGGCTGTTATAAAGATGGAAGAATGAAGTTGATGGAGCCTGCCACGGAATTGCTCCTCCTTGTCCCACCTCTTTTGGGAACTCCCCTTTCAATGAGCTTTTGTTCATATTTCTCGGAACACCTGCTTTCTGAAGCTTGTAGGCAGTCAGGTTGATGCTTCTTGCAAACAGTGAAATCCTCACATGGTGCTCCGTGAAGACAACATACAATTCAGTGAAACCACAGCTGTCATGTAACCTGTGCGGGGGTGGTGCTAACTTCTATTACACTATTCATTACAAACATAGTGTCCCTGTCCAATTACATGCAGTCTTAAAGAAGAGTAGAGTAGCTGGGATTTTTTAAAATTAAGAACAGATGGTAGAGAGAGAGCCATCTGGCCCAGTTGTGCCACTCAGGAAGTTCACCGTTCTCTGGCAACCTGCTTCCGTTGAATGGACTGTCAAGGACTCCTTAATGGTATGAACCTAGAAGGACTAGAATACCAGACCTTTTGAAAGAATGCTCCTCTGTCAGGGAGTGCATTCCATTGTAGTGGGGTGAGAGGAAATAAGGTATTATAGACCCATTTTTCAGAAGGGTTCATGGATTTTGGGTGCCTCATTTCTGGCTGCCTAGTCTGAGACACTTTAAACGTGATTTTCAGAGCATCCACCTCTTCAGTGGGTACTGCAGAAATCAGTCTCAAATTGAGCACCCAAAAATGGAGGCAGCCAAACTGAGAGGCCACTTTTGAACATTTTGGCCTGTCCATTTAATGCATTTTTAAACCCGAAATGACACAAAACATACGGCAGAGCGCACAACATGCAAAAACCTGTGACATTGCCCAGTGGGATGTTTTCATGGACATGTTCAGGAAAAAGAAAACGTAATGAATAACAATCAAATAAGAATAATAATGGTTCATAATATATTTAACACAAAGTGCCCTAGGTGTGAATGGCACTGTACAGAGAGGAGAAAGACAGGTGAGAGCAGATTCTAACTCAGCCCTTGACCAAAAGAACTTGCAATGCAAGAGCCCAATCGTGTAAACATTACCAGGCATTGTGCCTACTGCCGTAAATAATACAATTAATTTATTGTGGCTATTCAGAGCAGTAAGCACGACTTCTAGTAGCAAATGTTTGCAGTCTGGACCCCTGTTTACCCATGACATGCCATGATGCAAGGATAGATGACATTGAGTAGGAGTATAGTATATAAGAATGAGGTAATTTCCCTTTAACTTCTTTGTGAGCCTGCTAGTGGTGCTCACCGTGTTCTGTGTTTTAGAAGGCACTGGAACTCAACCAGAACAGCCATATGTATCTGTAGCAAAGACTTACACCTAGCAATATTTACTAAATATACACAAATTGGACCCTACCAAACTCATGTGCTTCCTTAGTATTCTGTTTGTTATGTAAAGAGCAAAAGACAACATTGCTGGCTGGGAAGGAGACAGAGACAAAATAAGGCTCTGAGGCTGCTTCTTTTCACAAGGGATACAGCATGTTAGTTCTTTTGTGTGCGGATGTGTGTTTTGCTAATTTAAATGTCACTGGCTTAGTTGGGTAGCACAGGACTGACTTCAGTTGGGTGCTGTATGTGCAAGGACTGCAGGATTTGCCCCTTCTTGGACGACACTGATAGTCAGATTGGGATAATATTTTTCCAAGGTTCACACAGCTAAAGACCCGAGTTAAAAACCTGGATCAGTTCTCCCCAAGTTTGGTTGCGTGGGTAAATGTTTTTAAATTTGGATCTCAATTTTGCAGTTTGGGCCCATCTTTACTAACCCTCCAACATTCCAAGTATTTGTGCCATGAAACATCGTAAGTGGTGGTGATGGTGGAGGGCTAGCTATGCATAGCATTGGGCGCCATTGCTTTTGTTTTTTTGGAATTGCCAATTTGGAACAATGAAGGAGTATTCCTTGTTCAGACTACCTTCCCGTTTGTTTGTGCATTTGATTCCATCTGGCCTGTGTGTGTTGTTTGCACAATAGCATCAGTTTGGATGAACCCTGGAGCATTCGATTTGGTATGATGAGTTCTTGAAAGCATTTGAGACCAGAGCTCCTGCAGAGATCAGCTGTGAAGTTTTAGCCTCTTAACCTCTCCTCTGAGAATTGTCACCTTTTTATTTTAGGGTTATAAATAATTGAGTACATTGAGTCTGATTTATTTGCTGGCAGAGCCAAAAACTGGGAAAGCATAAAGTGTGAAAGGCTTGGCATTCCTCATGGGCATTACTGATCTTTTCTCAGCAGGGAGAAATGACTGTATAAATCAATATTTAGTTTGAATTTCAAATTTTGCATCTAGGTAACACAAGATCTTGTTTTATCAAGAAAGCTTTGTTTGGTATATACAATTTCCAATCCTTTAAAAGATTAAATAATGATATTGACACATTTTCTAAGGCAAATACTGCCCACTCATGCACCCTTCTCCATTTCATTTTTCTGTGATTCCTCATTTCATTATGAATTATAATCCAGTCAAAACACTGCAGTGGCGTGTGGTGGGTGGGTGACATGGCTGCTTTTCCAGAAAAGGCATTTTTCATCCCTGGCCATCGTAAAAGCTGTTACCAAGTGTTTTAACACTATTGACAGGCTTATGTTTCAACAAGCTTTTTTTTTTTTTTTTTTTTAACTCAAGCAATAGGAGGGAATATGCCTTGTCTGTAGGTGACGCAGTGAGTTAATGCTCTAGGATTTCACGCCGTGGGACCTGGATTCCCATCCAATTGTAGTCACAAATGAAATGAATTTGGTGATATCTGCTTCAGGCCAGACTGACTCTTTAGTGCGACATTTGTCCATGCAATCAACTGTCCCCATTTAGCAGAGATGCAGCTTCTGTGCTTGGGACAAGCTCCTCAGCTGGTATCAGTTGTCATAACTTCAGTTCACAGCAGCTGAAGATGCCTCCCTAGTATTGCAAAGGAAGAGCCAGGATGGTGGAAATCAGGGTTTGAGACATGGAGATGGACCCTGTCTGCAGCACTGCCCTGGGCTTCAGCTAGCTCTGCCAGTTCTTTGTTTGCATGAGCACTGAAATCCCCACCTTTTTTCTCCTCCCTACCCAGCCCTTTGGTTTCCTGCTCTGATGCGATCAAGCAGAAAAAGCAAGTCACACTGTAATTTGTGTCAGGCAGTTGGGCGCTGTTTACAACCCCCCAGGGCCTCTAATTACACTAACCACCCCATCCTGGGCCTTCCCCCTTTGGCAGTCTGCGACTTTCAGCTGTAGCTGAGCTTCTCCTTTCTCACATAGCCCCTTTTGTCCGGCACAAACATGCCAAGATGGCAGCATGGAACGGCACAGTATGGAAAGGCACAGAAAGATGGTCCAGGAGTAGAGGCACTAGCTGGGACTTGGGAATCCTGGGTTCATTGCTCTGCACTGTCACAGACTCCCTGGGTGACCTTGGACAAATCACTTAGTCTCTGTGCCTCAGTTCCCATGCCAATAATGGTACCCCTACCTTTCAGGGTCTTGTGAGGATTGCAAAGCGCTTAGATGCTGTCACTTATAAGTACCTAACTGAGGCTGGGTCTACACTGACCGTGGCAAATTTGCCGCCGTCACATCGATTGCTCTGGATCGACTGAGTGGTCTGTATAGACGCACTCAGTCAATCCAGGAAGCGACGCAGGAAAACCACCCCGGTAAGTGGAGTAGCGCTGCGTTAAAGGGAGCGCTGTTCCCTTCGACGCAGCGCAGTATGGACGCCGCGCTGAGGAGACGCTGCAAAGTTGACAGGAGATACGCAAGTGATTTACGTCATGTGCGTATCTCCCGTCGACTGCCACCGAATCGCCAAGGTACGTGTAGACCGGGCCACAGAGAAGAAACTTAGTGACAGTGCACGCAGAAATGGCCCAAGTAAAGTGATTGTGTCTGTGGGCATCTTTTGCCACTTTGGAAAAAAGGGACCATAGTCCTTTCCTTCTCCCTAAGAGGCAAGCTTATGAAATATGCCTGCTGGAAGCATAAGCAGCTTTTGCAGCAACGTTTGCTTATTTTCAGCTTCACCGCAGCTTCAGTCATGTCCTCAGCCCTACTGCCAATAGGAAATGTGACACAAGAGCTTTGCAGACACCTGCACACAGCAGTACAAAGAGAACAATTGGACTTCTGGGATGTACTATACAGTAGCACTTCAGAGTTATGAACACCTCGGGAGTGGAGGTTGTTTGTAACTCGGAAATGTTTGTAACGCTGCACAAAACATGATGGTGGTTCTTTCAAGTTTACAACTGAACACTGATTTAATAGAGCTTTGAAACTTCACCGTGCAGAAAAAAATGCTGCTTTTAACCATCTTAATTTAAAATGAAACAAGCTCGGAAACATTTGCCTTACCTTGTCCAATCTTTTTTAAAAAAAGATGGCCACCACTGACCATATTGATCTCCCTAGTTCTGGAGAATGGTAGTCAAATGTTCGGTTCAAACACTTTCTGTAGGTGTACTGTATTATTGCAGGCATTGCACACAGATCTGCTTTCCTATATTCAAATTTCAAAATTACCTCGAGCTTTGAGACTTAGTATCCTCCCTTTTTTTACTCCTCTTCTTCTCTTATTTGAGTGCCATCTCCAGGGACCAAGATGCTAAATTATGGTGGATATTTATCACTTGGTTCCCTAGCAAATGATTTATACTACTTCCGGGCTAGCTGGAGTCACCTTACCTTGCTGGATAATGGTTTCATCTGACTGTTCTTTATAAGGAAAGAGGTTGATAATCTCTGTTTGCTTTTCTGTATGGTCCCATGGAAATCCTTAAGAAAATCTCTGCAGAGACTTCTTGCTTCTGACTCCTTTTTCTGGCCTTACAGCCATCTCACAGGCTGGAACAAGGCAATGTTGTTTTTTCTGCATACAGCTGTGCTTGGAATGCAGAAGTTTATGGTGTAGACAAACCTATAGGCATAGGTGCCAAATGCTATCATTGTACTGCCACTCTGTTAGGATCTAAACAGTCCTTTTGAGATGCTGTAACCATGGGTGTTCATAGAGACATAGCATGAAAAGGACACAGAAAATCTTTTTCTCATGGAAAGAGTGGTCAAGTACACTGTGCCCTGATACCACAGTGCAGGATACATCCGTGGGAGAGGGAAGAATAGACTGAATGGATAAATAGATTGCATGGATAGACAAAGAAGCACCATTCTACTTTATGGCCCTTAATGCTATAGTAAGTACTAAAGTCCTACCTAAATGGTGAGAGCACTAAAGCTGCTCAGGCTTGAAGATTCCCTGCCAGACTGGTTTAGCTCTATGGGCAGAGCTGGTAGGAATGTTCAGGCAGTATAAAGATGGCTGTAGGCCTCATTCTCGGGATACACTGCCTGACACCTTAGAAAAGCCAGAGAAGATGCAGTGCAAGGTACCTTGGATAGCAGATAAGATCTGGCTGGCAATCATGATTCCTTGTTCTTTTAGATCAGCCTCTTCTTGGCTCCCCGGGATAAGGCCCATGAGAGCCAGGCACTGCTCATGCTCATCTCTCCAGAGGACTTTGCAGCGCTAATTTAGGCCCCGTACATTTGAAATTGTTTCTCCTGTTTGTCTTTTTTTTCTTAGGTAGGGAAGAATGCATATATGCTTCTTGCTCACCGCCCTACTATCCATAGAGAGACAGTAGAAACTCAGGCACTTGGGTTGTGTGGTGCCTTGTGCAGTTTGTATGGGAAAATGATGTGGAAAAGCTTATGTAAATAGTTTGCATGTTTAAGGACTCAATCTGTTGTAATAATGCCACCAGACTCCTTATCTAACTGAAGACCAGTCTGTTAACATGAAAGTTCCTTATCATATAACTGGTTGGCAGAGAACTGTTGCATAATTGTTGGAGGAAATGCAGCCTAGGTTTAGAGAAGGGAACTGGGAGTCAAGATTCCTGGTTGTAGTCCAGTTTGTGTTGCTGACTTATGTCACCTTGGACAAGTCAGTTTTCAGACTTGGATTTATAAGGGGTAGGCACCTAAATAAATGGCCTGATTTTATGAGAGGTTGAACACTCAAAGCTCCTTTTGATTTCAGTGGCAGTTTTTTATTTAAGCCTAAATTCAAACTGGAACAGGTTCAGAGACGGGCTACTAGGATGATTCGAGGAATGGAAAATCTGCCTTATGAAAGGAGACTCAAAGAGCTTGGCTTGTTTAGCCTGGCCAAAAGAAGGCTCCGGGGGGATATGCTTGCTCTATATAAATATATCAGGGGGATTAACGTTAGGGAGGGAGAGGAATTATTTAAGTTTAGTACTAATATAGGCATGAGGACGAATGGGTACAAACTGGATATTAGGAAATTTAGACTTGAAATTAGACGAAGGTTTCTAACCATTAGGGGAGTGAAGTTCTGGAACAGCCTTCCGAGGGAAGTAGTGGGGGAAAATGACTTATCTGGCTTTAAGACTAAGCTTGATAAGTATATGGAGGGGATGTTATGATGGGATAGTTTAATTTGAGCAATTGATTTGGATTATCGGCAGATAAGTCTGCTCAATGGTCTGTGGGAATGTTGGATGGGATGGGAACTGAGTTACTGCAGAGAATTCCTTTTTGGGTGTTGGCTGGTGAGTCTTGCCCACATGCTCGGGGTTTAGCTGATCGCCATATTTGGGGTCGGGAAGGAATTTTCCTCCGGGGCGGATTGGCAGAGGCCCCGGAGGTTTTTCGCCTTCCTCTGCAGCGTGGGGCATGGGTCGCTTGCTGATGGATTCCCTGCAGCTTGAGGTCTTCAAATCTCACTTTTGAGGATTTCAATAACTCAGTCATGGGTTCGGGGTTGTTATAAATGTGTATGGGTAGGGTTTTGTGGCCTGCCTTGTGCAGGAGGTCAGACTAGATGATCATATTGGTCCCTTCTGACCTATGAGTCTATGAGTCTAAATGGAAATTTAAATGCCTCTCTGTCAGCATGAGAGCTGGGCAGGAATTGGTTTTCCCATCCTCTAAACATTTTTGAGATTTTGAAATTTGTTCTTGTGCTGAACCAGGACAAAAAGTCGGAATCTCAAAAATTCCAACAAACTCAAAATCTCCTCTCCCCACCCAATTGGGCCAATTGAAATGTTTTGTTTCAATAATTTGAAAATGTTTGGTTTCTACTTAACTTTTTTATTAAAAAGAATTTTTTTGAATAGTTAGTTTAAATGTTGAAACAAAAAGTCATTTTCAACCAGCGAACCAACATTTTTTGATTTGAAAATGTCAAAAATGAAACTTTTCAAAAGTTTCAAAATACTTTTTTTTAAGCCAGGAAACTTGTAGACACCGACCCTTGCTTTGTGAAAAGTTTCCTCTTAGATGAATCAGCATTTTCTGATGGGGAAAAAAAAATTCTAAGAAAAAATCATGACCAGCTCTACTCAGCACCCAAGTAAGTCTTCATGGCAGGAAACATATCTGTTAGGGCCTGAAGCCTGACTGGGGTCTCTCACCACTGCTATAATACGGAGACGAATAGTAATTGTTGCGAAGGTGTTCTCACTTCCTCTGTGTCTCTGCTGATTGAGCAGACTCTCTTAGTGAGTAAAGTTAAGAACCTTGGTGCTACATTCAGCCATGCTCTTCACACCAGATACGATACAAAATTTGATTTCCAAATGACTTGTTTGCACAGACTGCACCATTATTTAGCCGTGAGAAGCTTGTAACAGCAGCACTTGCCTCCTTGCAACTGTAAGTCTTGGCTATTGCCATTCATTCTCATCCGAGCTGCTGGCAATGCAAATCCACCACTTGCATCTTGGTCAGAATGGAGGAGCCTGGCATTGGTCACTCACAGGTTAACATTGTTCTTGTCCAGCATTTACTGCCTGCAAAAGTTGGATTGATTTGATATCAGCACTGCTGCTTTTTGAAGTCATTAATGGCACATTTGACACACCTTCTCCTGGAATCTCTGATGGATGCCCATGCTTAGACTCCACCCACCTTTAAGAATTTTAGGAGTTTGTGTTGTATGTCGGCAGGCAACCAGGCTTTTGTTTTAATAGGCCTTCTGTTTGGGAACTCATTCACCCTTACATCTATCTCCTCCCACTTTCAAGAAATACCTCAGACCCCTTTATTCATAGGACTTGTAGATTATGTCCCTAGCTGACCCTGTATTTATTATCCTTCCAGTTTCCCTTTTTCGTCTCTGTTGAACCCCTGGAGACTTTCAGTTGCATAAATGGTAGATAAGCAAGTGGTTTGCAGTGGAAATTTTACTGTTGTAATTTTGTGCAACGCCCCACACTTCCTTGATTGGGGCAGAAGGTTTACTGACTTGAGTTCTCAATCCTGTGGTTATTTTCCGTTTCTTTAGATGCACGAGATCGATTGTTCTGGTGCCTGTGTGAGGCTTTGCGGGAACAGTAAGTCCTGTATGGCTGCATGAACTGGGCCTAGACTTCAGCTTATTATTGCTATGGTTTTATTATTTATTTTAATAATTACACAGCAGTATATAAGGAAACAAGCATTTTTGGAAGGGGATTTAGGGAAAGCTGCATTGAATTATTATTAAATATCATTGCTTTTGCTTTATGTATCTTGGACTCCTTCCTAAAATCCTTGTTTAAATATTTAGTGGCACTTTGTCCTCCTGGAATTTAGGGTAGTCTCTTGTATTGACTGATTGCATACATTCTCAGTGCCAGCGGAGGAAGAATGCCAGTTGTTTCTATTCATTTTGCCAGATGCAGCCTCACAAGTTGATGGGGCTGTATCTAGATATCCTGTACAGATCTGTGGTTGAGCTTCCTGGAATTAGAAATTGTTCAGTAATTTCCTTTCCTATGCCATCCTTAAATGGTCTTGGGAGTTTTAAGTTCTTGTGTCATGCCAGATGGATCATGTAGGGTCACTTGTTATGTAGTTTCCTGTTTCATGCATACAGTATGCAGAGTGGTTCTCCCCTGCCTCTCACTTTGTGTAGTCATTTATACCTCTGCAATGTGGATGTAAAATGCTGTCATCAGAACGGCTGCATTTTATACTCACTCTGCACAGGTGTCAGCGACTACACATGATGAAAGACCATAGGGAATCAGGCCTTTTCTTGCAAGGATGTACACTGTGCATCCATGGCACTATGCAAGTGCTCTTTGCCGTGAAAGTCAATGTACATATAGCGGTAAAGGCGTTGTGTACTGAGGGTAACCATGGGCTGTTTTGATGTATCCCTGAGCTGGACAAAATATTCTGTGAGCAGTCCCGTGCTACTCCCTGGGTTCAAAAAATATGGAGAGTTGAACCTCTAAAGTTTCCTGGTGTTTGAGCAGATTTGCAAGATATGGGTTTAAAAACAAAATATTGTACTTTTGGAAAGATATTTGCAGTTTGGGGAGCTGAGAAGCCTTCTATTATTCTGCCAGCATCTGCTCTCCCCTGCTCCTACCTTAATGGGCTAAATCTGGAAGTCCTTAACAAGTCAGGACTGAATTGAAACTGACTAGAGACCTTAGGCTAGAGCTCAATAATGATAATATAGATAGCATCTTTCATCCCAGAGAATCCCAGAACACTTAGTAAATGTAATAAACTAATACACCAACTACCATTCAGATAGTGTAAAGATCACTGCATTCCAAAATACAGCCATCACTGGGGCGAAGTACAGCATTATAGCAGCACACAGGCCAGGTTAAAACAAAAAGTACTCTATTCAGTTGAAATGGCAGGGGGAATTTAGGTAAGCAGAATATAGTTACCTCAACTGGAACTGGACTACAACACCAGGGCTAGCACCCCTCTAAGATTATGAAAAGTGCTAGGATATCTTTAATGACTACAAGCGATCAAGATCTTGGTGTTATGTTTGTCTAATACACAGCACCTCCAACGCTGAAAAGCTCCCTTATACCACGCTGACACATTGGATAAACACTGAATTACAAGATGAAGTGATATTTGCGGAATTATGAGAACAATCTTCTGCCAGACCTAAGTGTTCCTTGAGAGTTTCCGCCCACTATATGTCCTGCCTCTGCCTCCTCTGAGCAGATTCCAGTGTTAGTTGCCGGCTTTTCTGCCTCTGTCCAGGAAAGACTTCACTGCATTCCCCAGTTAGGCACCTTTCTGTACCGGTACATGCTTACTGAACTGAAATGTTTTATGAAAAAATTAACCAGCCTTTCCATAGCTAGATCAAAACCTCGTGCAACCATAATTTACACTTTTACCAGACAGACTTTTTTTACTCATTGTCGCAGTTTTTGGATCCCATCTGAGAGTGACAGTGGGATAAGAGGGACAAACTCTGCCTCCCGAGGAAAGCTAACGCAATAAGCTCTGCGTGATATTGTGTGGAAAATTAAATTAAGCCCAAAAGAACAAATGGAGCAGGGTCTTGCCCTACAGAGAAGATGAAGTTAACCTTTCTCTGACTCTGTTGTCCCTGAGGTCATTCTGAATGTGGTACACTGAGGTGGCTTGTTTCCAAGCATTAGTGAAAATGTCAGCTAAGATACAGTGGCTGTTTGTGACAAATGAATAGCCATGGACTAGATAAGGACTTCCCGGCTTCTCCCCATAAAACCTTCCTGCTCCTATTAAAATGTCTCTGAGAGAAAAAGCATTTTTCCACAGACAGGCCCTAATGTTGAGATTCCTTTGCTTACAACACAAAGTGTATCCAGTCTGTGTCCTAGATATCCCCAGGAGCTACAGATTTAGGGTTGAGAAGCCTTGAGCTACATCAGTAAAAAATAACGTGTGGTCAGTAAGGGTGCAAAGACAAAGAAACTGGAGTCTGGTCAGCCTGGCTGTTCTGATTGGATATGGTACTCCTCTTCATTTCCTTTCCGAAACAGTCATGCAGAGGCAGCTGCCTTTCGTTGGTGGGTTTCGATATACGTGAGGCCTGATTCTGAGAGGGGCTGAGCATTCAGAGCTCCCATTCAGCACCTGGGAGGATCGGGCCCTGTGAAGGGCTTGAACACCTCTTGAGAATTGCTGGGCACCTTTGGTGCGCACCACTCCCCACTAGGTCTGAGGGGGAAGGCTTTTTCTACCAAGTATCAGGACAGCAAGGAGAAGCCAGCTAAGAGACTTTAGTCCTGTGGCTTCTCTGGCTGTGGCAGCCCATGTTGAGCACCGCTGGAGGAGCTCTGTGTAAAGCCAGCCAGCAGAATGCAGGGCCATGCAGACACAAACCTTACAAAGATCCCAGTCGCCATCCTCTGTGTGAGAGAACTGTAAAATATGTTTTGGTTTTTGGAGGGGAAAAAATTGCCTTCGTGCACCGAGTCCTTTTGCTTTAACCCAGCCTCCCCCTAAAAACCTTTCCGTGTCCTTTATGTGAACAAATCACTCGCGTTCCATGTAGCCAGGGAACAAAGGGCAACATCATTCTTTGAGCTCAAGCTTGCACTGGAAAGAGAGTATGTTACTCTCTTTTCTGCTTGTTGGAGTGTAAGAGCCCAGAAAGTTACTGCACTTTGGTACAGAGCATGGAGGGGCAGCAGCTGGCAAGCAATGCACGTGAATCACTCATATCTTGCGCACTTTATTATGATAAGTACAGGTGGCCTTCCAAAAGGGAGGCCAAATCCCTTCCATTCATTGTTTGCTGTCTATCAGAGCAGCATAAACGAAGAGAATAAAGATCAGATAACTTAAAATCTTGCCAAAGCCTCAGCAAAGTGCTTGTTTATACATAAGCCAGGAGAACAATCATCAGTCTGTCTGCCCAAGACCCATGTGTGCCCTTCTGGGCTGGACTGATGTCAGACTGATAACTGATTGCATCTATATGAATTTTGGATGAGTGCCACTCTGTGTTCAGGTTGGGTGAGGACATGTTGGAACATGGTGTCTGGGATGGATTCGTCACATCATGGGTAACGTGCCTCACTTGGGTTTATGATTTCTGCTTTTAGCTATCATTTGTGAGGATCACTTGCAGTGAATTTATCATGCACTTTGTGGACAAAATCATGGACTAGTTACAGATTTGATCAACCTTTAGGATATATCTGTGAGCCTGCTGCTCACTGAACCTTCCATTCCTCCAGCAGATCCTCTTCCATCCACTTTAAGGGGTCTCTTCATCTCTTTGCAGGACTGGTGCAGTAGTCCAGAAGCTAGCTTGCCCAAAGCCAGTCAACCTCTTTCCTTCCTTGCTTTCTTTCTTCCCAGAAATAGATGTTCCTTTTCTTACTGTAACCCCCTTTCTTCACTGGGTTACTTTGGAGCAGGCAACACTCACCGGTGTGCAAGGGCGCCTAAGGTTTTTAACAACAGAGGAGATCCTGAGTATCCCAGTGTTGGTGTGGGGTAGTTGGGAATCCTCTGTCCACCCCTCTGCTGCAATCCCTTTATCTCTCAAACGAATTAGAATTGGCGGTGCCTCCACCTGGCTAGCCCCTGCACACGCTCGATATTGGCTTTGGGAGCTGCCAGGACTAGACCTGGTCTAAAATTATAATAATCCAAGACATTAGTCTACTTTAACAATTGCAGTTATACAACTAAACATTCAATATCCTTAAATCAGAGTTAACAACCTTTACTTAGCAAAATAAAGAAACATGCCATAACAGACTGAAATTAAACGTAAACCACAGAGACAGTTGAACAAACCAATTAATAAAACTGATTCACTATTGAGCTTGCCTACCAGGCATTCACAGTGCCATTATTTACCCCCCCTCTGGAGTGTGCACTCCCCCAGAGTTCAGGCCCTGACCCCTTTCTTGCGTGGGCGCGCTTGAAGATCTGTGGATGGAGATTGCTTTGTGGGTTCACTGCACCAGCTCAGCCAAAGCATCAGGCAGGAGACTGGCAGTCCTGGCCCTGCTTGAAGGGACTGTGTCTTGGCCTCTTCTCCGTCTGTCAATCTCTCTGCTACGCCTACCTCACAAGTCCAATGCAGCTCTGTGCTAAATCCTCATGTCAGCAGGCTCCCGGCAGCAGTCAGAGGCAGTAGCAAGCTTGGGATCTTGTTCACCGCAGCCACAGCAGCAGCAGCGTCGAGACCCAGCCAGCAGCTTCCAGCCTGGGCTCCCTCCTCCCCAGCACCAAAATGGAGTCTCCCACATGCCTTCTCTCACTCCTGCAAGGGGAAGAGTCTCTCCCTTTTCCCCAAGGCATTATGGGAGTTGTAGTCCCCAGGCTCTTCCCCGCGACAATTAAGTAGGTAGGCCCCTAAAGTACAGGGTGCCTACATTACCTTAAAATTTTATTGAGCAGCTGATCCAGTTACTCAGGGAAAAGCCAATGTGAATGAATGAACACATGTTATAGCTGATAATTAGCTCTACATATGTTCCATGCTTGTACTTTTAAAAAAGTTGTTTGCATAGTGAACCAAACTTTTTAATAATGTACTGAATACACACTAGAGAATGTTTGTTTGTTTGTTTGTTTTCCATTAGTGAGGGAAGGTATTTGATTCTTTTCTGAAATGGAAGCAAAAGAAAAAGCAATTAACTTGAGTTGGCACCCCTACAGTCAGCAGAACATCATCACCAGATGTCTGTGTTTTACTGGTTCTTGCTTTGGGACATTAGTGGATTATTTAAAAAGGAAAAAAAGAGCCGTAAACCATAACAGCTAGAGAACAAAATTATGTCCAAACACTTTAGATTAGAGGCTGGTTTTAGAACAAACAACACATAGGTTTTCTAAGGGTAGTCCAACTGGATTTAAATCAAAGGTAACTGTGCAGATATTTATAGAGCCAGATTAATTTGAACTATGCAGGGCCAAACCAGTCCCTGATGCAGCGATGTTGGTATCAGTGCAGTTACACCAGGGATGAGTTTGGTCACTTTTTAATGTTTGCTGGATTTTTTTAAAACGATTTATCTTTATTTAAAGAAAAAATATTAATTTCACATCAGTAACAAAACCAGGAGGAATATATTAAGCTTGGCCTACACTTAAAAAGTTAGGTTGACATAGGTATGTGAGTCGGGGGTATGAAAAAGCCACACCTCTCACCCACATAGCTATGCTGGCCTAACCCCCCAGTGTAGATGCGACTATGTCAATAGACGAATACCTCAGTTGATGGAACCTCGTTTACGGAGGTGGGATTTTCCACACTGACGGGAAAAACCCCTTCCATTGGTATAGGTACAGCCTACACTACGGGGGTATGGTGGCATAGCTATGCCAGTATAGACTCCATCGAGTAGACACAGCCTTACACAGGGTTAAAGTAATTTGCACTAAATATGCACTAAAAAGAGGTATTTCAATTACATCTGACCAGTAGCAATATGTCCCTCCCACTAAATCTCCCAACATCGCAGGGTAAGTTCCCAGTCACCTTAGGGTAAACTCCACCTTGGACTGGTGCAATGCATCCCCACTGAAGGTTTGCACTGGTGCAGCTGCACAGATGCACACCCAATATTGGCAGGACCTCAAGGTGAGCATGAGTAGAGAAAGCAGGTATAGGAGACAAATTTACGCTGTGTTATCAAAACTGATTAATGAATATATGAGTCCATTCAGTGTACAGATTGCATACAGTAGAAAGGCAGTAGCAGTGCATGTATTACAGTGGTTCCCAACCCATGGCCCGTGGAGTCTTTCAGAGTGGCCCGCAGCTCTCCCGCTGGCTGCAGAAGGGAGCCGTTGCTGAAATACCCACACAGCATGTTGTGAGTGCAGGCTCCTTGCTGCAGCCAAGGGGACAGGAGATCATCACTCCCCTCCCCCGGCTGTAGCAGGGAGTATGGCAAAGCACTTCCCCTGTCCCTAGGCATTGGATTCCTGTTGAAGTCAGAGGGAGGGGAGCACAGATCTCCTGTCCCCCTGGCTGCAGAAGGGAGCCATTGCCTAGGGCTCCAGGTGGAGTGCATGGTTTCCCTGCGACAGCCAGGGGGATGGGAGATCCTCCTCGCTGAACTCCTTCCCTCTGGCTGCAGTGGAAGAGGCTGGAGCAAATTCTCTCTCTGTATTGACCACCCTATGCAAAATGTTTTCTTGTGGCAGACAATCAATGCTCTATAGTATCTGACTTTGCTGATCCATTTTAAAATTGTCGTGCATAGGAGCCAAGACCTAAATGCAGATTCTTTTGCCAGGGTAAAAAAAATAAAAATAAGAAAGGTAGAAGGCACGTATTTCTTCATCCATATTATCCCTGTGTTTGAGTCACTTCGCTGCCCCCCTTCTGAGCTGTGAATCAGATTCAAATTTATTCAAGACCCTCCTTTGTTCAGGCCCTGCCTACATCTCCTGCTTCTGGAGCTCACCTCTCCCACCCAATGACACCAGCCTCCATATCTCTTTGTCTGAGTGGAATTAATTTACGGCCAGGGTGTTGTCAGACCCGTGGAAGTCAGGGATGCTTTCAGAAAAGGAATATGGCACAAGCCCAATAGAAGGAACTGTTAGTGCCGTGGATGTGCCTGTCTTCTTGTTCTGGTATATAGAATCTCAAGTGGCAGCGCCAGCTCATAGATCAGCCCTGCAAGGAAAGCGGAAATGTATAGGTTGCAGAGGCACAGCAGCATTAGGCGATTTAGCAGGAGTCAATTATTGCTGCTGCTCAGATATGACTGAAATGCCTGTTCTGTGACAGCGAAAAGTACACTGAAGGCTGCCAGCCCTGGGACACTGATCTCCTCTTTGTCCTGTTTGACACTGGCTGTAGCAGGGAAAGCCTCACACGGACGCAGAGCAATGAATTGGAGGATGACTGTATGAGGGTGGGTCACTCTCCATTCGTCATCCCTTTCCTTGACTCTCTGTTGAGACTGCCCTGTAAGGGCTAATTAGTGAAGTTAGTTTTTGTGGCGTGGACAACTGTCCCCTGGGAACTGGACTGAGGCCTGTTTCCACAGAGGTCGCCAAACAGCCATCAAATCTAACAACATTCATTCAGTCGTTACTGACCTCATCTGAGTTCAGGCCTGTGTCAGAGAGGTAAAAAGTCCCATATCTCCACACCGATTCCCCTGAGCTCTCCAGTTCCCCTGAAGATTTCTTTCTGGGCTAAACTTACCTAATTAGAAAGAGCAAAGCCATTTTTGGCAGCGACATCTTGATACGCTGAATCCCAGCTGCATGCTACAAGAGCCCGAGGCAGAAACGGGTCTCTTTTTGCCTTTGTTACTGTGTTTGTTTCCAGCTCCTCAGTTAATCAAGGCGAATGTTAACGGCTCAGCTGAAAACTGAAGATTTGTTGCAAATAATTTTTGGTGCCCATTGTTCTGGCCTTTGAAAACTTTGCACATGAAGACTGCCAGTCTCATGCCTACCTGCAGAGCCCAGCACAGGGATAACACAGTGAATACATTAGGAAGCTGAGAAGAGCTACATTACATTGAAACCAAGCTCGTGTTGTTAGGTGTTTTTTAAAATCTCATATGCACTTTACACTGTGGATAGGCTTTGTGCCATCAACTCACCTGCGGCTTCTTTTTCCGGCTATCTCAGAACCTAAAAGGAGCAACAGTGACAACAGACGTGTGATTCTTTACCATCGCATCTTTTAACACTGGAAATCAGGGAGATACAAACTGCACTTCCTTCTACCAGCAAGGCCTGCTGCACTTCTGGGGGTCAAGGCAGCTGTTTCCATTGTGTTTTGAGGGGGTTTGCCACCCTGCCTTGGGATGGGTTTACAACAGGGAGGACAGCTAACTGGTTTCTCTCTGAAGTTTTATGGGAGCTCTGTGGGTGAAAGGTAGCTTCTGTAAAGATGCACTAAATCATCAGCTCAGAGCTTAGTTACCCTGGCCATACCTGTTTCCCAGCCAGTGCTGGTCCCACCCCCAGCAGAAAGGAATTTGCATCAGCTGTCCACAGCTCTAGCCTTTCCTCCACTCGACTTTCCACTATGTGGGCCTGATCTCCTGGCTGACATTGATAGAAGACCATATAACCAGGTATGAATCTAGCCCGAATCCTTCCCAGAGTATCCTTTCGCTCCCACGCTTGCTACCTTCTGCAATTGTGTACTGGAGGGTCTGAAAATGTGAGCCCCACCTTATTTTATAAAACATCTTAGGGAACTGAAGCAGTTGCGGTTGGGAAAATGAGAGTCGGTGCCTTGGAGATTGCTACCACTGCTTTAGTCCATGTGACAAGCACTTTGTTCTTTCTAAAGTACGTGACACTGGTCCCACTGGATTTAACCTGTTGTTAGCGTCCCACAGTGGTAGGAGACTAGTACACCACAGAATGGAGTAATGTAACATACACTTTTATTTTGTTGGGGAAGAGCACAATGGATTAAATAAGGAATATTCCACAGTACTCATCTGTGAGTAGTAATGCTCCATTTTCCTAGCACAACATATTTTTAACAATGTGTTTTCCATTAATGCAGCACAGATATACTATAATCTTTTAATTGTGACCCTCATCTGCTGTACTGTCAGCCTTTTGTTTAAGTCCAAACTCATGAGACTAAAAAAAATGTTAGGGTGAGGGTTTATTTGCCTTCTGGTTTTTGAGTTTTAGCAGGTGTACTTGCTTCACGTTTTCCAGCTTTTTTCCCCTGCACCTATGAAAGCTAGAAGCTTACTCTTTTTTTTAAATTAAAGCCTCTTGACTTCAGCAGGTGGGGCTTTAACAAGACTAAAATTACAAGACTCACAATAAACCTGTGAAACTTAGCGATACTGTGGATACCTCCTGGTGTGGGAAAGATCACCAGCCTGGGAACGGACTAGGATAGATTGCTGCCTCTGCCACTGACTCACTATGTGACCTTGGTACTGAAAGCGATTTGCATTCTCCTTGTTAACATTGTCACGTATGTTTATTTGCCTATAATAAATCTGTTATGATATAAATCTAGTTTTCTGAAGCCTGCAGTTTTTACTTTTAGTTCAGGGGAGGTGGGGGGAGAGACGTTAATTACAGAAACCGATGCTCTTCCACAGAGTCCAGCAGTGCCGCTAAACATTGCAGTCAGAATAATAAATACAGCTGATTAACTTAGTTTTTTTTCTAACATCCAGACCCTGGGCTTCCTACTCATAGTGGGTTTGTAATGTTGGATGATTCGGTGTTCAGAGGAAAAATCAATCTGAGTTCACAGGTCAATAGGGCTCACAATGAAACCTGTCTTTTTGAATCGCTCATAATCGTTCAACCTCCTAGGGATTATAGGTGGATTGTAGCATGTGTGTGGGGAATGCCGGTTATTTAGATGCATGGGTTAGATTGAAAACCTTTTGAGAGCTTGTCTACATGGAAGACTAAAGTCACACTTCTAGTTAAGTCAGTTTAAGTGCACTAGTCTAAAGTGTGTGGATGTTTTCATTCAAAAATAAGAGTGGCTTTAGTTTGCGTTAGCTTGATTCACTTTTAAGTGAATTAAATCTCTCTCTCTTTCCCTCTCTCTATATATCTAATCATTTCCTCCCCCTTAACCAAATGTGGTATTTAAGTTCTAGAGCAAATTTAAGAATTGCAACAAGTTTTTAATGGGGATAATACAATTCACCTACTCGCAGGGATATTGTGAGTGTTAGTTAATGAACTTATTCTGTAGGCATAGAAAGATGCAAACTGCACTTGCTGCACATGTGAGGGCACTTATGCTGGAGTGGAGTTCAAATTTGGGGACACCCTCCCCTTAGCAGTTTACCAGGGGAAAATTGCTTTAAATTTTGCCTGATGCTTTCTTTCCTGAGCCCCAGCGACAGAAGATGCCTGAGATACACACAAGCTAGACAAAGACAGAGGAACCTAGAGTGGGAGTTGTCTAGTAGCAGAAAGTCTGTCTGAATTAGGTTTAGCAACACGAGCCACCCACCATGTCCGCTTTGGTGGGGGACACAGAGCTGGGACCACCTAGGAGTGCTGAGATTTGCTGTGGCTCCTTAAACTTTTAAGCTGGAGCAAAGGGTACTTAGTCTTCATTAAGGTCTTGTCTACACTAGACAGCTTTGTTGGCATTCAGCCACCGTTGTAATTAAATCGCTGTTGTGTGTTTTCACTGTCTCCTTCTGTCAGCGGAGTGCATTCACATTATCAGCTCTTTTGTGGACAGAGTGAGCAGTGTACTGTGGGTAGCTATTCCACTGTGCAACTGCACGCAGGGTGCTTTGGGAAGGGTTGGTACTGCCTCACAGGACAGGCACAGCATCACATGATGAAGGTTTCTGAACCCCATCGTGCCATGGGCATCCTATTAGTTTGACAGCTGCTTTTACACTGCCCTGTCAGCCAACCTGACGTTGCTGAACACAAACACAAGAAGCCCACAGAAGTGGGAGAAGCAGGGAGAGTGAGTGAGAGTGTGTGTGTGTGTGTGTGTGTGTGTGAGAGAGAGAGAGAGAGACACACACACACACACACAGAGTGCGTGTTGGGGGGACAGTAAATGTGTCTGCACTCATCCTGTGGCTTTAAGTTCAGACAACAGCAGCTGGAAGCAACCAATCCCAAGGCAGAAGCTGCTACAGAGACAGCTCATAGTTGGCGTCCTCTGTTCTCCCACCCCCCTCAGCAGAGACAGGTCCGGTACACCTGCGGGAGGGAGGAAGGAGAGAGGGACACAGCCCCCACCTCTTTCCCTGGCTCTGCAGCACATATTGGGAGTTACACCCATCCCCTGTAGTTTAGGGCAGGCAGGCTGGACTCTGTTTGCTGAGCTGGATGAGTTAACTTGAAAACTTCCAGGGGCTTTGAAAGGGGAGGGGTGGAGGCGGCCAGCTGCTGAGCTCAAACTGCTTACCAGAGCAGCACTCTCAGTGACATGCTGGGATACATCAGGAGGCTATTTTCAATTATATAACCTAAGGGCAGTGTCTACACACGTCCTTTTTTGCAAAACCTTTGCCCCAAAAGGCTCTACGAGCCTCTCGTCTAGGGGGTTTTATTTTGTCGACAGAAATGGGCAGTGTGCACACCAGGATTGCTTTGTCGACACAACTCTCTAGCATAGACCAGGCTCAAAACAAGCAAATGGAACAGCAGTGAATATGGCTGAAGTCACCGTTGCTCCTCGCCGTGTAATTTAATTGTGTCTTGTAGCGGGGCAGCCATCGTCACACTTAGCCAGTGTGAGCATGAATGGCATTTTTCAAGAATCCCTTTGAGAAAGATTAAGCTGTAAAATGACTGCAGATAGGGAAGGCTGGAATCCAGGCAGATGGAACCTGATGAATTCTTTTTGTCTAAGGCAGCTGCGTGGGCCGAGGCTGAGACCTTGGCCCTGATTTTAGCTCTGCAGCCTGGGGAATAATTAAACAAGCATCAATCTTTCTCCTGTATCCCGAGGTAGAGCAAGGCCACATTCTGTCAGCATCACACATATTTAGAACTGCTGATTCGCTTTGATCCTCACAGGATGAGCTATATTTGCTGCTTTTCAAAATGGGCTTATGGCTCTTGTTTAATAGCGTTGCGCTCTCTCTGCCAGGAATAAAATATCAACTAAAAACATTAAGCCACTGTCTTAAAATAAAATAAAAAAGCTTTAGCAAATTTCCAAAAGAAGAACAATGTTAATTTAATTGTGAAGTAATTTCAGCCAAAATCGTAATCAAGGTATCTATGGAACAGTTAATGTAAACCACGGATTACTTCCAGCTTATTTCTTACTATTGTTGTATGAAGGGCCAAATTCATTTCTTGTGTAACTCTGGATAGTCAGTGGAATTAGATCTGTGACTTTGGCCTGAAGTGTGGTAAGGGCTGACTTTACTTTCACTAAAGTCCATGACAGAGCTCCCATTGATGTCAAGGGAAGAATGGAAGTAGACCCTATGGTAGGTTGGAACCAGACCAAATACTAGATATAGTAGAACTCTATCCACACAGAATGGGGACATTGGAGTTTATCTGAATAAACAATGAAACTAAACAGGGGCCATAACCTGATTTTTAATATTGGGACTTTCTGGTAAAGAGGATGCCTGCTGCCTATTATTCTTTGGTACAATCCGAACTGAGGGAGAATTGGAGGGGATTTATTCAAATCACTCCATTAGCCACTTGATGGCAAGATAGGGCTTGTCTTAGGGAGGAGAATAATTATTCAGCTATAGCTATGCTGATATAACTCCTTGTGGATATTCTGCTCAGAAATCAAAGTGACTTTATTCCAGAAAAATGTAATTATTCTGCTATAGGATAATTATTTTGCTATGCCAGCCAATTTTCCTGTGTAGACACATCTTTAGATTCTCAGTATAATGAAACCAATGAACTTACTGCAAACCTAGTTTTGGCTAATTTTTTCTTGCATGGGATATCAACTGTAAAGTATTTCTCTGCTATTTTAGGCCACAGAATCATCATCTTAAAAGGAGTTGAAATGTTTGTTTATAAAACGCTATCAGTCTTTAAAATCACAATGTGTTTTTTTTCCTATAAAAATCCTGTCCCACAAACAGATGTCCAGGATCCTAATCAACCTTCACTCTTGGTGTGTCTCTTGGGGAATAAATATCATTTAGAAGGATACATGCACATTAGTGGAATTCTCTCCATGGATTTATACATAAGAAGCGAGATGATGTGTGCCTGCAGATAAAATTATCACAACAATAACACATTCCCCAAAGCGGTTTATGGGTAGTCAAGTTACAGTTGTTTCCTGGCAACAGGTTTATTCTTTCTGTAGTTCTGTAGTCCAATGAAACAACCAGAAAGAAGTTGTGTTGTTCCTGTTGACAGAACGCGCCAGGCATAGGATCCCAACGGCTGACTGCTGGAACACTAATGCTGTTGGACAGGGAAGCTGTCTTTTCGCTATGTGTGCTTAGGAGGGAGGATAATGCTGTCCTGCAGACTGACTGTTGTTTATGGTGTTTTGTTGGCTCCGAAATATTCTGGTAACGGCACATTAGAAACAAAGACAGATAGATATGATAGGGAGTCTCATCTTCCTAGGGAGCAAATGTAAGGCTGATCCAGGTAGGTTTCTGAAGTTAACATTCCCCTAATGTTGGGCTGTTTTTTCATCCTCACTTTTTTTGTCTCCTAACTTTCAGTTCCCTCTCTGCTGTAATCTACTTTGACCAAAAGGTCAAATTTTGCAACCTTCTGCTTTACAGAAGCTAATGCCACTCCAGCGATGTGATTAACAAAAAGGGACTACTCATACAAAAAACAAGACAAAAATGAGAGAATATCTTTCTCTCTCTGACTTGTTCTGCCTGGTTTACATCCAGTCTCTACATAACTCAAGATCACACTTGAAAATCTAGTTCTGCAGCTACACACAACAATATGGTCTGCTTGAGTCTGGAATTTCCAATATTAAAATCATCAAACACTTCTAAAACAATTATCTACCTTTTCTAACTCTGGTTGTTCGTAAGAAGATGACCTTACACATGGTATATGTAATGCCTTCTTTTCAGTAAAACAGGTCCCAGGGGTGCTGTAACACTCCCGTTTCCAGCCTCAGATCCTGAACACCAGTTTGTTTTCAAATTCAGTCTGAAAAAAAGGTTGATTTGCCCCTCCCATTTTGCCCTAGAAATATAGCTGTTCCCAAATTAAACAAGACCAGATGTTTACAAGACAAAAGGTTTACAGTACCAAAGTTCCCAAGCTATAGTAAGGTTTATTCATAACAAAATACGCACACACTTCCCATATCCTCATCATACAATAAAGATAATGTAAAGCTGACTTGTATCTCACTCCGGCAGATGGTAGAATGGAATGTTTAAAAAAAAAAACCAAAACAAACCAAAAAGTGTAGGGAGGATACAGGATTTGCTGCATCAGTGGTTCTGTTGTGTGTGATATACTTATTGACCTGACACTGCAGCTTTTGTAGCTCTTTCTAAATGAAGACTTGGATTTCCTATCACTTTCCCTGTCACTCTGCCGACAAGATGTCATTTCCTCAGTGTTCTTAGGGCTGCCTGAATGCAGACAAAACTGTCAATGTAATGGCTGCATTAATTACTTTGAAACATCAGCTCCTTCTTTGTGAAGAGAGTCAGGTTCAGTGCCAGACTACAATTAGCTTGTTTGGATCAGGATGAGGGTATGGTTTGGAGAGAATGACATAAAGGGGATTGACTCAGGTTAACAGTTGTAATTGTAGCCCATTCATATCTGCATAAACAATTCTGTGTAGGAAAAGGCAGCCTAAAGAAAATCCATCTGCCTGATGGCATAATCCTCCCAAATCCTTTACAACAGCTCGGCATCTAGATGTTGTCAGCTAACAAAAAGAAACACATTTGAGGAAGATGATAATGCCTGAGCAGGGTGGGAGATTGACCATAGGCTGTCACATCCATGTGATTTTTTTATAATGTGGACAGAATTGATGGACTGCATTTTACTGTCAGGGGAATATAGAGCAATTGGGAGTAATTGGAGCAAATAAAGGACCCAATGCAGAGGTCTTCATTCAGTTTTTGATTAGTCCTTACCAATTGTGGCTAAGGACTGAATAAAATTTTTTTCCTTATTTAAAAACATCACCCACATGCTGAAGTTAATGGGTATTTTGCCTTAGGATGCAAGGGATTTTCTCGTTTTGGCTCATTGATTTTAATGGGAGTTTGTGTGCATAAAGATTCAGTAGAAACTTGGGAAAGACTGCTGGGTTTGGCCTGTATACTTTTTCCCAAGTCCATTTGGTAGTATGGAAAAGCACCAGACAGTTGCTTTTCCATGCACAGATTTGTGGAGCTCTTCCTGGTGCTCCGTGGATAGGTGGCTGGTCAGATGTGTTGGCTCTTCCTTCAAATTTCAAGCTGTTAAATTGTATTAAGACAGCTAAAAACACATTAAATACTTCATTAATCTCACTTTCCCATGCAAGCATTTGCTCAGGCTGCTACAGGGATGTTACCCATGTGATCCATACTATGAGAAGTTTGGAAATCCATGCTTTGCCATAATACATGGGTAAGTTGGAAAGCAAGCTGCTATATAAGGGCTTGATCCTGGGCTCATTGAAATGAATGGCAAAACTCCCATTGACTTCAGTGGTGCAGGATCTGGCTTTGAGCACATTCAAATGCTTCACACACACACACCAAAGACTTCAGTTTAAAAGAATTTGGCAATCTGCAACTGACAAAGCAAACACCATAGGCACAAAAACTGAAACAAGCAAGCAAACAAAATTGAAGGAGGGAGTTCTTAGAAAAGTTACTGAGCACATGATCCTCAAGGCAGTGAGTAGTCAAAATCATACTGATATGTAAGGTCTATGGGGCAAGGGACACCTTTTTGTTGTGTGTTTGTACAGCACCTTGCACGAAGGGGTCCTGGTCATTTGCTGGGGCAGCAAGGCCCTACTGCAATAAAATTATATAAATAATATGTGTGTGCCAGTACAGGGCCTAGTACAATGAGACCCTGAGCTCTCACTGGGGCCTTTTAAGCACCACTTCAATACAAATAAGTAATCATTAATAATAAATAATGATCACTGATCTCACTATTGTACATGCCCCTCTACTAATGTATCTTCAGTGCCGGTTAGGTGGTGGTGGTGGTGGTCAACTACCCAAAGGTTCCATTATAACATGCTGTTGTTGGGGCACCTTTTTCTCCAATGATTTGTGTTGGTTACCAATCCTAAAAGTGACAGAATTGTAGAGATTGGTCAATTCAAAGTGTCTTTCAGGGCTGATCCAGGAGACAATCCCTGGGGATCTCCTGGCTTTAGTTTGGTTTCTCTGGTCTGAGAGTGTAAAGGGCAAAATCTTCACATCAACTATTTTTATTTCCCTCTTCCAGCATTCAAAGTGATGGGAGGAGGCCTTCTTCACATATTTCTTCATGTGTGGATGGGGCACTTGACAAAGCTTTTGTCTTAAAATGGCCCATTTAAATTTTGATAGTCCTTGTGAATAGGCAAGGGGATAATTCCCATGCCTGGGTTCGCAAGTTCAGAGCAAACATTTTCAAAGTTATAAAGCAAAACTTACATATTTTCTTATACTCTGGAACACAGACATTAAAAGTGAGATCAATCCATTCAGCAATTTACAAGCATTTCATAGGGTCTAAACACTAAATGCATTCTTTAAGACTAATACCTGTTTTGAACAAAACTAAAATACAGGTGAACTGGTCTGGTCTCAGCTATGAGTTTGTCAGTCCTTAGACAATGCGGGCAATCTTGGCAAGAGCTGGCACCTGGTCTGCTAGCGTCACACATGCATGCTAGTTATATATAGTAAAACTGGAATGATTCGTCCAGCTTCACATAAATCAGAACGTGATTGTGAGTTTAAAATAAAAACGGGGTTTTTGCGCAGTCGTATGATGCATGCATACTTGTAATTCTATAAATCTGAACTACAGTTGAAAATTCTATCCAAATACAAACCCATAGCACCTGTACGTCTATGGGTGTAACCCTGGAAGGAAAGGAGAACTTTGCTTTACCAAACTGAAGTTTTGTTTTCCTGTAATCAATACATTTGGATAGCTGAGAAGATTTTCGAGGTAATGGCTGAATATAGACCAAAATAAATATCTCAAAACACATCTTCATTTTCAGACCCAGAGATGGGAGGGAATGGACTTTAGAGATTTTTACATACCTTACTTTGAACCAGATCAGCACCCCCGACACACACACACACATGCACACCCACACATTTTAAGTTTTATGTTTGTTGGAAATGGGAAGAAGTTTTAGTAACACACCTAGGCACCTTTCATACTAGAGGCTATGTGTGCATAGTCGAGTGGATTGATTTAAAAAAATGAGTTTAATCTTGTTTTCTATTTGTACTTACTTTCCTAAATTAAGGCTGATTCTCACTGGTTGGTAACCATTCAAATGTGTTGACTTGCAACTAAATATAGTCTTTATGCTAAATTTGGTACTTCTTGTTAGCCAGTGCATATAGGTTACATACACGCATTCACACACACACCACATTAATAGGTATTATGTATATACATCTTTGTATGTGTGGTGGGTAATCGTGTTAAATTGTACTATGCTCACTTATGCTAAAGTATATATATACCATAGTACCCCAGGACAAGTGTAGCGCAGCACTTGGCTTAGGCAAATACAGAAACTGTCAAAAGCTAGATAGTTGAAAGTTGCTATACTTCATCGAAAAACAGACTTCAGTGAGAAACTGCAGAGCTGGAACTCATATGCAAACCTGACACAATCAGACTGGGTCTGAACAGGGACTTGGAATGGTTCTCTCGTTACAAGAAGTAATTGTCACTGTTCACAAATCCTCACTTTCTAATCCATGGTTGCGAATAGGCTTCATCAACCCCAATTGAATTGACTTTGTTAGCACTTGCCCTCCCCATTGTTGTTTCTTACCCTTGAATGTGTAAATATATATACCTCTTATCTGTGATTTCCTTTTCATGCATCTGAGGAAGTGGGTTGCAGCCCAGGAAAGCTTATGCCCGCAGAAATGTGTTAGTCTTTAAGGTGCTACAGGACTTCTGTTGTTTTTGTCAAAAGCTAGATGGATGAGTGTCATGAAACAAAGATACAATGTGGTATAAGGAAATAATGTAAGATGTATGAATATTTTGTATTAGGGAGTATCTTCGTGCCCCTCAGTGTTGGAATTTAATATTCAAAACAAAAGATGGGAAAGTACAGGGAGGCACCAAAGACAAAGCTGGCTAGTTAAACTCAACTGACACAAACAGTTCTGTGTAACTTGTAAAGCCATCTTATAAAGATAGCTAGTTTAAATGGGTATTTAGAAAGCACGTTGTCTATGTAAGTTGAACTGAACATACTCTGAGAATTCGCTTCCTGGGAAGGATTGGTGATGTATTAACTCCTTTCTGTATTTTTGATTGCCTTTAGACAATAAATTTGTTTGAGCTGGGTCATTTGATCTCTTGAACATTCTCGACATTGAATGGCAAGTATAGTCAATTAGTTGGCTATACGTTTAGACAATATTCTTTGGGCTAACCAGGAGGATATACTTTATCTATGCATATTTATTTTAAGAAATTATATAGTTTAACAAACATTTATTCAGATTCTTTTTTACCTTTTTTATTATATTAGAAAATGGTGAATAATGTGAATGACACATTTCTTTATTTACTAGATGATGATTTTTTCTGTACTCATGATTTGTTTACAGCTGCATTTAGTGGAAACTGGAATTCAATTAAAAATGCACAAACACAACATTTTAAAATTGTTTTTTATTACTTAAATAAAACGACCTTAAATATTCTGGACACACCAACATACTTTTTTCCTAACAAATTATGTTTTGCATTTAAAACTACAGTACGCTTCCAATTATTTAAACAGTGCGGGGGATGTGAATTTTATTCAGATAATCGGGAGTCTGGATAATCAAGAAGGCAGGAGCCATTCAGCAGCAGGGTGGTCTTCTGTGTGTCCAGGGCCTCCTCCTTCCCTTTTTCTTCCTCTTCCTTGCAGTGCTGGTTAGGGGGTCTCTTGTCTGCCCTGCTTGCTCACTCCCATGACACCAGGGCTGTAGAGGGCTCCCTGCACCGCTGGTGACACCCAATCCCTGCAGGACCAAGGAGAGAGGGGAGAAGCTGTAGTCCTGGTGGAGCAGAGCAGAGATCCCTGGCCAGGACACTGCCCTGCCCTGCCAGGATCGCAGCCTTCCCTGCACTTTGCGTCTGCAGGGATTGGGTGTCACTGCAGCTCAGGAGCGCCCTGCAGCCCTGCGGTCACGTCTCGGTTGCTCACTCAAGCCCATGACAGCAGGGCTGTACAGGGCTCCTTGAGACGCTACAGGAGCCGTTTAACAGCAAGGTGGCCTCCCCCATAGCTGGTGCTCGTTCCTCTTCCTTGCTGTCCTGGCCGGGGTCTCTGTTCTATTATCCGAATCCCATCCCTCAGCATAAAAAACATGCTGTAGAGGGCAGGTATCTCATGCTGGGGGACAAGGAGAGAGAGAGAATGTGGAGATTTGGATACTAGGGTTTTGGATAAATGAGAACATGCAGTCATTGATTTTCCTCCCCATTTTTAGAATTATTAGATCTCATCCTTTCCCACCTGGTTTCTACTCAGACTATAGTTTGGAAGAGGAAAACAAGCTTTCCTGCTTTGTTAACTCCCAGTCAGTGTCTCAACTTCTGAATAAACTAATCCAAATGAAGAAAATATCCTCTCTGCACCAGGTGGTTCAATTGGACCCAAAAGTAATTAAGGCAAAAGCTTTGCTGCACAACAGGAACGGAAACGCCTTACATTTGCAAAAATGACAATGCCAGCAGTTGCTCCAGTGTAATGACTGAACATAATATAAATACTTACTTAATGCAATACGGAACATTGTGACATACTTGTAAAGCTTGAGTTGACCTCAAAAGTTTAGGCTGTTTTTTCCCTGATTCTGTATATAATTAAAAAAGAAACACCCTTTAATTCATTCCAGCTGAGGAGAACTCATGGAAGTAGCATCACTTTTTTAATTACTGAAGTGATTTTACTAACTATAGCAAGCATAAATCTTATTAAAGATTGTCATCATTTCACATTTAATTTTTAAAAGGTTTGTTTTTAAAAGAAAAATGTATTACATTTAAATTTTAAAAATCGTATTGAAATTTTTTTTTTTTTTTTTTTTATCCACCGTGGCATTCAGGTGGGGAAGTCCAGCCTACACTTTGAGAACCCCACTCCTTATTTAAACTTTCAGACGATCCTTGAAATGTCTCAATCTGCCCTTTCTCTTAAAAAATCTACTTTTCTGATGACTAATTTAGCTCATTCCACCAAATCTCAGGATCTTGACACCCCCCACCCCCAGCAACAGTGATAGGTACAGGCTCTGGACTAATGAATCTTTGTGATGTAAATGCAGTTTTTGATTAGATGCCCAGACTCCAAATAAAGCCCTTTTTGATTTCCTTGTGAATAGGAGGAGGAGAAAATATTTGATTGTAGGTTCACATCCTGGGCTGACCGAGTCCAAAGCGAGCTTCATTCCAGCTGGACATTGGACATCTAATTTTGTTTTCAATGAAAATGGAGCTGCCAGCGTATTTGAAAGAATCTGCGCAGATGGAAAAATAAAGCTGGCATTGCAGATTTTCAGAATTGATTAGACTGGAAAGATTGTAAATGGATTAGGACTGTAGTGCTTTGGTCAAATCACCGAACCTGGTATTCTCTGTTAATTATTTTGGACATCTGGTAAGTGCAAGGGACTATGTGTGGGTAGAGTGACTTGCTGGACAGCAGATAATCAAAGAGCTAAGTGACATTTAAGATTCAGTATCACCAACCCAAAGCATTCAAATATCATTAGTTTGGTCCCCAGAAAATCCAATTTTGGGATTGGCTTAAAAGTCATGAGAATTAAAAAAAAAAAAAAAGAAGAAGAAGATATTCTAACTGCCTGGTAGTTTTTGAGCCTTTAGGTTCATGTTTTCAAGCTTTTCTCTGCAAGCACAAGCACTGGATGCTTTTTTTAAATGAAAGCTAAGATTCACATGATTCCACCAGCTGGGGCTGTCCAAAAAACACCAGCCATTATACACGATATATATATATATATATATATGACATGTATGACAGAATCATGAGAGTTGATAACATTGAAAATGTTATGAATCCTTGAGCTTGTATAAAGTATCCCATAATCCTGTGTACAGAACAGGCAGGTGCCCCACTTTGCCCTGGAGCAAACACTTCTAGGGCCCTAACTAAATTCAAGACTGATTTTGATACATTTATGGAGATGAGACTGTCTACAATGGCACGTAGCCCATCTGCAACTGCTAGCAGCAATTATCTCTAATGTCTGGAGATGGGACACTAGATGGGGAAGGCTCTTAGTTACTACAGAAAATTCTTTTCCAGGTGTCTGCCTGGTGGGTCCTGTCCACATGCTCAGGGTCTAACTGATCATCATGTATAGGGTCAGGAAGGAATTTTCCTAGGGTCAGATTGCTTGGGCGTTTTTCGCCTTCCTCTGCAGCATGGGGCACAGTTCACTTGCAGGTTTAAGCTAGTGTAAATGGTGGATTCTCTGTAACTTGAAGTAATCAAATTATGGTTAAAAGACTTCAGTAACTCTGCCCGAGGTGACGGGTCTATTACAGAAGTAGGTGAGTGAGGTTCTGTAGCCTGCAATGTGCAGGAGGTCAGACTAGAATGATCGTGATGGTCCCGTCTGAGCTTAAAGTCTATGAGTCAGGGTAAAATTCACCCGTGTATAGAGAGCCAACACAAATTGTATGCACCATTTATATTCCCAAAATAAGAATTGACTAGGACCTATGTGGTGTGTAGGCCTTGTGTTGTGTTGCGGGTGGGGTGCATAGAATTTTGCTAACGGATGCATTTCACCCTCGGAGATTAGTAATCTCCATAGTTCATTCAGTTTTTGGCCTCTATGCTGAATTTGCTAACTAGGATGCCAAAAAGGGCTGCTAACAGTGGTGGTTTTGTGAAGTAAACGCCCGGACTTGAACCATCAGGTCATTTCAAAGAGGACACCAAAAAACTGACCAATACCAACAGCTTTTCAGTCATAAGTGCCCGTATCTGGATGTAAACTGGCGACCTAGTAGCCAAAGCTTCTTGTATCATTTTGCTAATCTCCTGAACCAAATTCTCCTCCTCACATCATTTTGTAAGGCCATCAGTGAGCAGAACACTCAACTGCAACTGTGTGATGTCCTGAGGTGGTTCCCTTGCTCGTCGTTCACTCTCCAGTTTGACAAGGCACAGGAGCACTGTGGAGGCTACACTCCTTAAAAAACTTAAACAACCTGCAACTGAAGTCCCCATTTCTACTACTCAGAACCAGCATCTTCTTCCCAATTGGACCAGATTCTGAGCTTAGTTACATGGGTGTGACTCCAGAGTGAAGCCATTTGAATGATGCCACAGCTACGTCTGTGTCACTGACAACAGAATTTGGCTCAATATATGAAGGGACCCTTTTCAGAAATGCTGCTCCTTCTGACTGGAGGAGCAGTATCAGCCAAAGGGAGAGTCCCTCTGAGATGGGGGACTTTTGAGGGTAGGATGGTAGAAATGGTGATGGAAGCTCTGGAAACTAAATTATTTTCTTTCTGCAAAGGAAATTATTTTCCTTCTCTAATTAGGAAGGAACAATCACTTGCACAAATACAAAATGGGAAGTGACTCCTAGGAAAGACTACTGTGGAAAGGGATCTGGGGTTCATAGTGGATCACAGACTAAATGACTCAACAGTGACACACTGTTACAAAAAAAAAAGCAAACATCATTCTGGGATATATTAGCAGGAGTGTTGTAAGCAAAATATGAGAAGTAATGCTTCCTCTCTACTCCATGCTGATTAGGCATCAACTGGAGTGTTGTGTCTAGTTCTGGGCATCACATTTCAGGAAAGATGTGGACAAATTGGAGAAAGTCCAGAGAAGAGCAACAAAAATTATTAAAGGTCTAGAAAACATGACCTATGAGGTAAGATTGCAAAAACTGGGTTTATTTAGTCTGGAGAAGAGAAGACCGAGGGGCGACATAACAGTTTTCAAGTACATAAAAGGTTGTTGCAAGGAGGAGGGAGAAAAATTGTTCTCCTTAACCTCTGATGATAGGACAAGAAGCAATGGGCTTAAATTGCAGCAAGGGCAATTTAGCTTGGACATTAGGAAAAATTCCGAACTGTCAGGGTAGTTAAGCGCTGGAATAAATTGCCTAGGGAGGTTGTAGAATCTCTGTCATTGGAGATTTTTAAGAGCAGGTTGGACAGACATATGTCATGGATGGTCAAGATAATGATTGGTTCTGCCTTGAGTGCAGGGGACTGGACTAGATGACCGCTCAAAGTACCTTCCAGTCCTATGATTCTACGATTTTATTAAGCAGTGTGAATTTTTTCCTCTTGAAGATAATACAACAATAGGGAGTGAGTAGGGCACCCAGGAATGGGGTGGAGCTGAACATTCTGGATGGTCAGGGAGCTTGTATAAAACTATTTTATTTTATTTAAGAACTCCAGGACAAGGATAAAAACCTGCACAAGACCCAGCCCTTTTGAGATGCGCAGCATACTTAAACTGGATTAGTTGATGAATGGGGGAGAAATGTGCATTGTTTTACGTAAATCAGATGTTTCTGAATCTGGTGTTTATCCCTGTGGGTAAATATCTTAATATTTTTGCTGAAATAAGTGGATGGTGTTTTCCTTGGCTTTCATGTCATTAACGTGGCTCTTACTAGCTGCAACAGTGAGCTGCTCTTTTGAAAGACGTTTGTGGGAAAGGCAGTGCTCGGCTCAGTTAAAGACAGTGATGAACCGATCGGTAGAATGACTGTTATTTCCCTTGCTAAATCTATTTCTCAGAAGTCTCTTGTCCAACAGTGGACCTCACAAGACCTTGACCCCAGGCCTGGTCAGTGGGAGGTAAATATTGTAATCTAGGTTAATTCCTAAAGAATTCACTTTTGAAACTTGCAGCCAGAAACATGTTTGCTTGACACTGTCAATATTTAAAGAAGGGTTTCTCTTTCCACCTTGTCTTTTGGTCAGCATGCGGCTGATTCATTCCCACAGCTCAAAGCTAAGATGCTCATTTCTTCTTTGGAGAAAGAAAAACTAGGGGATGGGAGAGGGAGTGGATTTTGATCTCCCTGTTTCTTATTCTGTCTGCACGAACATGCTGGCGTGTTCTAAATCAACTGTATTGTGCAAATCTTTCATGTTCTCCCTGTTTTAACCATTGTGGCTGCTTGTAAATCTACAGTTGTGGAGAGGACAGAGATTTGTAGTTTATAGAGAGTCACGGGTTGAACAGCGTCCTCCTGAAACACTGGGTGCTGGTGATAATAATACAAAAGCTATCCGTGCACAAAGCAGAAAGCTGTTCAAATCCCCAACAGCGAGGAGAGCATAGCACCTGGATCATGGACATGTATAGATACATGATGGTTCTTGAGTTTTGCATTTGAGACTTTTTTTTTAATTGAAAAAGAGTCTAATTTCACAAAAAGATCAAGAAAAAGAAGAAACTTGCAGGACTCCTCTCTCTCTCGGTTCTGCTCTTCCCTCCATGTGTGGGCCTAACTCCTACTGATATTAATGGCAATTTCCCTGTGTGTCAGGAGGCATAAACTCCATAGGGCGCTCAATCTTATTTGTGGTGTTCGTTTGTCTATTGGTAGCACCACGAGGCCCCAGTCAGGGCTTCATTGTTCTAGGTACTCTGCACACATATTAGAAAGATTGTCCCAGGGCAATCCCAAGAGTTTCCAAACAAATAATGTACACACAGGTGCACATTGCTGTGTATCTTACATGATCGATAACCGGGTGGAACACAGAAAAAGAAACCACAGCACATGTTGGAGAGAAGGGAGAGGATGATGAGAACCAAACAGGAACGGAACCCTGGGGCCTCCCTTTCCCTATTGTGTAAATCGACTCATGATTGAACCCCTGGTGACTCGTCATTGAGCCACCCTTATTATCCCCCAGCAGAAACTTAAACAACACGGTGGCAAAAAGAGGCAACCCTTATGAAATACTGTCTGTTTATGAATAATCATCAGAATTTCTTCTTATTAGTCTTATGTTCTCACTCCACATGACGACCCTAGGATATAATTGCACCCAACATTTTCTCTATGTTCATGGCTAATTGTCCAAACAAAGACCAACTGTAACAGAAAATGGCTTGTTGAAATAATCACTGAGCTGTACCAATGTTTCTGAAGCAAATGTACAGCAGGAACATGCCCTGTTAAAGGAATATATATATATACAATGTATATATATATACAATGCTCCTCCCGCCGATTTAACTCTCCTGCTATGCTGACTTAATAAACCCACCTCAATGAGAGGTGTGTAGCGCTTAGGGCGATGTAGTTAGAGCGACGCAATATCAGAGTAGACACTGCGTGACGTGTGTAGCTACACGGTGCAGTGGGGACACAGTCTGTTTTTTCACTACAGTGTGTAGCTACATATACTTTACCTGCCATCTGCAGTGCAGGCAAGGCTTGTCTGTCTTTGGTCACATAAAAGCTGAAGAAGAGCAAGTGGGGGGAAGTTCATTCCCTTCAGGGCCTTTAATCCTATAGAAATGATTTACCAGTTTTGACTACCTTTTTGGTTGTGACAGTCCTAGTTCCAATTCTGATTGGTCCAACATTACAGACAAAGACGGCATAGGAAGTATATATACATTGCTTACCAAGACGAGATTGTGACCCTCCTTTCTCCCCAGGGGTAAACTTATGTGAACGGTCCCAATCTGACCCCCAAGTGGTTGTCTGTCCTTATATGGCCCCCATCTGAGCACCTCATAAACATTTAAAAACATATTCTAACACTGCCCCTGGGGAAAGAAGGAAGTACTACACTTCATTTTAGAGAGAAGAGACTGAGGCACATGGAGATTAAGTGGCTTGCCTAAATTCACACATTTAATCTGTGGCAGAATCAGGAACTGAATCTGCGCCTCCCGCGTCCTCCACTAAACTTTCCTTCTTCCTTGTTTAACGTAAAGCAGGATATAATGTATAGATGACAGGAGTTCTGCCATAGCTCATTGGGCATAAAAATCCATCTGTGCTATTATAAATGGAATTAAGACTTCAAGAGCTCTCAGTTCCTTTCAACTTCCTTTCCACGTGAAAAGCCCAGGTACAGCCATATATGCAACGCTTTGAGACTTTTTTGTCTGGGGACAGGTGCCGCTTGTAACCAGCGCTCAAATTGGAATGGCACAAAGTGATTTACCCTGCTTTCTGCATGCTGTTGCAGGTCTTTTCATGTAACTTTATCTTGCCAGAACAGCTTTTGAATATGTACAGGAAGAAAGAAGAAATCATTAAAAAGAAGTCAATAATAAAATAACTATTAGATATCAAAGCGTGCATTGCACTCCGTACACATAGGTTGCTTGTTAAAACAGAGGCCTGATAAAAGGTTCAGTATAAAAATGTGCAGATGTGGGAAAGGTGGGAGCTACATGTTTGACCTCTTTTGAGACATGACTGGTCTTCTTTGACATTGGAGATGTTTTACTAACATCTTGACAAGGGGTTCCCTCAAAAATTTTGCACCTCAGCCAGAAAGATATGTGATGGTCTGTGGGTAAAATACTATTTTCTGTGCTACCCCTCAAATAATCAGTTGATCCAGTACGCTACCTTTCCTATAAAATCTATCAAATAGGCAGGGTGGGGATGGAGAAATGAGTTCCTTGAGAAGAAAATCCCAGGATTTTCAGTGCCCCACTGTGGGCATGAAATCTTCTCTATCATGTCCTGCCAGTCAGAATGAGGGAAGGCTTGGGTTAACTTCTCACTTTTGTGCCCCCTTTTTGGTGTGAATGAATTTTGAAAACAAGGAGGGGTTCATTTTCATCTCAGTGCTCAGTCAGTTGGGGGATTTTTGTGCATTTGGTACTGCTGGTTCACAGTTTTAAAAATGTTGTCTTCTTTCCAGGATTTCTCTTGTGGGTTTTAATCAGTATTTGTCCATTAAATGTCCTAAGCTCGCTCACTCTGGGCTTTTTTTTTTTTTACTGTTTTGCAGGCATTGGAAAAAATGTCATCTGTGACCGAACAGCGACTCCCCTGGATGCCTTCAGGATGATGTCCGCTGCCCATTATTATCCCAAGCTCATGAGCATCATGGGGAACGTTCTCCGCTTCCTGCCTGCCTTTGTGAAGATGAAGCAGCTGATTCAGGAGGGCTATGTTGGGGAGCTGCTGGTGTGCGAGGTGCAAGTGCACAGTGGAAGTCTGCTGGGCAAGAAGTATAACTGGAGCTGTGATGACCTGATGGGGGGCGGGGGTTTGCACTCGGTCGGAACCTATATCATTGACCTCTTGACCTTCCTCACCAGCCAGAAGGCTGTGAAAGTACATGGGCTGCTCAAGACCTTTGTGAAACAGACAGACCACATCAAGGGAATACGTCAGATCACCAGTGATGACTTTTGCACATTTCAAATGGTTCTGGAAAGCGGGGTGTGCTGCACTGTGACCCTCAACTTCAACGTCCCTGGGGAATTCAAACAGGATATTATTATGGTAGGCTCAACTGGACGACTGATTGTAGTAGGCACTGATCTGTATGGGCAGAGCAACAGTTCTCCTCAAAGAGAACTCCTTCTAAAGGACTCCACGCCAATCAGCAACTCCTTATTGCCTGAGAAGGCCTTCAGCGATATCCCATCCCCATACCTGCATGGCACTATTAAGATGGTGCAGGCCGTCCGGCAGGCATTTGAGGACCAGGATGACAGGAGAACCTGGGATGGGAGGCCCCTCACCATGGCTGCCACTTTCGATGACTGCCTGTATGCCTTGTGTGTAGTGGACACCATTAAAAAGTCAAACCAACTAGGGGAATGGCAAAACATAGCAATCATGACAGAGGAGCCGGAGCTGAGCCCTGCATACCTGATCAGTGAAGCGATGCGTAGGAGCAGAATGTCTCTGTACTGCTAGCTTCACTCCCCTCTTAGAAAAGAACGGGAAACAATGCAGCTCTTAAAGAATAATTCAGACAGCATAAGGATTTGGACCTATGAAAGTCTGACAACATGGGAAATGAAAATTTGGTGTCTAAACCAACTAACTTAGCCGGTGCCTCTATATTACAGTGATGGGAGTGTTAGCAATGCCTGAGCTAGACAGATGGAAATGAGAATTGTTTAAGAGCTGACCTAAATGAGTTGTGTTAATTGTTTAGCAGCAGTATTAACTGGCTGGAGAGAGATTTCATGGGATCAGTCTCAGCTGCTTAGCCGATCCAGCTGTGTTTATTGTGAAAGTTCAGGCAGGTCCTTTTTGACTTACCTGTCCTGCCAGAGGGCTATGAAGGTACTATCATGTCAGAAGTCTCCTGTGGCATCTGAGGTGAAAAGTTCCTACCATGCCAGCTGACACCACTGCGCTGTACTACTACATCATTAACCAACGCATAGCATAATTAGACTTGGTGTGACCTGAACAAACTTGGCAGCTCACTTTTCATTATTCTGAGAGTTTTTTTGTTTTGTTTTGTTTTTTTACACAATTAAGTAGGGAACATTGTGGCTTTTGTAAACAAGCCAGACTCTAACAGCGGCTCATATGTGTTGGGGGGGGGGAAGGGGAGAGGGGGAGGATTCCACAAGCTCGTGCTAAGCTTCAGTGTTAGCTGTACAGATAGGCTCATAAAGAAGGGTTGTGTAAAACCTTCATCAACAAAACCCAGGCCGCGTGATACTCTCCTGATTTGGGGTTTGTTACACAGCCAAAACTTGGACGAGGTTTACACACTTTTCTGTGAGCCTGGGGTTAAGTTCTGAGTGAACTGTGCTTTAATTATGGTTGAAAATATGCAAAACTAAGTGGGCTTCTATCCAAAGCTATGTAAGACAAGATGTTCGACTTCTTGAGTTTTGGTGTTCTTTTAAACATATTCGAACCCTGACCTAGAAGAAAAAATATGCGCCAACCACCAAGTTCCACACAGCTCAGCCCACAAGCTTTCAGCCCCTAAAGATGGAGGGTTTGAATTAAAAGCTACAAAGAATGAGAAAAATCATCATCGATTTGCAGGGAAATAGGGAAAAAAAATCTCTTTATGAGCCTGAAGACAGTAACAACAGGTACTGTACTAACTATTCCCTTTTTCCTCAAGGCAGGGACAGACAAAAGGCCTCTGGTTTAGTTGTCCTCTTTCACTTTGATGTCTTAGGCCCTGATCTTGCAAACATTTTATGCAGCTGCGTGTGAATTGTCTCGGTGAGCTCATTAGGACTCCTATTATGCATTAAGCTACTCATGTGTTCAAGTGTTTGCAGCATCAGGGCTGCAAAATATGAAAAATAACACAACAAAATGTAATTTCCAAAAGAACAGAAAGCAAAATTACATTTGTCTTAAATTGTAGCAAAACCACTTTTTTAGGTTAATCTGGTTTTGGAGGGGGGAGAATCCTCTTAGAACATTTATGTTTGCTATAAGGATTGAAAGAGAAATTTTGAGCCTTTTTCTAAGGCCCCAGGTCAATATACTAATTAATTGTTTAGATTTAAAAAATTATGACTCTTTTTAAATTAAAAAGATGTTTGCAGCTCTGTCATCTTTAGGGGTACTTAGAGCTCCCTTAGGAATCCTGCTACTGACCCCTCTCTGATTGCCTTGTGCTCTTGACTGCCACGGCCAGGCCTTAGTTCTGCATTCGCTGAACTGGGAGAACAATGAGAAGTGCAAATTTTGTTTGAAAAAATATGTAAAATCCTAAATATTTTTGAGCTTTCATGAATTCTTTCCTGAGATCTATAAATAGCGTGAATAATGGAGGAAAAAGCTCATGTAATATGTTTAAATAATGTTGCGAAATTAATCAAACTATTGGATGATTATTGTTTGACCTGCTCTAGCAATTGCATCTACTGTTCACTGCTTCTGCTAGGGCTTTGGGCAGGGATGTCTTAGGCAAGGATCCTCCTTCCAGGATCTCAAGAAAAGTTTGGATTTTTTTGCAGTTTAAAATTATTCCTTGGAAACTAATTGTCAATGGAGCGACTATGCAAATAGGAAATAGGCAAGATTGTAATTAGAGCCCTGCAAATCCACGGATATCTGCTTTATATCTGAGGACCATTTTTGTGGATTGCAGATGAATGTGGATCCAAATTTGATATCTAAAGCCCCACAAATTTCTGGATATCTGCCTTTTATCCACGGATCATTTTTGTGGATTGCAGATCAGATGCGAATACGAATTTTGTATCCACACTGGGCTTTAATTACAGTCATCATTGCATACAAAGCTATTCCTTTATTAAATAAACCTGCTATGATAAATATAAAAAATACACCAGAGAGACAGTCAGATGGAAAACTAAATCTCTGTTAGCAAAAGAATGATGTTAATCAGAGAGGGTCCAGAGAAATATGTTGTTTATTTAATATAGTATGCTATAATCTCCTTGCCGAGGACAAAGATAGAGCATGGATGTAGGATAAGTGGATGACTAAGGGACAGAAAAATCAATAGCAGGGAGCTAAGTATGATAAACCAGGTCTGATGAAAGAAAACACCATTTCAAACTGTAGCCCAAAATCTGAATGAAATCTGAACCCAAATATTTTTAAGTTTCTCTTTATTTATTATTTGCATTGTGGTAGCTCTACAAAGCCCCAGTCATGGACCAGGAACCCTTTGTGCCAGGTGCTGTACAAAAGTTTAATGTCTTTCCCATTATATTTTTAATGTTTGTGCCTCTCTGCAGTTTTGAGGTTCTGGCTGGAAGCAGAAGTGCTGGAATCTTGGGCTTTGTTCCTGCAGTGAGCTCCATGCAGGCAGAACACCTTGCCCTACTGAATTCAGTTTTTCTGTCCCTCCCCTGAAAACTTTTAGGTGGAGTGCATCACCCTTCCTCTAATTAGCCTCATTGGTTCAGATACTGCAGTTTAACTCTAACTGGGATGGCAACTGGTAACTGCTTACAGTCAGGATTGTTTGAAGTTTTCTACTTTCCAGGATGTAAGGTTGGATGAAATATTGCTGTCTGGGCAAGGTTTTAGTAGCATCAGATGTACGTATATTAAACTGCCATATGAGTTAAAGGAATAAAGTGACAAGTTTATTTATACAATGTGTCATAATATCCAATACAATTATGACTTATTCTATAATAAAAGGGCTATTGCAGTATCAAGCCCTCATTATTTTGAGGACAGTTAGAAGTACATTGCATGGAATGCTGCAACTGGCCCCTGGAGTGCACATCAGATTTAAGAGTTTGGCTAACAGTTAAAAAAGTTTTACTGTACTTTGTTAAAGAGTGGTACTGTACCCGCAAATGCATCTTTGGAATAGCAGTTTTAATGCTACTCTTACTCTATTGCCTCAAGACTTAAGGTGCTGCTAGACTCAGTCAGACCCAGTCATTCAAATCCAGGATACTATTTAATGTACAGTAGCCCAGAAGTAACCTTGCAGCGCACTTACCAAATCAAAGACAGTCTTGTTTTCTGCTATGAGAGAGGTTCTTTCCATTGTCATTCTTTACTTGTGTACATGTGATATTAAAAACTGTGGTCTGCTGCCAAAGAGGCAGAGAGCCAAGGCAGTGCCTATTAAGAGGGCAGATTATGCCTTGCAGCTCTGGGGGCCCTGGTCCAGCAACAGGTGAATTCAGTAGAAAGACTCCCATTGACTTCATTGGGATTGGGCTCCAGGTCAACAAGGAAGTGGATGGAGGACCGTCCTTCCCGATGTCCCTGTGTAACAGCAAGGCACAATTGCAGTCCTTCCACGAACCCCATAAGTTTCAAGATACCCCAAATGGTTGAATAGGTGGGTCCATGAAATTGTATGCATCAGCTAGCAGAATAGGCTGCCCATGCAAGGGGACTATACTATAACCCTTGGAAGGGTGTAACTACAGGTGCACTCTGCTTGTGTGTGAGGGAGCTCAGGAAGAAATCCAGTTTCCCCAAGGGCAGAATTCCTCCCAGAACTACCCCCAAAGCGGTGCACTGCACCCAATGCAGGGCTCAGTTAAGCCCTAACAACATTAGCTTTGGGCTTTCCCTTATCTCATGTCAAGCACACGGCTAGATTAGTAGCATTCAATCTATATAGTTAGATTGTATAGATAATATGTTTTTACCCAGGTTCCTGGTATGACACAGGGTCAGTGCATGTATAGACGAGCTCGGACTCAGCATGAGTTTCTGCAGAAAACATCCTCACCTTTGGCTGAAAGTGTGAGAAATTCCTGTCTAGCTGGCTTAGGGCAATCAGAGAGACTCTGTGCTTTGTACTGTATTTCTTTTCTTTTTTTCTTTTTTTGGTCTTTTCACTTTGATAGCTTTTGAATTATGGTGACCACAGAAGAGAAGGGGTATCCCTGTCTCTGTTCCATATTGTCTTGGTATGTAAACTATTCAATTCTGGCATTATCCTATTTATTTTTATGTCCTTACAACTATAGCAAAGATCCTTTTACAACTAAAAATGACTGTTCTGTACAAAAATTAACATTATTAGCTGATTTTGTTTCACAACAGAAGACAAACTTAGCATCTCCATAGCATCTTTGCGGAGAGCCATAAATGACTACTGACAGCTTTTCACTGGAAGTTTTTAGCTTGGACTTCTTTCTGTTGTTATGAATATAATACACTGAGTGTAACCTGTTTACTGTTCATTTCTGTACCTACAAGAATTTAAAAGGCATCTAGCAGATCTTGGGCTTTGTGAAGCTATTTAATGCATTGGCTTAACACTCTTACCTCCTTGATGGGCAAGTGATATGCCCTTAAATACCTGAAAAGCTCAACACTTAACTGTTTGACCTCTAAAGATGTCTTCTGAGTATTTAGGACTGGCTGTGAGATGGCAAACTTATCCAGGATAGCAGATTTTGTTGTTGTTCTTGATAACTCTGGAAGCAAAACCTGTAAATTTTGCAGATGAAGTATGAATAAATATTCATCTTCAGTCCTGTTCACTTAAAATTCTCTCTTTGCTGGGGATTTCTTAGCCTACGAGGTATATTCTATTAAATAATGACATCCAAGAAAAAACAAAATCCCCACTTCTTTCCTGCATGAAAGGAGGACTTTTAAATATGCACCCACCCATACCTTTGTGACATTCTCTTTCTTGCTGCTGCTCTGATGCCAAGTATTTGAAACACAAAATGACCAGCACTGTGCTACCAAGAAGCCTGAATTGTCTCTTCTTTTGGAGAGGATGTTGCCTCTAAATCAAAATTGTCCTCATAGCCAGTTTAGCAGGGAATGAGTTTTAATTTTTTTACCAGATTCAGTCCTGGTATCAAAAGGTGCAATTCTATAGATTTTATTGATGGAGTCTGAATTTGGCCCAGTATGTTTCACTCGTATCTTGCCAACTCTGGTTGATTCCATGGACCTGGCTGTAGAAAATCAAGGTTCTCGAGTTCCTCGTGCTGTAGTGCTAGCTATCATCTTTAGAAGCACTAGAAAAAGGATTAACATGTCTACCATATGGTTTTTATGGTTTTCAAGTCCTTCCAACAACCTCCTTCCTTTTTAATCATTAATTAAGCTCACTGGTATGGACCTTCTGTCTTATTCCATTGCAGGCCATCAAGACAGGTGTCTGTTGAGAAAGTCATCTTTTTGCTTCCTCGTCACTTTTGCTCTCCCTGCTAACAGAGGATAGGTCAGGTGGCTAATTGCTGATTTGAAGCTAATCCAAAGCAAAGAAGTTGCATGAGTAAAAACCCACCCACTTGTTCAAATAAATGACATGCTTATTGTCCAGCTAGGACAGACAGTAGGTCCCTGCTATGCCTGGTTCATGAATGATGCCCATTGCGCCTCTCTGTATTGTCTTGGGTTTTTTTAATCTTAAAAGGAAGAGTATCTTCAGTTTGTTGCTGTATCAATATTAAATATATATTTATTGTGTTTTCAAACATATAAATGCAGTGTGTGTGTGTATATATATATATAAAATGTCAGCGCATGGACATCTGTACAGTAGATATTTTAAAGAGCTATTTATCAAGAAAAATAAGTGTTACAAAGTAAACAGAGTCTATATTTTATATATATAATGTAGATAGCAAAAAATAGTGTTTAAATTTTTTTTTCCTGAGAAATGGACAGCGATGGATCTAGCATTTTAACAGCCAGACTACTCTGTAAGGAAGCTGCCTGGTGTGCTTCTCAGCTGCCACAATATCTGTCTCTTTTCCTGGAAGGTGATGTGCATTGTTCATTTTATATTGCTTGGGGAATGTAGTTAGTTCAACTCAGCCAACTGGCATGTGCTGCTTAAAACATGGTTTCCAGCTGTTCTGCATATTTGCATTGAGGAATAAAAGGATTCTAAATGGCAAATAAAGAAATAAAAGCAGATGATTCCAGCTGTCGGCCATTTTTTCCCCTCCTCTTGTGTCTTGTGCAGCGAAACAGCACCAGTTCTTTCTGCCTTCTCTTAAGTTCAGCACGTCAGAGTAAAATACACAAGATTTCTGCTTGCATGGGGTGATTATAGAGGGTTAGAGGAGGGAGCAGCAGATAATAGAAGGTTTAACTTTCTAGCAAGTTTTTGAATTGACTGCTTCTGAAATGGTTTAACCTGGAGAGATTTTCTTGTGTTTGCAGAAGGACACTTGAAGACAGAGTAGCAATTTAAACATCCTTGTAGTCCTGCTGCATGTCAGGGTGCCTAGGCCCTCTCCAGGGTCTGCCAGGAAAATGGTTATGCTTCTGTCTCTGACAAAGGAAAGAACAACGTTGCCTGCTCTGAGTGAAAGGATTTGCAAGGTATTAGGGATCAGCAAGCATGGAATTTGTAGCTTTATGAAAGTCGCATAATGTTTTTCTCTTAAAGGGACAGGGTTTTCTTCATAGATTCCAAGGCCAGAAGGGACCATTGTGATCATCTGATCTGAGCTCCTTATAACACAGGCCATCGAACTTCCCCAAAACAATTCCTAAAGCAGATCTTTTAGAAAAACACCTAAGCTTGATTTAAAAATTGCCAGTGATGGAGAATCCACCAGAACTCTTGATAAATTGTTTCAATGGTTAATTACCCTCTCTGTTAAAATGTATGCTTTATTTCTGGTCTGAATTTGTCTGGCTTCAACTTCCAGCCATTGGATCGTGTTATACCTTTCTCTGTTAGATTGAAGAGTCCATTACTAATGTTTTGTTCCCATGTAGGTACTTATAGACTGTGTGATCAAGTCACCTGTTAAACTTCTCTTTGTTAAGCTAAATAGATTGAGCTCCTTGAGTCTATCACTATAAGGCATGTTTTCTAATCCTTTAATCATTCTTGTGGTTCTTCTCTGAACCCTCTCTAGTTTATCAATATCCCTCTTGAATTATTTCCATTTGTAAATGTATTCTGTATATTTTCTTTTGTTTGACAGTAAAACACAACAAAAAGGTGTTAAAACTCTGCTCTGTCAGACCTCTTCCACTTCCCAACTGCTAATAAAGTTAAATGATTCCGATACATTTTAAATCCATCGCAGTGTGGAAACTCATTAGTGATAACATCACCATATACAGCATTTATATGGCCTGATTTGTAATGGTATTTAGACACCTGAAGAAGCAGATAGGCTCCTGAGAGCCTTTTGAACTTCCATTGAAGTTAGGTGTCTATGCAACTTTGAAAATCCCATTGGGCGCCTGTCTGTTTGTGGAGGCACCTAAATAACTTTACAAATCTCTCTAATTTTAAAGGATCTCAAAGAGCTATATATTGTATGTAAAGTGTGTGTGTATGTGACTTTACCCATCTCAAAAAGGGTGGAGGAAAGGGTGGATCACAATCAGTTTACACCTTTAAAATGTGTTAAAACCTACCTACACTGGGTGCATTTATAAATATCACAAAATGATAGCATGTTAGCTAATATGTTTTTTTTTTTTTTAAACCTTCTTTTCCTAGTCTAGACAGGGCCAAGGTGCAAGGCAGTGTAAAATCAATATCTTTTGCAAAGTCTATTTTAGATACTGCCTCTAGATAGATCCTTGCCTAAGCCAAAATATTGCTACGTTGGTCAGCTGGCCTTGCTGAATGCTGCCTCCAACTAATAAACCACAGTAGCTGTACAGGTCTGAAATTTACATCTCATTCCTTCCCAGCAATTTCATGTTAACCTGAGGCCTACTTTTATTTCTGGGGCAAAAACCTAATTAACCCTTATGCAACAGTGCCCTAAGGGAAATCAGCATAAAAACAAGTGCAAGAGATAAGTGGACTGATTAGGGTACAATTACAGCATACACTATATAATTACACAAGCATGAATACAACAGTAAATCGACACAAAATGCCATGCTAATGAAGCTTTTTAAATATGAAAGCCAGCATTTTCAAAGGTTGGTATAGTTTGGCATCTAAATCCAAATTTAGGAGCCTGCTTTTCAAAGTCTTTGAGTAAAATCAGTGGGGGCTGCCAATGCTCCTCACCTCTGAAAATTAGGCTGCTTATTCAGCTGCCTAACTTCAGGCAGTCAAGTCTGAAAGCTTTTAACCTGTGCTATCATGCTATCCAGCCAGGGCCTCAAGAACAGCCAACCAAATTCTAAACTGGTGTTAGCTTTTTAGAATAATTAACTAAATAATGATTAATAATTAACTCTAGTAAGTAAGTGTTCTCCAGCAATAGGAGGAAAATGGTTGCAAATATGTATGTATGCAGAAGAAAATCGAGAGCAGGATAAAACGTAAATTCACAGAAAACTGGACCAAAGTGTGTCAGGTTGAAGCAATACATCGTCTGTAGTATACTCTGTAATATAAAGCAAATTCAGTGGATGATGATATTTAAGATCCTCCCAAATGATTTATTTCTCAAGGAAACAAAGGAAATTACAAATTCCACAGACACCGAAGTACAGCGTGACTGGAGGATTTGTGTTCACAGTGTCTCTCTTACTACATGAGAGTACAAATGTTAAATTGTAATAGCAGTCACTTAGGTCACCTTATAATTTCTTGCATAGCTCTACTAGTACTTGCTCTTGTGATTTGTAACAGCTTCAGAATCTCTCCTTGTTTGCCACTGTTGTCCATCATTAGTTTTATATTTATACTTCTGGTTTTTTATCTACCATACTTTGCATATTAGTGGCTAATCTCCTTTAATGCAATGTCAGTTTCTTTATATTAAGTTGCTGTTCTTCTATAAATATGCCTGCCTGCTTTCCTCAGTCTTCCCCCTAAAATCCAATACTATAATATGTTCAGATTTCAGAGGATTTTTTTAAAAAAAGATGAGGTGGTCTTGATCTTCCATACACTTTCAGAGAACCATGAACCTATCATACATGATATGCTTAAGGCCCACTTATGCTATCCAGTCAACTCATTTAACACTTAGTTGTTGCTGGAGTGCGCTCAAATAACCTCTCATCTAAGCAAGAAATAATAAAATAATGTTGCCTCATTGGCTAAGCATGTAGCCAATATTCAGGGCCTTGCAGGGTTGTTTCCACTGGATGAGAAATGGAGGATGTGAGTCAGGTACATTCTTGGTTTAAACTTGTTTCTTTACAAAAAAAAGCACATAAAGTCTTGTTTCCCCGAACACAGTAGAAGCAACAAGAGGCAGTTTCCTTGGTCATACCTCCCCAAGTCTGCACCTTCAGTGAGCTCAATGCCCAAGAAGCCCTGTCCCTTTGCTTCCTGTCAGGGTCACACAACTGTTCCTGGCTTTCTGCTGCTTCTGACACACACAGTCTACAACCAATTTCCTAACTCCCTGTATTTGCAACCAGGAAACTCTCAGTTAATCTCTCTGGGCTAGCTGTGGCCTGCCATGCAGCCTGTCGTCTTGGGTCAGCGCCATGATTGTAGCTGTTTCTACTACATGAAGATGCTTGGTTGCTCCGTTTCTTGAGCCTGAGAGAATGCTTGGTGCAATGATGGGCTTTCTGAGGTTCATGATTCTTTGGATCCAAGATCCACTCGATGACAGCCACAGGCCACTTTCAGAACAATACTCTGCATTTATCTGGCACCTTCCATGTGAGGAGCTTAAACCTCTTTGCACACGTCAATGAATCAATTCTCACAACACCCTTTGAGAAAAGCGAATATTATCCTCATATGACAGGCGAGGAAACTGAAATGTTAAATGGGTTGTCCAAGGCCACACCTCAGGGGCTTGTCTTCATGGCAAAGTTCACTTGAGTTATAACTCAAAAGTTGCACCTAACTCTAATCCTGCCTGCAAAAAAAACCCCTTACACTGCATGTAGTAATGCTTTGAACTCAAGATGACTGGCCCTCCTGGGGCTAAAAGCTAAAGGGTGAGTTACCGCAACTCATTGGCTGCTAACAGAATTACTCTGCAATCTGGATGCAGGCTAGTGCCACTCATGTGCTGCCAGTCCTTCAATGCCTTCTCACACTCCCCCCGGTATGCCCAGAAAGGAGAGTCAAATTCTCCCACAATTCAGTAGGAAAGAACACGTAGAGTATCTCGGTTTACTGCAGTGCAAAGAACCATGAGGACATGCCCCCAGAAATCTCAGTGCCACGCACGAGTGAGTGTAGCGCCAGTGCCGATGCTGTTCGCGTATTATTTCACAGTGTGCCCTCTCTCACTTGAGCTAGGCTAACTCGAAATGTAATCTGAGGATAGGATTAAGTCAACGTAAACTGCCTTGTGGTGACCTCGCCGTGGAAATATCTTCACTTAAATTTGGCTCCCGCTGCTTTAAGTATCTCTCTATGTGGATTTAGTAACACCACCTCCCTGAGCGGCAGAGAGTCACAGTTGATTTAATTAAGTCAACAAAGTGCCAGTGTAGACACTGTGGTGCTTATGTCAACTATTACTAGCTCTCAGCAGTCAGCCCACAATTCCCTACACTGACAATACAACTGATGCAAGCACGTCTGGTGAGGACGTACACCGCTGACACAAGGAGCCACGTGTGCACACTCACAAACGATTTTATAACTGCGGTGGCTGTACTCGGATATAAGTTAGGTTGCCATCATTTTGTAGTGAAGACATGGCCTAAGTGTAGATAACTTGAAATAATTGCAGTGAACCACATACATGATAGTCTGCAGCCACCACACAGATCTCTTGCCTTCCATTACTGTGTTTCAGCCACAAAGACTATCCTTTTCCTTTTAATACAGTGATATTGTTAATTCTGCTAGTGCTTAAAGATTTAAAACAAATATTTAAAATATGCTGATGATTCTTTTACTTGGCTACATACAATAGCCTACAAAAAGCTTCTAGAGTTCCTGAACCAGGTACTGAATTCAGTGATGGGGGTATGACCAGATTATATAAAATACTATGTTTCTGATGAGCTGCTTGGGTCTCAATCCCAGTGCTTGAAAGTTCACCTGCTATGTTCTGACAGAACATTTTTGTTTCAACTGACCTCTTTTTTTTTGTATCCTTTTAAGATGTCTGTTTGTGGTTTCACAACTGCAGAAGCAGAGCTACAGCTGATCTTGCTGCAGTAGTAGTGGAAGCAATAACAATTGCTAGGTAGGACTAACTTCCATTGGAGGGCCAGCCTGCTAGAAGAAACAGGCTGGCCTGCTGGCCAGAGCCAGGGATTAATTCATTAAGGATTGAACACAGCTCACAGCAAAGTTTGACAAACAGTGTATTAAAATACTGAGCACTTTACATATTCAAAATGCTTTATAAACTTTAATGACTCCTCACACAGTGCCCCCTGAGATGGGATCTTATACGTGCCCATTTTACAGGTGGCAAAGCTGAGGCAGAAAAGTCATTTATCTTGTCTGAGGCCATAAAGAAAGTCGATGTGATCGCTTGGTTTAGAATTCCTAAATTCCTCGAGTCTTCTGCTGAAATTACTAGACTTCATCTCTGCCAGTGGTTGAGTCATTGGCTGAAATTTCACTGTCAGGCACAGCTGTGTAATCAATAATACTAGTGCAAAGCCCATTTATGAAATATATTTCATTTAGGGCCTGGCTCAGACCCTATTTTAGATGTTAAAAGCCAAATTCAAAAAGAATGATCCAGAATTGTTCTTTCTTGCAGCTTATTGTGAATGTACATGCAACTTTCATGGATTTCATTCTAAACTAGATGTAAACTCACCTATCAATAGTGGTATTGTTTATTTTCTAAGATCTTCTAATTTTTTTCAGAATTAAGAAAAATATTGGTCATGTATTTTTCATCTCTCATATTATGGACCAGAAAAAGAAAGAGAACATTCTGCTCACTAAAGTGAAAAATTCCAACAGCATAAAAATGCTGTGTAAAATTCTTATGTGGAAAGTTTTGAAACAGTGTGTGATTATTTAAGAATACGTGTTATAGAATTTGTGTTGCTCTATAGCTAAGTTAGAAGGACCCTCAGCATTTTCTGTAATGTGGCACTCATAGCAATTAGGTATTTGTATTTCATTCAGAGCTGAAAAAACTATTGAGACTGTGAACCTATTACAATCATAAGCAGTGACTCACTTGCACAGTTCCATTGTGTCACCCCTTTGAGTAAAAGCTTCACACTCTGGCCCACAATGAAAGACTCAACAAATAAAGAAACCAGTATTTTACTAATCATCTGCATTCACATTGTGCTTTTCATCAGGGACTCTCAATTGCTTTTGCAAAGTTGGGTATTTATTATCCTTATTTTAAACATTGGAAAACGAAGGAAGAGAGGTTAACTGTCTCATCCAAGGTCATGCAGCATGTCAGTAACAGCTGGGAATAGAACCCTGGTCTCCTGATTTCCACTCCCTTTAGTCACTCTCTCTAATCATAATTCAATATAATTTATAGAACAAATTTAGTTATAATATATAATCCGTTTATAACAGACAGCAGTATGTGAACACCCACGAATTAGGGGTGTCCACACACAGTTTTTGTACCAATTTAACTATATCAGTTTAGAAAAGTGCTCAAGGCGCTTAAAAGTGCTAGCTATATTGACATAAACACCTCTATAGAACTGTAATGTTTGCATAACTGTGTCCACATTAAGGCGTTGCACTCATTTAACTATACCAGCTTCTAAACCAATATAGTTAACTTGGTCCAAAAGCAATGTAGATCAGCTCTTACTTAAAGGAATAATCAGTCGGAATAACCGCATCTCAGTTACAAAGACAGAAGTCCCAGAGGCTGCAAGAATAACAGATCTAAAATTACATGAAGTAAAGAAACAAACATTGAAGTCTGGAGACATACAACAGTATTTCTCCCTGCATCCTACAGTGCATTCTGCTCACTTTGTTGACTATTTCTGTTCAGAGATCTTCACTGAACCCTCCAGTGATTTACCTTTGGCACTGTCTAGATGGCAGTGGCAGCAAGCAATTATCTGGCAAATCCGCTGACAACCACCCCAGGGTAATTCTATATGTCTCTGGGGTGTGCTAGTCTGTGACTTTCATGGCTCAGTATTATGCTATAAACCAACAACCAGAAGGTAAGCTGTGCTAACAGAGCTGTCAATGATCAAGGGAAATATGGACCTATAACAAAAACAAGCTGAAAAAATGAGGAACAGAGAAGATGTATACAATACCCATCAGAAAATAAACATAAGTCAGCTCTTCCAGGTTAACAGTTCTTGTTCTCTCATATTAAAACCAGCCTCAAAAGGACTGATATAACTTGGAATAATTAATTATTTAGGGCCCATTCCTGCAAGTAAGTCTGCTAGTACAGACCCCCGAGTCCCACTGAAGTAAATGGGACTCTGTGTGGGTGAAGAGTCCATACTAGCAGATCTGTTTGCAGGAAGGAGCCTTAGATGGCAAAATTTCTTGAAGATATGAACAGTTATGTAAGTGCTAAGTATTATTTTCTTAGAATTGTTCAGCCTTTCCTAACATGAGTAATCCCATTAATGTCAATGGTCCAGATTTTTGTGCCTGCTGCAGCCCTTTTGTACAGCTCTGTTAGTACAAAAGAGCTGTAAATCCACTTTACTCTCTCTCTTGGGGATTCCCCTAGCATGCTCAAATCCCCAAGTAGTTAGCTATGTGCCAGATGGTATGAAGTCCCTGGCATAGGGGCGTTGGCTACGTCAAAGGAGGCCTGCGTGGAGGGTAGCTGTACTTCAGCAACCCTCGCTGCTGGAATGACTCCTTGAAGCTGTGAGCAGCTGGGGTCTGTTTTAGAATAGCTCTGGCTACTCTAAATTGTGCCTTGGCTGGCACCAGGATCAGAACACACAGAGGTGGCATAAACCCACCTTTCCTTCTTTGTTCAAATCCCGTGCTGAGCAGAGTTTAGCCGGGTCCAAAAGTCAGGGCCATTTGGACTACTTGTGTATGGACTGAGGAATCAGGTGCTGAGTGTTATCGTAGTACTGTGATTGGATAGTGCACTAGAGTGAAATAGGCCCTGGACACAGGCACAGCTCTATCGTACTGAGAAGTGCAGTGAAGTCAGAAATCCATTCCTCATTACAGCGTTCATGCTCTTTTTTGGCTGACACCTATATTCTAGCTCTTTCACCCACTCTTTGTTCCAAGAAGACCATGCCCCTTTCACACCTCAGTGCCTATATCAGGGTGGCCGAACTGTGGCTCGTGAGCTGCATGCTGCTCTTTTACAGTTAAAGTGCGGCTCGCAGAGTCCCTCTATGCCCCCCCACCCCCATTCTCCTCCTACCAGACTGGGGTGAGGAGTTTGGAGCTTTGCCCTGTGGCAGGGTGGTGTGGCTACAGGATTCTCCCCAGTAGGGAAGGGGGTCTCGTGGAGTCAGTAAGTTTGGCCACCCCAGCGTATATTATGGTACTAAATATCCATTAAGCGTGCCGGAGAGCCATATTTTCTGTCAAGACTTAAAATCCTCTGAGATTTTAGAACTGTGAGCTGATGTTTTGGAAACATACAGATGGTCTTTAAAAATAAAACTAAATCCCATACAATTTAAATGATAAAAGGCACTAACTAGTGTTTTATTTTGAAGTACAGTGAAGCCTGAGCATAGGATTGATTCTAATAATAATTATAATAATTTGCTTCAGAATCTCAAAGTTCTTCAGTTCTCCCAACCATCAAGAGGCACACATGCCTCAACTGAATAATATTTTTTGCTTTCTATTGTTCGTAACCCTCTTGTTGTAGCACATCTATGTTGGACTGTAAACTCTGCAGCCCAGAAACCTACTCTCTTCATTTCTACTGAAAGTACAGAGAACATCTTCTTTGAGTGATGGTCCCTACTGTATTCCACTGAAGGGTTATGAGCATGCGCCATGCGCCCAGAGCTTTCTACAGTAATAGCATCAGTCAGTTTGCACATGCTCCCTGGTATTGCCTCGTGGTTTTGCCCGAGGTGATAAAGGGCAGGGCAGTCTGACTGCGTTGTCAGTTCCTTCTCGCTACCATGTCGTCCGAGTTGGAGCTTCTGCTTTTCTCGTCCTTGGTGATTCACTTTTCAAACTTTCCAGAAAAAAACTGTTTTTATTCTTGTACATAGGTAGGATTTTACTGATTTTGTAGTATTTTAGTGTTCATAGGAATTTTTAAAGCATTAAGGATTTTGCATTTTAAAGCATTAAGGATTTTGGGCTGCCACTTCAGCGATTTCCTGCCAAGCTTCCCTCCCCCACCAGCATCTGGGTCTGGGTATTAGGATGAAGATGCCGGGATTCAACCCCTTTAATCCCCACCACCTCCCATCTCTTTAAAACAGGTATTAGACAGGTTGACAGATGGGGAGCTAAAGCACACACTTTAATTGCTGAGGTCAGATAAAAAGTCTGAGTTATGCATAGAAACCAAATATTTGATTCCCAGTCTCCTGTCTTGTCTCTTGAGCATATCGTCAAGGGGTGGGATTCACAAAGACACTATGTCTACACTTGCCGCCAAATTCGGCAGCAGTCAGCAGGAGATATGCAAGCTACTTTAAGTCTCTTTCTGAATCTCCCATGAGTTAGGAATCTTCCTAACTCTTACTGTGGTGTCTTCAGTTCGTCACACTGACGGGAAATGCTCTCCCATCGACACAGCGTTACTCCACCTGGTGGAGGTGGATAAATAGCATCAATTTCCGGGTCGATTGAGCAGGTTTCCACTTCCGCTCAATTGATCCAGAAAAATTGATCTGACAGCAGTGAAATTTGCTGCCATCAGCCTAGACATAGCCTTAGGCGTGTTGCAATGCTGAGTGTTCTGGCACCTAACTTTAGTTGCCTAGAAAAATCACAGGAACAATACTGAGATCCACAAAGCCTGAGTTAGGCACCTAGGCTCCCTACACAATGATGACTGGGAAGAGCCTGAGAATATGATCCACAAAAGCCAGTATATTAGGTACAGACCTGCCTAAGATAGTCAGTGGGAGATGCTGACCAGAGGGATGCTAAGCCCTGCCCCCTCTAAGAGATAGGTGAGTAGATTCAGGTTGCAGGGAGGTGCCTATCTCAGCTTAGGGATCCACAAATGAGAACCAGCTGCCTGACTCCAAATACTTGGTGTCCAGTCCCCCAGCTCCAGCCACGCTTTCATTATTTATCTAGAGTGCACAGCTGCAACAGGAAAAATGGAGGGATTGCCCCATGTCAGAATATCCCATAGCTCAGTGGTTAGAGATCTAGTGCTCTCTTGAGAAGTGGGAGATGTCTGCTCAAATCTTGTCTTTCCCTCTGGCAAAAGAGGGGAGAATTGAACCTGGGTCTCCCATGTGAGTGGACTGGCCTATAAAGTGGGTATTGCCTCCAGCTAGATTCTGCCCAGAGGCAGAAACATAGGTACCATACAGGATTCAGCAGGAATTTTGTGCTTGCAGTGCAGCCAAAACTGGGATTAAGTTTAGGTGCCTAGTTACTTTCATGATCCCACTCCAAATTTCTAGCACTAGTTTTTTTGTTACAGACCACACAACTGAATTGTGTTAGTTCCTTGGTTGCATAAGACAGAGTTCACATGTGCATGCAGTCATATTTTTGGATATTGTTTAGCCTTCATAATCTGCAGTTTCCACCCTTCCTGCCTAAAAACTTTCGAGCATCACTTCTACAATGCTTCCACTCCTCCCTAGCCTGAGAAAAAAGAATACTGGGGACACATCTGAACCCAGGTTTCCAGGGGCAACTGCCCAGTGAGTCATCAGTCTTCCTCCCTATTGTTATGTGGTGGGACCGTCTATTGTATTTATTTAACTGCTTCTCTGATTATAGATATTGTACATAATCCCCTTAGAGACGAACCTACTTACTGTGCTGCCACGCTAAAATGAAAGGCGAAACTCCCTTTTCTTGTCAAACAGTTTTATGATGTTTTTATTACCTTAAACTGTCATTGCTTCTGTTTCTCCCTTCAACAAGGAATTTAGCCTGTGAATATTTATGGCTAAAACATTTGCATTCTTCCTGCAAGTAGAATGTAAACAATAGGGTGATCATGTTGTGGTCAGGATGTTGTCAGGAAATGGGGCCAAGTTTTCGCAGCTCAGCTCAAACTCACAATGAACAGCTGACATGAATATAGGATATTCTCCCCCGCACACAGCAGTTTTTAAAATAAATATTCACTCTCCTGAAGAAAAGAGCTAAAGTGAAATCATATCTGCAGAAATTCTAGACTCACCCAACTAACTATTCATGCCCTTGTCCCATGTTAGTTGTTGTGTATCCTTTTGGCTAAGATCAAGCAATAAAAATTATCCACTGACTATGGTAATAAGACACAAGAGGGTGTGCATTAGGCTTTTGGTACACACTTGGCACACACTGTCTCATCTGTACTGAGGGTGAATGCCTGACAACAGATAAGAAGTGTATCTATAGTTGATTCAGATAAAATTCAACCCCGATAAGAGCTAGTTCTGGTTTAGTTCTGCAAAACTGAAACCAAAAACCTGGCTTACTTGGCTCAGCTCTAGTACATTGTAGCATCACCATGCACTCTAATACAATGCTGTGTACAGTGAACGTTATCCCACTGCACTCCTTTTTCTACACCTTATCACAGCGTAATCTGCCTTTGATAATTTAATGACATTACTGTGTATCTTTGCAGCTTCAGATATGCTTTTGTCATTCTATGATACTGCAATGATGCAAGAGGGACTAGAAAACAAAGCACTTTCAAGGGGCCATAATACTTAAGAGGACATGGCTGCCACAAAATTGTTCTGGCTTTAATAGCAAAGGCACTTCTTTTTATGGCTAACAATGGACACAATGTGGTTCAGATTATGCAATAAAATAATTAACACCAGTCTGGCTTCATCCTCATCTTGTTTTGTAAGCCAGTGGGTAATTAATTTGAGCAAAACCAACATGTCACTGTAAAAGACAAATACACTAGCATTCCAACTAACAGTTAAGAATCAAGAGATACAGTATGCCATCAGATTGATTAGTAGTTTATTAGGGATTAGTAATTACTGAGTTCATAATGCACCTGACACCCATATAATTTCAAATCCCTTTTTACTCTTTTGTCCTCTTTTCTGATAACTTTGTCACGCTTTTAAAAAAAACAATATTTAGGCTATGGTAGTTTAACAGATATCTTGCTATATGTTATGCAATATATTTTTAGTTTTGTTATAACCAGCATTCTTGCTTAGTTGGGTGAACCCTGAGCAAATCACAGTGGGGCCAAACAAAGCATTAAGCAAAGTGCCTGTAAGGAATTGAACAAATCTCTTAAAAACTGAAAGAGAACAAATTTGCTAAATTTTTTATTTAAATACTCATGTGGTATGCAGGATTGAGGAGGACTAGGAACTCTGCATTTCTGCGAGCTCTTTGAAGTACTATGGACTGGATCCAACTCCCAACGAAGTCAATGAGACTCCTTAAATTGACTTCAGTGAGAGCTGGATTGAGCCCTGGACTGGCAAACTGGCCTAGTTGAGTGAGTTACTAATATGCTTTCTTGAACCAGTATACAGTGCATGGACAAAATTATCAAAGTCCCATCCCAGCATGCACTGAATTCATTCTTGGGATGGTTTCTTTCTGTAGCAAGTCTCTACCTCAATTATAAAATCTTACTCAGGATTTGGAGGAGATTGTCCTAGAACATACTGCATACTCTTATTTACAGTGGTAAATCCACTGACATAAATGGTGTTAGTCCAGATTTACATCTATGTAAATAAGACCAGAATTTGGGTCACACTGCCTGTAGGTTGGCTCATACTATGGTGGTTTAGCTACTGTGACTACCCGTGTCCTTTGCTACACCTTGTACACCATATGGAAGACAGTTGAGCGATGTGCAGTGTAGGCAATTGTGAGGTTCCATTGTACAAGAAGAAATAAATGTCTTTGTTAAAAGCAGAAAAACAGACCCCAACTGGCGGTTTTCAACAGTTTAGCAGCCAACTCTTTAATTGAAAATGCAATCAGCTCTATTAGGTCATGTAACATGGTAACACGTACTAGAAATCATTGTGTTCATGATACATTTTGTCACTCTGCAGTTAATATCTTCAGTTTCATTTGTATTTTTTAAATACTTCTGTGGTTAGCTATACTTTCCTGACGAGGTGCTAGATAATGAGGAAGGTTTAGCTGGTTAAGATAACAGAAAACCTGGATAGGATGAACTCCATATATCTATAACATTCATATTAATTGTATTAATTTCGTGCCTTAGGTGATGTCCACATTAGGATCCATTATAACCATGTTTGAAACTGTTTTCAAACACAGTTATAGTTAAACACAGTTGTAACATGATTTGTGTCTAAACCTAACATGCTGCAAAACATACTACAATCTGGATTCAGAATGTTGGCGGGAGTAGTCTTTAGATGTGAACTCTTCTGGGCAGGGATTATCTTTTACTCTGTATTTTACAGCACCTAATACTATGGGGCTCTGATCTCAACTGGGGCCTCTGGACTTGTGATAGTAAACAGGTTGTGCTACTATAGTTAAAAAAAATATAATGTACATGCTTTACACTGAAACTATGCTCAAATAAATTGCGCTGGTGGCAACCTTTTTATAATGTATTGTTTGTAGCCGTGGTCTTCCCAGGCTACTCGAGACAAGGTGGGTGAGGTAATATCTTTTATTGGACTGACTTCTGTTGGTGAAAGAGGCAAGCATTCGAGCCCCCCGGAGGTCCTGAAAAAGAGTTCTGTGTAGCTCGACCGCTCGTCTCTTTCACCAACAGACGTTGGTCCAATACCTCGCCCACCTTTTTAGAACAGTTGTCGCTAGCACAATTCTGCTCTAAGTGATGACAAGGCCTAAAATAAAAGCAAGACAGAGATTTGAGTGCGCTTCAGCCACAGCACTCTGAAGCTTGTGACACTGATGAGCTCGTTTTCATAAAGGAGCACCACCCAGAGAACCCATAAGCCAGGCCGTGCGCGCAGACAAGCGCCATCTCTTGATAACAGATTGCTCTGACATATGCAGGCAAAAAAAAAGCAGCAAAAACAAAGGTCAGTCTGCCACCTGGCGCTGTGCATAATTACTGCCATGGACAAATAACTGAACAATAGTGATGTTGAAGCACCGCTGCTGCCCCGTGGTGTGAGAATATAGCGTCTTCTGGCCAGCGCGTACTGTAAAAACGTGCACCGCAAAGGCTGGGATCGCCACAGGCCCCTGAACCCCCCCCCCAGGTTATGGCACGCGCCTGGCGCTTGCTTTGCCTGCTCCGCCGGGGGGGGCAACGGTGCAGGCCGGGCTGCCATGGCAACCGCGCCCTGCGGGGCCAGAGAGTTGCGCGGGTCTCCCGCCCCCGTGGGGGAGGGGCCCAGGCAGAGGGGGAGCTGCTCCCAGGGGTCCCTTTGCCTGGGGCGGGACGTTGTGGCTGTGCGGCTTTGAGGGGGTTGGGGGGAAGGGGGCTGTGCGCGACTGCGCGTGCGCGCTCCCCCCGCAGCGGAGGTTTGGGGCGTGGCTGTGCGCGTCTCAGGCAGGGGCGGGGATGGGATTTAGCGCGCGACGCGTCACGTGGCTCCCCCTCCACCCACTCAGGCCGGGGTGGGGAGGAGGCGGCAGCGGTCGGTCGCTCCGAGCGCGTCACGGCTACCGGGCTTCCGGCTCAGCGTCTCCCCTCCCCCACCCAGGGGCCGAGGGATCGCTTGCGCCTGCGCCGGGCTGGGTTCCGCCTCCCGTCCCAGAACGTCACGCGTCATGTGAGCGCCCGGTCTCGGGTTTGCAACGATCCGGCCGGGCCTGCAGCGTCCCCGCCTCTGCCCCGCCGCCCGGCCCCTCCCCCAGCGCCGCGGAGCCCGCCGCCGGCCCGGCACCCACAGCCCGCGGGCCCCTTGAGCCCCAGGGACCCCCCCGCAGCCCCCATCCCCTATAGACCTGCCCGCCATCCCCTATAGTCGTCCTATGGACACCACCCATCCCCTATAGCACCCCACTGCCCTCATACCTCTATAGCCAGCCTCCAGCCCCTGTAGCTCCCCACCATCCTAAAGTTACCGCCCAGACCATATAGAGCCCCGCCCTCCTGTATGGCACCCCCCGTCTCCTCACCGGCCCCCTATAGAGCCCCTCTCTCCTGTATGGCACCCCCCCATCTCACCTGCCCCCTATAGAGGCCCTCTCTCCTGTATGGCACCCCACCGTCTCCTCACCTGCCCCCATAGCGCCCTGCTATTCTGCTACCTGCCCCACCAGCCATCGACCCCCTCTATAGCACCCACTCCCTCCGCTGTCCCCCTCCCCGTCAGCCACCCAGCCAGCTCTTAAAGGTCCCATCATCCTCCCCCATCCACACTTAGCTGCCCTGGCAGCCTGCAGTTCCCTTCCTCTCAGCCGCTACCACCCACCCTCTGGACATCTGGTGTCTCTGGTAGGTGTCCAACACCCTTAGCCTCTAAAGGAGAAGGGAGGTGGAGAGAGGACAGTGGTGTGAATTGGGGCACCACAGAGGGGAAGTTCTGTTTGTAGTTTTAATTTCATCTCATGGGGTAGATGTTTCCACCACTCGCCTTCCTGAAAACATATACGCTAGAAGTTTTTCCTTTGTAAACGTGGATGCTTGCACCAAATTTATGGACAGTGAGCTGTGTGTATGGACCAACATGGTAGAAGTGTCACTTGCTAATTGCTCAGAACAACTGTATACTGTAGAACTTCTCTAATCCACATAGCCCACAACGTGTATGTCAAAAGATAGTCATTTCATTTTCTTTGCACGGATTTAATAGCCGGGTGGTGCAACAAGGTATCATTTTATTGAGAATGTTAATTTTCAGAAATATACTAATGGACATTTGAGTAGCTTGCAATGAGGTATTATACTCAACTAGATTATGCTTATCAGTTTAACAAAGTACACTTTATAATGCAGCATCTTTGCTTTTCTGTTTATTGACTTGATGATTGGCAAAATTCACTGATCTGCAGTGAGCCTCTTAGTCATGATACTGCCAATGCTTATGTATACTATAACTATGCAAGGACTCCCATTGAAATCATGGCAACTACTTGTGTTTGTTGAATGGAGCCCTAGTTATAAGTGCTAATTAATAAGGTTATATTGTAGTTATAAATAGACTTGGTAGAATTTAGTTTAAAAAAATAATTTTGGTGGATGCTATAAATGTTCGTTTTTAATTTTTAAATTATCAATTTAACTTTTCACAGATTTGTGAAACTATGGGCTGGCCGGACTGAGAGTAGATGTTGACTTTCAAAAAGTTAAATCTGTATAAGATTTAAAACAAAAATCATCAACATCACATGTCAAAATCTACAAAGTAAACGAATAAGTTCCCAAGCAGCATTTTTATTACTTTACTTCCATTATTGTGGATGGGAATATTTTTTCATCTGTGCATGTCCAGTAAAGTGGACGTTTACTGACGCTTACTGATAAAAATCTCATCCTTCCACGCTTAGTTATAAAGCACGCTGTCTGCATCGTGCTTGATTGTTGTTTAATAATATTTTACTACTTATTCCTAAATTGTTGCCTTTGAGATTTAATAACATGGTAATAAGTGTTTCCTGAGAATGAAAATATTTATATAAAGACTAGTTGAGTTGAGTTTGTTTTTTCTGCAGAAGTCTCAACTAATACACTGAAGACATTTTTTCCTGTTCAGGTGATCATATGAAATCAGGAGTTTAAAATTGTTTGATTGCGTGACAAGAAAATGTAGTTTCCCCAAAGTTGGGGGGATATAATCTGATTCTCAGGTAAATCAAAATTAAATGTTATTGCTACTGTGACAGTTCGAATTGCATTTTTCTGCTATTTGTCTGTCTGGTTTGAAATCTAGATCTGATTAAACGTAATAAGCACAAATCTTTTCTTTTATTATTTCTTGCTTTTGGCCCTGATCCAGCAAAGACAACACACAGGCTTAACTTGAAAACATAATTAATCTCACTGTGTGCTTAAAATTAAGTATGTTCATAAGACTTTGAAAGATCAGGGTCTTTGTGCATAACCATTAATATGTTTTTATTCCTGGTCCTGTTTCAAACCACTACAGATTAGTACCTGAAAAGGCTCTAAGCTTGTGCCATTCACTCAAAAAAAAAAAAAAAAAAAACTTATCTCATCAATTTTGCCATGTATTATTGGACATAAAGCTCAAGATTGTTATTCATTGCTCTGAGTTCCAGTGTACTGCTTCTTAGCTTTTGCAAATCCTCAAATTACAAGAGATCCTCCTTGTAAAAAGTCGAGTTCAATCATAATGGAAATTTTCTGTCATGAAATATAATGTACCATTGTATAATACACAACATACTTTTTAAGATAGGGATAATTTATATTTCTTTTATCCAGAATGACAAGTTCAGGGTTGTAGTTGATGCAGTGCATGATGATTTCTCACAAAATAACCATGTATTATTTTAATTGATTCTGCAATACAAGGCATCGTTATTTTTTTAAAGCAATATAACTTATTATTCAGTTTGTTCTCCCTAAAATCTGACTCCTTTAGACCTACGTACTTAGTCCAAAGTCTGTTTTTTCAATGGTGTTTGCCTAAAGATGCATGTTCCTTGAAAGTCTTTTAAATTGAGGTGTTACTCATGGCATAGAGATGAAGGAACATAATTCTCATCAAAATACCAAAACCAGTTGTCTCTAAAGTAATAGCAGTGCTGGATGTCCTTTTTCTGAACCCTCCCTCCGCATATTCCTCCAGAATGAAATATGGCTGAGGATTCTCAGAGAAACTTCCGCTCTGTCTACTATGAAAAAGTGGGATTTCGTGGTGTTGAAGAAAAGAAGTCATTGGAAATCCTACTGAAAGATGATCGGTTGGGTGAGTTGATCTCATTATTTCCTGTACTTTCTGGGCTTGAATTTTAGTTGTGCTGAAAAGCCACAATTCTAATTGCAATCAGTGGCACCACCTCTGAACCTGAGGTTCTTTGTCTAAAATTTAACTTTTTTTCCATAGTAACATTACATAGAGAGTAGCATCTAATCACATGGGGATATTCTAGACTTCAGTGGTACTGATAGCTTTCTATAGGTGCATTTGAGAAGCAGTGGATATTTTATTTAGAACCTTGCTTATTTTTCTGTTTTTCTTCTTTATGCCCAATATACTGAAAATGTTTACATGAAAGTAATTTTTGTTCAAGAGTTGCTCAGCTCCTGCTGCTAATTCCTCCTCCTCAAGCCCACAATTGATTGTGATATGAATATTATTTCTACTGGTCCCAGAGCTGTGCTAAGTCTGTCACAGAACAGAAAGACAGACCGGACTCTGCACCAAACAGCTTATTTGTAATTAGTCTTGAGGTGGCAACACATTTTTCAAAAGTGCCTAAAATGTGTCATATTTTTCTTTGACATGTAGTGTACCCCTGGTTTCATTTTAAATCAAGCTAAGATTTACATTTTCAGTAAAAACATCGGAGGATTTTGTATGCCACTTCTATCCATCCTGAACGGCAACTGATTAGCTATTGTTGATACATAGTACTTTTAAAGTGAAATTTGCAGATGTAGATCTGCATCTAAAGAATTGTCCTGTTCAGGTGAATCAATGATACTGTTTGAAAATATTTTAAATTTAAAATGTTCTGAAAAATATTTATTTTCTTTACAGATATTGAGAAGCTTTGCACATTTAGTCAAAGATTTCCTCTCCCATCCATGTATCGTATTTTGGTCTGGAAAGTGCTTTTAGGTATGACATGTGAGACTGTGGTTTTTAACTGTAGAAATAAGAATAAGCTAGGTATTTATTTGTCTTTTGTTGGGGGATGGTAAAGACATGGAGTACTCTGTTTCATGACCAGTTGCTAATGAAAGATATGGGCCCACTTCTGGGTACACCCAATTTTCATTCAGAGAACACTTCATGTACACATGCAAGTTAACAATTATTTGATTTTCTGTTTTGTGCATGCATTTTGGGAACTCTTGTACATGCTGTTTTATAAAATCATATAATTGAATTTAATTTCTATAAATGTCACCTTCTGTAGTGTCACCATGGACTTGATATGAATAATTAATGTGAGTAAAGTTGGATGTTTAATAAAAATAGCTGATACCTAATAAGGTTTTCAGTATTGTCAAAAAAAGTTAGATATCTAAGTGAAACTGAATCTCAGATCAAAACTAGATTTTAAAAAGTTAAATATTTGTATTGAACTTGATATTTAAGAAAATATGGCTATGGTTAGAGTCCCTGTTGTAGTAAGCTTTGCAACAAGGTTTAGCTCTGAATTTGCTTCTAATGTTGAATAATATTTGCCATTGGAGAAGAGAAGGAAAACTGCCAGTGGGCAAGGTGTGTCCTGGGACCATAAATAGACCAAGTCGTACATGTTCTGAAGCAAGTGAGTCAAATTTCTAATTCCAACCGTATTAATGGTGTTTTGGAACAGCTTTTTCATTGTATTGTATTTGTTAGATATGCACTAATGAAGCTGGGGTGTGTGCAGAGCCCAGGAATAATAATAATTCTTAGAACCATGAAGGTGCCAAATTTCATCTTCAGGATGCTTTTCAAACATTAGCTAACCTTAAAGGAACATTCCAGTTTGAATGTTTTGGCTTTAAAAAACAAAACAAAACAAACCAGCATTCTTTCTTAAATTCCTAATAATGCTTTAGTTAATTAAAACTGAAATAACTTTTGGAATCAATTTTTTAATCATTTGTGTCTGTCTACTTTCTTCACTGCTATCATGACAATAAAAATAGAGTAGTAAATGTCAATCCTGTCTTCAGTTTCACTTTCTGCTTCTCATGCACCAACAGATTGCATTAGTGTCTGAATATTGAAAAGTGAATTATTTTAAAAATTCATTAATATCCATGTTAGGATTTGCAAACACTTTTTTTTGGTGCAAAACCTAAATGTTGATTCTGAGCTTTGTGATACTGTTCCTTTTATTAAATGATCATGCATAATGAAACACTGAGCAATAGCAGGATTAAGTTAGGGATAATCACAGGTCTTAAGTACCGAAAAGTCGTGGAGAGTTAGCATCTCTTAAAATGTGAGGAAGAAATATAGGTATTGTTAACTTAATGGCAGAAGATCTTTCATCCAAAAGTGCATTGTTAACTCCACAAAGGAATTTACGTGCAAAGATGTAATTTAGTTTAAAGCCAGCACTATTTGTTGGCCGCCTCAGACACCAAGTGAACCTTACAACCCTATGATACAAGGAAGAGTTGGATAGGTCAAGTCCTTCTGTGCCCTTTTTATATTCCAGCTTATGTCTTAGTTTGATTCTGAGTATATAGAAAGTGTAAGAAACATGTTTACGTATCTCATTCTAGAACCTTAGTCTGGAAACCTTTAAAATATGTGAACTTTTTTCAAGTAAACAACCGAGAGCAGGGGCTGTAGCAGGTGGGTAAAGCATTCTACACACAGCTTGGGTGTGCTGAGGTGCCAGGGATATCTGAGTGTAGGGAGAATTGCTTGTAATATATCTTCAAGAATTTTTCTTAGGCCTTGTCTAAACTAGAAGAATAAGTTGGCCTGATGTAGGTTGACTTACAGCCACTTCAGTAATCACTTCTCACCAGGACCACTTCCACTGACATAAGAGGGGGAGTGTGGGAAGCCGAGCGTCCCATCTCTCAGCTCCCTGCCAGGAGACCCATAGGCTCCTGGTGGGCTGCCCACTCCCTGTAGCCGCCAAGAGCCAGCCCCGGGCTTTTCCTCTCCCTGTGCCCTGCCAGAAGCTGGGGGAAGCTGCCTGGGGCTTCTTGACCCTGGGGAGTGGGGTCCCGCTGCCCCTACTTCTTGCCCTCCCCTCTGTGAAATTGACAAGGCTGCAGCTGAGAAGCTAGCCAGTACTGCTTTTCTTCTCCCTCCCACCCAGGAGCTGGGGGAAGCTGCCCAGGGCTTCTCCCCACCCCGTTCCCCTCTGGGGCTTCTGCATTCCCTGCTCTCTGCCAGAAATGGACTGTGAAATTAGCAAAGCTGCTCCAACTCTCTGCAGGGAGCTGGTGGAGAAGTGCCTGGGCTTTTTGTCCTGCTCCTGGCTGGGAGCCGAGACCATCAGCTCAGCTCCCAGGGGGCCTTTCTTGTCAGTTTCACCAAGAATGGCAGCCCCACAGCTCATGTAAGGGAGGCAGTGTCTATGTTGACCCTGTGTTGCCCTAACTAAGCCGACATAAGCCCTATGCTTCTTGTGGAGGTGGTTTTGTTATGTTGGCATAGCAGGGGAGATACATTAGTGAAAGACGCAATTTTGTCTGTACACCTCCACTGTTCTTTTGTCGACAAACTTCCCTAGTGTAGACCAGTTCTTAGTGTTAATATTGGTCAGGAACTGTAATCTAAAACATCTCTGCGTTGATGATTGGAACAACAGACTCACTCATTTCTGTGGGGAAGAATTATGTCTCCTATAAAGAATTTAACTAGTTTAGCAAGAGGATTGCAATCCCATCAATGAACTACTTCTAAAATTGGATTTGAAAGATGTATGCCTTCTCAGGTTTTTTTTAATATATATCCTGATTATCTTCCTCAACAAAGTATGACTCCTCATAGCTCAGTGGAGTGTTGACTGCACTAAAATGATTTATAGACTTCACTGCATTTTTGTGACACCCTTTTCACTGTCTCCCTAGGGTCAATTTTCTAGTTTTACCGTAATTGTTTAGTTATAATGTACTTGCTTAGTTATGATGATGGCTTGTTGAATCCCTGGTTTTAGGATGCAGTTTAATTTGCTTTGTCAGTTTGAAGATAAGTATCTCTATCTGTTTTGTTTGGTACTCAAATGCTGTGATTTTTCTGGATTAACATTTAATAATCTTCTTCATTTAAAGAGAGGCAAAAGCATCAGATTAACTTGATTCAAGGCTGGTTTTGAAGACTACTTCTTTCTGATTAGCTCCTACAAAAGGAACATTTCTACACCCATTAGTGATACTTAAAAGCATTTCTGCTTAGTCTCTTCAGGATATTAATTTTATTGACGTCACTGGCAGTTTTGTGGTTAACTTCAGTGTAGCAAGATGAAATCCTAAGTGAGGTGAAATCATTAGGATGAAGGAAAGAGCTCAGTTGACAGACTACTAAAGGAAAGATGTCATATGAGTCTGTTGTAGAGATCATAAATCATGTATAGGGACAGTGGAAAGATAATTTATCCATCTTATAATGGTGGTGGAAAGTTTGGTGTTTAACATAATCAACTTTGTGATGTGAGGCAAATTATTAGTCTCACTTACATGATTCTTTGGGTAACATGGGTAAGGAGCCTCTACCTGAAATTGATTCAACCTATGTTATTGAAATTATCTCCCACTGCTGATTTACAGAAGGATTAATCTCTCTGGTAAAGTCTGGAAAGAAGGTTCCATGGTAGGCTTAATGGTAAATTAAATAAAAGGGTTGGACGATACCTTTGTGTTACTTGTATGCACACACACATCCCTGATAATCTTAGATAGACTATAAAATTTTGGAAAGGAAATTTTTTTTTGCGTCACTGCTCTTCAAATTATCATGAGGGCAAAGAGTTTTACCCCATCTAGGCTGATATGATTTGTCATGCTGTTGGGAAGGAGTTTGAGTAGGAAGTGCTGTTCTGTTTTTTCTCTGGGACCATGAATGCCCTTATCACTAAGGAATAAATATTTGTTCTGTATCCACCTTTATCTCCAAAACAAAGAGAAGGTTAAGTACGAATACACCGGAAATGCAAAAAAGGGTATCTGAAAACCAAGCCCATGAATAAATCACTCTTGCATTTAGTCAACACATGACCATCAGTTTTAATAAATATTACTGTTTGCTTAGTTGGTGTAGTCCTGACTTTATAGGATTATATGCTGTAACTTTAACCAAGCTCATGTGAGTAAGAGCTGCATAATTGTTCACTGCTCTCCTTGTCTTTTAGGAATTATTCCTCCTCACCATGAATCCCATGCTCTGGTGATGAAGTGTCGAAAGGAACAATATAGGGATGTGTATCATGCCCTCCAAGTAATTCGGTTCATCAAGGATTCTACCCCACAAGTTGAAGTTTTCCTTCGCATGCATCAACTGGAGTCAGGAAAGTTGCCTCGAAATCCAGCTTTTCCTCTGGTCAGTTATTATTACCTTTGGCTTTCAGCAGAACTATTTCAGACAAAAGAAGCCTTAAACTGAAATCATGCAAGAACTGAAACTGTTAATAACATGAAAGATGTACACTGAGAGACAAAATCAAGTGAATGTAAAACAGGATACTCTTATGAAATACTGGGTTTTATGCAAACTGCATTTGTTCATTTCCCCCAAATACTTGCATAAGCTTTTGTGCCTTAAAAGCTTTTTTATACTTTTTTGGGACTTTGTAGCCTTTTGTATGTTAGCTTCCACCTTCATTTCTTTCTGTCTAAAATGCCTTAAAGCAAATGACAATCTTCTGCAGCAGAGATTCCTGAATGTTTTGGGGCAGGGCCACTAAAAGCAGTGATTTAGTGCAACTTACATTGTGTTCTTAAATTATTGCAGTTTATTAACCTGGTATTTTTGTAAGCCTGAACTGTTTTTGGGCAGTTAGTGCTGCTACAGAGCTATTTCCATAACTTCTAGTCTCTTTCTGGGTCTAAAAGCAGAGAGCATGATATAATCTTGGTGACAGGGAAATCTACCATTTAGTGAAAGGAGGTGAGCATGCATCTCATGTACATATTGAGTTGTACTTTGGGAATAACCTTGTCCCTAGTACCTTGTCCCATGGGAGATAAGTTCACTTGTATCCAGATAATTAAAACTGTAAAGAAGTGGCTTTATCTAAACAAAATCATTCTGTATGCATCAACATCTATAAACAAGGAGCAATTCTATAAACTAGCAAGCATCATAATGTGCAAGGGAGGAGGATAGAACACACGCCATTAATATTTGTCACCTGATGCCGAGACCTTTGTATTTCTATTACGTGACTGAGCCACTCCAAATTTCTGTCAGTTTGATTTAAAAATATAAACAATTCCTTTTGTTTTATTTATTTATTCATTCACTTTTTACAGAAGATACCGTTATGCAGTTATTGCCAAATGCTTTATTGATATCAGTACAGTTTCTCCTTTCACATATATTTGTCCCCGTTCATCTATTAAAATTACAGGGTCAAGAAGTAACAGTAGCTTGCATGGGCAGCCCAGCAATTCTGTGGATCCCAATTTTCTGCTTGGTTTTCTAGGAACCAGAAGATGAAGTGTTTCTTGCCATAGCTAAAGCCATGGAGGAAGTGGTGGACGATAACATTGACTGCTATTGGCTTGTCAGTAGTTTTGTGAATCAATTAAACAACAAATACAAAGATTTGTTACCACAGCTGGTAAGTGGTGTTTGTGAAAAGAGAGAGTGGGTGAAGTGGGAGGAGCTGTGGTTTGGTATGCACTGAACTTCTTGGGAGCTATGACTAGGGGCTAGCAGAGGAGACTGGAAAGAAGTAGATTTGGTTGTAGTCTGCCACTAGCAACTATAAAATAATAATACAGGTCTCCAGCTGTGCTTTGTAAATTCCCAGTTAAAATCTTTTCAATTTAAGAAATTGCTTTTGTTCGCTAAAACAGATGTTTCAGTTGCATTTAAAACTTTTAGATTGAAGTTAAAAAGGTACAGGTTTGAGCACAGCTATGATTTAGCTTTTGTATCTGTAACATGCTGCTGGGGAATATCCAGAGGTGTAAGCAACTGGGTTACACCTCTGCCTCAGCAAGAATGAGTTTTGCTGGCATCTTAACTGTGTCTCCGTTCTCTATCACACCAACCAGTCTTCATTGCCAGCAGACTCCTCCAGGCTCTCCTGGCCCAAAGTTTGCCTAGCAGGTAACAATCAGTGAACTCTGTCCCCTGAGCTCCTCAGAGATGTTTCTCTGCAATGCCTTATCACTGTGCATTCACAGACTATACTAATTTTGCAACTCTGTTAAAGAGTCAGTACATCACAGTTTATCAGATTAGTTGGGGGTAAACACACCTGTCTTTTCAAACATAGCACTGAATTGGTTTATAATAAACTTGTTTTACTTTTGCTAACAGAAGATCATAGATTAAGTGATACCATATAAAAGATAGAAATGGTTACAAGCAAATAAAAGTGAAAATGTGCCTCAAAAAGTCTATAAAATTGCATCTAGCAAGATTCAGTCTTGTTTCACGATGGTTTCTTTCACCCCCCGTCTCCTTGCCATCTTTTTATTAGTTGGCTTGATGAGGACCTAGCGTACAGATCAAATTGGTTGGTTTCTTTGTCTCCTGAAGGTGAAGGATCTAGATGGAGTGTCTCTCTGTTCCTTATATCCCCAAAGGGATGTCTTTGGGCAGGTCTACAGTGGTGGTGGCGGTCAGTGGGTGATGCACAAGCTACATAATGTAGCTTGTGTATCTCTCGTTGATTTACTTACTTTGACCTACTGCAGCGTCTTTATGGCACTGCGTCGACAAGAGACGCCCTCCCATCGACGCTGCATTCTGCCTTTCAGGGAAGTGGACTAATTAAGTTCACCAGAGAGTGCTCTCCCATCAACTAAGCAGGTCTACACAGATCTTCTCAATCGATGCCACTGCGTTGGTTCCTACTGCTGCAGCAGTGTAGACATACCCTTTGTCTTATAAGTCAGGAAGGCCTCCTGGGTGTTCAGTCTCCTGTGTCTCTCTGCAGTGTAGGATCCATGTTAATTCTCTGTCTCGCAAGTTCAGGCTCAAGATAGCCTTTGTAGCTTGATAGCTTTGTAGCTAAAATGTACATTGAGGTAAACCCACATTCCTTTGTCTAAGACAGAGCTGTTTATCACTTTGACCTAGGCTAGGCTATCTTTGTCTACAATTAACTGATACAGTGGCACATCTCATAGACTCATAGACTCATAGGTCAGAAGGGACCAATATGATCATCTAGTCTGACCTCCCGCACAAGGCAGGCCACAAAACCCTACCCATACACATTTATAACAACCCCGAACCCATGACTGAGTTATTGAAATCCTCAAAAGTGAGATTTGAAGACCTCAAGCTGCAGGGAATCCACCAGCAAGCGACTCATGCCCCATGCTGCAGGGGAAGGCGAAAAACCTCCGTGGCCCCTGCCAATCCGCCCCGGAGGAAAATTCCTTCCCGACCCCAAATATGGCGATCAGCTAAACCCTGAGCATGTGGGCAAGACTCACCAGCCAGCACCCAAAAAGGAATTCTCTGCAGTAACTCAGTTCCCATCCCATCCAGCATTCCCACAGACCATTGAGCAGACTTATCTGCCGATAATCCAAAATCAATCGCTCAAATTAAACTATCCCATCATAACATCCCCTCCATAAACTTATCAAGCCAGTCTTAAAGCACTTCATTGAAGATACTACCTATACTGATGGGAGAGGTTCTTTGGTCGTTGTAGGTAATCTACTTCCCTGAGAAGCATTAGCTAGGTTGATGGAAGAATTCTTCTGTTGACCTAGGGCTGTCCACATAGAGGGTTAGGTTGGGTTAACAGTGACACTAGGGGTTGTGGATTTTTTTACACCCTGACCGATGTAATTAAACTGACCTAGTTTTCTAATGTAGACCAGGCCTTATGTTGTTGTAATGTTGTACAGAGGATATTCATATCTTTGCATATAAAGTTAACACTTGCATTTTACAGTAATATTAATAGCTAGCAGGTATTTAGCTTTCATATGAGATACTTCACAAGGCATATTGTGTACAAATATTATTGCGCTAGTGTGTAGCGTGAAAACGGGGTGCCTATGGTCACAGTATCCAAGCTAAATTGGAATTCCTAAAACTGCAGTAATTTTTAAAAAAACTATTTTGTTTGTAAGCAATAACAGCTGTCACATGCCTAATAACATTGACAATTTTCTCCTTTGCAGCTGAGCTGTTTAAATTGTTCTGTCTACTGCGCATCACATATCTTTCATTAGCTGATATTCAAGCAACAGTTGCTGATGCTGCTTTTGAATTGAGAACAGGGTATTTATGTTTCTTTAGAAAAACACCACATGTTGAATCAAATTGCAATAAAATGTCAGTCCAGTAGGTTGAGTTCTTTTGATAGTGGGCATTTAAAAACTCCTGTACAGTGATGCATACAAAAAGGTAATGTTGAGTTTCTGCAGAATTTCTATGTTAAAAGTAACATGAAGAAATTTGTTTAGGTTTGGTAGCATTTTAAAGAAAAATCTATTTCTTTATCTAGACTTTTCTAATTTGTTAAATAACATTACAGTAAGAAACCTGTTTATAAAGTGTCTAATCATGTAAATACACACCTGGGAGCTTGATCCTGCACAATTGAAGTCAGCGAGTGGAGGCTCATACCCTTAATGTAGATACATATCACTGTTATACAATAGTCGTTTTGAATACCCGCCGTCTGTTACTGGATTTAATATAGTCGGCTACATCAGTTACTATAAGTGTTAGTATGCCTGAAAGAGTGCTTTCACAAGTGTTCCCCTTAGCAAAAGAAAAGATTACAGACCATTTCTTCACTCCCAGATTTTTCAAATAGTTTATGTATTCTACCAAAAATTTGGATTTTGGAATACATCCAAAGAAAAATCTTTTTTGTCCTTATCTTAAAATGAGAATAATCTAGGCATTATATTTGATGTGAGGTATTTAAAACTTTGCTTTCACTGTTCTTTTTACAGGCAAAAGTTCTTGAACAGTATTTGAATTTTGAAGATAACAGACTTCTGGCACATTTGAGGGCATGTTCTGCAGTGAGCAAACTTCCTTACAATCTTTGGTTTAAGAAGTGTTTTGCAGGCTGTTTACCTGAATCTAGTTTACAAAGGCAAGTGTTCTCCTATGTTTGTTTGTTTTAGGAGTTTCATCTTTGTATAGCTGCTAGTACAAGACAATGTCCCTTATTTCCTCACTCAGAAGATGAACTAGATTTGAGGAAAACTGATTTTAAAGTAGCACTGATTTAGAAATTATAACAAAATGTAATGTGATTCCACTTATTACAGATATAAGATCTTTTTAAAAGGGTGACTGTGTCCATAGTGCCTGGATGAGCTACACTGCGAATGCTATACTGAGGGCACACTGCAAAGAATAGGGCAGACAATCCCCATAACTGGTGGTTTATTCTATAATAGATTCACCATGCCAATAACAAAATAGCTTCTGTAATACCACACCTGTTACCAAGAAGCCAAATACAGTCCCTTTAAGCATTCCAGAACTTGACTCCCATCTAGACAGCCAAATCTGATATACTGAGAGGTTACTGAAAACCTGATACACCATATGTGAGGTCCACTAATCCCAAAGGACCGCACACTTATTGCCAGGTCAATGAGAATTTCCGATTTTACCCAACAATCACACACATGCAATCCTTTATTAACTAAAAGACTAAAGGTTTAATAATAAAAGGAAAATACAGAAAAGAGTTTCAAAACACTAAGAGATCAATATACATACAAATGTGTGGTAAAGTCCTTAGGTCGGTTTCATAGCAGAGGTAATGAGGCTGATGATTTGTAAAAGTCTTTCTGGAATCAATTTAAAAGGTTATATATATTGTAATAGGCAGTCCAGGTGTAGAAACTGTTCATGTTCTTCCATGAGAATTCCAGGGTAATCCATGGTAAACTGGAGATCTAAGTTTAATGGCTTAGACCTTCCCTGTCAAATTTGAAGCAGACCTGAGATGAAAAGGATCAATCCTGAAGCTTCTTTTATAGTTGAAGCATGCTGGGCGCTCACATGTAACTCCGCCAGGTGGGTTTGATGAAAGCAAGCTGATAGGACCCACTGAGTAGAGATCAAACTTTCTTAGACAATACAGTTAGCAATAGCCATTCAAATGATCAAAACAGTTCACAGGTAGTTTACTGTGTAGAGTTTCAAAGAGGAATGAGGTTCTTAACATTATTACTTCACAAGCTCCATCTAAATGTTAATATCCTAGTTTGATCTCCGAGTCAATGGAATACAGTAATGAAGCATTATAAGACAGGAACAGAATTTAACATCTACAAGGTAATCAGATCACATTGTTAGATTTCTAACAGGATGTAGGTAAATACAGAGAAATACATTTAGCATTTACTCTTTGATTCTCTAACAATACAGACAAATGTTAAAGATTCAAGTCTACTTACCATTGCTTTGATTACCATCTACAAGAAATTACCCTGTTTACCATTACAATATCCTTTTGATATGTCCTTAAGGGTTGCTTCCAAGTCACTCTGCTTATTGTTTAACCCTCACTGGCTCACCTTTACAGTGGATTTTTTTGGTGTTTAAAAAAGACTGGGTTTAAAATTTAAGATTTTTGGCTGTAGGTGCAAACACCACTTTCAGCCTTTTATTTAAAACACCAAACCCCTCTTTTGTGACTTATAGCTGAAGGCACCTGACCTTTCAGATGTTTTAGTTGCAATTATTGCTTCACTAAATGAATGTTTACTCTTCATTATCATTGGATTTAAAAATGTCGTGGGAAAGTTTGTTTAAATATATAGCCCTTGTTCATGAAAATAATGCACACTATGAGCTAGTCTGCGCAACAGCGACTTTACCAATACAACTATGTTAGTATAACTACACCAGCAAAGTCCCTAGTGGAGATGCTAGCTTGAATGATCGGAGCCTATTTATCACTGTAGTAGCTAAGTGTTATTTTAAATATTTACTTTAAAATGCATGAATCACTCATGTTAGCTGGCATTCTTATTCTGTCAATGTCTGAGAAACAAAAGAAACCAAACCTAAAAATGTAAGCTAAACTTACTTGTTTTTAATGCAATTATTTCCTGTTCATTTCACTCAGATACATTTAATGATTTAATTATATTTATGCAGTACAAAGAAATCATAGGTGCAGTGTTCGTACAGACTTGATAGTAAGTAATGAATTAAGTATTGCCAGTTTTTGAAAAAAATCATAACATTTCCGGATAGTTAATGAAAGTTCTGGTGGTGATCTGAGATCAGGCAGAATAAGAACTTAATTTCAGTAAAGAACTGCACTTGATGAGGAATCTAAGAAGTTGCCCTGAGAATCTTCTGGCATTTTATTCTTTTTTGCACAGAGTTGTTAAACACACAGAAAAGAATTGTAACGTGCATCTTGTTTACAGAAAAATGTAGTTGTGGAATAGTTCTTTGCACTCTTTGAAACAACAGTGCACAGTAAATAAGACTTGCTGTGCATAGGATTTTGCATGAAGCTTGCTTTTTCAGCTTCATATTCTTATTTCATTTTGTATTTTTCCCTTGTATTTGTCAATATAGTTCTGTGCAGTGAAGGAACAGTAGGAGAGCCCTCCTGCAGCTAGTTTAACACACATACATTTCCAAGGATGTTAGTCTCACACAACCCCCACCAACCCATCTTAATGAATAGTGTCACTTTCAGAGACAGTGAATGAGGGGATGCTGGTACAGTTTACGTTTCTGTAATCATTTCCCCATCAGTGTAACGATAAATTAACCTTCATGATTTTTCTGAAACCATAAACCATGACTGGTCCTAAAAGTCAAATTAAGATAAAAACACTTGAACTAATAAAGATGTAATGTGTAAAACCATGTTAGAAAATACCTAATTACCAAAAATAAAAAGGAACAGTGGCCTTTCACCTTAGCCTTTTTTCTATAATTTTCTACTGCTGCTAATGATGCAGTTTTGTTGGTGGTCAGTAGCAGAGACAGGGCACTGACAGCTGCTAGCATATTTATCACCTGTCATACACTCATTCCCATTATTGCTTTAAATTGGTAGAGCTGTATGGGCAGTAACAGTAGCTGGAAGTTAAAGAGAGACGGCAAGAGGAGACATAGCTGGTTAGTGAGGTGACAACAAGAACCAGCTTGCTGTCAGGTTCGATTTATATGGATCCCTCAAATAAGGAGCGACAAGGGTTGCTTTGCATACAACTTTGTTTTACTTGCAACAACCTATACATCATCAATTACAATTTTTTTTAAAAAATGACCATTCCTTCTTATTTAATACAGCAACTTAACTACTTAAAACACAATCACAATTACAACTATACAATTATATTTACAAAGCTAGCTTACACTATAGGATTATACTTATGCTATTATACTTACACTGCAACAGTGAGGTTTGTCAGCAGTAAAGCAGCACTTCAATTCTATTAGTAGGATTCCCAGGTTTTTCATCTGAGTGGAAAATACCGTCACACTCATGTTACTCAGCCACACGCTCTATACTTAGGTTTTGAGCGGCAAACTGGGGAGAGACGGTAGGTAGATCAAGCCTGCATGTAGAGCTATTCTGGTGCCCTTTCAAGATATGGGACATCTCCAGTTTACTTCCTGTTTGTGAACACCTTATATTTCTCTTCCTCACAGCCATATGCCCACTTTTTAGCCAATTATGAAGTTCCTAAGAGCGATGAGGTGATCGGGGGCTGCACCCTGACACAGCGAAACCTACACAGCGAAACCTGATTTTATTTTTCTTAATTGTCCAGCTGCTGTTTGCTGTTGACAAAGACTCACCCATTACAATACATGTTTGAATACTACTTAAATGAAATTTACTGAGTTTCGAGTAACAGGTTTACCAAAGCCTTCAGGTTACATACTGATTGCATTTTGGTTGCCTTTAGTACTTAACACCTGCTGGGGTTTTCCTGGTGCTTGTCACAGAGATTTTGTTACAATACAGGAATGGATACTGTTTAAATGAAGTTTCACAGAGATTTTGTTACAATACAGGAATGGATACTGTTTAAATGAAGTTTCACAGAGATTTTGTTACAATACAGGAATGGATACTGTTTAAATGAAGTTTCACAGAGATTTTGTTGTAATACATGGCTGGAGGTTGTTACAAAGCAGTTAACATTTTACACCTCGGCCTCTACTAATTTAAAATGGAGTTGGGTCACTTTAATTATAAAATGAAACAATGTTACAACAGTTGGTACTAATTTTGGCCAGGTCTACGCTACAGACCTATGGCAGCATAACTGTGTTGTTTAGAGTTGTGAAAAATCCCCCCCCCCCCCCCCCCCCCCCCCCCCCCCCCCCCCCCAATGTAGACAGTGCTGTGTCTACAGGAGACCTTCTTCTGTTGACATAAACTCATCTCCCTGAGAGGCAGATGCTAACTATGCAGATGAAAGAATTCTCTCCTGTTGGTGTAGGAGTGTCTTCATGTAAGTGCTACAGTGTTGCAGCTGCATCCATGTAGCTGCACTGATGCAGCATTTTAAGTATATACCAGTCCATTGTCTCCGCTCCTTTCCTCAGTAAAGATTCTCATGAGTGGTGCGAACTGGGACTAGTTAACTAACTGTAGTTGTTTTAACGTGATCATTTAAATGAAATGACTGAAATGCTTGTTCGGGAACAGAGGTCCTGTATCAATGGAAAAAATGTCTTAACTCCTATGCTGTTACCTTTCTGTAATGAGTTCAGTCACCACACCAATTAAACCTGGCAGCAGAATAATGAAAGAAGGCTGGCTGCGTTACAACAGCTTAGTTTTAATACAAATTGGAAAGATTCTTGCCTGATCTTGTTAGGATTATAATTCTTTGTGTGGTCATTACGAGTTCTACTTCCAGTGTCTGGCAATCAGATCTTGTTGGGGCACTATCACTGGGCTTGTGCTGTTTCTTCTTGACTTGAGATATAAAAAATAGGCCTGAGGATTTTGTTTCATAGTAATTCAAGTCCAGTGTGGATTTTACGATGATGATTGGAGAATGAGTGCAAATGGTTACATCAAGAGCTATGATAATGAAGGTTTAAGAAGTGAGAGAGGGAGGGCTTTTTTTTTTTTTTTTTTTGGAGTTGTTTCAAAATTACTTGCAGCTCTTAGAAATTTACTGTTCAGGTTCCAGTTTAAAAATCATTAGTCCATCTCTGGCTTTATGCAGCATCTGAGGGAGTGTGGATGTGGGAAAGAGTGGGTTGGAAAGATCAAGAGCTGTAATCCATGTATAATTATTATTTACAGAAACATAGTTGACCATATGTTATTTGTTCCACTTCTCATAGAGCAAGATGGAATATTTGGTCCCTGTAGGTATATTTTTTTAGTCAGCTCAACACTTTATTCTTCTGAACTTTAGTTTCAATTGGTTAACTCTTTGAGAAATGTCTCTATAGATATGCCAATTTTATTCCTGTTCTTGGCACCAGGAAAAGGTCTCATTGTCACTGATACTGTAGTAACAGTTATCTGTGAGTAATAATTAAAGTGACTAAAACAAGATCTGCTTGTTAAATTTTAGCTCATAATCTTCTAATAATGCAGAACATCTGTTTTATTTCTAATTGGGGTATTTGTGTAAACTTGGCAGCAGTACTGTGCTTTTCTGCCCTTAATCCATCCTATTTAGAGATTTAGTAGAAGTCATTAACTTGTAACATTTATATTCAAGGTAAGTAAATCAAATGTTATAGGTATGGCATGAAAAATTATTTTTCATGAATGTAGTAATTTACTATCTGGAAAAGAGATTTTTTTGCAATGAATAAAAGATAGAACAGAATAGTATGGTTTGTTAACTTTGTTTGTTATGTCTTTAGGATTTGGGACAAAGTTGTTAGTGGGTCCTGCAAGATTCTTGTTTTTGTTGCTTTGGAGATTTTATTAACTTTTAAAATGAAAATAATGGCCCTGAGTAATGCAGAAAAGATCACACAGTTTCTGGAAAATGTAAGTACTCATCCTAGTTGTGCATTTTTTTTTGGTAAGAGAGCAGATATTTGCAGGTTAAAAAAAGTTTGTATCTCATTAATTTACTTAGGATAAAAAGCATTGCATAATGAGTTACATAGTATTGCCCAGTGCTCAGAATAGTGGGTAATAGGATGGGAAGGTAAGGCAGATTGCGTGATAGTTTGATTGTTTTTCTACAGTAGACCCACAATGTTTGTATGTATATTTTTATTTAATGGTAATATTTTCAGTGTTAAGTTCTAACAGTAGCTTTGTAATGACTGCTACTGCTAATTAAGAGAGAAGAAATGCAGGAGATGGGTGGTCCCAGGATTTTAGGAATGGGTGATATAAGCTTTTATCTTTAGAGGTTAGATTGATAACCACCTTCAGAAAAATCCGTAGGAGGGATTCTGGGGAGAACCCACTGTCCTTAAGTCTCCCCCAGTTGTTCTGTGGGGGATGACTGGGCTCCTCTTCCTCCCCCACCCTTAATGAATAGAGGTTTCCACAGAGACAGAAGCTTGTCTGTATGGAACTACGCTGCTCTGAGTGCAGTCACTTGTGGTGGGACATCTTGCCAGGACTTTATACTGGCACTGGACCTACTTGTGTTTGTGTGGTACTGCGAGACTTCTGTGGAAAGTTAGCATAGCTTCAAGCTGTGTTAATTCTTTACAAGGTTGACTGACACCCAGCTCCGAAAGGCTGCTCCTGTCTGTTTTCAGAAATATTTTGATTAGGGGAAGAAATGACAAGTTTGGAAAGTGAAGTAGAGAGAACGGAAATGTTACTTTGAGTGGCTGGAATTTTTGTTTTAGGCACTTCCATTCATCTTCCACTACCTTGTTAAACCTTTCTCCTGATCTTTTGTAGATTCCGCAAGATAACACTGACGCAATAGTGAGCAAAGCTATTGATTTGTGGCATAAACACTGTGGCACCCCAGTACATTTAGTATGAGAACTTGCAGCAGTCCTCGCCTGTTTGAAGGACATACCTTCTGATGCTCCTTGTCTAGCTTCACTGTAAATGTCATGGTGATTAATATGTGAACTGCTGAAATAAAAATAGTTATTTTGTGATGAACAGTAATTTTGGTAATTAGTTGCAACATTCAAGTGGGCTCATGTGCTCAAGAATCCTTAGAGTAAACTTAAGCTGATAAGCAGGGGCAGAGGTAATACAAATCTGTTCTTGCACGGTGTATGCCTCTTTAAACTAGTTAATTTTTTTGTATATATGGGACTATTAAAGGAAGCTGTCCTTTGAGATGTTTGGTGTGTATGTATGTATATACACACAAACACACCCAATAAAATGACCAGGTCTTTTAGTGCCATATTAAAATTAAGAACTGTTTTAAATCAAGTTCTTAAGGAAAAATACTTGTTACAGCATTGAATAACGTAGAGAGTCTGAAACAAATGATAGTGCTTTAAGAACACTTGAACACAAAGGAACAGGGCTTTTAAATGTTAACCTCCAATTTATGGTTAATAACAGTGGCAGCAGTGCATTATACTATGGTGAATAAGCAGAGTTTGTGAATTGTCTATTCTGGAATGCAGAAAGGGATTTTTTTTTTTTAAAAAAAAAGTGGCATTTAATTGAGAACTTGTTGTGAGTGCTGTTCTAAGTGATTCTGCACCACTGCCATCTCCCACGATCCTCCTTTCTAATTCAGGTTGGACACATCAGTGGCCCTGATTGGAATGCTTTACCAAGATTGACTATGGTTGCAGACTTTGATCTCTTCTGAACCACCATATTTCCCTTGGGGTTCCCTACTGCATAGTGAGAAATACCACATCTCTTTTTCAAGCCAGTGGAAGTTGAAGATACTCTGGTTCTCAAGAGGCACTAACCATCTTTCATGGTCAAGCTGTGAACTCTTTGAACAAGTGGTGAACAGCTCTCTCCAACTGCATGAAAACCAAGGTGGATTTAAAAATAAAATCAAACTAGAGCGTTTTAATGAGAGTCCAGCTAGCTGTAGGTACCTGGAATCAGAGTTGGAAGTGCTCGACCAGTAATAGCAAATATTTCTTTTCAGATTATTCAGCTAGCTAGTTCATCCAAATTGTTTGGGAATTGAAGAAAGCAGAAAAGCTTGTTTTCTTTTTCCAATCTATTAATAATCTAGCTGTGAAAATACCCCTACTATTTCTAAAATCATGAAGGACATGGTATCCAGAAACACTTAGTTCAGTTCTCTAATTGCAAAGAAAGCTCTACAAAAGGAATTCTAGGAGAAGTTTTTTTTTGGGGGGGGGGTACTGAAACAAATTGGTGTCAACTTCAAATAGTTTCAGCTGAGGAAAAGAAAATCTGAAAGGGGTGTGTCACCTGTCAAACAAAAGGGTCAATTATTTGTTCAGCTCTATTCCTTTAATCAATTGAAATAGAAAACATTTTTTGATGAAACTCAATTTAGCTGCTGGATATTTTTTCTATATAAAAAGTTAAAACACAACTTTAAAGTGCTGTTTTAGTTTATTAACAATTTCCCTCCACATAAACAGTGAACAATTTACTTGTGATTTGTATCAAGCTAAGAATATGAATTAATATTCTTATTCTCCTGGTTAGCAAAAAGCAGCCAACTGAGTGTAAATGCAAGTCAGCATGTTAAGGGCTACCAGCCAACTGGGGTGGAGAAAGCTCTTTAAAAAGTGAAAATGCAAAACAAGTAAAATTGATGGACTGACATCAGTGTTTCCTGCTTCAAATAATCCATGTTGCTAAAAGGATTTTTGGAACAAAAGTGCAACTATGAATATAGAAAAAAAGCTTGTCTTAAATACTGTTTTGTTTAAATGAAATTTAGGCAGGCTTTAAGCACTGGCCAGAGATAGCACATCCCAACTTTAGAGATGCTTAAATAAGACAACATACTTCTTTACCAAAACCCCCAACACAACAACAAGAGCTGTTATACTTTCTGTTGTGATACAACTAAGCTCACTAAAACAGAAAGAGGGTAAAAATTCTGTTCCTCTTTGTGCAGTTGGCACTTACTACACACAATTTCACTATTTTGCTCCCAGTGTTTGTGTGGGTCTTTCCCTCAGCAACAGGGAAGAAGAGAATGTTAGTAAAGTGTGATTATAGAACCATATACATTGTCAAGGGGTCTTGGGCAGTAGTACCAAAAACTATTCAGTTCACTTAAACATTTCAAGTGGGTGTCATAGCTTGGTTCTTGATCCTGCAGCAATGCAGTTGCAAAACTCAGGCCTTACCCTTTCAGTGAGTGGCAAGTTTTGCTGACAAGTGCTAGTGTAGACAAGGCCTAAATCTTTACATCCAAGTTTGTTGCTAGAGTCTTTCGCCTTGCTTGTGTCTCAAGTCTTTGTTACACCTGAATAACAAATAAATCCTTGATGTTAAAAGGGAGTCCAGCAGCACATTGTGGAATGGTTGTGGTACTCCTACTGTAAAAGGTCCAATAGGTTGCACCAATTTAGAGCTATTCTTCCAAAATGGAGTTTTCAGTGAAAGGACGAGACTGATTCCGTGGTAGTCCAATATTTAAAAAACAGGGCTGACTGCATAGCTGTTTTGTCATCTATTATAGGCTGCTGGTTCAGAACTAGCCCAGCTTTGTATGGATAAAACTCTTACCGCTTAATAGTCATGAGCCAGTTCTTATGGGAGAAGTGTCATCCCCTGCACCACCATTTAAAAAAAAAAAAAAATAAAATGAAAACCCAAAAAGATAAAAGCCATCAAGGAGCAAGGCATGAATTGTCACTGACGCTCTGACTACTCTTACGCATAGACGTTTCACCTGCAAGGAGCCATGTCTGCACCAGGAAAATAGGTTATTCCAAAGTGTGTGGCTGACATGATTTTGAACAGGATTTTGCACTTCATATGTGCAGGACCAGCCATGTTACCTGCCTGAGGCTAACTGTAGGGGAGAGTCAGGTTACATACACTTGCCTTTTTCTACAATAGGTGCAAACCCCTGTTTGAAATAGTTAAGGCGATTTATAACTAGTTCTAGATTATGAAAACGGTTCTAAATTGAGACATGAGGGGGACAGTGTTGTGCGGGAAAACTAGCAACAATTCCTCCTGCATTAAAAAAAATTTTAAAAAAAAGGGCAAGCATGTTCTGTACTGAGAAGCCTTATCTGTAATCGGAAGTGGCAATTAATGGATACAGCTTTCAGGTCTGCAGGGGAATGTTCTTTAACTCACTTATTTACCAAAAGCAAACAAAATGCCTTGCTAAGCCAGACAGGTCCCAAAGACTGCTGTGACATGCAATACAAATAGTTTTGAATGTTTCATTTTAACAATAGCCATTTTATGTAAAGTTTACTAAACACAATGACTCCGCTTCTCATGCTGTCCACAATCCCTTCCACCACCACTATTTAAATGGCAGCCAAAAAAAATCATCTGCAAACTTAGTCACAGTAAGAGGGAGCAGAACTATTTCTTTCCACTATTGTGTTATTGATGCTGTGGTAGGCTCATTAGCTAATTTTTTTTAGGCAGATGTGCAGGCAAGTTCTGCCATAGAACAAGTCGGTGCAGCTCCATGCACCTTCCCCCACCATCTGGTAATGAGAGGTTAGTTTATTTCGGCATTGGACCCAAGCTCTCATGTTTAGAATATATTTTCAAAATGTTAACTTGGGGATTTTATTCAGTCTCTTGGAGAGATGTATGCCTCAGGTCACAAAGTTTGGACGTGAGCTTCTCCATGAGAGTTGTGGGTCTGGGTCAGGCCTGGCTCTCTGTATTATGCATCAGCTGTGGACCAGCAGTTACATAAGTAGCCTCACTTTATTGTCCACATCTGTGAGCCTCCCACTGAAATCAATAGGGGCATGTGCAGTTGGGGGAAAAATATTGCCTTCCGTCTCCATCCACCCCCCCCAACTGTCTGGTTCACTTGTTACACTGGGAGAAAGTTCTCTGCAGTCAGGGGACTTATCCTGAAAGTGGCCTTGTCAGTCCCTAAACATTTAATGTGGCTCCTGCGGCTCTTTCCAGCACATGATATTAAAGCACTGATTTAATTAACAAGCAGAATGCTTTTACTATGTTTTAGTTTATCAACTACACTTGGTTAATAAATACTGTGTCAGGCATTGTGCTATAAAAATTATTACACAATAGTAAATGAAACAATGAATTCACACCACTGTGGCTCGTTTGGTAATGTTGATTGCTAATTTGACTCCTGAGCCACTGAGAGCTGAGTAGAAGTGCAAAAGGGTGTGTGTGTGTGTGTGTTTTAATTGAAATAAGCTATATATTATGGAGCTATTAGTTAGGGATGCCACAGTTGCTGTGTTGAGCTTTTCATGTTGACCAGGACTAAGGGCCCTGTTTTTTCACACAAATGAGTGAATTTCTCATGCAGCCTCTTGCTGCCTATTACATTTATTTAATTTTTAATATAAAGCAGTTTGTTACTGTGACAAAAGATGGTTTTACATGTGTTACCCTGATAAAATTTCACTGCAGCCCCCTCCCCAAAATTGCTCTGATTTGCACAACCCCACTACTGCATATACAGGGGGCCCCTGCCTCCTACAGTGAAAATCTAATGACATAGTTAACTAAATCAGACCTCAAAGAAGTTATGCCCTGAGTCAGCCGCTGGAGCTGACCAGCTCTTTTAGCTATTTCCTGCTTCCTGAACTACTTGTCAGTGCCCCACGGCTCTAGCTCAGTTCAGCACAGCCCTCATGAACCAGGGAAGAAGAGTGGCAGATAAAGGAGGCAGTTGGGCATGTAGAGACATAGGGGTGCATGAATGCAAGCAGGGTGATCAGAGCTTAATGGCGCTGAACAGAGATGTAGGGAGAGAGCCGGGGGAATCCCTGTTAATGTCTGGAGAGATTGAGACTAGGGAAGGTTGGAGGGATCCAAATAGGACAAGGAAGAAGAGCTGCATCACAAAGCAGGGGACGAGTACCAGACGAGAGGCAAGGGACTGTCTCTGCTCCCTCACACATATCCCATTCTTTCCCATGATGGATCATCCCTGCTGGAAATGCACTCCAGTTCAGCTGCACACATCCTTAGGGAAAATAACACCCCCAGTTGTACGTCCTCAAATTGGAATTAGTCACTGAACTACAGGTATGGTCACTGACTAGTGACTGGGCCAGAAGAACTAAGAGGGTAGTAACAGTGTTGTTTGTGGTGGGAGCAGGGGCCAGTAGCTGAAAGATTGTTCAAGATCATGGAGGGCTACCAGCTCTGTTCCTCCAGCCTGTGCTTCAGGGAGGGAGCCAGCTGCACTTTCCCAGGGGCATCTTGCAGCTGAAGTGGAGGACATTTCAGAAGGCCAGGGGGAGTGGGAGGGGGTTGAAGACACCCTCTGTTGTAGGCTGTGGTGTTGACAGTGTGTAAATACAGGCCTGAGCAGTGCTAGGCAATGTGCTGCTGGCCTACCTGCTTGAACATGGACATGCAAAAGCAATTTGGGGTCCTTTCAGGTGAAGGGTGCTAAATACATATAAAAGTATTAGGGCCCAGCAGTAATAGTAGGGAGTAGTAGCTTGGAGCAGGTCTAAATTTGGCCCTTAGTAGATAGGATTAGCTTTGCGATCACATTTTTCTGTTAGCTCCCTCTCACTAGACAAGAAACACTCCATCAGTTAATTCGCCCAGCTTGAAATCATTGTTCTTGCATGAAATGTAATGGAAAAGAGCTGGGGTTATATCCCCAAGTGTCCCACCTCGGTTTATTTGGACCTTAGACACCTGACTGACGGGCCAGAGGGACACACCTATTCCTGCTAAGGCTTGTCAGCTGGGAAAGGTCAGCTGAGGTCAGGGGTGTAAGCCAGGTCAGCCTTTACTTGCAAGAAGAGAGAGATGCCTCCCAGGATTATTGTCCCATAGTTAGATGTGGAAAAAAACCCTCCATTCAAGCCCATCAGATCCCATTTGGAGCAGGAACTTAAACCCAATTCTTGCCCATGGCAGCTGAGTGCCCTAACCACCAGGGTGATGATATTCTGGGGTGTGTCTCTCTCTCAGACGGACCTGTCATATCTGCAACTGTGGCTAGGCAACTTTGGCTCTTGCACCGACATGCGCACACCAGCCAACTAGCGTAGTTCCACATTTGCTTGCCTACTTGTCTTTTGTGCTCTTTTAGGTCAGGGGAGCTCTGGCAGGATTCCTGGTTTGGGCCCTGCAGGCAAGATCAGTGGAGGAATGCCTAGTCGGAGAATCCCATCAAGGCTTTGGCATAAGCCAGGGTTGTGAGCAGCTCATTCACTGCCTATGTTTTGATACGGCCCCACAATTTCATGCAGGCCCATGGGGATTTAGGTGCTTAAATGATTAGGCAGCAGCTAAGCAGTGGTTTGGTCAGTGGCGTACCTACATCCCTTTGTGAATCTGGTCCCTACGCGGTGCTTCCGTTTCCCCTGCGAGAAACAAATCTTATCGTAATATCCCCAGTACAGGGTTAATTCATTTGTGTATGTAAAGCTCCAGGAGCTCATCAGCTGGAAGGTACTGGGTAAATGCACATTACGCTTCATGGAGCATGACCGTAGTTCCCGAAGGGAAAAACAGGACACTGCCTGGGGCTCACCCCAGCCCAACTCTCACGTGGGGCTGGCCTGAGTTGCCCTCCCCCCCACTCCCTCAGAAGCTGGCCCAAGCTGCTCACTCACACCCTTCCTCCCTCCCCCACACGGGGTGGCCAGAGATGTCTGGCATTACCTGCTGCCCCCACCTTCCAACATTCCTTCACACTCCACTAACAGGGCTTCACCTCGCTTTTGTTTTGGCAAAACAGGGCATTTGTGCCATTGGCAAGAGCAAATGGGACAAAGGCCCAGTGCTGCCAGAAGAGTTGGGATGTCTGTGACAGAGCTTAAAAAAAGAAACTGCCCTGGCCAGAATGGGATGTGGGGGTCACGCTAGCTTCATGCTTTGCTACCCAACCGTTTTGCAGTGTAGCTGCAGGTGGAATGAGGGAAGTGTTAGCTTTGTTGGTTACACTTAACCCTGCAGTGTTTACATTAACACAAAAAACCCAACTCTAAACAGACACCATTTCCTTTGCTTTCCCCTCTTACATCTGGCACATGGGCAGATGAAACACAGTACGTCCCTCAGCCCTTAAGTCTATGAAGGGAGAATCGCTAGAGAAAGCCTCAAGGTAGGCTGCTGCGCCACACAAGATGATAATGCGGTTCCCAAACTGGCCCCCAGCGTGTACCTTTCTTTCAATGCAGAAGTAGAACCGCCTTCCCCAAGGCACAGCAAGATTTCAGTCCAGACTATGCTACATTTAAGATTGAGATGAACTTTCTGATTAAAGCTCGACTGCAAGTAATTTATAATCCACATGGGTACTTGCACTGCCTTGAAATTCAGGGTGCTTCTTCGTGGCCTGGGGCCAGAGAGAACCTCTTCCCTCCCTTCCCCAAACCCAGACTTGAAGTTTACAGATTCTACCAATCTCTTCTGCAGACCTGGCTTCTAAAGAGCTATTGACTTAATGGGCTAGGAAAGGAAGGGGGAGCTAGAAATTGTAGTGATGGGGGCCTATGTATTGTAGGGGATGGAAGGGGGGAGGAGAGAAATACACAAGTCTTCACTCGTGCTTAAAATTACTGTAGCCAGCACGTAATGGAAGTCAAGTTCTTAGGACACAGCAATCTCATACACGGTCTCTCGCTGGCCCTGTTTGGAGTGTGTAGTTACTAACATTTCAAGCACACAACCATTATCCCTGTTCCACAACAGCAGTGTGCATTGCCAAAGGGCGTGGGGAGGGAGGCAGCACGCTCAGGCTTTGCAGAGTAGCCTGGTAGCTGAGTGGAGAGAATAGTGGACTGGGACTCAGAAAACCTGGGGTCTATTTCTCAGTCTGCCTGAGGCCTGCTGGGTGCCTTTGGCCAAGCCATTTTGCTTCTATGGCGCAGCTTCCCCAGCCATATAATGGAGATGATGCTCTGTAGTTGAGATCTGCTGATGAAAACCACTGTGTCAGGGCCAAGAGACAGTTACCTGGACACAGCAGCACACCTAGATGATAATTACATCTGTCGAAAGACTAATTCTTACCAATACTTTTTGTTCAAGAAGCCAGGAAATTCACTGACAAAACACTCGAATGCAGAGTTGAAGCTGCCCAGTGCATATCATGTCTGTCCAGAATTTTGAGTTCAGCAACAACCCCCGACTTGAGAAAACCAGAAAATAAAGAGGTTAAAGTATTTCAAAGTGGCTGAGAAAGAGTTGCTAGAGTTGAGGTACACACCACAACCTTCACTCTGCCCTTGCTGAGCAATGCCCCAATACACCCATAACACACTCACTGTAGCCCGGCGGCTGCTCCGCGCCGGTCGCTGCGACCCTTCCTTGGGCCCAGCCTCAGCAGAAGGCGACTGCACCTTCCGGAAAAGCGGGGGAATTAGCCAAACCAATAGTCTATCGCCCCAGCCCGTGGCAGGGCGGGCAAGCGAGCAAGCCGGGGCTCACTCCAACAACTTGGGGTGAATGTTGATTCGCTGGGTTTTCAGGGAAGGGGGAGGGGGACGCAGGCCCACCTGACTCCACTGCGTCCCAGCCCAGGGCCCGAACAGTGGCATAGGCGTTGCCACTGTGCCGGCGGGGTCCCACCGCAACACGCCGACTGTGGTGGGCCCCTAGCCGCAGCCACAACTATGGCTGTCCCTGGGCCACTTCTTCCCCCCCCCCAGTCCCAGGTACCTCCTTCGTCGGGGTCTTCGGGGTCAGCTGGGTACACCACCCGCAGAAGACTTAGCAGGCTCTCTTTGTTGACGGACGGCAGGGCGGGGAGCTCCTCAGCGAGGGGCAGCTCCTCCAGGTCACAGGATCCCCGGGGGGCTTCGGCTTCAGGCAGCTCGCCCAAGTCAAGCCCCACCTCCGGGGGGTCTGCGGCCAGCAGCTCGTCCAGGTCAAGGCCGGCTTTGGGGAGGGGGGGGTGTGTCTCCCACACCAGAGTGTCTGGGGGCTTGGCCCACTCCCTGGGGTCAGGGGGCCCTACCCAGTCCTAGGGCCCTGGGCGGTGGGGCCGCTCCCGGCGCTCCGGCTCAGGGAAGGCCCTGGGCTGGGCCTCGGCCCAGCTGGGGTTGGGTTGGCGCTGCAGCCAGCGAGAAGGCACGTCTGCACCAGCTGGCAGCTAGTGCCTCACTGAGCGGGTGGGCCCTGCCTTTTATCCTCTCCTCCCCGGCGGAAGCCCCGCCCCTCTTGGAGGGGATTGGCCAGCTGGTTGGACCTATCTCAGTTTGACCCCTGGGTTGCCGGGCAGACTGGGCTACTACCCCTTTGCTGGCCTGTGTTCGGGGCTGCGGCCCTTCCTCGGGCCCAGCCTCCGCAGAAGGCCACTGCACCTTCCTACACTCACTTTGTCTTTGCACTGTACTAAACAGGAGCTACCTACGCCTGCCCGAAACTCAAACACTTGATCTGCTGGATGGAAAGAGAAAGACCACCACATCTGCTAAATTTGACAGCCCCATGTTCCTTTAAAGTGCAGAATGCCATCCAGCACTATTTTCCACTTACCTTTCATTGAACTGAGACCATTCGCATTTCCCATCTAACCACTGACTAGCTCCATGGCAAGATGCCTCTGCCCCTCTGCTGACACAGCCTAGACAACGCAGTGTTGAAACGAGGCATCTCTTAAGGTACGCATGCACCTTTTTTTTTTGATAGCACACCTAGGGATCAGGGAGAAGGATTCACACATCCCCTCCCGTCACCATAGATCACTCACAGTTCTTCCAAACTGCTCCAACCAATTCCTCCTCCATTCAATACAGCTACACCTAGCAGTGAATGCAGCTGGAGAGCAAGAAGATAATTGCCACAGGCTATTGCTGGCTCCAGAGATGCAGAGTTAATGTACACGCCCACACAATCTTAACTCCCTAATTCCTGTGCTCAGTTTTGCTGAACTCCATGATACATTGTAGAACTGGGGGGTTAGAAGGGACCGCAAGAATCATCTAGTTTAAGCCCTGCCAAACTGTAGGATTTGTTGTGTCTAAACCACAGAAGACAGCTATCCAGCCTCCTTTCAAAAACTTCAGTGAAGGAGATTCCATAGCTTCCCTCGGCAGTTTGTTTCATGGTCCGCCTGTTCTTACAGTTAGGAAGTTTTCCCTGAGATTCGATCTAAATCTATGGAGATGTAGTTTGAACCCATTGCCTCTTGTCCTGCCCACTGTGGTAAGAGAACACATTTTCTCCATCTTTTTTATGGCAGTCTTTCAAATATTTTAAGACCACTATGTTACCTGGCAGCTCTGTGTTCTTGGGGAACCAGGGCGCAAAACCCCTACTTGTTCTCTGGCTCACCTGAATCTGCCCCCCCCCAGCCTCTGCTTGAACCAGAAATCAGAAGTGATGAAAAGGCAGTGGGAGACACAGTGAAAACCCTCCAAACAAGGGTGATAGCATTAAGACAACTCCCCATGCCTCATCTACATCCAAGATGGAACAAGAATTAGCATGGAGAATCAAGCTCCAAAGCAGGAACCACACTGAACTCTGGGATTGGCAAAGCAGGGACGCACAGCCTGGTGGGATATCCCTGCCCCTGATGTAAATGAACCCACACCTGCACACACCCAGCTCCCCAGTTATCAGACCATTCTAGCTATTGATATGCAAAACACGGAATCTGCCTGATTGCATTGTAAACGCCCTCAAGGATCACTCCTGGCTATGGGCAGTGATCAGCTCCTATTGTCCAGCATAAAGAAAACCACTCGGATACTTCCTTGAGACATTGTTTACCCATAAACAAACCTGGTTCTACAAAACCCCCTCCCCAAGTTCAAACCCCTGTTCTGATACCTGGATCCAAATGGTGCATCAGATCCACTGGGACTTCACCTTTTCCTGACTGATCGTGTTGGGGGCTCTGCCTCTCTCAAGTGCTCCTGACCCTAAGCTGAACAGCCTGTCTCCTGGGAACCTCTGAGCTGCATGGAGTGATGAGACCCTCCTCCTGGCTCCATCTTCCCCCAACACTCTCTCTCTTTCTTTTAGTCCAGATATAACTTTCTACTTTTGTAATCAAACCTGGGATAGCCTTCTCCAATCCCCCAACTGTGATTGTGTCATATTGTAAGCGTGTGGTTGTTTTTCTCTCCTTGTATGGTATTGCAGTATCATAGGTATTATTATTAGTATCATAAGTGTTATACACCTGACAATAAACTAACTGTTATAGTCAAGCTGGTTGCCAGTCTCTCTCTCCAAATCCATTTACTCCTTTGTGTTCTTGGCTTCCCTATCTTCCTCTGCAGCAACGCTTCTTTTACCTAAGCCAAAGATCCCTGGAGTGCCCAAAAATCCTATGTGGTTTGCTTATCAAGACGGTTACTGCTAGAACAATTGTAGAGTGAGGGGGAGGCAGCTGAGAAGTGCTGCTCTGCCTAGCCTACGGAGTCCAGGGGCAAATAAGGGTGACAGCTGAAAGTGCTGTTTGACCCGGCCTACTCAGAAGCGCACTCTATTCTGGTGCGGTGCAAGGGGCACAAAAGGGTGGCCGCTGAATTCAGGGACATACAAGGGGTCAGCTGAGAGCGCTGAGAGCCCTGGAACCCAGCCCTGAAAACCTTAAGTTGCTGCAGGACAGCTCCATTGTGAGGGGACGTGTAGCCATATGAACACACGAGTAACATCAATAGAATCACCCCCCCCCTTGTCAATCTCCTCCTGGCCCTGACCATCTACAAGACCAGGGAGAGGAGGTTGGCTGTGGGGGAGCTCTGCGACTGTGGGGCCTATTTCCATCATCTGTTCACGCATCCGGGCAGAGTTCCTCTGGGCAGCATCCACTGGCTCCTTGACACCTTCCGGGAGCAGTGGGCACCATCTGGGGTTCTCTGCTCGCTGCTCCGTTCTGGCTCCCTCCGTTTGACCCTGTGACCTCCACGACCCTCCCTGTTTTTTCATTAGTTGTCCCAAGGAATCTGTTGTATCCAGGCTGAGTGATTCCTCCCCTTAGGCTGGGGAAGGCTTGAGCAGTGGGCGGGCTTACAAATAGGAGGAAGGTAATCTTAATAAATGAGCATACCTCAAGGCGACAGGCAAATCTGGTAACAACTATCATGTGTCCCTCCCCCCTTAATCTCCTTTTTTCCAAAGTGCGCGCGCGCACACACACAGAGTTTCTTCAACCTCTGCTCATATGGCTTGCATTCCTCCCTTTTCTCGTCCTTGTTGCTCGCCTCTGGATCCCTTCCAGTTTCTCTACATCCTTTCTATCCAGGCTGGCTGCTAGTTATTACACTTTCATCCTCCAGGTATTTGCAAATTGAATGTTTTATACATTGCTCGAGTAGCATCCCAGTTACTGAGATTAGGCTGACTAACGTATAGTGCCTCAGCTCCAACTTCCCCCCTTTTAAAGATGGGAACTACGTTGTCCCAGAAGGCTGGAGAAGGACTCTCTCCGCTCATCCATGGGTTTGCAAATATTATTGCCACTGGCTCCAAGATTTTTTTCAGCTAATTCCTTCAGCACTCTGGGGTGAACAGCAGCAGGCCCCGCTGACTAGAATTCATTCTAATTAGGCAGAAGATCTCAGATGTGCTCTTTTACTTATCCTGATCTGCAGCCTTTTCTTTTTACGGGCTAGGATAACGTTGTTAATCGTCCAGTCATGTTAGGTTTTTGTTTGACAACAAAGTAGGCAGTGAGCAGCTCTGCCTCCTTATCTTCCATTGCCAGCTCACCTTCACCACTGAACGGCAGTCCCACACCATCCCAGAGGTTTCTTTTTTGCCATATCTGGAGAGCCCCTTCTTGTTGTCTCTAATATTTCTTGCCGGTTGTAACTCATTCTTTATCTTGGCTTTCCTGATGTCACTGCGTAACCTTAGTGCCAAGTGATTTGGTCAGTGAATTGCCCAGTGTTGGGGGTGGGAGTTCGTGGTCTTCTAGTACTCCGAGGGGAATTCCGGGCCGCTGCGCACGCACAGAATTCACATCCCCTCAGATTTCTTTGCTTCCCTGCAGAAAAATGGCTTTTAACAGGGAAGCAAAGGGAAGCCTCAACAGTCACGAGCCCCTCCCCAGCAGTGCAGACATGCCATCTCAAGCGGCCAGAGCAGCTAGTGGAGAGAGAAATCGCTGGGGGTGGGGATAGGAGATGCCCCGGCTGGTGGTTCCTACCCTGCACTGGGATTCGCTGCTAGTTCCAGCTGGGCCGGGGAGGACAGAACTTCCTCTTTCCCTGCAGGGAGCAGCCAGGGCGGGGTCAGACCCACCCCCAAGAAATCCCCCCCCAGCTGCAGGAAATTGCTCCTCAGTCAGAGGGGGAGGGGGTCACTGGATAGGGAGCTCAGCCACCCCCCGCCCCAATCCCTATGCAGCTGGACACCCCTATACCCATATCCACCAAGCCTCACGCCCTGCACCCAGCATCTCCACACCTGACCCCCCATTCTGCCAAGCCTCACTCCTGCATCCTGAGCCCCCCAGCACCCCCCCACTGAGCTCCCCACATCCAGACCCCGCCTGCTGAGCCCCAGCCACCTTCACCTGGACCCCCAGTGAGCCGCCTGCATCCACTTGCCCCAAATAGAACCATCTCACCCCACGCCTGGATCCTACCACACTTGGAGCCTGCCTGCCCACACCTGATGCGGAGGGACAGGGCCCCAGGCTGTTTCTGGAGCAGGCCCGACCTTTGTGCTGTGTCAAGGTCAGTTGCAGCAGCTGCAGGGTCCTGTCCTGGGAGCAGCAGGGCGATCTCCCACCTCCGTGCAGCATGGCCTGTGCTTCCCACTGCCGCGCTGGAGCCTCCACATTTATTTATTGACCAATACAATTTGCAAAATCTTAAAACATTGGGCACAGAATTTTTATTTTTTGGGCACGGAATTCCCTCGGGAGTAGTTTAGGCAGCTATAAACAATTACGTAGAGTCGCTGCTGTGGCCAGATAATGATACCTAGCGTTTACAAAGTGCTTTTCATGAGGAGATCTTAAAGCACGTTACCAAGGAGAGAAACATCAGTATCCCCATTGTACAGATGGGGAGACTGAGGCACAGATGACGTGACTTGGCCAAAGACAGCCTGCAGGCCTGTGGCAGAGGTGGGAAGAGAGACCAGATTTTCAGAGTCCCGGTCCACTTATCACCAGCAGGCCCCACCCTCTGTAAGACGTTGTTAACATGGAGTGGGGATAACAATCATGCCTTGAAATGTGTGAGAAAAATCTCAGACATGGTGTCCCTCCCAAAACCTCCCACTAATTACATGCTTAAAGTTACTCAAAGTAGCGTGTGAGAAAAGGCTGCTGTTTCTCTCCCACACCCTCTGCCACTCGTCACTCTTCCCTCCCGGTCCCATCAACACTTTAGAAGCCAGGTGTGCATGAAAGGTTTTTCGAAGCCGAACTTTAAGAGCTGTAACTCAAGAATCCCACTCATCCTGCCCCTCATTTGGATTGCTAGCCCTGCCACGTGCCCCCAAGAGGCACACCGAGTTCCAAGGGAATCCAAATAACCCTGCAGGACTTCGCTGAGCTAAGCTCAGCTCAGGCAGAGGCTGGTGCCCTGCTCTGATGAAGTCAATCATCGGCAATGGATTTGCTACACCCAGATCCACAGCACGGGAGTTGCAGAGCTACGAAGGGGCCCGTTCCATCACCACACAGCGTGAGAATCTCATTTGAAAGCGAGCACCCCATCGAAACGAATTCAGGCTGCAACAGCAGCAGCTGAGACCCGGGAGCTTCTTCCTTCCTTCTCAGCAGGCGTGCTCATGCTGTCAGTGCGTACCTGAGAGCCCGTGATGAGACGGGGCATGCTTGATGTACAACTCCTTACACCGAGCTTGCCTGTTCTCAGCTGCCCAGCTAGAGGGGTTCACATGGACACAGGGAGAGGGGCTGTAATCCACCTCCAGGGACGAGGCCCCCCACATCCCAGGAGAGCACGCTCAGGGAGGAAGGCTCAGACACCCACTAAAGGGGTATGGCTGACCCTCCGATCTTGATACACACATGGGAGGGGAGAATGAGGTGGACAGGTGCCTCCCACCCCAATCCCTCCCACTTACCCTGGCACCCACCTGTCAAATGTCTCCCCCTACCCCGTCCCTTCTCTAATCCCCACCTCCTCCCCCTGACCCGAACTCCCCCCCCACACCGCAACACTCCTTTGTGATCCATCCTCTGCCCCCCACCTTGCTGCAGGCCCCAAGCCCTTCCCAGCCAGCATTCACATTTTAAAATAAAATTTGTATAAGAGCTTGAGCAGTTTCTGAATGTTCTGCTGCACTCCCATTACATTTTCCACCCACATAAAAAAATCCTGTGCCAGAGGCAGATTGCAGCAGAAATTTGACCAAGTTCGGAAGAATCTGCTAACAACCCCCTTGGCTTGTCAGGCTACACATGCCCAGTGTAATCAGTTTGGCACATGAGCCCTAGGACGTTTAGGCATGCACTTAAACTGAGACAGCCTCTTTGGCTAATACTGTTCTGAATTTTGCTTCCAGAAGACATGTGGGTGCCATCCACTCTCGAAGAAGAGCACTTGGCTGACCGAGTCCCTGGAGCAATGTTAGCTGTGGGTGGGAGGGGGGAAGCCCTGTTTCCATTCCTATCTCTGCAGAAAGAAGTTAGAAGAATCCATAAGCCTTAATAAACACTTTTGCATGGGGCTGTATCTTGGAAACCCTCTGGTCAAATGACCCTAAATTTGGATCACTAACTCTCGCCAGCATCCCCATGAGGCACGCCAAATATGAAGACAATCCAATTAACGGTAGAGATTTTAGAGGATTTAGACTAATCAAGCAATAGACAGAAAGCTGATCTACAATTGCTGCTTCTGCACATGACACTAATGCTGTTCCCAAACTGGCCACCGGAGTGTACCCTTCCTCCCAATTGAGCAAGATTACAACCCACGTGCTGCTAATTAAACTAAGCAAGCACAGTCTACTCCTTCATTAGTGCAGTTTAGAGCTCTACTCCAGATTTTAACGTTTAAAAGGAACAGCTGATTCGGGACCCTTACATTAGCCTGTCTCCAGGCAGAGAGTCAGTTGGTTTGTCTATAGCAAGTGACTCTAATCAGACACCTGTAGCAGTTAGCGCTCATCTATTCTGAGCTAATGACAAAGTTAGAGGTTCCTCCCAATTGTTTTGTTCACTAGCAGGTTTTGCACAGGCTGTTCTCTTGGTCGTTGTACTTATTGCTAAGATGGTAGGCAGAACAGCTGCACACATGAAATGTGGAAGCTGGCTGGTGAGGCTGAAGCAATAGGAGATGCTGAGAAGTGTGTGTGGGAGGACTAGACAGAAAGCAGGGAATAGAAAAGAGCAAATGTTTATTTAAAAAGTAGGAAATCTGGCCCCATACTGCTGAGTAATAGCAAGCTGGAAACCATGAACCAAGCCTGTAAGGCAGGCAGCCTTGCCCAGCTTAGCTGTAAATCAGTAATCACTGGTCATCCCTGGGTCTGTAGTTAACACAAGCTAGTTTGTCACTGTTTGGCCAAGCAACTAGATTTTTCCCTTTAATTTGCCTTATCTTTCAAGGTGTTGCTAAAATTCTAGGCATCTGAAAACACAGACAAAGTTTCCATGTTCACTCTGATTTAGAACCCATCAGCAACAGAGAGGAGAAGGAACAGCAGAACTGGGACTAGGTGATTTAGGGGACTGGTAAAAGTACATAGGGCTTTCAGTTCTACTTGAGCAATCCAAAGTCAGCTGGATCTTTAGGGAGCAAATGCAGTTGCCCCCTGAGAGTTAGTCAGAGATCAATGTGAAGCAAGTTGGGACTAAAATCCACAAAGGCACCGTCACTAGGACAGGAGGACCTGACCACCACACATGTGGGGCAGGGCAGGGCAGAAACAGAGAATGGAGATGTTCTTCAAACACAGATTCTATAAATGCAATCAAAGACACCCCCTCCCCTTTTTGGTTGAAGTCTCTAAAAGCAGACAACAAGCCCAGCCTATGCTTAAATTCTCCCCACTTCAATACCTGTCTTTCCAAAGCTCTGCTCCCAGGTTCAGGTCTAGCCTGCCCCTTGTTATTCTCTAGGCTTTCACTGAGCCATCCTCACACACAACAGCACTCAGCAGAGCCTTCTGGCTCTGCCTTATATAGGCCCAGACTCCTACCACTCTGGACAGCCTGTGCGGGGATTATGGCTGATTAGAGCCAGCTGGACTACATCCAGCTGCCTGGTTTGCTTTGTTTTAGGGATTTAGGCATTGCAATGCCTAACTGTCAGGCGTCCTGCTAACCAGTAGAATTTACAGCCATGAATTAGGTGCCTAAAGATGGGATTCTCAAAAGCCAGCAAACTCAGCTGGGAACTACTTACACTAGCCCATGGGAGATACTGGAGAGAGAGGTGTGTCCTAAATCCTGCCTCTCAAAGGCGGTCTGGCGCCTTACTCCAGGCTACCTCCTGATACCACCCTCCATTCAGGATTGTCAGCAGTGAATCCTCTGCTGGAGTTGAGGCACCGAAGCCAGGCCAACTCTTCTGTGTGAAAAACCACACATGCACACACCCAGCAGAGAGACAACACAGCTGTTAGGATGCTCCACAGGGATGTGGGAGACCTGTTGTTAAATCCTGACAGCCTGATTTGGAGCAGGGACTTGAAGCTGGGTCTCCCAAATCTGAGGGGAGTGCTCTAACCACTAGGCTAGAGCAAAAATTGATCTTTGGACTAATGAACAATTATTTAAACAAAGTGGAACAACTCCCACAGGAGAGACAAAGCCTATATCACCCTAGAATATCCACTAGTCTGGGAATTAAGGGCACTCACCTGGGAGATGAGACTCATGGTTTCAAGTGCCTGCTCCAAATCCAGCAGCCTGGGGATTTGAAAGCAGGTGTCCCATATCCCAGGTGAGTGTCCCAGCCACTGATCTGCTGGGTATTGCAGTACATGTGCCAGCCAGCCTGGCTGCCCCCCAAATTCCTGATCTAGTCACCCTGCTGTGAGGAATGCTCTGAGAATGCCGGATGGGTCAGGCCCTCCAGACAAGACTGGTGAAGGAAAGCAATGAACGTAAAATTCACAGGCTGACAGGGATTTTTCTGCAGTGAAGACCAATGTTTACACGATTGGTGCTTGGCACAATTGTAGCTGCAGAGTGAACAGCGAACCTCCTTCAATCATCTTTGCTGAGCCTTCTCATAGATTGCGGACTAGACCCTCAGCCAGTATAAACTGGCATAGCTGCACTGAAGTTGGTGGTGACATGCCAATTTACACCAGCTGCAGAGCTGTCAGGCTGATTACATTCATCTTTCCATTACAGGCCTAATACTGTGAGGTGCTGAGTGCTTGCAACCCCCTAGCAGGGTTGGTATCTTAAAGTACTTTGTTTTTTTTTTTGCAATATCTGGCAAAGAATATAACAGGAGGTGAATAAAATACACAGGACCAGGAGAGGTTTTTTTTAAAATGTTTTTTTTTTAAAGAAACTGCATACATCAGAGACAAACAATAATTTAAATACCATGCAGTTTCAGTATGTACAAAACCTAGGACATAGAGATCCAATTTAATTTTTCTTCTAGTTATTTACATTGTTTTCATACAGCCATAATCTGTTAAATTACAATACTGGAAGAGCACATGATTGACAGTCACCACATTCACTCCTATACAAAGACAAACTATGTACATACACTTGGATATCAGCTGGAAAATGCAACTGGTTTTGGAGTATCTGAGACACATGGAAAAGCAGTTAGTGTGCCCTTCTCTTATGTTGTGTTTATAGAAGAAACACTAAACTAGAGCTGGATGAGCAGTGGGAAAGATCATTTGCAACCATTTCTACTGGCTAAATTTTCATCCTTTTCTTCCATGGAAATTTGTACAAAGTGGGTTTATTTCTTCTGAGTGTCATAACCCTTTGTGCATGTGAACCTGGGTATCTGTATGAATGCAAGTATTTGCTAGTCATTTTGGAAGTGCTCTCCTTCTGTTTATAAAGTTTCAGCTGTCCAACTGGCATGCAGAAGCAGTAACATGTAATTCAGGTGACCAATCACACCTGATGAAGAGAGAAGAGTCAATGACAAAGTGAAGTGCTTGCATGTAACCCTGAAGCTGAAACCTCTAAAGGGTTCATTGAACAACTACGAATAAATAAATTAGTAAAAATAGAAGCCTATTCTTCTTCTTCTTCACTATCTTTTCTTGGTAGTGCCCATAGTGTGTCCTAGGCACTGTACAAATGCACAAAGATGGTACAGGCCTGCCTCAAAGAGTTTATACCCTGAAACCTACTCAGGTCTGAAATGGATAATGCACAGTACATTGTTCACTATGAATAATTCCCTCAGCTCTATTATACGCTATTTCTGGCATGAAGGTGGAGGAATAGAGGCCACCATCACTTCTCAGCAGTTTGTGTCACTTTCTCAAACTAAGCAAAACATTTTGTTATAAGTTTTATGATTATTTTACCACAGTTCTTCCCCCCCTTCAATTCCCCCTACTGTTTCCATAAGCTCTAGAGCAGAGGTCGCATTACACCTTGTAAGTATTAACACCATTGATTCATTAGATTATTACCAATATATTTTCTTTTTCACCTTGGCATTTTTTCCTCTATGTAGTTCTTAGCAACCAACCTATGTTTTGTTTCTTTAAGCCAGTTAAAGTGATTTGTGTGCTATTGTTATTAGAAATCCTTCTAATACAAATTAAACTCATTGCTGATAATTTTTCTACTAAAGGGTCAGCTATCTGCTTTATTAGTAGCTCTATGAGGACAATGCTTTAAAAAAAGGGTTGAGCAGAGTACTTGATGGGAAAAGCATTTGCACATCTGCAGAAAACACAGATTTAAAAAAAAAAACCGTCTGCCCTCATTTTGCTTTGAAACTTCCATGAACGTCAATAGGAGTTATGCAAACAAACGGAGGGCACAATGCAGTGTTCAGCCACCAACTAGTCACTTTCAGGAAGATTCTTTGTCAGTGTGTAACTGCTGCCCCCCAAACATCCTATGGCTAACGGGAAGAAAAAACGCCAGCAGTGTAGCAGGCCAGTCTGATTCTGCAACGCTGGGCATTTAAGCTGGATTCCTCAGCAGTGTGCTGTCACTGCAGACCATGACAAATATGGCAGGTCCACTGAATGCTGTTTCAGATCAGAGCAGAACTGCAGTGTCTTCTGCTAGAATGTCAGGCAAATGGAATAATACCTCAAATGCTTTCCACATCTTGTCTCAGTGCAGACAGGCCAGGGCAAATCCTGAAAAACTTCTCGAGCGTTCAGTGGCATCTGGCTTTGGCCCCTATCTCCAGCCACATGGTAGTTTGTAATTCTGTGACCATTCCCCAAGGCCAGGCCTCTCCTGTAAACTAGAAAATCGCTGAGCGGAGCCAGTTCAGCAGGCTACAGAGGTATCGGGGCAGGGATGGGGGCGGGGGATGCAGCAAGGCCATGACACTCCAGGGACAGGTTGTAGCACTCGAGCGGCACTTCCTGTGTGCTCCTCCACCAGCGGCTTAGTGCTGACTGAGAGGTCTGTAGTGATAACAGCTTGATGCCTATCCGCGTATCTCAGCCTCTCATTCCTCATGTTTAACAAGAAGCCAAAATCCACCCTTTCCTGAGCGCCTCCCGCTAACACACAAGTTCTGAACACTGTGCTTTCTGTTTCTACCGCTTCCCCCCCAGCCTCCTGCACGACTGAACCGCTGATGACCAAGCAGAGAAGCCAGGGCAGGTGGGCAGCCGTGAGCGGTCACGTTCTGAATCCTGGAACTTGCAGCTGCTTGAAGCAGCCATGTCTCCGAGCCATTTCATATTCCAACGTGCACATTTGGAGGCCAAGCCCTTTGTTTTCTTCTTTGAAGCTACAGGTGAGAGTGAATGTAAAAATCTGCACATCTGGATTTCAGGGGAAAAAACCCTGCAGCAAATACGTACGAGGCTGATACCTCCTCCGCTGTTCCTGCACTGTGCTGATAACGTTGAACATCAGGGCCTCTCTGCTGGTGAACTCTTGCCTGAGGCTTGCATTGCATCTCCCCACTAACTTTAATCAGCAATGTCCTGCAACCAAGTCAGTTAGAACTGGTCGCAGGCAGATCATATTTATGCAGAGACAGCAGGGCTGCCTCATTCAGTCTACAAGAAACCTTCATCTCCCAGCATGAATTGGAATCATTATTTTCTTTTGACAAGTCCAGGCAAGTATGTCCTGTGCATGCAATGGGGATACAGGAATCACCTTTATTTTTAGGCTATCGTGAAACCACTAAACAGTGCTAGGTAATACCTTTGAAGACCTATTACCTCAAATAGAAATGAGGCAAATCATTACTTTGACTCCTGTGGGAATGGAGCTATTTTCTTTATTTTTAATGCCCTCCACCCTGTAACAGACATTCACTATTCCCCAAATGCTCATCCATAAGTCCCACTGGGGACCACAGTCGAGAATGAAATGCTTCCATGCTTCTCAGATACAGATCAATCCTGGCAGCCTCAATTCTTAATGAAATCAGGAACTTGGGAGTCATTCTGATGTCATTTACGCTGGCTTTATACTAATGTAATTTCACTGAGTTACACTGGGGTGCTGCTGATTTACACCAGTGCAAGTTGGATGTGAAATAGGCCCAAGAGGAGCTGCGGGTGCTCTGCCCATCACTGGACACATAATATACACCTGTTAAAGCAACCTCATTCTGATTCTAATTGCTAGTCTGAAAACAATGGAGCAGGTGCTTATTGTATTACCAGGGCTCTCCAGGGAAGTACGAATGGGTGGGTGAGTGCCTGTGTGGATGTGTGAACTCTTGCCGAGGATACCGCTGAAATAGAAAATATAGGCCTCCCTGCACAAACTTTCAAAAGCAAAACAACAGGCACGATAAAGGAAACCATTTGATGTTATCCCACAGTCACGGCCCGAAACACTGCAACAGACAATGTTACGTCAGCACTTTGGACCATTTCTATGGAGTGCAACAGCATGTTTTCTCATAAGGGACGGAGTCACAAACATTTGTTTACAGCTTGTCAGGTTCATGCTGTGTCAGGACAGGGCATCGCAAGGTGCTGAACGCTCTGGCTGCAGCATGTGCTTGACTTGAATTAAGCGTCTGAATCATCTCGTTGATTTCAAAGTGACTCCTCATGTGCTTAGTTCAAGTTAAGCACGGGCTCAAGCACTTTTCTGGGGTGGGGCTAGAGTGATCCCCCCCTTGCAGTGCTGAGCTGGAGTACTAGTTAAGACAAAAAGCCTCTGGGTTTTTGCCCATTGCCTTGGTTTTAAATATTGCAACCTTTTGAGCCATCCATAACAATGCAAGCGCATATTTTTGCTACACCAGGCCCACATTTTGCTACACCATAACTGAGAAAAGGTTATTCTCAATGTGATTGAAGTGCAGGACCTTACATGCCCACTCTGCCCTTTAAAAATCTCATGCATACAGAATAATACATATCACACAGATACCTTATTGAAATCCAGACCTTGGACCTGATTCTCTTCTGCCTTACACCTGTGTGTATTGGCAGGAAAACACAGCTATTCTGATTTGGCTGTGCTCTACGTGCCCTTTACAATGACTAGGCACAGATACAAATGAGGACACAAGGTCAAGGCAATGCCTTTTGTTTAACAGTAGTATTGTTACTTAATATTTGTGGAGTCAGAATTAGATTTGGAAAACAAAAAGCTGATGGAGCTAAACCAGCCTTCAGTAAGGAATGCCTCCTCTTGTTGGGATGCCATGTTTTTCTGGTGAACCAAAATGGTGACGATCAACCAGTCACAAACTCCTCCGTGGAAAGTGAATTTCTTTGTCCTCAGAAAATAGGCAGGTTCTTAGAACAGTTCTCCTTCCTTCTCATCCTTCTAAGGTGCTCCCAAACCGAAAGCAGTGTTTGGTCTAAAAGTGCTTTAATACGGCTGCAGGCCTCTTGGAGACTTCACCAGCAGAGTCATTCCCAGAACAACACCAAGTGCCCCAGCTTTCTTTGGAGTCAGGTGACAAATGCTTGCAAGGATGCGAGGTGATTGAAGACAGAACGGATGCATTACCAGCTGGGCTGAGACAAATATGGCGAATCCACATGCCAGGAAGTCTTAAACATAGATGCCAGCTCTTGGTATGATTCCCACCAGGGGTATTTTCTATGATTGAAGCTTGTGCCAGCAGGTCTGATGATGTAGCAGTACCCATCACATGTAAATACAATTTCCATTTTGCTTCCCCCCCTTATTTTTAATTAATTAATTAATTAATTAATTTTAAAAAGGCAGTTCAGAAGATTTACATTGTACGTAACAGGAAGTGAATAATACCAGCACTTACGGTTCTTTTTAGTTATGTTTTGAAGATGGCATAATAGTCAAGTAGAATTGAACTGCTACGGTCTATGAAACCTAAAAGAGACAGGATGAATGAAAAAGTCAGTACTTTGCAACAAGCTTGCTCTCACATACGTATTGTATGTTGCCAAAGAAGCGACGTTATTTAATGGTTGGGGCAATGGCATTGGATGCCAGGATTACTGGCTCTGTTTTCAGCTCAGCTACTGACTCCTGGAAAAGTGTGATCCTGGAAAACTCATTTAAACTTCCCTGTTCCTCAATTTATCCATCTGAAAAAATGGGTATAGCAACATTAAGACTTACTAAACTCATAGAATTATTGTGAGGTTTTAAGGGCCTGGTCCAAGCCCACTGAAGTCAATGAGAGTTTTTGGATCAGACTGTTAGGGCCTGTCTACACACAAATAATTCCAGAATAACTCGTCAGTGTGACATTCTTATTTCAGAATAAGAGTGTCCACACAGTTATTCTGAAATAGCTATTCTGCTTTAAATTCATACTCTACCTTATTCCAGAATAACTTTCATGTGTAAACAAGGCCTCAGATCTTCAAATAATAGGCTTTACATAAATGGAAAGTATTATTATTCATTAATGTTTAAGTTTAAAGAGACATCGGAGGTTAAATTTGCAGCTTCTCTGCAGGGACTGTTTTGCGATATGCAAAAGATTTTGTTTGCCAGTCATGCATGTTTGTTTTTTAAGTGTTGGTCTTTGACTACCGTCAACTAATGTATCCATGCCTCAAGAAAAGCAGCCCTCATATCCTTTACCCAGCATATATGTCATTAACTTAATGACAAAGATAGATCATTACCCTCCTAATGATTTTATAATGGTGACTTAGATAAGTCAGAAATTACTCTATTTCATGTAAGTGTGTTTCACTTATGCAGATGTTTTTTGGAGCTGTTTGTCTACCAACAATCCTGCTGAACTTTAGATGAACCTGTCTCCAGGTTCAAGTATGCTGGGCCTAGCTTTCAGGGAGCCCAGGCCAAGATTTGAATGTACCAGAAACATTTTATGGATTCAAATGGAAATCAGGCAAAATTCAAGAGGTTTCAGATGAATGATCACCTCAAGAATTGGATATAAAGCAAAATTCTGGATAAAAACCCACATGAACCAAACTGAAAGAAGGTTCATGTAGACATCCCTGCAAACTAAAATTGGTCAGTTTTACAGGTATGCCTACACTACAAGCACTACTGTGCTGCAGTTGTGCTGCAGCGTAAACACTTACTACAGCGATGGAAGGGATTTTTCAATCACTGTAGTAAATCCACCCCCTCCCCAGAGGCAGAGCTGGATGGAAGAATCTTTCCACTGATCTAGCTCTGTCTACACCAGGGGTTAGAAATTTTTCACAATCCTGAGTGATGTAGCTAGGGTGACACAATGGAAGTTGAGAGTGCTTAGCACCTGTTAGAACCTTACCCAACTAGAGGTATATCTGGATGCTGAACTTAGCAGGACAAACTCAATGCTACTGTAAATCCATTGAGGTCCAAAGATTAGGTCAGAGATAATTATGGACTGCTGTGTGCAAGTACTAAACTGGGACTAACCTAGGATCTCATGATTCAAAGGCAGCTGCTTATCTCTTGCACACACACACATACACTCTTATTTGCTTCTATGTGACTCCTTTTTCCACATCTAGTAGTCAATGTGGTGCAGCTGGTGGATCATTTCTGCAAATGAATGTATGCATAAAATGTGCATAACAAGTTTAACATAATTTAAATGTATGTGCATAAAGATCCAGATGATGCAAAATTAAGTCATCCATAAGCACTTCCAGGTCGTTCTTAAAGTACTAACTGAAACAGATTTGCATGAAACCTCTCTTTCTTGAAATGAATTCCTACAATTGCTATTATAAATCTATGAAAAATAAATGTAAGTGAATCCAGTGTAGGACTTTACTACCCACAAAGAGCCTGATTTTCAGAAGTGCTGAGCACTTCCAGGGAATTAGCATCTCTGAAAATTACAGAATAGATGCAGCATGGGCAATGGTTTGGCAAGCTTCCCAATCCACCAATGTGCCTCACCCCTGAATTGCTATCGATAAGAGTGTTTGTTCAGTCTCCTGGCTGATTCAGTCCTGGACTTTTCTGCCCACACTGCCTACAAGGGTATAAGCCAGTTATAATGCTGAGTTTGATATTTCCCTCTAAATTGCCTATGGAAAGAACTGGAACACAGGGATTAATAATAGAATAACCTGAGCATTCAACATAATATGATTTGTGTTCACATTGCTGTGTATTAGCATCCTGCAGTGTATTAGCTTTGCAACAGGAAATGCTGTTATAAGCTTTCTGCTTTCCTTTTCCTTCCAAACACCAACACCATTTATTTTAGATACCAGAACAAGTGAAATGCAAAATGACCAGCCTGCTAAACAAGCAAAATAAGAAAAGAGGTTAAATATTGTTAGAGAGATGACACACAAATGCATACAAGCCTGTAATCTTGAAGTGCATGTGTCTTGAGTGGTGGGTTGACTGTCAGTGTTAAGTGTGGTGGAGGGTCCAGGGCGCCCCACAGCAGCCCGGGTTCTCTGGGCAGCTTTTACTATGGCCCAGCTCTGGCTTCTGGCCTGGTAGCAGAGCATTGAGGGATGAGAAGCAGGGGACAGGGCTTTGGGGGGAAGATGTGGGGCAGGGGACACAGAGGGGGTCCTGCATGTGTTCTGCTTTTGCCTTTTGGAAAGGTGGTCACCCTATGCCTATGTGTTTTGGAAAACAGCACTATTCATTGTTAATCATAAAACAAACAACAAAAAAAGTCTCATCCAACCTTGTTAGATGCCTGCTTAATTCATGAACCTCCATTTCAGTGCTTTTAAATTCATTGAGCTCTTTTCGAATGGCTGCCTGCAAATGATAAAGAAACCAGTAAATATGCAAATACCAGCGATCAAAATAAGTTCATTTCTTATTCAAAATGGTATATTTGCTTAACAAAGATGAAAGAGGCCATAAACGATGTTCTCATAAGTAGAAGAGAAAGCATATAAAAGGTTTGTTAAAATATTTCTTACAAACCAGAAATAAACATGATCTAAAAATCACATGAAGAAAAGAGCTGAAGAATGGTGCAGTGAGCTGTATCTATTTGAAGGGTGGGGGCTTTATTTGTAAACAATGCTGACACAGGTCCTAGTTCTGGTCCCTCAAATAAATATTCCAAAATGGGAGTGAATATGTGCTGCAAAAGCAAAATTAACAAAAAGCCACATGGCTGCCAAATTTGGACCACGCCTAAGCAAAAGGGAGAGAACACCAGAGCTTAGTGCCTTTCACGCAGAATGCCCTGCTGCTTATCCCCATTAATCAGCCTCTGGGAGAGACAGCAAGACCGTTCCAGTCAGAGAGAACTGCTGCAGCAGGGCATGTAAGAAGAAAAAGTAAGAGATGCCAGGACCTTGAATTACACTCACTGCAGATTGGAAGCCAGTGCAGGGCACAAAGCATGAGTGCTAACTGCCCACATTGGCCTGTTGCTTAAAAGACAGATGGCCACATTTTGCACCAGCAGAAAATTCAGAATGATCTGCCAGGGTGGTCCTACGCAGAGCAAATTGCAGTTTCCAGCGTAGGAGTGCAAAAGACCTAGACAACTGTGGCAAAAGGAAACATTTTCAAAAGTTCCGAAATCCCACTAAATTTCAGTGAGATTTGATGATCCTGGAACCCAAAGCATCTTATCGTTTGAACGGATGCATTATTTATTTAAAAGAATATTTTTTCTGCAAAAAGAACTCCGAGCAGGAGATGGCCTTGGATAACCAAAGGGCAGAAACAACACCAAATCCTAAAACAGCTAGACTAACTGGCTAATATTTCACCCAAATCGCTAAAATCTCAATCCTGCAATTTCAGTGGGTCAGGACTGGTCCCAGATTGAAGAGTAAGTCTAGCCTCCAAGCCGTCTCACTGTTGACGTTCTACCCCAAGATCTAAAAACCCGTAACTTGGACTTCCTAATTTTTTGTGGTTAGTCTTATCAGTTTATGCTTCTACCTTAACTGCCTGATTATGAAAACTTTTACTCATGTCAGTAGTCCCACCGGTAAGCACTACTCATGGGAGTAGGGGCTATGTGTAAGGAAATCTGAAATGGTATAATCCCCTCATACAGATAAATGACATCAGTGCAAAACAGGATGTGTGCCAGTGTGATTTATCCAAGTGCAAATTACCTTCATCTAGACCAGAGCTGCTAGGCATAAGCAGACTACGCAATTGCTTAGGGCCCCGGGCAGCTTAAGGGGCACCCCATTTTCTTTCTTAGCATGTGTTGTGTGTGTATGTGGGGGGCAAAAATACTCCTGTTTAGGGCCCCCAAAGGGCTAGCACCACCTCTCTCTAGACAAGGCCCAAGCACTCCTCTTTGTGAGCATGGGCTGCAAACTGGGCCCTTTGCGCTCTTCAAACATATCTTTGTTGTTTTATTCACTTCGGAAATGACTGTCAGGCTGTGCCTCATCTATCACTGAAAAGAGTGATGTTTATGCAGCAGCTCAAAGGCCTGCTTTCAGCAGACTGATTTGCTGCTTAAGTGACTGTGAAGGGCCACACAGGCGGTTGACTCCCGCAAGGTCTGAAATCTATTACCCCATGCACTCCTGATCTATTGGTGAGATTTTAAACGTGCCCTTTTTATTTCTCAGACCATTCGCAGCTGGAAAAGATGAAGTCAGACTGAACACAGTTCCATACATCCAGAACATGGAGAGCAAGATTAACGTGACAAACAGAAAATCCATTGGAAACGTATATTTTTGCAATAAATCTCCATGCTGACCTGTGAAGACAGAGAGAGTTGTTGAATTGTAGCTGTGGAGGGGAATAATCTTTTATACAGGAGTTTTGGTTGTGTCAGGTATTTTCAGAGCTGGTTAAGGTTGTTTTTCTGTTTCTTGTTTAAATGGTCAAATGATGATATGAAAAAGCAGGCATTGTAGATGCCAGCAATCAGGATACTGGCCACATGATTTGACTTCAAGAGGGAAAAATAGGTTTGTGCATTTTTTTGCTTCCTTATACATGCAGAAGGCCGAAATATTGGGAATGTCAAAGCTTGTTTCCTTTGTTTGCTAGGTCTCATTCAGTGACCCCAAGAACTCACTGATACAGACTGGCCTTCTACATACATCATACACAAAGTGTGGAAGCTCTGGTTTTTCCTCCTCCATATTTCTTTTCTTTTCCTTTAATTTCTTTTTAATACGGATAGTTAGCACTTTTCAGTCACAGATTTACAAACACTTTACAAAGACAGACACATTATTATCCCTATTTTATAGATGGTCTATCCCTCTGTCTTAAGAAAAAGCTACTGGGTAAAATTTTCAAAAGCAACTGAGTCCCAATGACTTTCTATAGGACCTGGGTGCTTTTGACAATTTTATCCATTGACATTTTGCACCCAAGGATTAATTAATTATGTGACTACAGTTTTGGTGAGACCACTGCAGGACTGGTTCATTAATACTGTCTCCTGGTATCATGTGCAACCTTGTAGGAACTCCCCACTCATAAACTGGTAGAGTTACTCAGCAAAACCAACCAACCAAAACAAACACAAGGGCAGTCAACAAGGTCTCTTCCTCACAGGGCCTGATTCCCCTCTCATGCTGATTTTACGCCAGTGTAACTCCATTGACTTTAGTGGAATTAGTCCTGGTTTACCGGGACTGGCAAAGGAGGCTCAATGTTTATAACAAGAAAACAAAATAAATTAACATAAGCAGAAAAGGAACAGAAAACTCATTAGCTTAAGGTTCAACACAGCCCTGCAATACTGGATGTTCAGTACCCTCCCAAAGGCATTTCACCTTCTACCTTCCAGCCAGCCACTCTTAAGCCTTGTCTACATAGAAAAGTCGCACTCTTTTAACTATACTGGTATAGGTAAAGCCGTACAATCCCTCTAGTGTTGATGCAGTTATATGCCGGTATAAAAATGGTTACACCATTAGAGTTTATTCCTGTATACGAAGGGGAATAAGTCATAGTGATATAAAGCACCTTTGTATTGGTATAACTGCATGCACACTAGGGAGTGTTCTGATATAACTATATTAATTAAAACTGCATTCCTAACCAGCATAGCTATGTAGGTACAAAATCTGAGGCCAGGCAGATTTTGTCAGATCTGTGGGTTGATCAAGTGTTAGAGCCTTTCACCTTTGGAAGGAGATTGAGTTGAGGTTAGGACCTTGTTTGCTGTGCCGTGTCTCATTGGCATTATGGGAACCTTGTGATCCATACACTGATTTTTTTCTGCTACCCCATCCTAAGATCACTCAGCTTACTTTGTCTGCGGCTGAGAGTCGCGTCCAGGGTTTGTCCGCCCTTCTGTCATAGTCCTGAGCATCGGCCACTTCCACGTAGTCGCTGAAGCGGATGAGGATCTTCTTCTCACGCAGCTCTTCCACTGTGGGCCTTTGGCTCAGCTACAGGTACAGGGAGAGAAAGGGCACAGAAACGTAATTCCTCCCCGCAAGGGCTGTTCATTGAGTTATTTTATAGGCAGAACTATCATAATGATAGTAAGTCCCAAAGGAAACATTGCCAGCCTCATTGGTTTTAATTACCTTCTGCATATTCACTGGCTGGAAGACAAGCCACTGTTATGCCTTCTGAATACTAGATATGAGGGCCCAGATTATGGGCTGCTCTGTTACCACTTTGCACTGCGCCACTGGTGCAAAGAGGCCCTAGCGTTGGAGTAGCTGGTTGCAGGAGGATCTCTAAGTGGCACAGTGTAGCACGTGCACGGTGTAGCAATTTATTTGCTATCCCCCATATTGCTGGAATAGGGGTTTAGGCTGGGAAGGGGCAGTGGTTGGAACAACCCTGTGCTTCGCCAATCCCTGGCTGCTGTTGATACCCAGCAGAAGTCAAGCTAATACCGGAGATTGGCCCAGTGCACAACAGGCACAGAAAGATCAAGAGAGCACAAAGGTGACTGGCCACCTTCATGCACCTCTTAGGGTGACCAGGTGTCCAGATATTATTGGGACAATCCCAATATTAGGGGTTTTGTCTTATATAGGCAACTATGTCCCCTACCTTCCCTCCACCCAAAAAAAGTGTCCTGATTTTTCACACTTGCTACCTTGTCACTTTAGCACTTCCTCACCTCCCACGCCCACTCCTGGGTTATGATGTGTGCTCTTGTGCTGCACCAGAGGTTTCAGGCTGAGGAAGTGAGCCTATCCTTTCTGAATTATGATCTAAAAGTGGCAAAGCACCATTACTTACCATTCTAATACACTGAAGGCTTGTCCTTACCTCATGGAAAGGAAGGCAGGATGACTTTTGCTCATTTAGCTTTTCACTTTATGCTTTACTTTGATTTTATGTCACAGTATATTCAATTTTTTACAGATTATATTGAGTACAAACAAAAATTTTCAGGTATCATGTCAAGAAACCATCTTCACTGTTCCAAAGCAATTTTTCTGAATTCTGTAGAAATATAGGCCAACCATGCTTAAAGACATAAATCAGAAATAATATTCCCATAGTCCACATATACTGTAGTCAGCTATGTGCATGTATCCAAGGTCAGAATTTGGCTGTAAGGGATTTATTCTCACTGAACGCATAGAATTTCTATTAATGTTAACTGGGATTATATGTACTTTTCTAAAGAAGAGACCATATGTCTGTCTCTCTTTCTCTCTCTATATATATATTCAATGCAAACAGTTGCATTAATCCAGCATTATGGCTGAACAGTTAAAATCACAGTATGTCAGAAACTGCAAAAGTTAAAGTACCAGTAGCAATTTTAACTTGGCCATGTTGCCCGTCCAATAAATTTTATGGCATAAAATATGTTTTATGTACATAATGTATAATGCTCCAGTTAACCAGAAAAACAGAAATGGGATATACTACACATGTGCAACATAGCTGAGCTAATACTGCTGGGATAATCTTAACTTTTGTATTTCTTAATTTTGATTAAAAGTTTCAAATATGCGGAAGGTCAAAATTTTAAGAAAATATCTAAGTGATTTAGGAAGAAGGGGTAAACAGTGAGTTAGCAAAATTTGCAGATGATACAAAACTACTCAAGATAGTTAAGTCCAAAACGGACTACATAGAGTTACAGAGGGATCTCACAAAACTGAGTGACGGGCAACAAAATAGCAGATGAAATTCAATGTTGATAAATGCAAAGTAATGCATGTTGGAAAACATAATCCCATACATCCATCTATCTAATCTAATATAAATAAATGTTGGTGTCTAAATTAGTTGAGAAAGAGATCTTGGAGTCATTGTGGATAGGTCTCTGAAAACATCCACTCAATGTACAAACGGCAGTCAAAAAAGCTAACAAAAATTTTGGAATCATTAGGAAAGGGATAGATGATAACGCAGAAAATATCATAATGCCTCTTTACAAATCCATGGTACTCCCACATCTTGAATACTGCGTGCAGATCTGATTGCCCATCTCAAAAAAGATGTATTGGAAGTGGATAAGGTACAAAAAAGGGTAACTAAAATAATTAGAGGGATAGAACAGCTTCCACATGAGGAAAGATTAATAAGACTGTGACTTTTCAGTTTGGAAAAGAGATTACTAATGGGGGATATGATAGAGGTCTATAAAATCATGACTGGTATGGAAAAAGTAAATAAAGAAGTGTTATTTACTTCTTCTCATACCACAAGAACTAGGGGTCACCAAATGAAATTAATAGGCAGCAGGTTTAAAACAAACAAAAGGAATTGTATCTTCACACAACACACAATCAACCTGTGGAACTCCTTGCCAGAGGAAGTTGTGAAGGCCAAGACTATAACAGGGTTCCAAAAAGAAATGGATAAATTCATGGAGGATAGAGTCATCAATGGCTACTGTCAGGATAGGCAGGGATTGCTGTTTGCCAAAAGCTGGGAATGAATGACAGAGGATGGATCACTTGATGATTACCTGTTCTGTTCATTCCCTCTGAAGCACCTGGCATTGGCTGTGGTTGGAAGACAGGATACTGGGCTAGATGGACCGTTGCTTTGACCCAGTTTGGCCTCTCTTATGTTTTTAGGAGCCCAAGTCCCATATTCAAAACTCATTTAAGCAGATCCTCAAAAGTATTTGTGGCTTTTAGTGTGGGATTAATGACTAACCAGTATGAATTAGGTGCCTACATTCCTTTGAGGATCTGGGCCGTACATATTTTACAGTTTAAATTCCACTGACTTTCAATGAGATTTAGGCTCCTATGTGCCTAAGTAATTTTTGAAAATCATTTAGATACCTTTGAAAATGTACCCTTTGTGATTTCTATGCAACTTCAATGTTGCATTGACAATTTTTCCTCAGTGTTACATTTCCTAAGCTTTTTTAAGGCACAAAGATGGGTGGGGGGGGTAAAGCCCATGCTTAATAATGATACCATATCAATCGTCCCAGTTAGACTTTGGTGTTCACAACTTCCTGAGGTGAATGGGGAAAATTCCTATGTTTGCTGCTGCTGCTGCTACAGTATGGATGAAAATAGTTTCCTGCAAGGCTGATTTAACAGTGAAGCACCTGTTTACCTGACTGGTTTACAACAGAAAAATGAAAATTTACTATTTGCAGAATATTGCTGATGCAGCCAAAATTGCAGAATTCCTAAAAGCAGCTATTTTCTCTCACACCATGTTTTGACATGATGTCCATTTCATGGGAGGATTTTGTGGTGTGCATTTCATTAAAATGATTACAATAACTTTTATGCAAATTATATTAACAGAGCCCTGAGGGCAGCAGCTATTGCCTATGTCCAAGCCCACGCTCAGGAAAAACAGCAGTCACTGGGCATTCCTGGTTGGGCAGAGAAAATGAATATTTTGTGCTGTCAAAGCGGGGCTTCATTAAACTCTGCTAACAACATGGCTGGCCATCTTGTTTTTTGAAAACAACAGTGCATCTCAGTTTGTACAATATTTTTGCTACTTTTATGAACTATGTGTTCCATACAATAATACAAAGCTATTTTTAGTGTATACAGTACTTTCTCAGTCAAGCTGAAGACACAAATGTGTATAAAGCACAACTGACTGGTTCTGTCCACACTAGAGAGATAACCAACAATGAATAAGATTGGTTGAAACATGATTATGTTATAAACACGCTCTCATTACTTATCAGGGCAGAAAAAACAAAACAACCACCTGCAAAAGATGGTAAAGGACCATTTATAGTCTATATGAGGGTTAATACATGGTTTTTGAATTTTTTTTTATTCACAAAAGCAAGAAAAACAAAATGTTATACCAGGTTTGGGCTGTAACCATAGTTCTTTTTATTTTCTGTGTATTACAGCTCACATCAAATATGATTGTGAATTATGTGTTAGATTTATATACATGTTAAGAAAATAAAGAAATAAATGCTGTCAAATATCTTAACATTATGGCACTGCTGTTCAGGCAGCTCTACAGCAGTTAAACATGAGTATCTCATGTACATTTTTATCTAAATTGCAGTTGAATCAGTAAGAAAATATCCAAGCCACCCCTACATTTAAACGATATCAAGGATGGAACTAAAAGCCATGAAATTCAAAGATAGGGTTGACATTCCATCTTTTATTTGCATCAACGCGCCTCTTTCCCCCACAACATGAATTAAGGATGAAGCATCAGTGTTATCTTTTCATTTCTGAGCTTTTGTTAGTTCATGACAGACCCCTGGACGTTATTTAAAAGTAGAATTTTTTTTTTTTGGTATCGAATACCTTATTTATATAGTAGATGATGACATTTGATCAAAAAATGAAAGTTTGTAAACTAAATGCAGTTTTTTAAAGATGGATTCAAAGGAAACAAAGTCAATTTTAAGTTATTGCAATCTTTTTCAGGTGAAGGAAGGCATTTTTATATACTCATTTTTCTTTCATAGTTCCTGCGCATTTTCAACATTTAACTTGGTTTAATATTTGGGCAATGCTGACATACTAAATAATTTGCTTATTTTTCCTGCAGGAGGCAGACATGATGATGCTATTTGATGCACCATGGCATGCATTGCCAAGCTGGTGCGTAGTTATATGGCTGGTGGTGCTTCTCACATGTCAAGGAGGCACAGGCACTCAAGAGGCTTCAATGCCATTGAACTGAAGTTTATTTCATTGCAACAAAATTGCAACAAAGGCTTGAACAGCTTATCAGTAGGGCTCCTAGGTGTTATGGTAATACAAAGAATATTGTAAGCTTTATATATAAGTTATAATAAAAATAATATATGTACACATATTAATACTCAATACATTAAATCAAATAAGGATCTGATGATAATAAATAAATAAAATAAGAAACTACTATAAAGAATGTGTGTGCTTTAGATAAAAAGCAATAAATAAGACAGTAACTTACATACTTAGCATACTGATCTGTTAGCAGTTAATTCTGGTTCTCTATTTCAATTAAATCCTGTTATTTACATTCTCTCTGAGGGTCCAGTCCTGCACAGGATGAGCACCACTTTTGTGTTGCTAAGCACCCCTCTGCTCCCAGTGGGTCTGATTCTTCAGTGTGAAGAGAACCCTCAAATCTTACTGACTAGGACTGGCACCGTAAGCAGTAAAAATGGTATATACCACTTCAGTGTTTATCCATAGCAAGGATATTCAGGATATTTGCTCTGAGACCTTTGCTGGCAATTTAGTTTATATCTCATGAGCTACAGCATCTTGGGTCAAAAATAACTACTTAGTGAACAACTAGTAAAAATGAAGACTGCCTCCTCATAATGGTTAATTAGGAGGGGTGGCCATTATAAAATTAGGTGACCATTAAACAATCATGAAGGGGCTGCCCAGGAGGTAATAATGGAGGGCCTCCACTGCCCACTTGACTGCCAGTGCTTCCTTCTCAATGATGGAATAATTTTGTTCCCGTGGGAATAATTTCTGGCTGATGTAGATGACCACATGCCCCTCCCTGTCATCGTTCTGGGAGAGGATGGCGCTGAGTCCAACTGCTGACGTGTCTATCTGGACAATGAAGCCGCAGGTGAAATTGTTGTACAGCACCGGCTCTTGACACAGGTGGTCCTTGAGCAATCTGAAGGCTTCCTCACACTGGGAGACTAATGCACCTGTTGGGGGCTGTCCATTGTCAACAGCTCAGTCAGGGGGCTGGCAATTGAGGTGAATTGGGGAACAAACCAGGGATAATAGCTGACCAGCCCCAGGAACTTCCTCACTTGCCTCTTGGTAGATGGCGCTGGGTAGTCCTGTAGGGCCTGGACCTTTCCCACCATGGAGCATGGTAGGTGGTATCCTGCCATATGATCTGGCACTTTTTGAGTTTCGCTGTTAGCCCCGTGGTTCGAAGGGCTCTAAGGATGGCCGCCACCTGGTTCAGGTGGTCCTCCCAGTGGCAACTGTAGATCACCAGGTCAATGAGGTATGCAGAGGCGTACTCAGTGTGGAGCTATAGTAGGTGGTCCATCAGCCACTGGAAGGTCACAGGGGCACCATAAAGACCAAAGGGCATCCGGGTAAATTGATAGAGCCTGCTTTGAGTGGTGAAGGCTGTCTTTTCCTTTGACCAGGGGTCCAGCATGATCTGCCAGTAGTCCTTGGTAAGATCCAGGTTGTGATGTTTCAGACTTCTTCGAGCCAGTCGAGCAGCTTGTTGAGCCAGGACATTGGGTATGCATCAAATCTGGAGATGGCACTGACCCTCCGAAAATCTATGAAGGAATGGAGGTTCCTGTCCGGCTTCAGGACCAGCACCATAGAGCTGCACCATTTGCTCTGCAACATCTTGATAACCCATAGACCTGCCATTGCCTGGACCTCCTGCTATACCACCTCCCACATTCATCATGGGTGGGGTCTCGTCACCTGATAGACTACTTCTGGGTTTATCAGGATGGTGTGCTCGACTCGAGTGGTCTGTCCTGGCAAGGCCATGAAGGTCCTGGAAAGGCCTCCAGCAGACATTTGGTCTGCTTCTGCAACTCCTCAGAAAGGGTGTCTCTGAGCAGGGGCTCTGCAGAGTTGGTGCTCATGGGAACCTGAGGACCCAGGTCCAGTTCCAGGTAGTACGGGGCAACATCTCCTGCTTGTGCCATGACTTCAGGAGGTTCACATGGTACATCTGCCACTTTTTCAACCAGTTAGGCTTCCAGATCTCATAACTGGTGGGCCTCCACTAGTGGATCACCTTATTATATGGATCCTGCCATTGGGCTAGGAGTTTGGACTCCTCTGAGGGTAATAAGAGGAGGACCCAGTCGTTGGATTTGAAGGTCCGAGTTTGAGCTCTCTGATTGAAGTTCTCATCTGGGCCCCCTGGGCGGCCTGCAAGTTCTCCTTTGCCAGGTCTCCAACTCGAGCCAGACACTCTTGCAACTATAGCATGTATTACAGGAGACCCTGAGCCTGTGACTGGGTTTGTTCCCAGCAGGTCTCCTGCATTAGGTCAAACAACCCCCAGGCTGGCGACCGTACAGCAGTTTGAATGGTGAGAACTTTGTGGAAGATTGCAGAACATCCCTGATGGCAAACAATAATGGTGGGATTAGTTGTTCCCACTGGTACAAGCCCTTAGATGGCAATTTATGGAGCATGTCCTTAAGAGTCTGGTTAAATCGCTCAACCAGCCCATCAGTTTGGGGGTGGTAGACAAATGTGTGCAGCTTTTTGATTCCCAGGAGACTGCAGACCTTGCAGAGGAGCTGGGATGTAAAGTTTGATCCCTGGCATGTAAAGATCTCCTGGGGCAGGGCCCATCTGGGCGAAGACCTTCAAGAGCTCCGATGCAATGGTCTGAGTGGTGGCATTCCTTAGTGGGATGCCCTCAGGGAAGAGGGTGGCATAATCCATCACCACCAATATGTAGCAGAACCCAGCAAAACTTGGCCAAAGGCCCCATCAGGTCCTGCATGACTTTTTTAAAGGGATCAGGTGAACTTTCTGCACCACCAGTTGTGCTACAAGCTGGCCACAAGCAGGCACAGTAGTCCTTAAAATCTTGAAGCACATCCAGCCAGAAGAACCGGGCCAAGACATGAGCCAGGGTCTTTTCCTGCCCCAGATGGCCAGCTGCAGGGATGTCATGGGCCAATTTCAGGCAGACTGCCGGTGACACTGGGGCATGACCAGTTGGGAGTGAGGTTCTTGGTTTGTGGGAAGTCTCAGTCTATCTGATAGAGGCTCTCCCTAGTCAATACAAACAGCAGCCATTCAATTCAGTCTTCCCCATTGACATACGCCAGCTGCTCAGAGGCCTAGCTGAGAGTGGGGTCCTCCCTCTGGTCCTGACTGAAATTGGCCACTCTGTCCAAGGGTGCTTCCCCGGCTGGTGACGTGGACAGCATGTCTTCCTGTGGGGAACTGAGGTCCCTAGGTGCAGCTCGTGGATCACCTGGATTGACCCTCTCGAGTCCCCCATCTTCATCTTGAGGGAGTCTCCTTCAAGGGCCAAAGGTGCCTGGGGGCCTGAAGTCTCACGACCTGCAGAATCCTGGTGAATCCCAGCCAGTCCCACCTAAGAATGACAGAGTAGGGCAACTTCAGGGCTAGCCCCGCTGTCATTGCCTGGGTCACTCCGTCCATGACTAGTGGGACCCCAGCACTGGGGTAAGACTTCACATTGCTGTGGATGCATAGGAGTCAGATCTTGCCTGGAGCAGGGTCAACTGCAGTGGTGAGTCACCGATGCACTAGGATCTGTCTGCAGTCTGAGTCTACCAGGACGGGAACTTGTTTCCTATCTAGGCCCAGCAGGATGGTCACCTTGGCACTGGGTCTGAGCCTAGGGATTCCTGGACAGCACTGCAGCTGTGGCCCCTGGTGCCACTGGGGTCTCTTTGGCCAGAAAATCTTCCATTAAGCCAAGCGCAGTCCTTATGGTGGTGGGTCGGTGTCAAAGAACCCAGGCCCTCCCTTGGAGCATGAGGATGTGGACAAATTGCTCGACAACGACTTGGTCAGCCACGTCAGTCATGGAGTGTTACTCAGGCTGGAGCCACCTCCAGCAGGTGTCCTACTCGGATTCGGGCCTCTGGGGGTACGTCTTCCCTTGGAACCACTATTGAAAGGTTTCAGGTGTGATGTCCACGGCACTGAGCATGGCTGCCTTTACTGACCCGCAGTCTTGGGCCTCATCTTTGGGAAGCCCATGACAGGTGGCCTGGGCTGCCCTGTCAGGTAGGGGTTTAGAGGGTGGCCCATTGGTTTGGGGGCCATCTGGCCACTGTGGTGATCTGTTTGAAGATCACAGGCATCAGAGGGGCCGCCAGGATTGTCTCTCCTCCAGGAGTGGAGTCAGAGGGACTGGGCAGCAGTGCTGCCAGCTGCTGAAAGCACCGTGGCTGCTGTTCCTGCTGCTGGGCCCCTAATTGCTGCACTAGCGGCTGCTGCTGTTGGAGCGGGGTGGCCTGTTGCTGCTGCTGGCTCTCCACCCACCATTTCATGACATTGTCCAGCTCCATTCTGGCAGCTCAGGTTGGTGGCAGGTTAGGAGCACAGAAGACCCTTGTTTCATGGGTGTGGTGCTACCCACATTCTCCACCATGTGTAGTTGTTTGCGGCCACCCCTCCCCGTCAGTCTCGGAGGAAGACCATGCCCCCTCACTGCTGTGGATCTATAAAGGCGAGGCTTAATGAGGAATTAGCAGTTTCCAGGGCTCTGGCCCTCTGGAGGACAGAGCAATAAGCAGCCTATGGGGCTCTAGTCCTTCTGGCAGGGATAGGCAGTGAGCAGTGTACTGGGCTCCGGTCCCTCTGGCAGGACAGAGCAATAAGCCATTGATAGGGCCTAACCCCTCTAACTGGGCAGAGCAGTATGCAATGTTTAGGGGGCTCTGGCCCTCAAGCAGGGCAGAGCAGTTAGCAATTTTTTTCCTGGCCCCCCTGGCTTAGGCAGACAGCGAACAAATGCAGGCCTCCTGGCCTAAGGTGGGTAGGCGGCCACCCCAGGGATGAGGTGGCCGCAGAGGGCAGGGGGGACCTGGGTCCCCCTACTCCACCAGGTCCCAGCCCAGGGCACTAACAGTGGCAGATGGTTGTGCCACTGGGTCAGTGGGGATTCCACCACAACATACTGACCAGAATTCTGGCAACATAACCAAGCTACTGTCCGGTGTCCCTGGACTACTGCCTACCGCGTCTGTGCAGGGTCCGTCTCGTGTTGTTCCTTTCTCTCCCTCAGGTACCTGGCCAGTGGCAATCCAAACAACTCCTCTGTGTTCTCGCTGGCCAGCAGACCTGGTGACTCTTCCAAGTCCTCAGTGCTGCATAACTCAGTCTTGGGCACAGGGCTCAGTGGTGGGCAAGAAGCATCTGTCTCCTTCTCCAGCTCTAGCACAATTGTGCTGCAGGGCCCGCCTTTTAGACTTCCTGTCTTGCTCTTCTGCTTCCAGTGGGGTGGGAGTGACTTGCCTGGCTTCACCTACCAGGGGATGGAGAGTGCTTCCTCCCCTTCAGTCTCAGAGGGAGGCCATGCCCCCTCGCTACAGGGAGGTGCGATGTAAGTGGCCCCAAACCCTTCTATCTCTTTGGCTACAACTGCAATTTATCCAAATAAGCAACCACTCTGTTTTTTATCTAACCTTTTCTTTTTCTCCCTGACTGGCCACCCGTCTATCAAGAACTCATTATTTCTAATACCCTGTACTGATCTAAACCAGGAGAAATCAGCTAAGGAAATGATTGAACAGCAAGACATTTCCCAACAAGGCACAGGCTTACTTTTTAGTAATGCAGCATTTAGCGCTGCTGGGCAGGTATTTTAACAGTAGCTAAGATTTCAGAGGGAGTTTAACGTGTGGCCTTTGGGAAACAGCTACAGATAATAATTTTTATTGTCCCTGTTGCTTCTATAAGATTTTAGTTCTTGACCTGGCACTTTGTGAAGTTGTTTAATTGGCTACAGCAGTAGAAAGGAAGCAGTAAGTAGTGGTGGGAATCCAGAGGATTGTGCTATTGTGGGAAGAAATGAAGGGGAAAGGGTGGTCTGATGCCTACCCTCTCTCAACAATTGCTTTATAGCATGGCTCCTTTGTCTAGAATTTGATTCTACTACTGGAATGGAAGTTCTCATGAGGTATTTACTGTCACACTATCCACCCCAGTTTCCATCAAAATTCATACATCATTAACAGATGATAAATTCCTTGCAGCATTTCCTGATGACTCAAAATCTCTAAATGAAGGTTACTTACCTGTAATCAGAATTCTTCAAGATGAACTCAGCAAGGTCACACTCTTGGGATATACCAGCGGTGCAGGTCGTACCAGGAAAGCTAGTAGCAGTTCCTGTTGGATTTCCCCTTTCCTTGTGGCTCTGAATGTTTGGAGGGCAGTGCTATACAATGGGTGAATGGTGTGCCAACCACCTCAATTCTTTTCATCATCCCCTTAGGTACAACACTGAAGTTAGAGTTCTGAGGATGAGGGGAAAGTGGGCAGGGAGTGTGAATGTGCAGTCTATCTTGAAGAACTCCTGTTACAGATGAGTAAACTTTATTTCTTCTTCAAGTGGTCTCTGCACATTTCCACTCTGGGGAGTTTGTCAAGAAGCATTATTCTCTCTGGATGGTGTGATGAGGTGGCTTACTTAAACAGAGATTGTCATATTGCTTTACCAAATTGCGGACTTTACTTCCTTTTGCTTTTTGAACGGCAGCCACTACCACCCATGAATTTGGAGCTGGATGTTTCTGTCAGGATGTGTCTGCTCAGGATGCACCTGGAATAGCTTGTCTGATTTTTTAAACATTGTCTGTCCAGATGATGGATTTAACCAGGTATTTATTGCAGATGCTAATACAGCATCTAGAGCTGGCAGAGTAATCTTACTCCTAGAAAGTGAACCCAGAACATTGAAAACCAGGTGTGTCATTTCCTCTAAGGCACAGGTGTCAAACACAAGGCCCGTGGGCTGAATCCGGCCCGCCGGCTTGTGTTATCCGGCCCGCGGGACGAATCCGGCCCGGCGGCTTGTGTTACCCGTGCTGGCAATGTTTTCTGAGCCGAGCTCAGGAAAAGCGTGGGAGATCTCGCGTGAGCTCAGGGCACCGTGAGTTCTCCTCTTAAAAAGGAAATATCTCCTCTTAAAAAGGAAATGGTCGTCGGAGTCTCGCACTCTGCTGCCGAATGTTACCCTGCAGGGAGATTTCACGGCGGAGAGTGCAGTCTGCGAGCCCCTGTGAGTGCCTGTTCCTATTCCCGCTGTCCTACTCTGCCGCCGAATTTCACCCTGCGGGGAGATTTTTCAGTGGAGAGTAGACTATCAAAAGTAGAGTAGAGTGTGGTATGCGTGGCCTCCCTGAAATGAATTTAATCTAAATGTGGCCCGCCATACGAATTGAGTTTGACACCTCTGCTCTAAGGTTACCAAGGAGGGAGGGGGTTAGAAAAATGGCAAGGCAAGACATCCCTCTTGAATCCTGGTTTCTTTGCTGTCTTTAATTCTAACATATCAGATCCACAGTTAATAAAAAACAAGAAAAGAATAGGAAAATAACATAGAGCTAATTAAAACGTAATTGAAGGCAGCAGCACTGGGAACAACCCAAAGACCTGGCAAGATTCCTGGTCCATCTGCTACCATGGCTCGAAGGAACTAATGCAGTTCATGCGCCATGACCTGATTTTACAGTTCCATCTTCCAAACATTCGGAGCTGCCACGGGAGGAGTGGGGGGGCATGAAAGTGCTTTCCAACAGGCACGGCTAACAGACGGTTCTGCTCGTTCAAGATGCACTGTCAGTTCATCCCAAGAGTGGGAATGTGCAGAGGCCACTTGAAGAAGAACATGCAGCTTTGGCCCTATTTTCACTTAGAAGCTGCGGGGAAGGCTGAGGCACGACGGATTGGCAATGGATTCAGACTCTCATGGGCCAAGAAAGCCTGCATGGTGATGAGCACTATGTAACTAACTAAATAGAGATGTATGTATTGTGGCAAACTGCCAGCTTCCCCCTGGTGGGTCTCGCGCTTTACCTCTCTTCCTAGGCCAGGGCGCCCCCAGCTACCCCGTCTCCCCTGGCTGTAGAGGAGCTTTGTCTCCTGGCCTGGGAGGGAACCTTCTCTTTCAGCCACCCCAAGCCTTCTGGCAGCTTCTTCCTGGTTTGTCCCCTCCTCCCCCTCTTGGGAAGGCAGGGTTTAAGTACACCTGACGTCGCCCTTCACTGGGTCCAGGTGTCTCTAATTGTCCTGCTGCAGTCTCTCCTCTGCCTGCAGGGCGAAGGGCCTTTAACCCTTTAGGGCCCACATACCGGCCCTGGTATACCCTTTGGTAGCCCTCTGGCCTGACTTCACCACAGTATATAGTGAAAGCCACAGAAGTAGATAGCCAAGACAATATAGACAAAAAAAAAAGCACTTTACAAAACCAAACTGGATTTGCTGTGGGTTAGGCCATCAGCATTTGAGTCATACAGGAAACAACTGTTGCTTTTCAAGTTGCCACATGAAAGGAGGAGGAGGAAACAAACTCCCCAACAACCCCTGTGATGTTCATCTGCAGCCTTGGCTGTCTTCCCTACCATCTTGAAATTCCTTGATACTTCCTGCTCACCCACTCTCGCTTGCCCTGTCTCTCCAGCGTTTCTCCTAGGATGAAGTTCCTGATCCTTCTACTGTGCCTCCGGGCCATTGATCCACTCTTCAGGACTCTCACATACTCCTCAGTTCATCCCTGGGAGACTGTGGAATGCATTACTCTGTCCCTAATCTGGATCTAGGTCTGTAAGTGATTTATTTCAGGTTTTAGATGTGCAGTAAATCTAAATTGCTCTTTGAATAGCATTGAGGATTTCTGTGCAATGAAACTTGTGAAATCATCAACGGCTTCTTTCCAGTTATTTCTGGGCTGAGACAATGTCTCCATTTGGATGTCTGTATTAGAAATGTAACCTTTAACAGTTTGCCCATGGGGTAAAATCTCATGTCACTACAGCGTGTCGTGTTGCAATACATCATCATCACGCTGTGACAAAAGCCCAACCGTAAAAGGTTTTCAAAGACACTTTCAGTGGTGCCTGCAGCCACACGCATGTTTTGCATGGTGCATGCCATTGGCAGGGGCACCAGTTGGGCAACAGGTCTGCCCAGAGGTGGAGGGAAAGGGGGGTAGTTTGTCTTAGGCCTCCCATTTGAAAGGGTCCCCAAGTCAAATGATGTTGCGACCTGGTGTGTGAAGTCACAACACCACTCAGGTTTAGCTCACTGGCTCCTTGATGGAGGGACTTCTGGGCCAAACCTGAATGGGGTTGTGACCCTCTGTGCCAATTTGCAATGCCCAAAACCAAGAACTGTGCCCAGCCTTATGGGACTGGAGCTAGGCCGCTGCAGGTGAGCGTGGCTCATGTGAAGAATTTCTGGGACCTCCCCTGGACACTAATGTCTGAAGTGGAACTGTTCCATTGAAGATAGGATGGTCTCTCAAAACCGGATGGGTAACAATTCGTGTCGCTGAATGTTCTTACAGTTAAGATACTGTAGAATGGATGCTACTGAACCGTCTTTCCCCGTTGTTGTTGGACATACAATGCTACTTGAATAAAACTCTGCATATATTTCTTCACCTTGAATTTTCTCCCTGTGTGTGTGCGCATGTGCGCGCACATTAAATACCCCCCAGAAACAGACAAGTATAGTGGACTAAATACTTGGACAGACCAGTTAGCTTTGTCCCTGATCTCAGGTTTAACACCCTTTGCTAATAAGACTCCAGTCCAGATGGACAGAGCAGTACTGAAGATGCAGAGACATATCTGGGCCATATTCATGAAAGGGACAGCTGGGGAACAATTGTAATTGTTCTGAAATTCACCAGGTACTTGGCATTCCTAATTGTTATTTATCTACTTTCAAACTTTATTCATTCCTTCTCTCTAGTGTTTTCTGAGCATTTGTTATCTACAGGGACACAGTGCATTTGTAGAGGAGAGCAAAAGCCAATATTAGTGAAGTACCATAATTACAGACAATTAGAAGCTGTCACTAGAACAATTAGCTTAACAATTGAAAACAGATAAACAATGCTATGTCATGTATCCACTTAGGCCAGGGCTTGATCCCAGGAGCTCTCCATGCACAACCTCATGTAGGGCATATGGGATCAATCCTTGCTAGGTAAAAGTCCACAATGGCCAAAAGGAATGTGCCTAGAGTGTGACATGAGTGATAAAAAACTTAGTTTAATGGGAATGGAGGATGTACAGGATCAGGGTCAACTGTTGCTGTTGTTTGCAAGTGTGAACAGGACTTGCCTGTCGAGTAACTGAAATCTTCAGGATCACAAGTACAGTTGCAGTTATACAGTAGACAGAACATTTTAGTTCTTGTAGCAGTGGCCTCTAGCTTCAGTGCCAATAGATGCTCTTGCTTTCTGCATTTCCTAAAGGGTGGGGGGGGGAGGGGCTGTACAGTGACATGGCAGATTGGCTTTTGAAACCCAGATTCTTTGGCAATAATCTGTGTGTGTGTAATGTTTCTATCCTGAATGTCTGTTTAGCAAACAGCACTAACATTTGGACTGGATTCCTGTACATGTTTGCCAGTCTAAATAGAACAAGAGTGAAAGACTTGCAAAATGATATTTCCAATTTCTGGGCAGAGATTAACCTGAGCTTTGCCTTAAAGGGTGTGAATTGATTCTTTTCATCAAACATCGGTATAACACGCTGGCAGCGGAAATGTGCTTAGCATTGTTGTCAGGAATTTCTGTCTTTCGAAACCACGCCCTATTACAGCTCCCTGGGCCAGATGCTCAACTAAAATGATATAGCTCCATTGAAAAGACAGAGCTATGTTGATTTACGCAGATCTGAGACTCTGGCCCATTATATCTAAGGGTGAAAAAAGCCAGGTTGGACAGAAGATGAACTGACCCAAATATTTGCATAGCCCTTGAATTAAAACGTCCCCCCCACCACATTACAATATCTATGCTGTTTATAGCCCTTTATTAGTTTTATTATTTATATCTTTTACAACTCTTTATGCAACTTCTTGATGTTTATAAAATTATTTGGACAAGAGAATTATTTCACAGCCTGAGTTCACAGGAGTGTTTTTATTGTCACCTCAGAGGGGAAATATTGATATAATTGCCAAAACAAACTTGATTTAAAAACAACAGGCCAAGTTCTTAATCAATATAAACTAGTATAGTGCCACTGAAATCAATGGCTCTGTGGCGATTCATACCAGCTGAGAATCTGACCCAGTATATATAAAATTGCCACTATTTAACCTTATGAGTAATAGAATCATAGACAGCAAAGACCTGTTAGGCTGTCTAGTCCATCCTCTCCTGCCAAGACAGGATTATTCCCTTCTATATACTGTTCTCCATTGCTTTATTCTTAACTAATTTTAAATGTTTCAGGCAACAGTTTCCTTCCATTAAAAGTTTATTTCCCAGTATAATGTGTCTTGAGTGAGATTTTCAAAAGCACACAGCATTGTCTTAACTTTGCCCTCATTGAAACCAATGGGAGCCACTGACTTTGATGGGAACTGCAATAGACCAACGTTAAGCCTTTACTCTTAAAAAATGTTTTCCTGCTCTTAAGCCTAGAGTTTCCTTTGCTTATTTTCATTCTATTATTTCTAATAATTGCCCTGGAAGTCCCCAGAGATGTCTCTCTCTTCCCCCTGGATTTACACCCTTAAAATGCATAGACAATTGTTTAAGATTTCTTTTAAGAATATTTTAAGTTCTCTTTTTAAAAAGAGGGCTCCCAAAAAGAAAAAGGCAAAGGGTTATGCAGACATTAGAAAGTTCCAGCTGGGCTACAACAGTATAAAAGTTGACTCTCACCTTGCGTGTTAATCTTCTCTTTATCTCCCGTTTTTCCTCCTGCTCCTCTTGCTCATTCCGAGCTAGAAAAGATTTACAAGGTTCTAGACTGTTGGTGTGATCAAAACGCACAGTATGCAACAAATAAGCCTCTGCATCAGTAGACTTATGTTTCAGGGCTTCTCAGATGCAGAGATAGTCCTTTTGGGAACAACGAACTTCCCTACCTGCTTGCTACTGCACTTCTTTCTATGCCTCATGAAATATCCACATCTTTCTTCTGCCTCAGTTTCAGTATGAATTTTACTTCTTAGTGTGTTTCACTTTCTAGCACTGTCAGTGCTTCAGAAACCCTTATCTCCATGTCAACGTTCTGGTGCCTTAGCGGTGGCTAGCACTAAAACTACTAGCCTCTGAGAAGAGCAGGCTAAGAGGGTTGAAGCTCGGGAAGAAGCAGAAGTATTTTTTCCCGGCCACAGAATAATTTGTCTACAGCTACTCAGTGAAGAGGAAGGAAAATAAACTCACAATATGGGTAGGGGGTAAAGTCCCAAGCACAGCACAAAGAATAGCCTGTCACTGTCTAGCAGAGTGGTGAGAGGGTCCCGCTGACTTGGGCCTTTCATAGCACAGCACAGGAGTCCAACAGCCAACATTGGGGGCAACATGCTTCAAAAACTAAAAACAAACAGGCCACATGGCAGATTCTTACCAAGACAAGCCTGTATCACAAAGGCTCAGGAAACTGAGATCTAGCACTGCCAGCTCTATTAAACCTTCAAAAGCATCATCGAGCCCTAAACTTAAAAAAATAGCCTCATTTTCAAAAGCTCTTAAAAGTCCCATTTTCAAAAGCAGGCGTTTAAATCTCATTGAAAGTCAGTGGGATGTAGGAATTTAAACATCACTTTTGGAAATGGGATGTAGGCTCCTAAATCATTTAGGGTTGTCTTCACTGCAGTTAACCCAAGAATAACTTGAGTGTTGGCTGGCCCCGGCTAGAATCAGCACAACTTGTCAACTGCTAATACAATTAGTTTGTGTAGCTTGAGTGTTATTTCACAGTGTGGCTGGCTCTCACTTGAACTAAGCTAACTTGAGAGAGGTTAGCTAAAATTAACTCTGCAGTGAAGACGTCTTTATTTAAACTCTTGAAAATTTTACCCCATTGTCTAGACACAATCCTACACATAGATAGTTTAGCTAGCTAAGCAAGAAGCCATAACACAGTGTTCATTACTGAGCTGCTGGAGTGGACTCTGAGGTGGAGTACCTTCAATGAATCAAGAAATAATAATAGTACCAGACTACTTTACACACACTGTATATTATGTGTACGATGTTTTTCATTCAAAAATCTCAAAGCATTTTACAATGGTGGATAAATATCACCCCCTGTTCTACAGAAAGAGACTCTATGGGTTGTTATAAACACAGTTTGAGCACTGATTTAACTGAATTGGTGCTGGAACCAATGTAGTTAGAACAGGGCAAATCCCTAGTGTGGACCTCCTTAAAACTTTCAGTTACCAATTGAAATAGGATAAACCAATTTAAAGCACTCAAACTGACCTAAAAGTATCCACACCAGAAGTTGTACATATTTAAAAAGATGTAGTTACACTGGTGTTTGAAGTGTGTGTAGATCACCACAGAGAAGCTATTTGACTTGCCTAAGATCCCAGAGCAAATTGGAGGCAGAGCTAGGATTAGAAACCATGTCTCCTGATTTCTAGTCCAAGGCTCAAACCGGTAGAGGTGAAATCCTGGCCCCATTGAAGTCAGTTGCAAAACTCCCACTGACTTCAGTGGGACCGGGATTTCACACTAGAAATGCACCAGTGGTCATTCAGTACACACAGTTTGTGATCTTCTCCTATTATAATCGGGCTCTTTAATTTCAAACGACAGATTTCCGGTAATACTTTTTAAAATAACAATTTCTGGAGGAAGGAATTTTATGCTATAATGAAAGGAAAAGACGGCAGCAGGGTCAGACCACTAGCACCTTTTCTATACTGTTTGGAATACATGCATTGCTAAATTCTGTTTCTCTTTTTCCCTTTTTTTCCTTTGAAAAGTTCCCTGCATAGCTTCTCCTTCCTGTCTCCAATCAGACTGATATCTCTTTCCAAACAAAATCTAAGGAGCTGATCCTGTCAACAGTTTACTCACAGAAACAATGCCACTGAGTAAATCTTTTCAGGATCAGGCTGTGAATTGGGAGAGGTAAACTGTCGGGAAGGCTACAAACAAATGTCTAAAAGGGCAGAAATGAGGCTTCTTAACAGCAGCACCATTTTTCCTGTCTCCTTGTTTCCTTCAGCCCAGTCACCAAGCTTTAGAGAAAACTGGGCAGGGTGAAACCTTTACAAAGTGAAAGTTGGACACTGGCAACAGTCCTTGTCTGAAGCCAGAAAGTGATTTCTTTATCTTAAAACACTGCTAAAATTGATGAAGTCCTTTTAGATCTAGAGAGGTTACAAAACTGTTGCTTTGTGTGTTTTGTTTTAAGTGGTCAGGAGATTCCCTCTTTCTCCCTAGTCTCTTTGTGTGAGAACTGGAAGTGTCAGGTCTGACATCAATGCCGGTCTGTCATTTCGACTGAAATTGTGTCAGACCCATCAGAGCCAATCTCATTGCCTTTTTATAGGAAATTTATGCTCATTGATGGTGCCAACCTGGCATCCTTAAAAGCTGAAGTCCTCTCTTCATCACAGATATGGTCACCATGCAAGTTTCCTCACAAACTAATGGGCCTCACCCATGCCTTGGAGGGATCATCTGCATGGGAAATGATCAGTTCAGTCTTCACGCTTATCCAGGACACAAAACTGCAGGGTGCTGTGTTCCTCACCCAATCTGCTTTATGCTCTTGACTCCTATTTAAGTCAATGGGAATTGAGGGCATCTCACTGGAGGTAATCACCACCTTCCAGCCGTAGGCCCGATCTTCTATGCTGAGGCAATTATAAATTTACTAGTGCAGTCAATGGCAGTGCGTTTTGTGCTAAGGGTACCTGTGCTCTTGGAATTCAATCAATAAGAGTATCTTATATTCATTCCAACATCGTGGGGCTAGGAAATAGATGGGTTATCTTTGCATGAGCAAAGACTGGATGAGTAAGTAGATTTTGCCTCATTTTGTTTTTCCTCCATGGTATAGACACTGACGCAATTACATTCGATATAAGAACATAGTGGTGTCAAATGTGACAAGTGCATCAATGAAATTTCAGTTCTAACCACAGAGGAAAAGCTACTTACTTAACTTTGAAAAATACCCTGGGTTCAACTTAATGTGTTGTGAAGGGGGCTATTAAAAATAGTTTAATCTGTTTGGGATAAGATCTTTTGACTTAATTTTCTTGTTTCACTTCATCCATCCATGTTCTTATATATTTATTTAAATTGGGTCACTGAAGTCTTTAAAGGGGGAATGAACAATGCTGTCTGGTAATGTTGTACCACACTGGTATCTGATGCTTCTTAGTTTGGATTTTTAGTATTTGATGTTTTCATTACTTAATATTTCAATCGTTTGTTCATCATGTAGGTGCTTCAGCAAAGATGTGGGGTGACTTATAAATATGATTATTACGTAACAGTATTTTCCTGTTATTTCGGAAATTTTTCATTTATCAAGACACATGCAGTTCAATGGCAGATCTATGTGCAGGAGCCTACTATACAGCTTTTATTTAGCTGCCAAAATGTAGCTCCAGATTTAGGTAATATTTTCAAATGCACTTAAGTCACTTAGGAGTGTAAGTCCCATTTTAAAAAATCCTTATGGATTTGGGGCTGAGTCCCAGTGAGACTTAGGTTCTCAAGTGACTTGGGCATTTTTGAAAATTTTACCCATCACAGCCTAGACAGGTAGGTTTTAAAATTGTGGCCATTAAGCCCATGGTCCAGACAGTGCCGTCAAAGCTGCAGCCTGAAACCCTCCCCCCCACCAATACCAGTGTGGTGTTTACTGGTCATGCTCCAGTGCCAAGTGGTGTACGGCACAGGACTGTTCATGTTCTGAGTTGGTAACATAAGCATCCTGGAGAATCTGGTTCTGGACACATCGCCTGTTTTTCCAGTCATTGCCCTCTAGGAGACTGATTCCCTCCACCTGACATGGCATAGGGATTTAGAGCTGATGGCAGTGTCTGACACTCTCATAAGTGGGCTTCAATTGAAAGATGGCCCCATATCTGCTTAAACTGGCTCTGATATCTAGTCTAGTCTTATCTCTGTATCGATAGCTACTTATTTATCAGTCTATTCCATGTGCCATATTTACAGAAAACCAGTCAATGCAGTGCTCAGCACGTTTTATTCCTTAACTATACCACTGACAGGTATTAGAAATTTGATTTCATGGTACTGAATCAATTAATTTTATTAATTTCCAGAGAGCTAATCACCCATTACATGCCCTTTGGATTCTGTACAATGTAGAAATTAAAAAACAACAACAAATATACAGTGTTGAATAATGGGATCCTACATAAAGACATTAAATAATGTAAACATGTTATTTTAGAATATTTTTTCTTGTAGTTTTTTGCTCCAAAGCTCCTGAAAGGATTCAGGCTATATCTCCAAAGCAAGATCGTGAGTGAAAGTTGCATTCCTACTGTTCTCTGCTTTCGTGCTAGTTACATTAGTTAAACAGCTTTATCCTTTTTGTATTTAAAACCATTTTGATTTGGTAAAAAAATAACTGCCATACTTTTTTCAATGCCTGATTCATTCATTATAATAATTGTTATTCCAGATTTAATCTGGTTCTCCTTGAAATCAGTCGTAAAACTCGTACTGACCTAACCATAATCAGGCTGAGTAGTTTTTTGTACTTTAGGGATGCTGCATCTACCCAAAGGTTGCTTGTTTGTTTAAAGGAACGATACAGGTTATAATTTAGAAATTGGGGGCTAAATCTTGAAGTCTTTACTGGATTTCAATGAGAGGTTTGCCTGTGTGAGAACTCTGGAGGATGACCCTCAGTTTGAATTTTCTTCCTAGACTGTTTATATTGGTTACCTTACTGAATTTGTTTTTCACAGTCATTCGCATCCAGACATAGCTCTAATATATATTATTACTTATTTGTGATATGTCTACAGTGTATTTGGTGCTCTATAAAAGGCACAGAGCAGATAACAGCTAAAGGACCTTGCTCCAGATTAATTCCGAATAGTACAATTACTTACGTTTCAGAATGTTCCTCTGCTCCAGTTCCTCAGCAGTGGGCCTCTGGCTCAGTCGTCTGCGAAAAAAATCCAGGATCAGGTTTTGGACCATATCACATCCTTTTCAGTTCAATGTGTGTAAGAGTCACTTTGCAGCGCAAAAGACAGAGAGCGAGGCAATAACATTGTTCCCTTATGTACCCAGTGTGTCTACATTTTGCACGATATCATGGAATATACTTTGCTCTCGCAGTGTCTTCTATTTCCAACCCAGGAAAAACAAAATGTTTTCTGTCATGTTACATATGACCCTCACACTCCCACCCTGGCCAAGTCTGCTAAAAGTTAGGCTGTGCAGATTTCTTCACTTAATTTCCTTCCTTTCATGCCTGCTTCCTGACTTTCACAAATATGACAAGTTTAGCACTAGCTCCCTCCCTCTCTGCCCTCCAGTCTTCTATGTGTGAGCCTCCCAACTGTACCCAACTTGTCCAAACAGAGTTTGAACACAAAGACAGTCCACAGAAACAAGGAGGATTGGTTAGGCTTCGCAGGCTGCTGAACAATAGCAGCTCTTCTCCTCCTCCTCCTCCATTCTCACTCCCCCCTTGGACAGCTTTATTAAATGTTATAATTACAAATGAACATGAATTGAAATCGCTTGGCAGTCAATCTGTATGTAATACAGTCACAACAAATAAGATCTAACTATAAAGAAGAGGGAGACTGCAAACAGAAACAATCAGAAAACTCACACTAGAAAGCGAGAGGGAGCAGCAGAAAGGGGGATGAGAAAAACAAAGAAAATCAGCAAGATGACCTCAGTAATTAACATTCTTGAGCATTTTCTTACTCCCCTTGAAGTCAATGGGAGTTCTGTCATTGATTTCAATGGGAGAAGTAACAGGACATTAATCATCATCCAAAGTCTGGACTTGAGGTCTGATCCCGTGCTGGGTGCCCTCCACACACAATGCCGTACTGGGACGTCGAAGACTCTCATTTAAATAAATGGAAGCTGAGGCCGCCTGGCACGGTGCAGGATCAGGACTACTGTCTGACAACATTTAGGAAATTATTTCAGGCTTCTCAGAACACATTGGCCCCAGTCCTCAGCTGCAGCCACGGAATTCACAGCTCATCATAGGCGGGGAGTGAATCAGTTTCTTTAAATCATCTTTGCACTCCCCTGATCCTGGAGCCCGTGTGCCAGTCTGATACTGATTGACCTAAGAACTGCTCTGTATTGTGCTCATTCCATATGGCCTCAAGGAGTTGTTACAGCAGCTGGGAATTCATAGGAGTGCAAGGACTTCCTCTAGGCAGATGTCTAGAGTGGGACGTGCCAGAGGTGGGACTCAGCTCTATGCAGCCCGAAGATTCCCATATGCGGGGGTTATATCCCATGGCCAGACATGCTGGTTTATGACTCCTTTGCGCCACTGTGGCAGCAAAAAGTGGCCTTCATGCAATAAAGAGTGAGGATCATTAGCGCTGTCTCTTTGCAGTGGTAAACTGGACAATTACTTCATTGGAAAAGTGCTGAAAAGGACAGAAACTCTTCCTTAATTCAGAATTAATGAATGTTTGTAAAGCGCCCTAAAGATGGAAAGTGCTATTCAAGCACTTAGTTATTATTATTATCCTTAAGATACAATAGCTGTTGCTAATGGGATGTTTAGACAGTTCACCTTAGAGTTAGGAGGCAGTTAAAAGCATTTTTGTTTCTAGCCGTGTATGGGAATCAAAGAGTAAAATCACACAGGCAATATGTAGCTCTAGTGACTGAGTTATATAATGCTTTTGGTGCATCACATTGTGAGAGTTCTCAGGAAGATGCGTCAGAGGAATGCTGAGGACAGATTCCAGCCGCTGAGCTCTTGACCATTTTTCATAGGGACAAACAGCACACAGTAAGTACAAAGAGCAATCCATGTGACTTTATGAGAAGGATGATCCTGTCAAGACCCTTTTGTCCTCAGTAAAAAAACCCAAACAAACTGGGATTAAAAAGGATCAGCTAAAAATCTCATATTTTTCAGACGTCGGAAAAAGTGAATGCTGGCCATTTCCAAACACAGGGCCAAATCCTGTGACTTCCGTTTTTGTCTGAGCAAAGAATGAGTAAAAACTGATTTAAGTACGCCAGCATTTAGCTCATAATGAAAAAGGTACTCTCTAGGGCAAATCCTCAACAGGGATAAATTAGTGTAGCTTCATTGAACCAATACAGCTACACTGATTTATACCAGCTGAGGGCCTGGCCCCTTGGCTTTATCTCCTGACAGAACCACGAGAAAAATCTAAATGGAGTCATGAGCCCTATGCAGCCTCTTCCATAGTTTAGATTACCTTGTGACAGATAGTCTCAGGTTAGGCCTGTGCTCATCCTATTGTATTTACAGTGTATATAAGGTTATCTGTATGTTTGAGCCAGCCTTTGAGAGTAAAATCTTCAAAGACCATTGTATTGAAACAGGCCTAATGATAAGGGTACCTAGAAAACACACAGACTTTTGTTGTGTTAAGCACTATGTTTTTAGGTGATCTTGGCTCACTGGAGGTTTTTCCTGGGGAATCAGAAATCCCTAAGGGGTGATTAATGCAAAATCCCCAGGCTGGTTGTGCAGATATCCAGCTTTTTGAGGCTTGACCTCCTAAGGAAAGAGGAAATTTTCAGGAGGCTGGGAGACAAAGCAAGAGTTTTGCTATAAAAGACTGAGTTTATCCTGACAGCGGGGCCTGCCTTTTGATTCAACAAATGGACCCGACCTTGGGTCCAAGCAGGGATCCAAGCCCGCTGAGCTGCCAGACTCCTCCATTTAGATGATAGTTGACTTCTGGTATATTTAGCCAATGGATCACATACTATTTTATATGTTTTCTCTGTATGCTCTTGCCCTTAAATAAATGCACTCTGCTTTGAAAGAACTACGTGGTCACTCATAACCACTGGCATTCCCTGGTGATAGCCCTTGGGAAAAAAGCACAGTGCAAGAGCTAGCTGTTAGTCAGACCTGCCTGAGATATAATCAGAGGGCAACTGCAGCCTAAAACCCCGCTCTGGAGAGAGTAGGGAGATGGGTTCCTGCCCAGAAAGATGTGCTGGCTAGAGGCCTGAGAAACAATTCCTTGAGCAGACCACCAAGAGGATGAAGGGTGCAATTACCCAGAAACTGTGACATACCTTTCCCCCAAATTTAAATAGTAAAGAAATGCTGATCATGGCCTTCCAAGAACTTTCTGCAGTCCAATACTAAGCATAGGGGATTAGAAAAGAGAGAGGGAAGAGAAGAGTAACCAAATCTCATGTTTCCATGCATAAGTTAACTATTAGCAGAGGTCAGGAGAAGAACCTCTTTCACGCCTCATGGCCCAGCACTGCACAACTGGCTAAGTGCATTGATGAGGTTCAGGAGTTCATTTTTTCCTGCCGCATCAGTTATCGACCAGGTCCAGAAGTAGGACACCAAACTTGTAGTGCTTTCCTATTGAGAACTATCCTTCTCTAATCAGTCTTCTCCAATTAGGATTTATTAGATGGGGGGAAACACTGTGCTATCAATTAATTAGGTTCTCAGTTGACTACGTGCTAAACTGAAGGCTTCTCGAGAAAGGAACCCCTATCCAAAGGAGCACAATATTAAATGTAAGAGCTGTACACTTTTACAATTCCTAAGATAAAAAGTCATGAAGATACTGTTAAAGCTGTAAATGTGCCTGACACTTTCTCTTCCTTCAAGCTTTTCTTCCTACTAGTTCTCTTTATTGCAGGTATCTTGTACCTTTCAGGACAATGCTTCTCCTCCCTTTACTGATTTTTAATTTCCCAGGGAAACTGTAAGGTGCATTTGCTGAATTTGAGCTATCAAATAATGATTATCCTTTGCCTTCCTGCTGATTTTAAACATTCAGCCCCCGTTAGATTTTCGTCTTTGTGCAGGAAAATACATGGGCATGAGTGGGGCAATGGCTAGAGCAAGCCAAAGCAGATTACAAGATCACATTCAGCTCCAGAGTTAATGGATGGATCATCAATGAAGCTGAATTTAGAATGGGGCTGGTTGGAAAATGAATTTTTTTCTTGTGGAAAATTTTGATTTTTGGAGAAAATTTGAAAATTGAAACATTTCAGTAGAAAACCAAAAGATTTTGATTAAAAATGCTGCAGTGATACCCTGTGGAATCTGTTGTTCGGTTGCCTTATGCTCCCATTCTTCTCTTTTGGTTCAGCTCCCTGGTCAAACTACAGTTTCCGTGATTACTAGAGTCTCCCCCCCTTGGAAAACTTCATGGGAGTCCCTGTTCTTGGTGCATTAATGGAGATGTAGCTCAGCTGGGAAGCCCAGCCCATGGAGCAGAATGGGGACGTGAGGCAACCAAACTACCACTCCCATAAAGCACTGCAGCACCATATCCAAATTGAAATATTTTGATTTTCAGGTGAAATATTTGGTTTTTTGGACAAAAAACTGAAATTTTCTGCAAAAAGCAGATGCTTTTTGTGAAAAATTTTCTTTACTCAAAAACCTAATTTTCTGTTGAAAAACCGTTTCAGTGGAAAATTTGTAAGCAGCCCTAGTTTACACGGTTGGAAAGAGTTTTAGCAAATCTAGTGAGCAGTTTTTGCTTTATTACCGTTCTCAAGCATCTGTGGATAGTAAAAAATATCATAAACTGGCCTTCTGGGTAAAGCTGCAAACCTGGGTTACTTTAATTACTTCCTTTTCTAGGTCTTGGGGCCGAGTGAGTCAGCTTCTGTTTGAGACACATCTCCAAAGGTTCATTATTAGTAGAGGTTTTTAAGAACAGATTAGATAAACATCTGTCAGGAGTGGTCTAGGTATTACTTCGTCCAGCTTTGCGTGCAGGGGACTGGAGTAGATGACCTATTGAGATCCCTTCCAGTCCTACACTTCTATGATTCTCTTTTGTTCCAGCTCAGTAAGGAATTGATTTATTATCATTTTGTTTTACTCTCAGGAGAGGTTACAGGTTAGTCAAAGAAAGGTCTTTTCAATGTTCCAGAAAAGTATGGGCTGTTCAGCATGCGCCAAATTATGTCTTTTAGGGAAAAAAAAATCACCATTTATAGTCAAAACGCAAATTCCTGTAATTCACTATCGCTAGAAAAATAAGAGACAATTCTCTTGAAATTTTACTTACAATACATTGGGGTCTATTTATTTAAAAACTAAAAAAGAACCCATGTTGTCTGATGTCTTGACAGATTTAATTTTGGCTAGAACATCCAGCTAGTCCATAAAACTGAATGAACTAATAGATTTATAACTCAGTATACAAATGGAGTTTTACGGCTGTTTGTACAATAACATACTCCTGCCCATAATCTTCAATAAAGTCATAGGTATGATATCACTAACCCAATAAAATCCCTTTTAAAAAATGAATGTCCCTTTCACAAGAGAAATATCACAACACAGACACTTTTTTTTTTTTGAGAATTACTGCATTTCTCATAGCTTTCAAAAATGAATCCATATCCTAGCATAAAACTCTGGTGCTAAGGCCCTGATCCTCTTCCCACAGGATCAAGTGGTAGCCCTGCAATCCCAAAAAGGAACATCTTTCGTACTTTACAGTTTCATTAAAAGAGAATGACAGAAGTAAAATAATAGCATCATCATAACTCTACAGCAATAACACATTTCACTTTGGGGAAACTCGGAGTTCTCCAATTCCTAGCCCTTGAAACAAATTGCCTACTATGAATTAGCTAATTCAAAAATATTTCATGGGAAACAAAATAAAAAAGTATATTTGTGTGTACCAGGAGCCTTGACTCGCCATGTACCCACATGGATAAACTTCACAGAGGTTGACTGGAGAACTAAAATATGCTAGATGAATATTAGATGAATGTTAGGACCCATCATAATAGAGAAAACACATTATTCTAAAATGCAAGAGATCTTGTTCAATTGCACTCTTATTGTGCATACAGTATAGCAGAAAAAAATGACTTCTACAGACAAAGAAAGACTGGTCCAAATTCTAATTTTACAAGTCTGGCATGAGTAATGATAATCCAGAACCAGGATTAGAACTCAGGATTTCCTCTCTTCCTGTCCTGAGTTCAATTAATCAGAGTGCATTACCTATAGAATAAAAGGGCATTATGGGAATTACACAGAGATTAGCAGATATTTCTCTTATCCCTGGGCACTCATATTTCCAGGCCAAAGTCACAACTATAACCTATGGGGTAGTTTAGTAGATCTGTCCTCTAATTATTTGTGTGTCTATAAATCAGTGCCGTGCATGAACACACTTTTCTTTTCAGGAACAGACCTCTAAATGTATGCTTTTTATGGACGTTTTGGAGGGGGGAACCTCATGGATACTCAGATATTGCCCCTCTTCTCTTTATAAGTTCCTCCTTGTAAACTAGAATTCTCTATCCCTCTCCCTAAACGTCAGAGCTTGGAAGGCCCTTTGCTGCTCACTCTTTTACCTTTATTTGGTTGTCATGGACTGCTGTGGCAATCTAATTCTTGGAGCCTCCACTGTGAAACGATCTAGTCCTTGGTGTAACTGCAGTGGAGTCATTGATCATCTGCTGTCATAGCCTCCTGAGCAGTGCTTTGTACTGTTCTCTTAAGGAAAGGGATAGATGATGTGATCTAGAACCTTTCAACTCTGTCATTTCTTCAAATATAGCTAAGGATAATTGTAACTATAGGCTGGGTCTACACTGATGGCGGCAAATTCACTGCCGTCACATCGATTGCTCTGGATCGACTGAGCGGTCTGTATAGACGCGCTCAGTCAATCCAGGAAGCGACGCAGGAAAACCACCCCCGTAAGCGGAGTAGCACTGCATCAAAGGGAGCGCTGTTCCCTTCAACGCAGCGCAGTGTGGACGCCGCGCGGAGGAGATGCTGCAAAGTCGACGGGAGATACGCAAGTGATTTACGTCACTTGCGTATCTCCTGTTGACTGCCGCCGAATTGCTGAGGTAAGTGTAGACCGGGCCATAGTCATGTTTATCGGATGGCTATTTGGCAACCTATGTGAAATGCATTAGTCGTCTCTCCCCAAACCCCGGAAGGTAGCTGTTTCACATCCCAAAAACCACAATCCCACTGGCACACTTGCTCCAAGACTTAACATAGAGGGTAAAGACTGAACGGATATGGAAACAGAAAAACCTGTAGAGATGAAGCTTCCAGTGCAAGGCTGAAACCTGTTGGCAGGCCAGTGTGGATTTATTGTGGCTCCCCCTGCTACGTGTATTCTGTGAATAAATAGAGGCCTTCCATTTCTAGTGTTGTCAATATTCAATTTGCCTTTTTTTTTTTTAAAAAGGCCTCTATAAAGTGTGTACAACCAGTGATGATATCCAACCGGTTCGCACCGGTTCACGCGAACCGGTTCTTAAAATAGAAAAAATACAGTGAACCGGTTCTTAGCGCCGGGAGATTCAATGAAAAGGCGGAGCAGCGAACTGGTTGTTAGTGGCGGGAGAGTCAATTTCCCGGCGGCGAGTGTCTCCCGCTATTCTCCCTGCCGCCGAAATTGACCACGGAGGGTCAATTTCACTGCAGCGAGTGTCTCCCACGATTCTCCCTGCCGCCGAAATTGACCAGGGAGAGTCAATTTCACAGCGGAGGGTACTCTGTAGTTCTGGGTATGTGTGGGGTGCTGTGTGCATGATGTTTAAGAACCTATTCAGAATAGGTTCTTAAATATCACCTGCCTTCATAGAACTGGTTATTGGAAATTTGGGATATCATCACTGTGTACAACTATTTACTACTTTATTTCTTCATGCGTTCCTTAATTATAAACATGTTTGTCCAAACAAGGAATTTGGAATTTTACCAGTTACAATCCATACACTCAATAAACACTTCAGTACTTGTACTGTGTAATGCTACAAAATCTTCACTGTTATTACAACAAATACAGACTATTAAAAGAAAGCAGGCAAATGGAGTTGTTCTCTGTATCCTCTGACAATATTAGTTAACACTGAACAGACTAGTCCGTGCCAGGGGTGAACAAGGGCTTACAGACAATAAAGAAAGATCACTGCACAAATCAAAATTAACTCCAAACAATCAGTTTCAGATTCCGGTGATATCATAAAGAAACTGCACCTTCCAAGCATTGATTCTTAATTGTTTTCTTAAAAGTCGCTTTTAAATACTAATCAGTTAAATACTGAATTATTATTAAGAATAAAAATTCCCAAGATGTGTTTTTAAAATTAAAAATAATATAGTTTCAACATTTTAAAGCATGGTAAATAAGGTAATGGAGGAAGAGATGCATGGGAAATAACATGACCTCCACACTCTCTCTTTCTGTATTGTTACTGAAGTGGAAAATTCTAGGAACTGCACAATTTTTTGAACTTTAAGAGCAGTTAACTACTTCAAGCTGGAGGCATTTCAGATTCTCACTTTGTTATGAGAGTGGTGGATGAAGTGTAGTAGATGGTTGCAGGGAACTTGTGCCCTAAAAACACATGCAGTGTTGCTGTAGTTGTGTTGCTCCCAGGATATTAGAGACCCAAGGTGGGTGAAGTAAAAGACTTCTTTTATTGGACCAACTTCTGTTAGTGAAACAGACAAGCTTTCAAGCTTACACAGAGCTCTTTTTCAGGTCTGGGAAATGTGACTTTACATTGAATAGTCCCTTGATATATGTGTTAATTACTGCCACTAAACAATCTGTTCCACTTTGTATTTAGCTGTGACATGCTGAGTATGTTTCCCAGACCTGAAGAAGAGCTCTGAATAGGTTCAAAAGCTTGCCTCTCTCACTAACGGCAGTTGGTCCATTAGGAGATATTTACCTCACCCACCTTGTGTCTCTAACATATACCTGTAGGATATAGCTTTTCCTATAGCCACAGTGGCTATTTAGTAGTCAGATTTGTTGTTTTTATTTGTTTTTATTATTCTGAATCTTTTTGAGAGCCACCACTTGTAAAATCACCCCTCATCTTTTTTTAATGACTTCATGAATTTTGGGTTTAGTCATTATTTATCCAACATGTATGTCTCCTGCCCTCTAAAATTTTCAATAACTACACATTCACAGCCCCTTCCCCGTCTTAGATTTCTCTAGCCAGTGTGCTTTAACCACTTCTACCTCTATACATGAGGAAAGCACAGCAGTAACCTTTTAACTAACAGCATTTCCCTGGAAATTCAGAAAAAAATGTTGTACCACCAGATACATGCAATATTGGAAGTGCTTACCGGGGCTGGGTCTACATTGACAGCGGCAAATTCGCCACCGTCACATGGATTGCTCTGGAACGACCGAGTGGTCTGTATAGACACACTCAGTCGAACCAGGAAGCGACACAGGAAAACCACCCCCATAAGTGGAGTAGCGCTGCGTCAAAGGGAGCGCTGTTCCCTTCGATGCAGTGCAGTATGGATGCCGCGCAGAGGAGACGCTGCAAAGTCGACGGGAGAGACACAAAGGTAAATGTAGACCGGGCCTCTCATAAATCTGGTTCATTAGTCAGAAGTGGAATAGTTAAAGACACTGATGCCTCTTGGAAAAATTATTATTATTACTATTTTTTAGAGATTGCAGGACAATTACACCAGCATATCTTGAGTTAATTGCAATGGCCTCAATAGAGTGATGCTGGATTTGCACCAAAATAGCTCAGAGCAGAATTTAGATCGTACTCTGTTATTCCTTCCTCCTTTTTATATTAAGGACATCTGTATGATGACAATTTTTTTTCCGTAGGACAAGTCTTGCCCCTGTTGGAATTACTTCCTCACTTAAGGCCAGGGAGTTGTACCTGCTTACATTGGGGCTGAATTTGGGCCATGAAATCATAATCCCTTCTTTGTTTCATCATAACTATTTCCACAGCAAACAAATGTAATGTTGCAAAGAAGATTATTATTTCAAATGAGGAATTAGCAGCAGGACTTGATAATCTCTAAAGTAGCAAATATCCTGTTTCCATGCAAATATCTTTAAATAAAGAAAAACAACCAAAGAGGGAGAGGTGGGAACAAAACCCAAACAAAGAACTTGCAGAGGGATATACAAAACCAGCATGATACACTGGAGAGGCAGCATTGTCTCTACACAGGATATTTTACAATAGCTTTTTACATTCTCTGTGAATTTTCAAGGGCTCAGTCCCGTGCTTACTGATGTCTTTCCATAGATCCCCCCCTAAAATATCACATGCATGGACTACCGCCCCTCTTTGCCAGTAACATTCAGGCTGTATTTTGAAGGCTGAAGAAACTTCACCACACTGCTTTATTATCCAAGTGTAATTGTCTCTGGGGGACTGCTAACCTTTTCATAAGGAATATTTCCTAATTAGTGTAGATATTAAACAAAGGAGGAGGGGGGGGGGAATGCGACCTAACCACCTTTTTCTTTCAGCAAAATAGAACAACAGTTGTAATCCTGTCTAAAGAGTTATTATCCCTTTACAGTTTAGAATACTTTGCTTTTTAAGACCCTCTCCCGCCCCGGGACTTTGTCAGAAATTAAACTCCCGAGAAGGACCTTGTAAAAGGGGAGACTAGTAAAAATTACAAATAGTTTTTTGTTTGCTCTCTAAAGAAAGTAAAAGTAAAAATTTGTGTTTTGAGTTTTTCATTAGAATGAATGGCTTATTTGGACGACGATCACAATCTGAAGCTGAACGAGAGCTATTATTACAGAATGTTCTGTACGCCAGAGCTAGAAAGTGTGTGTTCATGGCATTCAACTCTTCCACATTCCACAGGAGGGTCCTGGATTTCCCCTTAGAGTCCTGCAGACCTGCTGATCTGTCCGACATCTAATCGGGCTGCCAGAAGTGAAATATTTGCCCCTGTAATTCAGGGGGCTGGGACAAGTTTTATAGTGGGAGAGCTGAGAGCCATTGAACCAAACTGCAGAGCCTGTATATGATGGAAAGCACGTCAAGCCAGGAGGTGCAGCAGCACCGATGCTGTAATTTGGTACTCTTGCTACAAAGGGCTACTCTCCCGACTGCTGTGCAGGTAGTTTTGTGTATGGGACAAGGAGGGGCTTCTGGGGACAAATGAAGTAAGTGTGGTTGCCTCAGCCTAGTCCCTAATGAGTGTTTGTTGACATCACCAAAAGAGCCCACTGTATGGCTGGAACAGGACTAGGCTAGTGGGCACAGTTGCAAGCTAGTGTTAAAACGCACTGGCAGCCATGGATGGGGAAAACATGCACAATGCCTGTCCCACATTTGTGCTTACCTTTACATCCATTACTCCAAACCTACTAATTCACATTCTGCAGCGTTCCACAGAAGGGTAACAAATAAAAGCACCTGCCCCCTTCCAGCCCCATGGTGAAGGGCACATATTGACTGGGTGGTCCTACAAAGCAGGCGTTAGTTTTACTTCTGTTGAACTAGCGTCACATGGCACACCCATAAGAATCTCTCCTTAGACTATTTTTGAGGTGGGGTTTGTTTAGGTAGCAGGGTCCTCAAACCTGAGCAGGGACATTACTCACTCAGTCAGAGAACTACAAGCTGTCAGACATGCCAAGTAAGGGGGAAAAAAAACCAAAACGCCCCACAAACAATCCCTCCCACAACAAAAGCATGGGGGGTGATGTTTCCGGCAGAGAGCTAACACTAATGGTTTGTAAATTATTCTTAGTAGTCATGTCTATACTTAACTGATTAGTATTTAAAAGTGACTTTTAAGAAATCAAGCATGGTGCTAAATCCTTTATGCTGCTGATGCCTGTATTTTCTTGTGTATATATATATATATATTATTTGTGAATTCACATGCAAGTTGTAATACACAAACTTTCGATCTAGGAAAATTGCTTCTTAAGGGAATGCTATGAATTCATATCAGGAAGCCTGGCTTCTTAGACACAGTGATTTATTAGTGACATTCCTACATGGGGGGGAGGAATGGGAAAGGCACACCAAGGTTTCAAAGCTGTGGCCTGAGGTAAATAGCTTGTCATAATATATTTTAGAAAATAAGACTAATGCAAATTACAGAAAAATATATATATAGAGAGGAAGGGACAAATGTACTCCTTTGGCTATGAAGTTACTGAATATTCGGGGCTAGAGAATGCATAGATTAGGGGACGGTGGACATTTCCTTAGCTTTCTCTTCAACAAAAAAATCCATGGATTTCAGTCTGCAAACACATCAATGCTTGTGAATAACTTTGGAGCCATTCTCGTCTATTAATAAAGGGAATATTACAAGCTTTTAAAAGGTTATATCCTCTTCAATGGATGGAATTAACACAGTTCTTTTGATTTCTTTCCACAGTAACAATTTTTGGGCCCAACTCTGCACGTTTACTTACAAGAATTATCTTTGCTCATGCAAGTAATCCTATTATTTAAATCAAACTTAATAGGACTGCTGATGTCAATAAGGAGCAGTCAGATGAAACAGGGTTTTCAGAATCAGGTCCTTAAACATGTCTGTCAGTTTTAACTTTTTCTTTTCAAAATATTCAAAGCAAAAGAACCAGAGGCCAGTTGTAGTTGTAGAGGGGAGAGAGCAGTGAGCAACGGCAGAAGGGGGGAGAGGAGTGAGCAAGGGCAGGGCGTTGTGGGAGGAGACAGAGAAGGGATGTCCAGTTTTCAGAAACTGGAAAATTGGTAATCCTAAAAGATGTGGGAAGGGGCAGGGCAGAAGGAACGCAAGTCAGAAGATAAAAGCTGAGATAGCAAGTGGGACAATGGTGTGCTGAGAACAGTGCCTATCATGCTGACCAATATCATCTCATTATTTCCTTGTGCTCCCCATAACTGTGTCTGTCTGTCTGTATAGCCACCTGTTTGGTCTTGGACTGCAAACTCATTGGGGTAGAGACCATATGTTCTGTGTTTGTTCAGCGCCTAGCTCAAGAGGTTCTGGACCACTACTGGGGCTCCTAAACATTACTGCAATATAAATAAGAAGTGGGAGGGGAGAAATAGAAGAAGTGGGAACAAATGCATGCCATACCCTTCCAAAAAGCTTAGCAGTTGTTGTTGTGGCTTCTAGAGGCAAAGCCAGAACCTTCCATTGCTGTAGAGTCTCTTCCCCACCCTCATGTGACATTGACATGATAAAGTCCTAAACTCACTTTTTTATTTTTTCCTTTTCCCTTTTTTTTAAAAACAGTGTAAAAATATTAGTCTAATCTCTTAAGTATTCTGAGAGAGATGGCGAGAAACCTTCTGCTTCTTTGACGACCTCTGAATAATAAACAAACTACCTGCTTTACACATGAAATTTGTCCCTTTGCAGAAGGCCCTGACAGCCACTATCCTTCTGGTGGAGGAGGCCTGGAGAGGAGTGACTTTGAGGCCAGTTAGTGCTACTCCTTAAAAAGCTGAGATGTCATTGTTGAGTGATGCACAACCCTGCTGATTGGTAGAGCACCATGCCCTTTGTAAGCCAAGAGAGCAAGAAATCCAGAATCTCTCCAAATACTTTTATCACCATCAGCCCAATTAAGAAGGCATGCAGCATGATTACGGAAACACCAGTGCACTACTCCTGCCCTCCAACCCCTAGCAGATCGTATCAGAGTAGGATTTCCAAATTTTCAGGGCTAGCTGTTAATCGACACAGTTGTCAGCGGGAAGAAATAAGCAGACCGTGTCCACTTTTATTACTGTAACGAAAGCAAACTCGTTGAAGATGTTGCTGGCAGATTGAAGAATATAGGTTAGGTTAGTGAAGGTGCTATGTTACTAAATTAACTGGGTGTGCCACAAAAATGTGTGGTTTCCCCATAGTCTGCCATGTTGCAGATTATTAGCAATCTCCATTGTGAGCCCAATAATTGCAGCAAATATTACAGCTATGATCTTAAAAGACACTGAGATTTGCTCTAATGCTCATTCTCTTCACTGCAGACCCTCACCAAAGCATGTCTCTATTAATTAACATTATTAATATGATTTATAATTCCACATATCAAGGTGCGTAGCCTAGGGGGTATATTTTAATCTCCACATATGGTATTAGCTGTGCACATAAATCCCAGTGCACTAAGATGCAAGCATACCTCTTAGCCAAGTGTTCCTGTAAAACAAATAGCTGCGACTAGGTATGCAAATAAAACACTTCTCTCTTGACCTCAGAGGGATCCTGAAGCTTCTCCACAGTTTTTCAGAAAGAATGTGCAATATTCCAAGCTTGTCTAATTTTTTATCATGCATAATGGTAAGGATAAGATTATGTCACAAAGATAATGAATTCTGTGACTTGTAGAGACCTCAGTGACTTTTGCTGCCAGAGCGGTCAGCTGCGGGACCCCTGGAGCTCTCAACCACTGTGGGCAGTGGAGGGACCCGGAGCTCTTATCTGCCGAGGTTACCTGGAGCTCTGAGCTGCTGCAGGTGGCGGGGGGTCCCAGGGGCCCCACATCTCTCAGCTGCTGTAGGCAGTGGGGGGACCGGGAGCTCTCAGCCATTGTGGGACATGGAGTCTGGAGCCATCGTGGGTGGCAAGCGCTGAACTCCTGCCCCCCATCTCATGCTCTCATCCTCCCTCCCCTTGGGCTTCGTTCTTCCCCGTCAGCCTTATTTTGTCACGGTTATTTTTTAGTAAAGATTAGGGATGGGACCCAGGATTCTGTGAATTTTTGTTAATTGCCCGTGACCCTTCCCTGACTTTTACTAAAAATAACCATGGCAAAATCTTAACCGTAACAATGGTAATTACAGTAGTTTTCTTAAAACTGATCTGACTGTCCAAAAATCATTTCATTCCCTCAAATATGTAATGTGAAGGTCATGAAACAATGCTTGCCACAGACCAAATACAGGCCAAATGTTTAAAAAGTTACCTTTAATTATTTACATACAACTTGCACATAAAGTTATCATGCAAATTGCATTTGTTACAGGTCCAACAATCCAGCTTGTGCTCATGAATGTGTATATGTATATTTAAAGGCTGGTTTCAGATTGGCTGAAAAATTGGCCTTGTGTGTGTTGACTGCTTTATGGGAGTTATCTATGCAAATCTTCCACACATCAATTGTCAATCAGGCCATAACATGTTGAGAAAAAAGGAGACACTGTAGCAACTAAGAGAAGTTAAATCTTTTGCCCAAAAAGCAATTTCTCCATCTTACAATCATCAGCCTATAAAAATGAAATTTATTCCTGTCAGTCTGCTCCCTTTATCTACTTGCACTGCTTTCTGATTTGTTTCCTTTACTGAATTTACAAGGTCATCCAGTATGTACAACTATTGTTCTTGTGATTAACTCCCTACAATCAGCAGACACAAAACAAAAAGATTTATGATGAGATTTTTCAAGGTGGAAATTTAGGAATTGGTTCTTAGTGGAGCTGCCCTATATTTGTCAGTATTAAGTACAAAAAGGAAAAAGCTATTTTCTTGCGTTAGATCTAGGGCATTAAATTTTTAAACAGCTATTTTCTTGTTTTAGTTCCAGACTATGTCACAATTTTTTATTTACATATTTCATTCTTTAGCCAAGTGGGAAACTGTCTGGATCCTTTGTGGTTCTCCTGTTTATTGCAGTGATATAAAAAGTATTTTTATTAGTGATGTATCCTTTTTTATTATTACTCCTGCAAGCTCACACATGATCTATATTAGGAATGATTTCACCTAATGCTGAAACGCAGTTGCCTCTGGGTGGAAACTAGTAGCTTTTTAACAACTAACAGCAACACCAAATGACCATTTAGGACAGGAAACAGAGGTCAGCACATCCTTTTTAAAATGTAGAAGAAAGTTAGGTTGACAAAGTATTAGTATACATATATATACACATACTACATATACAGAGAGTATATATATTAGTCTCTGCAGTCTTGAGAACATGTCCCTGCCCAGTATATCTAGATCTGTACAAAGATGAAGGGAGGGGGTGGAATTTGCAACCCAGTTGTATTCACTGATTTGGTTTCCACAGAGAAAGGATTGGACGTAATGAGAATGTACTTAGTATTGAAAATGCACCGCAAGACAGTCACCGTCCCAAAACCCTCAAAATCGACAAGGACAAACCAGAATCTCTCATTTTACAGATGGGAAACTGAGGCACTGAGAGATGAAAAGAGGGATTCACAAAGGTATTTAGGCACGTTGATTTCAATGGGAGTTAGGGCCTCCGTCCCTTTGTGAAGCCTACCCCAAGGGGCAGCTTTTTGAAGGTATGTAGGCACCTAAAGATGCAAATAGGCATCTAGGGGAATTTTCAAAATCCTCCAGTTATTGAAATTAATGGGAGTTAGGCACGGAGGTGCTTTTGAAATTCCCACTAGGCCCCGATCTGCACCTTTAGTCACCAAAATACCTTTAGAAATCCAGCTCTAAATGACTTGCCCAAGGTCACACAGAAAGTCTGGGCCAGACCCAAGAGCTGAAGCCACATCTCTTGAGGCCTTGTCCAGTACCTTCACTGCGAAAGGCCACCCCTCCTTCCAACACTGCCTAGCTCACACGGATTTCAGTGAGGCAGGGTTAGGCACAGGTGCCAGGCTTGCTCTACTCAATTTTCCATTCTCTTGCCTCTCGGGAGAACTCTCCAACAGCATCGCACCTGATGACAATAGCAATACCAGCCATGGGTGTCCCAGAAAAGTCTGGTTTCCTTCGTCACTGATCTGAGCTGCTCGGTGTAATCGAGTGCAGGGAGTGAACAGGAGAGCCTGCACTCTGATCACTCAGGGCATGTCTACGCTGCAAAGGAAAACCCATGGCTTGGCCCATGCCAGCAGACTCGGGCTGTGGGGCTCTTTCATTGCAGTGTAGACTTCCAGTCCCAGCCCCATGGTCCCAAGTCAGCTGGCATGGGCCAGCCATGGGTTTTTCTTTGCTGTGTAGTTACACCCTGAGATGCCAATTAGTTCCCCAGGAAAAGCTGATTGAGGTAATTAGATAATGAGGCCGCTGGGCTGGCTGGGATAAGAGCCAATTAGCCCATCAGCCCCACTCTGATATAAAGGCACAGGAAGGAAGAGCTGGGGGAAGAGAGGGTGCTAGTTAAGCCCTGAGGTCCTGATGAGAGGGCCAAAACCACAGAAGACATTGTAAATAGACTGTTGCTCAGGGACTACTGTGGCATTGTTGGAGGGAACGCTAAATAAATGGCACGGTGAATATAGTGGAATCCATGATGTTTCTATGGGGCAAGACGTCAGGAGCAAAGGCACCCCCTCTTACACTCAGGTTAACCATTATCATCAAACACAGGTTCAGCTCTCTTCAGCTTTTCTTCACCGTGAAACACCCAGGCATCTAGCTCTGCCGAAACCTCCCCTTTAATTCCGGATTTAAATGAGCTTGTTTACCATAATCCTATTTTCCATGTAATTTTTCCATAGCACACAAAATATGAAGAGGCAAGCTCCAAACACCCTGCTGCCATTATGGATGAGCTGTTGCTTTGGGGAACATTTTCTTTCATTATTGAAAGCTAATGATGAATGGTAGACTTGCAGACCTCGGCGGTAATTAGGAAGAAATAATTACCCATTAAAGAACTAAAATAAAATCATTGACCAAACCCCAGTCCCATTGCCTGGTTATCCCTAAATGATTTTGAGATGATGAATGAATGAAGATCCTCCTAAGAACTGGATCCAGAACAAAATCAGTCACGATCAATGGGGGCCACCTTGCAGCCAGTTTGTGGCTGAATAAAGCCTGCACCCTCAGTGGGTGCTTCAATGCTGTTTAAATGATAAATCATTTAAAAAAGATATATCTGTCCTCATAGCAGAAAACTTTTAGTAAATAAAAATGATCTCTTTCACTGTCTGTTTCCTGCAGGCCTTTTAAAAAGCCTTTGTGCATTTTAAAACATTGAACAACTCACGGCTCAGTTGGTGAAGGTATGTACAACCACAATTACTATTATCACCAAATAATGTGCATGCTGCCATGGCAGTGTTTCAGAGTTATATTGAGCATTTTCCCCACACGAAAACTGACTTCGTTTCTCAAAGTTCAGATTTAGAGCCTGAAATGAAAAACCTGGTGATGTGAGAAACAGTAACTAGGAGGCAATAAAGAGCAGTCTGGGTATCGGTAGATCACGATCCCTAGTGCTGTTTTAGGAACAGAGGTCATGGTCATGGCCCTTGCTCTATCTGTCAACACTGTGGCATGGTATGGAGGGCATAATGTTACTCAACGTGCCAGCAAGCCATCCACTGAATGGCATTTTCAACAATTGCTCGTCTACTTTTTCAGGAATGAATGATGCCATGGTCCCGAATAGAAATATTTGTCACATTTTATTTTTTAAAATTTTATTTTAAATTCTTTTGGACACCTTTCCAAGAAGTAATAGTAGTGCCTCTGCCAATGTGCTCATGGTATCACCTCTGAACACATCATTCTCTGGAAGGATCTGTCAACCTTAAAAAATGCAGCTGGCTTAAATAATTTGACTGTCTTGTATTGCATTACATTGAACAGTGAAGCAAATTTCAGAGACATGTCAAATTACCTGGAAGCGACCTGACTATCCAGAAAACCATGGTGCTTGATTTTATGCAAACATTGCAGATTTACAGTACTTTAATACTTACGACATTTCTGCCAGCCTCATGGTCAAATAACATCTGAACTAATAACAATTTCCCCCCCCTCACCTTTTTTCCTACCTGCGCAGTTCTCTCTCCATTTCATCTCCACCCTTCCCCTTTTCCCCCCTGAGGCAATCAGAGCTTGATTTGAATAGGTCAGAAAATCCCACAGCAAATAGGTGACATTTCAGAACTGTATGGTGATCTTTTACTTCTATGGGAATTCGCAATGTTCTATGGATCAGCTGATTCCTCTGTTCCTAGGCAATGTTTTTCAGCACAGTTGAGGCAGACACAGAATACGCAGGATGAGTGTGCAGAGATGAACATCTTCCCCAACAAAACAGTGGGAGACCACCATCTGTCAAGTCTGCCATGGAGTAACAGATGTGACATGTACCTTTTACCACATTATTGCCAAACCACAAATACTTCATTCTTATTTTTAAATAATTTGTGGGATTGTATTGTGTCACATCTGTTTTTGTTTATAGGTATTGTGACTCAATGGGCTTTTCTCATACATCATATTCATCTTGTGATACATGCAATGTATTGGCTGTCTTGCCTCAAATCAGATTTTCCAGTTGCTGTGGTATAGAGAGCACTCTGCAGTACGTTGCAGAATGAACACATTTAGGAACAGAGAACAAAAGATAATGCAGAGCACCATCCTCCGACACCTCGCTGAGGCACATGCTACAATACCTAGCTGCCCCTTACTCAGCTATGTGAGGCTAGGGATAGATGACAACAGACAATACGTATGTGTTGCAGAGAGACTCCCTTGTCTGTTTGTTTTTTGAATCCTTTTTATCCTTAAATATGTGGATGGAGCCAGGATAGGAGACATGGCTCCCCAGTGCTACTTTTGATGGGTTTCAAAGGACATTTTGAGCATGGCAATGCTTAGACATAGCTTTGTAAATCATGCTATGTGGCAGGGGCACAGCACATGCTCCAAGGATTGCTGCAGAAGGGTGATAATTTATATCTGCTCTCAGCAGGCCTAAAGCGCACATGGCCAAAATGCCTACAGCATACGCACTTTGTCTGGAGGATGGTGTGGCACTCCTCTGGCCTGCCCCCCTAAGGGCAGCATTTGCATATATCACACAGTGCTGCAACAGCACTACTCTGTGCTGATGTGGGGAAGATGACGTTGTGACGGATGTGGAGCTGATATGTAATGATGTTATGATACTGGGATGTAACCAGCTCATTAAATTGTATGTGAGCTGGTCTGCAAGGGGAAGTCATGATACATTGGGCTAGTAGAATATCCTGTGTCGACTTGTCTTAACATGGGGCTGTGGGAAGAATAAACTGCATAGCAACACAATACATCTACACATAAAGACACCTCAACATACAATTGAAAGACTGTGGGTCATGTGGTTAGCGTCAAGATTCCTGCCTCTGGTCTCTAGTAAGTTGCAAGCCTTATTTTGTCAAAGCTAGGAGGCTGGAGATCGAAAGAACACCAAAAAGTTACAGAGGGGTAGCAGTGTTAGTCTGTATACAGCAAAAACGAGAGTCCTGTAGCACCTTAAAGACTAACACATTTCTGTGGGCATAAGCTTTTGTGGGCTGCAATCCACTTCATCAGATGCGTGAAGTGGAAATCACAGATAGGAGGTATATATATATACACATCCAAGGGTAAGAAACAACAATGGAGAGGGCAAGAGTCCCTCAAAGAATTCCGCCGGGATTTCAATAATTTCCAGTCCACCATCAACCTCAGCCTGGACCACTCCACACAAGAAATCCACTTCCTGGACACTACGGTACAAATAAAGGATGGTCACATTAATATCACCGTGTACCGAAAACCAACTGACTGCAATACATACCTCCAGCTTCCACCCTGGACACATTACACGATCCATTGTCTACAGCAAAGCCCTAAGATACAATTGGATTTGCTCTGATCCCTCAGACAGAGACAAACACCTACAGGATCTCCATAAAACATTCTTAAAACTACAGTACCCACCTGCGGAGGTAAAAAAACAAATTGACAGAGCCAGACGGGTACCCAGATGTCACCTACTATAGGACAGACCCAACAAAGAAAACAGCAGAACACCACTGGCTATCATCTACAGCCCCCAGGTAAAATCTCTCCAACACTTCATTAGGGATCTACCAACCTACCCTAGCAGATGATCCCTCACTCGCTCAAGCCGTGGGAGGCAGGCCTCTCCTTGCTTACAGACACGCCCCCAACCTGAAGCAAATACTCACTAGCAACCATACACTATACAGCAAGAACACTAACCCAGGAACCTATCCCTGCAACAAACCCATTGCCAGTTCTGCCCGCACATCGACTCTAGTGACACCATCACAGGTCCTAACCACATCAGCCACAGCATAAGGAGCTCATTCACCTGCATGTAATATATGCCATCATGTGCCAACAATGCCCCTCTGCCATGTACATTGGCCAAACTGGACTGTCACTATGCAAAAGAATAAATGGACACAAATCAGACATAAAAAATGGTAACACCCATAGACCAGAAGGAGAGCACTTCAATCTCCCAGGACACTCAGTAGCTGACTTAAAAGTTGCCATACATCTACAAAAACTTCAAAAACAGACTTCAGTGAGAAGCTGCAGAGCTGGAACTCATATGCAAACGTGACACAATCAGACTGGGTCTGAATAGGGACTTGGAATGGTTCTCTCATTACCAGAAGCACTTGTCACTGCTCACACATTCTCACCTTCTAATCAGTGGTTGTGAATAGGCTTCATCTACTCTAACTGAATTGACTTTGTTAGTACTTGCCCTCCCCATTGTTGTTTCTTACCCTGAGATGTATGTAAGATACACCTCTTATCTGTGATTTCCATTTCATGCATCTGATGAAGTGGGTTGCAACCCATGAAAGCTTACGCCTGCAGAAATTTGTTAGGCTGGGTCTACACTGATGGCGGCAAATTTGCCGCCGTCAGTTCGATGTCTCTGGATTGACTGAGCGGTCTGTGTAGACCTGCTCAGTTGATCCAGAAATCAATGTAGGAAAACCACCCCAGTAAGTGGCATAGCGCTGCGTCGATGGGAATGCTGTTCCCGTCGGCGCAGCATAGTGTGGACGGCATGTGGAACAGACGCAGCGAAGTCAACGGGAGATACACAAGTGATTTACGGCACTTGCGTATCTCCTGTCGACTGCTGCCGAATTCAGAAGGTAAGTGTAGACCGGGCCTTAGTCTCTAAGGTGCTACAGGACTCTCGTTGTTTTTACTAAAAGGTTAAAAAGCTTTTTGGGAGAGTGGGGATGTCAGGGGAGTTATTTCTTTGCCGCTGTCTAGGGAGACAGGCCAACTCGGAAAGAGACTTTGTGGAGGGAGTCTAAAGTAATTGGGCCTCCCCAGATCTAGGGAATGGCAAGCCTTAGGAAAAAGCTAGATATGTGTTCAGTCTGATTATTGTTTTGAAGGTATGTTTTCTCTGAAATACTTCTGCTTTAAAAAAAAAAAAGGTACTTTTCTTTAAGGAAGCTGTTTGGTCACTGATTACCACTGTTATTGCCCCAGAGGAACAGAACTGTAGGGTCTGAGCCTACATGTGGCCTGCTGAGATAATCACAGTTAATATGAGGGACTGCAACTCAGGGCTGCTTCAGAGAGTGGGAGAACGGTGTGATTCCATCTAGAGCCAGGTGATGGCTAGAGGCCTGAGAGCTGAGAGGGGCTGCCCTCAAAGAAACCAGGAGGGTCCAGAGATGCAGTTCAGTCAGTAACTGTGACAGCTGTAATGTCCCATTTTTTGCTTAAATTACCATATTCTGGCTCAACATCTCTTACGTTGCTCACCTCTGCCTTCCTGTGCTGCTGAGAGACTGAGCAGGTCCCAGACAATTAAACAGTAAGAGGTGAAGGGGAGCAAGTGAGCACGCCTAATATAGAAGTTTCCAAATACAACCTTTGAAATATACAGTTTTTAAAAAGATTTGTTTAAAGTGCCACATCCTCCGATGGTGTAATCCAGCAGAGCTCTACGAGAGTCAGTGGAACTATGATGATTTCCAGCAGCTGAGGAACTGGTCTGCAGTATTCATCTCCTACCCTCATGTGATGTGTGCTACAAACTGAAGGACAGTATCTTGTTTCACTACTAGAAACCACATCTCAGAACAGCTCCTTCTAATTTGGCTACAGGGAGGATTCCATATAGCCACTTGCTAGCATTGCTGTTTCTGGGTTTTCTTTCTGCTTTGTCAGGGACTCATGTTGTGGGCTTGGGCAAGTTGCTTTACTTCTCTGAACCTTAGTTTCCTATGCTGTAAAATGGGAATGATACTTTCTTATGTGAAGTGCTATAAAGTGTTAAGTGTTGTTATTATGGACTGTGAAGATCCTGCTTTGCATCGTGGCTATGTCAACATTCAGAGAGCACACCGAACAGGTCAAATTCTCCTGTGGGATATGGTCTGCAGCCCTATTTACTGCTGTTGGGTCACTGGCATGTAGATTAGGCTGGAATTGGCCCAGCAGGTCCAGCAGGAGAACTCTGCTAATTTATTAAGTCTGCTCTGGTATCTGGCTACCACTTGGCAGACACAGTAATAGAGTCATAACCATTTTCTGAGAATAATTTGAGATTCAGTGGTTCCTACCCACATTTAAATAGGATGTTTCTATGGCAGTGAAATTACACCAGTGATGAATGTGGCTCTGTGCAGTATGTCAGAGATCGAGATCTCACTATGCCTGCCCATAAGATTCTTTTTTAAATAACACTTTTTAGATCTAACTTCTGACCTGCCAAATGCTGCAGCTAATGATCTCTCCTTAACTAAACAAAGTGAAGAATGCACATAAATACTGAAGTATCCTAATCAGCCTTCCGGTGAAAATGAATTGATCCTGTCCATTGCGGACAATGGTAACTATCTGTGACATCTTTTATTCTGTTTTATATTTCTTCGGCAAATAATGTACGTAATTTAATTGTCTGGTTATTTCAAACCTTTGGGACCCATTGCTGAGTGGTTCAAATTCCTCAGAAATATTATTAAACTTGCCAACTGCAATTATAGTCTGCATCTCAGTTCTTCCCTGAGGACTATAAGTCCTGTACGCTTTTACTGCATCTGTCCTTTGTTCTCACATGATGATGCAAATCTCAAGGAAAAGTAATCAGGTTTTTTAAATGTTGTTTACACAACAGAAAAAAAACTAGACTTCGGTTTTCTGAAAATTACTCTCCAAGTCATGGAAATGGCACATTTTTGCAAACCAAATTTGAGAAGTTCCCATCCACATGAATATAATATCGATCAGCCTTCAGGCTAGCCATAAATATCCTGGAATTATACTCTTATATTTTGTATTTAGACATAAAACACATTCTAAGTTTTCACTGCTAAGACCTGTAACCCTCTATCTAGTGCTGCAGCATTTGTGGCTTATCATATTTGGAGCCTGACTAAGGAAATATTTTTCTCCCTGAACTCTAATTCTACCTCTGCTAAGAAGAGGGAGATGCAAATCTCTAAATTCCAATGGTTACAGAGCCGGATTTACCACTATGTCACTCCCATTCCATGCTTGTGACTCCATGAACTTCATGTTATAAAACTGGAGTAATGCAGTGATGAATCAGGCCCTGAATTTTTCTCAGCTCAGATTTTTTTTATCATTCTAAACATTTATGATTGTCACTATCTAATCCATAGGTACATGAGAAGACAAGATCCAGTTTCTGACACTGAAGAAACACAGATAGCAAGACAAGTGCACTGGAGAAAAAAGACAGTGATGTTGTGAGCCCATGAGGCCAAATGTTCCAGTTATTGTCAAAATTGGTTTACCTAATCGGAAAATTAAACTGCAAAAACACCTTGCTCCCACAAGGACAATAAATCAGCTGGAACAGTGTTGTTGAATATGTTTATTAATCATCTGGAAAGGGGAATGAGCAATGAGGTGGCAAAAGTTGCAGATGACACAAGATTATTTACAGTAGTGAAGTCCAGAGAGGACTGAAAAACTTCAGAAGGACCTAAGCAGTCTAGGTGAATAGGCAACATGATGGTTAATGAAATTCAATGTCAACAAATGCAAAGTAATGCACATTAGAAAGGGATATAATTAAACCACACCTATACCTTACTGGGTCCAAATTAACTGTATCAATTAAGGAGAAGGACATGGGTGTCACTGTGGACACCTCACTGAGGATCTCAACTCAAGTGTGCAGCTGAGAAGTTACGATGCAGGAAGTTATGATGAATAAGGAGTAGAATGGAGAATTTGGAAATTATAATACCAGTATATAATTCAAGGGTGCAGTTTCCTCTGGAATACTGTGTGCAGTACTGCTTAGCCATCACAAAACGATATTGCAGAATTAGAGGGATTCAGAGGAAGGTGTCAAAACTGATTAGGGGCACAGAAAAAGTGTCATAAAGAGAGATCGAAAAAACTGGAATTGTTCACCTTAGAAAGGAGATGAACAAAAGTGAACATGGGACAAGTATACAAATAATGAAAGGAACAGAGAAGTTACATTAGAAGCTTCTGTTCTCCCTGTTTCATAACACAACAAGGTAACATTCACTCAAATTAAATGGTGGCAAATTCCAAACCAATAAAAGGAAATACTTTTTCACATGGCATGTAATAAATTTTCATTCATAAGCATTGTTACGGCCTACTCCTGCATAATATTGCTCACAGATCCCACAGGCTAGTTGGAGACCACTTCCTTGAGAACTTCTCAGACCCCAAAGAGCTACTATACTGGAATACAACTAGATATATTAATAAGCTCTGCTAATCGTTGCTGAATGACAATGTAGAAGCATTAAATGTAATATAGAAAGCACAGGTAAAAAGGAGACAGGCAAGTACTTGAACACCTTACATATTTTGCCCAGGAATGTTAACTATTCTGAAAGCAGCTAATTGTTGAGAGGAAGAGAGGTCTTCACCATAATAAATTCTATTCTTATCAATCACCTCTCTACCCTTGCCCACATCGATTATGACAAAAACAAGACCAACTGGAGAGGAATAAGATGATAGATATGAAAGAATTTGCAAAAGGAGAAACTCTGCCCAAGCCCGACCCACCAAAACCAGGATGTGCGTGAGAGGTACGAGTGTCGCTGGATAGGAATATATTTAGCTGCTCCAAAGATAATTCAGTCAGGAGCGGGCTACATGTTGGTCACTTAGCAGCACCAATGGTTTCACAAAACTATACATAAAGAGGGTTCCCCCCAGTGCTACAGCCCAGAATGTCCCAAAGCTGCACCTTTTCACTGGGGACTAGAAAATGAGCATCAATGCAGAAAGCACACATTTCCACAGGCACTTCCATAGCAAAGAACCCCTGAGAGTGAGATACAGCTGTATATGGGAAATTATATGGCAGCAGTGGCAAAGCCTAGAGCTATTGGGTTTTATTCAGCCTATTAGGTGACTTCTTACATATAGTGCATTGCAAATAGATGATCTTAAATCTTCATAGCCCAAGGATAAAGGTTGTATACTGCAGTCCACTCTCCCAACCCATTGCTTGATGGTAAATGTTAGAAAAGTGTTTGGATCTGTAGTCTAGAGGACTAGCCCACTTGTTTGCATCTCTCTCTCTCTCTCTCTCTCTATATATATATATATTTCCTTATACATTTAAGAATTGTTGTTTTATTATAACAGAATCACAGATTCATATTAAAGTATTATAGCTGTAATACAAGGTACCTTACAGGCCACATCCTGTACGAAAGCTAAGACAGTTAGCATACATATGTTCGGGACCTTTGGCCCAGATAAGTAATGATGAGTTAAAGGATAAGACATATATGGTTATAACCTTTATTCTAGATAAGTCAGGAGGCATCAAAACAGAGGGGGCTGTCTCAGGTTATGCCCTGAGTAAACTTGACAGATACACCACAGAACCCATAAAAGGGCCAGAAATAACAAAGGTGAGATAAATGAACCATGTGGAAGGGATGTGGATATGTCATTAATACACATTAACGTGCCAGTCTATACAATAAGTGTACCTTAATAATTTGGGAGTGAAGAATCCAAGTTTGGTCTTAGAAGGAGGATCCATATTTCTCAGGGTATAAGGCAAAATTGTGTTACTTGAGGCGATCATCAGCTACTCCTTCTTGAAGCTTCTTTTAGTTAGTGTATTAAGATTCCTTTGTTTATATTTAGTATTATTTGTAGTGTTAGTCTTAGCCTTATTGCTCTTAGCTCTTGAGCATTGCCTACTCCACCCTTCTACTCAAGAGTTGAGGAACCGGACATCTCTCTCAACCAGGTCATCAGGGAAGGGGGTGAGTATATTAATCCAAGCATACCGTAGAAATATATCACACGAGTCTCTAAAATAAGACTGTATTATCCATTATCCATGTGATTATTCATTTTCTTTTAATCAGTCATTTGTCTATTGTTTTATGTTATCTTAATAAAAGCTTAAAAAATTATACAAATTTGGCTATCACTGTGAACCTTCCTGTCGTGCACCCCGGGGTCCCTATAAAACTCTTCTGGAGCCTGAATCTGGGACAAGAACCTCATTATCTTCTGATCAGATCAACTGGTGAGCCTATAACACCATTCAATTTGCTAAACACACAAAATCAAGTGACAGATCTTACCTTGTTAGCTTTGTCCCAATCTGCTGCCTTAATTCAAGTCTCTCTTCGTCAGTCTGCTTTGGGAGGATGTTCTTTTCCTCCAGCTCTCGTTTGGAGGGCCGGTTGCTAAGCTTGATTGCTAAAGAATCCTTCCTGCAGATTTTCATTGCCAGAGAACCTATGGAAGAAAGGAGAAGTCTTGCCAAAAGAGATGTCAGCATTATGTCATATCATACAGCAGGAAAAGTAGTAATAGTCAGGAGAGGATAAGCAGAGTGAACCAAATTAGATTCTAGTTTACACTACCGTGGCACAGTTATGGCACTGCTCTTGTGCTGTTGCAGTGCTATAGTGTCTTACATTGACAGAAGGGGTGTTTTTCCATCAATGTAATTAAATCGTCACCTCAAGAGGCGGTAGCTAGCTTGCCAGAAGAATTCTTCCTTTGATCTAGCTATGTCTGCAGTGGTGGCTAGGTCAACCTCATAGACTCATAGACTCATAGGTCAGAAGGGACCAATATGATCATCTAGTCTGACCTCCCGCACAAGGCAGGCCACAAAACCCTACCCATACACATTTATAACAACCCCGAACCCATGACTGAGTTATTGAAATCCTCAAAAGTGAGATTTGAAGACCTCAAGCTGCAGGGAATCCACCAGCAAGCGACCCATGCCCCATGCTGCAGAGGAAGGCGAAAAACCTCCGTGGCCCCTGCCAATCCGCCCCGGAGGAAAATTCCTTCCCGACCCCAAATATGGCAATCAGCTAAACCCTGAGCATGTGGGCAAGACTCACCAGCCAGCACCCAAAAATGATTTCTCTGCAGTAACTCAGTTCCCATCCCATCCAGCATTCCCACAGACCATTGAGCAGACTTATCTGCCGATAATCCAAAATCAATTGCTCAAATTAAACTATCCCATCATAACATCCCCTCCATATACTTATCAAGCTTAGTCTTAAAGCCAGATAAGTCATTTGCCCCCACTACTTCCCTTGGAAGGCTATTCCAGAACTTCACTCCCCTAATGGTTAGAAACCTTCATCTAATTTCTAGTCTAAATTTCCTAATATCCAATTTGTACCCATTCGTCCTCGTGCCTATATTAGTACTAAACTTAAATAATTCCTCTCCCTCCCTAACGTTAATCCCCCTGATATATTTATATAGAGCAAGCATATCCCCCCGGAGCCTTCTTTTGGCCAGGCTAAACAAGCCAAGCTCTTTGAGTCTCCTTTCATAAGGCAGATTTTCCATTCCTCGGATCATCCTAGTAGCCCGTCTCTGAACCTGTTCCAGTTTGAATTCATCCTTCTTAAACATGGGACACCAGAACTGCACACAATATTCCAGGTGGGGTCTCACCAGCGCCGTATATAACGGCACTAACACCTCCTTCTCCTTGCTGGAAATACCTTGCCTGATGCATCCTAAAACCGCATTTGCTTTTTTAACAGCCATATCACATTGGCGGCTCATAGTCATCCTGTTATCAACCAATACCCCAAGGTCCTTCTCCTCCTCCGTCGTTTCCAACTGATGCATCCCCAACGTATATGTAAAATTCTTATTATTAATCCCTAAGTGCATGACCTTGCACTTTTCACTATTATATTTCATCCGATTACTATTGCTCCAGTGTACAAGGTGGTCCAGATCTTCCTGAATAGCATCCCGGTCCTTCTCCGTGTTAGCAATACCCCCCAGCTTCGTGTCATCCGCAAATTTTATTAACACATTCTCGCTCTTTGTGTCAAGATCAGTTATAAAAAGGTTAAATAAGGTCGGTCCAAGAACCGATCCTTGAGGGACTCCGCTAGTAACCTCCTTCCAGCCTGACAGTTCACCCTTCAGCACGACCCGCTGTAGTCTCCCTTTTAACCAGTTCCTTATCAACCTTACAACTTTCACATTCATCCCCATCTTTTCCAATTTAACTAACAGTTCCCCATGCGGAACCGTGTCAAACACCTTACTGAAGTCGAGGTAAATTAGATCTACCGCATTGCCCTTGTCTAAGTAATCCGTCACCTTCTCAAAGAAGGAGATCAGGTTGGTTTGGCACGATCTACCTTTAGTAAATCCATGTTGCAATTTGTCCCAATTACCATTGACCTCCATGTCCTTAACTACTTTCTCCCTTAAAATTTTTTCCAAGACCTTACACACGACAGACGTCAAGCTAACAGGCCTATAATTACCTGGATCACTTTTATTCCCTTTCTTAAAAATAGGAACTACGTTAGCAATTCTCCAGTCGTACGGCACAACCCCCGAGTTTACCGATTGCTTAAAAGTTCTCGCTAACGGGCTCGCAATTTCACGCGCCAGCTCCTTTAATATCCTTGGGTGGAGATTGTCCGGTCCCTCCGATTTTGTTCCATCAAGCTGTTCAAGTTTGGCCTCTACCTCAGATACGGTAATATCCACCACCACATCCAGATTCCCGTTCGTCATCCCTCCATCATCCCTAAACTCCTCACTAGTCTTATTAAAGACCGAGGCAAAGTACTTATTTAGATATTGGGCCATGCCTAGGTTATCCTTAACCTCTGTTCCATCCTCAGCGTATAGCAGCCCCACTTCTTCTTTCTTTGTTTTCTTCTTATTTATGTGACTGTAGAACCTTTTACTATTGATTTTGATTCCCTTCGCAAAGTCCAGTTCTACGCGGCTTTTAGCCTTCCTCACTTTATCCCTACACGTTCTGACCTCACTAAGGTAGCTTCCCTTACTAATCCCGCCTTTCTTCCACTCCCTGTAAGCTTTCTGCTTTTTCCTAATCCCCTCTCTGAGTTGCTTGCCCATCCAGCTTGGCCTGCTACTCCCGCCCATGGTTTTTTTCCCCTTTCTTGGGATACAGGCTTCCGACAATTTCCGCAGCCGCGACTTAAAGTAATTCCAGGCCTCCTCCACATTTAAATCCCCAAGTTCCTCCATCCAATCCACTTCCCTAACTAATTTCCGTAACTCTTTGAAATTAGCCCTTGAGAAGTCGAAAACCCTAATCCCAGATCTACGTTTGTTTATCCTTCCATCTAATTTGAACCTAAGTATGTTGCGCAGAGTGTGACGTTTTGCACAGCCCTGAGCGATGTAACTAGATTGATCTAATTTTTAGGTGTAGACCCAGCCTTAGATAAACGGGTGTAAATCTGGAAAAAAATTCGATTGGCTTCAGTGGAGTCACTTTCAATTTATACCATAATAGCGAAGGACAGAATTTGGTCCAACAGGGTAAAGAGATCAAGATATAGATGTGACAAATGTGGGGGTGTTTTTTTAAATAATTAATATTGTATCTGGATCAGTCACTGGCATGGAATTTCTGTGCCATACAATAGAATGGATATTTCACCCTCAGCGTCTGACTGGGTCGCAGAGCCTGCCCACCTAGAGAAAGAGCGAGGAGGTCTTTTCTAGCAGTCACCTAACAGCTTACCTTAAGGTTCATGAAGAGACAATGCCGGAGCCTTAATGAGTCAAGCCTGCTCTCCTTGGGCAGCACCCAAACCAGTTTAAACAGGGATGGTCAGAAAAGATATGTCTACATGGCAGTTGGGAGTGTGCCTCCCAGACCAGGTAGATAGATTTGTGCTAGCTCTGCTTGAACTAGCATGCTAAAAATAGCAGTATGGCATTGTGGCACTAGTGGCCGGTTGGGCTAATTGCTCATGTCGCTCTGCGTCTGAGCTTGGCTGGCTAGCCTGATCAGCCACCCCTTCTGCAACATCCACGTTGCTATTTTTATCACACTATCTAGAGCAGAGCCAGTGCAAATTTGTCTACATGGGCTGCAGTGGTGCCAGTTTTGGGGTTGCAGAGAAGGCTGGAGGGGAACGAACACCTCTCTCCCCACCCCCAAGGTTTTTGCACTTGCTCAAAGTGCCATAGGTTGTGGTGCTGTGAGGAGGGCAGCGGGGGCACAGCCTAACCACTTCTAAGTCATGATCCCATTCTAAATCAGTATGGCTGCTGCTGGAGCGGGCCAGGGCATCATCCTGGCTGTGTGGTTGCAATGCTACTCAAATCTGGCCTGTCTGCCCATCCATCCTGATGGAGGAGTGGCCAGGCCAAATGGTGTTGCAACTGGTACAGGGGGAGTCTGTTCATATACAGTAGAGTGTGGGTGGTTTGCCAAGAACTTGACTCTTCTTGGCACCAGCTCATGCACCGGGTGGGTAAAAAAGAGGGATGGCTCCCCAGCGGAGGGAGAACTGGGGTTCCCTCAGGAGGAGGGTGGGGATGAAGAAGGACTGGAATGGGGTCACTTACCAGGGGGTTAGATAAAGGGATTAGAATTTGCACTCTCCAAGAAATATCCCAATGCGCCATTGCCAGGCTGGGAGGCATATTTGGCTTCCCAGCTGCAGTGTGGACACACCACCAGAGAGAACCCAACTGAGAGAGCCACAGACTTGGGAGGATCAGGGCTTAGAGAGGAGAATGTAAGGTGGCTCTGTTCTGTTCTGTTTTTGTAATTTAAGAGGAAAGCCTATCTAACTTAGCTTGCAGTGAAGCATAAGATTAGATGAAAGTAAATGGGCATTATAATAGGATCCATCTCACTGCCTTGGCGCCTCCTGCTGCTTATCTAGGGAATCAGCCCTCTGTCAGGCAGACACCTCTCTCTGCAGTTTCTGGTGCTCAGTCCAGTATCTGCTGGACCCTCCTTCTCATGACTCGGCCCTCCACTCGAGTCACAGTCCGTACTCCCCCCCTTCCGGGGGATTTTGCAGTCCATTCTAGGTCCCTTCCCGCGGTGGCCACTGCAGTCCTGCCACCAGTCCTATGGCAAGTGGGGGTGGTAGAGGAGCCTGGGCCCACCCACTATTCTGGATCTTGGCCCAGGGAGCCTGTGTGGCAGCCGTTCACTACATCTCCCTCAACTGCTTCATAGATTTCCTTGGGCCACTTCCTCGCAGCCCCTTGCTTCAGGGCATTCGGCTCTGCTAAATCTCAGCAGCCAGCTGACAGTCCTTCTGCTTTGAGCTCCTGGGAGACACTATCCTTGCTCTGCTCTGTCGCTCCTTATATACTGGCCTCCTAGGCCCTGATGGGCTGCCACGCAGCTTCTTCCTATTGGCTGCCTTTCCAGAGGCCCTCTTAACCCTTTCCTAGCCAGCGAGAGGCAGGCACCCCGTCACAGGCATGTAGAACTAAGGTTTTCAAACTATGGGGCGCATCCCCCTAGGGAAGCACAGAGGAATGTTCGGGGGGAGGACTAGGATGAGGTCAGTGGTAATGCCAAGCAGGTCAGGCCAGCCCTATCATGCAACAGGGCACGGGGAGGGAGAGCCACTTCCACCCCCTGACTCGCCTCAGTGGGCCATCCAGCCTGTCTGGCTTGGGGGAGGCTCAACCAAGAATTGTAACTCAAAGCAGGGGCTCAGCTTGAGGTGAGACAGGGAGTAGAGGTGGCGCTTCTTCTCAGAGCCCCACCACATGTTTAAGGTGGTGTACCCCCCAGTCTGAAAACCTCTAGAAGCTGAATGGAAGGCAGAATTCTGGGGGGTGGGGGGAGCATGACCCCTCGTGCCCCCCACACACCACCTCTGCCTATCTCAGATGGGGGTATGCAGTAGACTATATTATTTGGAAAGGGGTATGCAGCCTAAAAGTTTGAAAACCACTGGTGTAGGACATTTGTTATTTTAAAATCTTATGTCTTTAATTCTTTGTTCTAAGTGCTAAATAAAGATCTTTGTTTTAAGAAGGCTGTTGGTTAATATCACTGGTTACATGTTCCCAAAGGGAGGAAATGCAGGTGCTTAAAACCGATTCGGACCTGCATGGTGGTATGCAATTGCTGTACACAGGGTTGTGGACCCAGGTTCTGGGGGAAAAATGGTTAAATCACAAGATTTCACCCTGAAACAGCTACGGACAAGTGGCCAAAATATCTAAGGGGGATACACTCAGAGAGAGACCAGAAAGGGGGCAGAGGTGCAGCTAACCCCATAACCATGACAGCAGGTCTCAAATTTAACTTAGAATTGTCATTGGTGGGTCTGGCTCTCCACCGCCTTGCACCATGTGGAATGGGAGTAAAATGGTATCAAATGAGATGATAGCATTTCACATACACGTTGTGCAGATGAAAATTACTCTATAATAGGCAAGGTAGTGGATAATCAGGTCCATGTTTTTAGTAGTAATTACACTTCTTACTGTAGCTTAGGGTTTTGGAGTCAGATTCCAAACTCATTTATACTGGAGTAAACCAGGAGTAACTCCATAGAAGTCAGCAGGGTTATACTGGTGTAAACAAGTTGTATGCAAAGTCACATTCAGGCCCTTGTTTTTTTAAATCAGTAAGGACTAAATAATTAATAAAAAAGTGATCACAGCACACAGAGAGCTAAATACTGCCCACCTAACGCATATCAGTACTCAATGTGTTCAGTAAGTAAAATGAGCAGAACTGGCCCCTTGTGGATTCTGACCCTAAAAAGAGCTGTGTGCCTGTGTTATTCTGATCTTAGCAAACATGCTGAGCTTTCATCAACGTGCATAATCCACCCTGTACAAAGCAGAAATGCTGCCCAGTGCTGGAAGGATCTATTTTAAAAACTACTCCTTGTCCATGAGGGGTGGTATTTAAAACAAAGAGCACATATCCAGCCATGATCTAGGGGTAATTCCTCATTTTTTATCCAATTCTTACCAGGACAAAAATTCCAGGTCCAAATCCTGAGGTTTTTAGTCAGAGATATTCACATTGACTTTAATGGGAGTTTTATCTAAATAAGCAGTGAATAAAAACTGTGTCAAGATCTCAGGATTTGGCCTTACTTCAGTATTGTTTCAAAATTTGTCAGTGCTGGTCTCATTCTGATCCTACTGAAGTCATTGGTAAAACTCCCATTGCCTTCTTGACAATGACACATTTAAAAACATCTGATATAAATATTCTGACATGACTTTGTACTTATTAAGTATAAAACACCTGATTCTCCTTTCACTATCAACAATTTTATGCCGCTGTTACTCTGCTGTAGTCATCTGAATTTCTCCTAATTTATGCCAGTGCAAGTGACATGAAAAATCAGGCCCAAGATAACCAATTTGCTTGTGATTCCCTTGTGCTTTGAAGATAAAGAGAAAAAAAACCCAAACCAAATCACCACAATAAAGGGGGGGAGGGAAGGATGAGTCTTACTTGTAAATAATGAGCTATCATCATCTTCATCTTCCTCCTCATCCTCTTCCTCTCTTGTGTAAAGACAGGAAGAATCTTCATAGTCTGATTCATGAGGCACATTTTCTTTATCGTCATCGCATTCGATCACAACGGTTGGCACTTGTCTCATGTCTGAAAGGCCTCCAGGTCCTGTTTTCGTGACACTGTCACCCGGGTGTAAACCAGAGCTATTGGAAAAGAAGAATTAAAAGGAGAAATTAAGAAAATTAGAACTACTTGCTTAGCAGCAGTCAGGGCTGCTTTTTTAAAGTCAGGAGTATGAGGACCATTTTATACTGCTGACATTTTTTTTAAAAGAGGGGAAGATGGAAAGATTATAGTTACCAACCAGAAAGTGTTAAATCATGGCAAATAGGATAAATTAAGTTACATTAGTTAGTAAGAAATTAAAGGATAATTAATGTAAAAACCTGTATAACCTGAATTGAGAAAGGACCTATTATTAAGGTTGCCTGACACTTCCCACTATATGACCCTGTTTTCAGTTGCTTATACCATTGGCAAATGTTAATCATTTGAACTGAAACTTTCTATGCTGGATATCGGCCTGACGCTGAATTTCTTTGGAAAAGTTTGGTGAAATCAGTTCAGTTGTTTCTGAGAATGAGTTTAGGGAAAACATGATGATTTTCTCATGCTAAAAAATTCTAGCGACCTATGCACTAAAAAGCTGTAGAGCCCTCTATGCTTTGGAGTGCAGACTGAAAAACTGACAGGAGTTGTGGCCTTTGTGTCAGGGATGTGTCTTTTGCCATCCCTGTGAAAATCCACACATTTGGACAAGTTATAGGAGAGAGGTTGGGACCAGCTGGACAAGGAAACTGGGACTAGGAACCAGTGGGGGTAGAACCCAAGATCCCTGAGTCTCACCATTCCTCTGGTGTCATCAAATATCTGTGAAATTCACTGGCAAAGTGAGTATCTCATCCCCCTGTAGTGCTTGTCCTCGTGAAGAATGACAACCTACTACTGCTATCAGTTACTCAGTTGCAGTGGCAGCAGCCTGTGCAGTGTATCTAAAGGTTCCAATCCCACTGACAACTCATGTGGGCATCAATATGATGCCACATGATGGAATTTCTTTTTTTCCCATTTGCTTTTTTAAAAACCTAGGAAATTACAGTCAAAAACTATGTTAAAAAGAACATTATTAAGGTTGCAAAGTTAAGCACTTCAGCAGTAAAGAAATGCCAGAATTAAGTTTACATGAGCAACCTTACTCTGGCCTCCTGTGCATACACGTTATGATACCATCTTTAATTACATGATCACATGTTATTTATTCCACAGGACCCCTGCCTCATTCAGTTCACAGGATGGCCCTGCTCTGGGGATGTGCCGCAGTTGTGCAGCAGGCTGTTGTCCCTGTGGCAAATGAAGCAGAAGTTGGGAGGTGTGTAGTCAATGAGGCAGGGAGAGAAAGGAGGATCTTGTGGTTAATCCAGCAGAATGCTGCCCAGGAGAGCTAGATTCTCTCTCTGCCTTGGACATAGACTCCTGTGCAATGTGGGGCAAGTCACTGAACCAGACTTTTCACAGGTCATTACTAATCATTTGTTTCTCATTTTCTGGATCCCCAGCTTGAGGCCCAGGGGTCTGGTACGCAGACGGTGCTGAGCACTCCCAGGTGTAAGTCAATGAGAGCCGTACTTTTAATATATCTCATGATATTTAATGCTAAATACTCTCAAAAATCAAGTCCTAGGTCACTCAAATTGGGCCCCCAAAATTAGCAGAAACATTTGGCCTTAATTTCTGTACCTCAGGTTCCCATCAGTAAAACGGGGCCAGTACCACTCTCTCACCTCACAGGGTTTTTTGGGAAGATTCACAGATTATAAAACCAGAAGGAACCACAGATCAACTATTATGATCTCCTTCATAACACAGGCCATAGGACTTCTCTGATTTAATTTTTGTTTGAACTAGTGCACATCTTTTAGCAAGAGATTTAAAAATTGCTTGTGAACCCAACACAACCCTTGGCAGGTTGTTGCAAAGTGAATTATCCTTACTGCTAAAAATGTACACCTTATTTCGCGTCTGAATTTGTCCAGGATCAACTTCCAGCTACTGGATCTTGTAATACCTTTGGCTTCTAGACTGAAGAGCCCACCGTCAAAGTTTTGTTCCAAAAGTAGGCACTTACAAATTATGATCTAGTAACCTTATTTTTGTTAATCTAAACAGATCATGTTCCTGATGTCTATCACTATAAGGCATGTTTTACAATTCTTTAATCATTCTTATGTTCCTCTCTGAACCCTCTCCAATTTATCAACATTCTTCTTGAACTGTGGACACCAGAACTGGACAGAGTATTTCAGTAATGGTCACACCAGTGCCAAACACAGAGATAATATAATCTCCTTGGTCCTACTTGTCACGCGGGCTGCATTAGGAGGGGGGGGCATTTGTGTGGTTTGACATTAATATGTCAAAATCATAATAATTCATGTAAGACATGCCATGTCAGGTACTGTTAGAAAGGTTATAATATGCTGAATAAGATGGTAATATTTGTGTTCATGTGTAATATGTGTAAGGAAAGTTATGGAGATCTTTGATATCCCTGTATTTCAAACTGTGCTGTGGAAGACACACCCCAGACAGAGAGGCAGCAGGACAATAGCTTGCTTAATAGCCCATTCAAGGCCTTATCAGAAGCCAGAGGCCCGGGAAGAAGCTAAAGGCATACCTGAAGAGTTACCCGGATTGGCCCATGTGACCATGGACTTCATTTTGGTTCCTGTAAAGTTCCACAAGCCACATGGCCAGCAACAGAGGGTATATAAGATCAAACCACAGAAACCATTTTGTCTTCGTCTTGGTCTTTGCCTTGTGTCCTTGTTCCTATCCAGCTGCGGACACACCTCTGGATTAACACACTTTGCAACTGAACTAAAGGACTTAGACCCATCCAGGTACTGGATGTACACCAGAGGAACTATACAAGCCTGCAACTCCACAATTGTTCTAGAAACCTGATGTATATGGACTTTTAAATCATCTGTATGTATCTGATTGCTTTAAGCCTTTAACACTTCTCTTGTTGTTTGTTTTTCTTTTATTAATAAACCTTTAGTTTTAGTTACTAAAGGATTGGCTGGCAGCGTGGTATTTTGGGTAAGATCCAAACTTATAGTGAACTGGTACTGTGGCTGATCCTTTGGGATCAGAGGGAATCTTTTAGTAAAGAGCATAGAGTTAAAGCAACTGGTCTCTTTACTGGACCTAGTGTCAGTTTGGGAGCCAGAGACTGAAATGCAGTAAAGGGGGCTGTGTGTATTTGCATAGTGGCTTCTTGATAACCAGTGTGGGGGAATCAGAAGCACTGTTTTTGGCTGGTTGGGAAGTCTGACTGTGGTGTCACCCACCAGTGCTGGGAGAATTTGCTCTCCTTTTGCAGCCTGCCCTGACCCTGGCATTATCAGTGGGCTACCCTGGGCACGGACGGGTTACACTACTCAATACTCCTTTTTATACATCCAAGGTGTCAGAATTCTGGGCGAAGGCTGGCAGGACTAATGGCCAGGTTACACCTGCTTTCAACTGGTAGCCCTGCAGGCCTGGGTTCAAGTTCTGTTGATCCTCACAGAAGGATCACATTAGCCCTCAATTGACTAATGTTTGTGAAGCAATCAAAATAGTACAGTGCTGAGCACCCATAGAAAAGCTCATGAAGAAATTAATAATTCTGTCTTCAGAGCAGAGTTTGAACAGTGTTAAATAATTGCTAGGCTCGCACATGGAATAACGAGGAGAAAACAAAATATTGAACAGCTACTCATTAAGTGAGCATCCTGTGCACTGAATGAGGCAGGGGTCCTGTGGAAGAAAACAGCATGCATTTACAGGCTCAAAGGGAAAGAATGAAGGTTGCACAGACAATCTTATTTCTGAATGCTTGACTTAGCCTTCATAATGTTCTTTTAATGTGGTTTTCTATGTGTAATATTAAAATTCAAAGAGTGTCGCTCTGAAGCCTAGAACGACTGCTGAGTCAGTGTGAAACGTGTAAACAGCTACAAGCACAGATGAAAACTCTTTTTCTTTAGAATATCACAAGGTTCAATCATCACTATGATACTTGGTCTGTTACTATCCATTTTTTAAATTTTCAGCCATTTTGACTGTACTAATTACATATGTGCGGTGTCCAGGAAGGCACGTATCTATGCCAGGCTAAGAGTCCTACAGCACTGTGATATCAAAGGTTACTCAGACAGTTACCATCCTTACTCTACAGCTAATTTGCATGCAACACTTTCATTAGTTGTATGAGGGAGACTGCATAGATACTGGATTACATGGCTCCACTGCCACACCATGTGTGAAACATGGGCTTCCAATTCCACAGAGCGAGAAAGAGAAAAAAACAGAGAGAGAGAGAAACTTTAAATCCTCGAGAAATATAACTACAGCACAGAATCTCTTCTGAGCCAGGAGACCATTTCAAGCTTGCCAGATAACTTGGACTAACAGATGGTTTTATAATTTCTTTTGGTATTTTTGCATTTTATATCTTCTCCTCCCGGAAGAAGGTAATCTGAAGCTAACTGTAAATTCTGAGATTTTTGTCTTCACCTCATCTCTGATAGAACAGGACAAAAGATGAATGGGGATATATTATCTGCAGATGAGCTGTGTTTCAGATGAAATGTATGACCGAAGTCATGCTTAATTTGTGAGTGTCAGCACCAAAAAGAAATGGAAATGTGCATTGGTGCTGTCTGTCTACAAACTGACTTGGGAGCACCAGTGGTCATTTTCTATTGTTAGAGATTCTAAATCGGATATATCAAGATACATGAATTGTCAATGCAACAGCCCAAAAGCCTGACACTGAGGAGCAATTTGCTTTACTCCCTAAATATTTACAGTCCTATTTCTGTTGCCATATAGTATCTTAGGTCATGAGCTCGTTACGTCCCACAGCTTAATAGGTTCAGACCTGGTCATTACTACTACTGTTTAGCTCTCTTCATGTGTAGATCTCAACGCACTTTATAAGGGAAGGTCAGTATTAATCCAGATAGATTTTTACAGACAGGGAAACTGAGAAAGGGAGAGTTGAAGCCAAAGTCACACAGCAGGTGAACAGCAGAGCCAAAACAGAACCCAGCTTTCCTGACTCCCAGCCAACTGCCCCCAACCAGATCATACTGCTTCCCTCTACTCGAATTAGAGACTGACAGAAAAAATCACGGGTGTTGCAGTGGTGTTGGTGATTCAATACCAGGTGTTCTTGTTTCTGAAACAAGAACTGTATGAAATCAGGAGGCACTGTGCTGTTGGAGATGCTGCTCTGTGGCTGAGAAGTAAATCTGACCTTGCAATTGTTAAAATTCTCATGCTCCCTTCCACATGAATATGGACATTAATCCAGGTGTTCTGGCCAAATTCCGTTTGAGGCCATTATCAAATTTGTGTATGATCCTGCAAAGCAACCTCAGTTCCTTCAAAGAGTCTAGGATGTGCAGAATCACAGCATTTTGGAGGTCTGGGCTCTTTAACAATTCAAATAATGCTCTGCTGTGACAATTGGAGATGTTATTCTTTACTTTCTACCCTAACCTGTTGTGTGGTGTTGATGAGGACTGTTAAACATTCCACGTTCCATCCCTGATGCCACGTTCCATCCCTGAAATGACTGCATTTTCAAGGGAGGTGAACTGACTCCTATATATATATATACTATTATGCCATAAAGTGCTTTGGGATTTTTAGGGATAAAAGGCCCTAGATAAGTGAGTTATACCATTTGTTATTGCGATGTTAGGCTTCAAAGAGATCATTCGTTAATTGCAGCTTTACTATTGTAGATTAACAAACACTGGGAGACATATATTTACTGACTGGACACCGTGAAGAAAGGACAGTGAATTTCAGTGAATTTCTGTATTATTAATTGTTAATATTATTTCTGTATATTCAGTGAATTTCTGTATTAGATTTCAATGAATTTTACATTATACTATTTGTAATCAAGAAGTAATTTTGGGGTGCATCAGCTGCATTCTTCTAAGAATATATACAAGCATTACAGTTGCTGAAAACTTCCAATAAAACTTTTATTTTATTGACAGGCTTTAATAATTTCAATTCAATTCACTCTTTTTTAATCTCTCTTTTGCCCATTGTCTATTTGTCTGCGTAACTCTTCAGTGACAGATACAGGAAATCCTGAAGACTCGGATCTAATATCTCAGATGATAAAGCTCAGCACAACGCTGTTACGTGAAAACCAGTGACCGCTAGGCAGTAAAATCATTCAGCTCAGTTTAAAAACAGCACAGTCGGGGCAGTACAACTTCACCAAACAAGGGAAGCTCAGTCTTTATGCCCATTCACCTCTCTGCTGGAGTTACCAACCAAGTGGTAATTGTGACAGAGCATTTTTGGGAGCTGGGGCTATTCATTCCTGAGGAAATGGACACAGGACAACAATTTAGGCTATCATTGAGCAGTTAGATGGCAATAGCTTTCAATCCGTATCCTACTCAGGCTTGATTTGAACTGGTGTCCTCACAGTGGAAGATTCCCTCTCTCATTACAGCTTCCCTCAGTCACGCAACATGATTGACACTAATTGGCAGCCTCAGAGAGAGACTGAATCAGTGCATGACTGGAGATTAGACTAACATCTCATGCCAAGAAGCTGCCCCTCCCTCCAATTTAGAGTTAAGGAACATTGAAAGGGCACAAAAGATACATTTTGAAGCTTGCTTTGCTGCTGCGAATGAGGCACCTATTCTGGTCTCGATCCGGCAGACTTTACTACTATAGATCCTCCTAACTTCAATGGGAATTCAAGTCCTCTACAGATTTTGGTCGCCTGAGCTGTCGAATTGACACCTCTGATCTAGCACTTAGAACATTCCAAATAGGGTAAAACGCCTGGAGTGCTTCTCTTGATTCACCCATGGTCTTTGGGTTGAAATTCAAAGAAAAGCTCACAGCTTCCAAGCCTTCCACTGAAAATGAACCATGCAATTTACACTAGGCAAGAACAAACTTGCAACAAATGTGGTGAAAGAAAAAGTAATTATGGAAGTCACCCCTTTTCAGTTTAGAGCCCTTATGTTGTAAAGCTGGCAATGTATCAATAAAAGATAAAATGAAGCCAAACTAGCATCACAAAATGGAACTGGTAAACTATATGTCAAAAAAGCCATACTGCAGGTGTAGGAAAGAGTGTCTGTGAGAGGTACCCTCACAGCATAGCAACATTGTGCAATCCCAAATTTTCTTGCATTCTAAAGAAGTTGGCTGCATAAATTTTCCTTTTGTTTAAATTATGACAAACTGTTATCCTCATGTAGAAAACCTGCTGCCTAGCTCCTGTTCCACAAGAAGAGGAGTGAGTGCAGATCCAGGAATATGTCTCACTTTAAATCATAACCACACTTGGCACTTTCATAGCAATTTCCATTTTTAAAGTGCTTTAAAAATATTGCCCTGTTAATGCTCACAGCATTCTTGTGAAGCAGGTTAAGTGTTATCACCTATTTTGCAGAAAGAAAAACAGAGGCAGAGAAGTTAAGTAACTTGAACAAGGTCACACACAATAAAACAGTCCCTACTCTGGTGCTCAGGTATACCTCATTTTTCTATAGCAAGCTCCTAACTCCTTGGAAAATCATTCCTAACTTTCCTTTCACATAGTTCATACCCTTTCTCTGCCTTTAGATGTTGTTAGACAAATGACTCTGGAAACTTTTTAAAGCAAAAAATCCATGCTATTAAAGGAAGCGGATTCCTTAATCTTGCTTTCCCTATTTTTGGCCCGAGGAGTGGTAGTGGGTGGGAAGGAATGGTTCGGGGACATGAGGTTTAAGAAAAGAATTTTGGGCAATGTGGGAAAAAAATTACTGATGGGTGTCAGGGATCAACCCATACCAGCTGAGCTTACCAGAAATGAGGAAATCCCATGGACTCAGGAAGAAAGCAGCAAGAAATAGTCCCCCCCCCTTTTTATTAAACAATTAAAAAAAAATCACCCTTTTGGTGGAAGAGGGCAGGTTATGGTTCTTTAGTAAAGTGTTCTTTAGCAATGCTTCACATCACACAGCAGAGAACTACTGCAGTATTTGGGGTGATTATTTTAGAATACTTTAGTATTTAATTTTTTAGACTCATAGACTTTAAGGTCAGAAGGGACCATTATGATCATCTAGTCTGACCTCCTGCACAACACAGGCCACAGAATCTCCCCCACCCACTCCTGTAATAGACCCCTAACCTATGACTGAGTTACTGAAGTCCTCAAATAATAGTTTAAAAACTTTGAGGTACACAGAATCCACCAGCAAGTGACCCATGCCCCATGTGGCAGCGGAAGGTGAAACCCCCCACAGGTCTCTGCCAATCTGCCCTGGGGGAAGATTCCTTCCTGACTTTAAATATGGTGATCAGCTAAACCCTGAGCAGCCGGGCAAGACTCACCAGTCAGACATCCGGAAATAATTTTCTGTAGTAACTCAGAACCTATCCTATCGAACATCCCATCGCAGGCCACTGGGCACATTTACCGCCTATAGTCAAAGATCAGTTACTTGCCAAACCAGGCTGTCCCATCATACCATCCCCCCATAAATTTATCAAGCTGAGTCTTGAAGCCAGCTTGATTTCTGCCACCTGCTCCTCTTGGGATGCTGTTCCAGAACTCCACTCCTCTGATGGTTAGAAACCTTTGTCTAATTTCTAGTCTGAACTTCCTGATGACAAGTTTATATGCATTTGTTCTTGTGTCCACATTGGTGCTGAACTTAAATCATTCCTCTCCCTCCCTGGTATTTATTCCTCTGATGTTATTTATAGAGAGCAATCATATCTCCCCTCAGCTTTCTTTTGCTCAGGCTAAACAAGCCGAGCTCTTTGAGTCTCCTCTCATAAGGCAGGTTTTCCATTCCTCAGATCTGCTTAGTAGCCCTTCTCTGCACCTGTTCCAGTTTGAATTCATCTTTCTTAAACATAGGAGACCAAAACAGCATGCAGTATTCCAGATGAGGTCTCACCAGTGCCTTGTATAACGGTACTACACCTTCCTCTCTCTACTGGAAACACTTCGCCTGATGCATCCTAGGACTGCATTAGCTCTTTTTCATGGCCACAGCACATTTTTGTAGATAAGGTCAGAGATTGGCCAAAATGGGTGCTACCAGGTGATGTTCCTATTCCCCAATGAGTGCCCCAGGCTGATGTTGGGCACTCTCTCTTCTCATAATGTCATACAGTTTAAAGCCAGAAGAGACCACTAGATTGTCTAGTCTGACCTCCACCCCACAGGCCACCAACACCCTCAAGTTTTGCATTTGGTGTTTTTTATGTGCTCCTTACATGGGTGGCTCACAGTCATCATGTGATTACCCATTTTACTAATCATCTCCTATGGAGTACCATGCCAAATATTTTATTGAATTCTAGATAGATTTGATTCACTGCATGTCTTTGTCTAAGAAAGCAGTTATTTTATTGAAGAAAGATCTATCTTTGATAATCCTGTGCTGGATTTTATCCCATTCTCATTTACTTCCCGTCTTTAATTATTCTTTCCTTCAAAATTTGTTCTAAAGTCTGGCATACTCTTGAGATCAAACAGACCTGTAGTTGTCTGAATCATTCCCCCCCTTCTCAACTATAGATACTATATTTGCTATTCTCCAGTCATAGAATACCTTGCTACCTGACTTGCAATTTCATGTGCTAGTTCTTTCAGTATTCTGGGATAGAGATTATCTGGTCCCCCCAGTTTGAGCACATTAAACTCTTTGAGCTTTGTTTCTAATTTGGTTGTGATAGTTTCCATTTTCATACACTCATTCCCATTAGCCATCCTGCCTTTGCTTCTATGTTCTACATTCTTCTCCACAGTTGCTGGCGTGGGAGCAGGGGCCCAGCAGTGTGTTGTTTTGGAAACAGGAGAAAAGCTTAGGAACCAGTCTCAGATCCTACATATGTAATAGACAATCTCAAAGCTAACTTTTATATAGAAGAAATAACAGATCTCAAATATAAGCAATTTACAAATTTTCAAGGCTTCTGAGCTAAAGTGTCCCATAACAAACACTGCAATATGATTTAATTTGGGTTTAAACTTGTTTTTTATACAATTAGAAAGAAAGCATTACTATAAAAAAAATCAGGAAAAAATACTACTTGGTGTATCTATTCCCCGCCCAAATCTATTCTGAAAATCTACACTAATCTCCTTGGAGACATTAGTACATTTACTAAAAATGAAGAATGCCTTGGAAATGTAACTTAAAAAATGTAACAGCACGTCGACTTTACAGATGCGTTTGTCCACATACATTATGAAATTAGTGACTGCCTTTCCAGAAGAAACAGCCATCAGCTCTTTTTTTTCTTGAGTAACATAAAAGTTACTGATTTACTTGAAAATGAGAATAACTGAAATACCATATACATTATTTCATGTCTGAAATATCCATTGAAGCACAACAAAAACGGTTAATGGACTCAAAAAACAAACAAACTAACCAAACAACAAAAGAAACAATCTGTGTATTAATGTGAACTAGGAGTCTCTTAAATGTAAAATCAATATTAATCCCCTTTTAAAAAAATTATTCTCTTCTGTGGTGGGAGACAATTGCTTCATCCTGGGAACTGGATTCTTGCTTGTTCAGTTTTAACAAGTAGTTCAGTTTCAGTTTCTGGTTAATGTTAAAAATGAACCAAAAAGCCCATAACCAAATCCCTTTAAAATAATTAGACATAATTGTAAACACAGACTTGATGAAAGCTTAGAAACGGGAACATCATTGATGTGGGGGAACAGATGCCGCTATCATATGAAGAGAAATACCTTTGGGCTTACAATCATGCAGTTCAGCTTGCGTGTGCGCTGGGTCAGATTGTGCAATTAACACCCAGACTTGTGCTAGGAATGGTGCAGAGTTGCACTGCTCCAGAGGAAACCTGGGACAACACAGTCCCTGTTGACACTCCCTGGCACTCAGGAGTGTGTACATTATATCATACTTCAGGAGGACGCAGGTGATTCTGCAAGGTGCACTTGCACTTTGCTGGCCTATGTGAAAAGTGGCAGGAGTGTGGCCCCATCAAAACTTTACCCTTGTTCTAGTGACTTGTGCCCGTAGCATACTACCTCCTGCCTCAAAACTGGAGCATTTTATCTGTAGCCACAGGATCCGCCCACTACAAACTAGCCAACTTCACACCAGATTAGGATTCCCTTACACTAGGGGAATCTACAGCTGTTCTTTTAGAGCAGCTATAAAGGTCTCTTCTTCTACTGTGGCAGTACAAAGGGCAAGTAGCACGGGGAAGGATATGGCCTCTTGTCTATTTAAACTGTGCATGTTTGGTTTGCTTTGTAATTTCCTATTACCTTATTAGTTTCAATAAAACTGTCCAGGCTGAACCGCCCACCCACCTTCTTGTGTTTTCACAATCCATTTAGCTGATTCTCCTGTATGTAAATTACAGCTGCATTCAGATTCCTCTAATTTATACTGGGGACTGATCTGGCACCAACAGGGACTGCAGGACCAAGCCTTAATCCACATTTCCACTGGTCCTTTTGTGCTGCTTTGAGCACTGAGATCTAGACCTGGTCTTCACTGCCGGCAAAATTTGGTGGCAGTCGACGGGAGTTACACAAGCTACACAGAGTAGCTTGCGTAACTCCTGTCGACTTTGTAACTTTTGTTTAGTGCACCGTCCCCACTGTGCTGTGCCAACAGGAAGTGAGTAGCCGTCGACGAAGCGCTACGCTTTTGGGGGAGGTGGCTTTCTTCGACTGACTTCCGGATTGAATGATTGATTGTCTTCACTGCCGCTGAATCGAACCGGAAAAATCGATGTGATGCTGGTGAATTTGCTGCTGTCAGTGCAGACACAGCCCTAGTCACCTGTATTCATTGATTCCTTTGGACAGCAAGCACTCAGCGTAAACATTCCTGCAGGGTGTTCTGCACTACAGAGTGTGGAGACTGTTTCCCAAGTGGAGGTTCCACAGGTTGCATAGTTTGGTATTGCATCTACCCACTCTGAGAGCCCCCACAAGGCTCCAGTTAAACCAGGTATCCTGCTGAAAGCCTGTGCTTTTGAAACTGTGCTTTAGAACAGAGACAAGTTGGGGGAGTCCCTGCATGGAAGTCAACATACTGGGATATGGTCTGCATTCAACTGACTGCCTTTACATCAAATACGCGTGGTGGATCTTATATGGAACGGCATTATATTCTGTATACCCCCTTTGTAGACTGCAGTTGGGATTGCTGCTAAACAGCAGTGAAAATTACATTGCATGAGTCCACACACTCACACATACTCCATGCCTGTCACACCTTTTATTCTCAGGTGCATTTTAGATTACATTAAAAAACCTAAATGGCTTACACAAGTCCTCATGTGCTCCCTCCACCGCATCAGTGGCATGCAAATTCTTCGGTGGTGCAACACATTTGGCCTTTATTGTTCTTTTCTAAATCCTCCATCCTTCCCCCCCTTTTCCCCCAGTTTTGTCTTCCATATAACTAAAGCTTTATTTAGAAACCATGTGTTATGTTGTTGCAAAACATGAGACTCCTAAGGGCTTTAAATCTAGTAGCAGTATAATCTAACGGCTAGAGCAGGGGACTTGAGTTTTATTCCTGACTCTGCCACTAATCTACTGCGTCAACCCGGGCAAGTCACTTAATCTCTCTGTACTTCAGTTTCCCCAGTAATTACTGTGCTGTGTAAAAGATTTTGGATCTTAAAATGAAAGGCCCTCTAGAAGTGCAATGTATTATAGGATAATATCATGTTCTGATGCTATAATGACACAACATAAATCACTATTTTAAAAAAATCAACCATTACCTTTCTAGCCTCTGCATGGTCATGGCCAGTGTCTTGTTCAATTCATCTATCATCCGGCACCCTGAAGGGTGAATAGGTAATGAGCTGGATCCAGAAGGCAGATGCTGGTTGTGGCTGCCATACGGAAGCTGGTGCTGGTGGGCTGCTAACTGGGATGGCAGTACAGAGTGGTGGTGTGGCGCCAAAGGCTGCTGGGAACTCTTCTGCATGGAGTAGGATGCAAGAGAGAGGTCTGGCCCCCCTAAAGGCATGCAAATCATGACTTTCTTTGGAGGTAGTGGAGGTGATAGTTTAACTGGCATACAAGGCAGCTTCATAGGAGCGCCAAGATCTAAAACACAAGAATAAGAGGCACAGACATAAGTTTCTATGGCATTAAAAAGAAGACCACAATATCTACATAGGTGATCAGGCACAAAGGTTGCCAGTAAAGACACCAGATGAGTCTGCATTGGACTTACCCCTTTCCTGTTGGTGATGGAAGATCCTGTACTCTATAGCACTCTGAATAGTTTCCAGAAGGGAAGTTTTCACGTTGCAAAGTTCTTGAGCCTCACAGAAACTTTTGAGGACTCTCCATAATAAATGAATTAAATAACTTAATTTGATCACAAGATCTGCATAGTGCTTTTCACCTTCAAAGCACTTTCTACCAGGAACTAACCCTGACAACATTTCTCCGAGCTCTGTGTTATTATCCCCCACTTAAACAGAGGAGTAACCTGAGACAGAGTGATGAGGTGCCCCAAGTCACAGAATCAATCATTATCACCCCATTAAAACTCAGGCATTTCCGGCTCCTGCTACTATGGGCTGACTACTGCACACCACGTCTCACGTTCTGGTGAACCCGCAGAACATTCGGTGCAGCAGAATTACAACTAAAGAACAAAAAAATCATGAATGATGTATAAGGATAATCCAGCAAAAATGGAGGAAAAATTGCAGGATGAATTTATTCTTTTGTAAAACACCTGACAAACAAACTTTGTTCTGGACCCCTATGCTGTGGATTTTAACCTTTTTAACCCCATGCATGAATCCTCAAAAATACATAATTTCATGGGGTTTACCCAGGGTGTGGAGGGGTTATGGGGGGAAGATTCCCGTTGACTTCCACGGGAACTGTATAAGGCAGTGATCTTCATTATTTTTCAAGCGGGAGCAACTTTGGCAAGAAACCTCCAATGTGAGAGCCACATCAACTACTAAATTAACACATTGCTTGCTTGCTACTCCTCATTAATGTAATGTTAGAGCAACTCGTGTAACAAAAACTTTTGTTTGTCCATTTCATTAATATCCACAGTTACGTTCTGATCTGCTTTTTCTCCTGTTTCACTTTCCAATTTTCTCTTCAACAGAATTAAGAATCTATCCATTCTTTCCAATAACTCACTGGGGCCAAAACATAATGTAGGACACAAACGGTTGAACATTCTGAGTTCTACAACCGTAATATTACGGTTATTATACACCGGATATGCTTAGATGTACTTATTGGTGCACATCGTACCATGTGGTCAATGTGACGTGTAATGAAGGCGGACTTTGATAGGCTCAGTACATATTTCTAATATTAAAAATAAAATAAATTGGAATATAAACAATTAGTCAGGGAGCCGCACTTAGGGTCGATGGGAGCTAGCACTGCCTCCCGGGCCTTGTGATGAAAAACACTGGGATGAGGCCTCAGAGGTACATGTAATGGAGACATCTATAAGCAGATGGAATTTCAATGCATTGGCTGCCTGTGCTCAGCAGGTGGAAGGAAACTTGCTGGGCTGCATTATGAGGTCAAAGAGCCAGTGAGAGGAGCCGGAGGTTTTAGAGTAAGGAAGGGCAGGGAGAAGTAGCCGCTTGGAGTCAGGGGATAAGAGAAGATGGATTGATGATATTGTTTGAGGAGATGGGGAAGGAGGGAGCTAGAAAGGCCTCCTGAGGCTGGGAGAAGGTCTGATCTGAATGAACCCTTTCAAATCTGGCAAACTTCTGGCATTCAGGTTCTGTAAATGAGTTGCGCTAGCACAGCATTTGTGCTATGCAGCCTCCGTTATCTGAGTTCACGCACCTTGCTACAATATGATGAAGAGAGAAAAGTGCCAGCAGCATCTACTGACCTGACAAAGCCCTGCAGATAAGCCCAGCCCAGGTTTCAAAGGCCACTGCACATTTGGGAGCTGCAGCACATTTTTTAAAAGCGCATCCACAAATGTTCATACTTGCACTAGCTAGCCATAATCGCTTGCCTGGAAGTTTGCATGTCAGTAGTGGGGCCACGTCAAGGCTACAGATGGCTCCTAGGGTATAGCACTTCTCCAGAAATATCCAACTGAAATAAGACACTAAGCCAGAAAAAGACAGTGAGCAAGGACTAAATTCAAGTTTGCCATTGCTATTAATTATTATTAGAGGAGTACTACCACAGCATCTAGAGGCCTCAGTTGAGGTCAGGACCCTGTTGCGCTAGGCATTGTACACACATATTGCCAGGAACAGACCCTCCCCCAAAGAACGTACAAGCTAAACAGCCAGCCAGGAATAGAATCCAAGTCTTTTGACTCTCCATCCAGTGGGTCCTAGCCACTAGACCATGCTGTCTCCTCTGAAGTCAATGCCTGTTGTACCCACTTATGCCAGAGCTGAATATGGCCTTGGATTTGCGAGCAAACATGAATTCCCTCTGCTATTCCCTACACAGTCACTCTCCTAAATTGGTTTCCATATTTTGCAATTAGAATTTTTGTGGGCTTTTACCCAAACACAGAACAGGCTGAGCTGTCATGTCTCTCATATACAGACGTGCACAGTAGCTGTGTCTGTTTTATCTTTATGCCCTGCAGAAAAGCATACACTGCCTTCAAGAAAATGAGAGACAATAAAGAATAAATTGAATAAAACCCTGAGAATAAGGCTTCTAAGGGATTTGTAGTAACAAAACATTTTAATACATTATTGCTCCAGGATACCTTACTACGGAAGATGGGCCTAAGCTAGAAAGCCTGGATCCAGATCTGCACTTCCCTAAACCTCTGGAGTACCCAGATCTGGATGTTTGGTTCGGCTCCATCTCTGGCATACTTCAGTGAACAGCTTTAGGTCACAGAGGGGTGGTATTCTGGAAGGGAACGCTACCTTAACCCCAGACCGTCACTCTGTGTACATCCACAATGGAGACATCCACAATGGAGGGGTCAAAGTGATACCATTCATGGGAGCTGCTCGCTCATGCTTCTGGCTAAGGAAAAGCTAGAGGGTCAAATGAGGTTTGCCCCTTCCTGTGTTTCCAAAGTGCTTAAAAAAAAAAAAAGGCTGATTTTCTGTTGGGAGTCCATGGAATTTGACAGGTTGATTGAGATACAAAATAGATAGAAATGCTTCCATTTTTTAAAAAAGCATTAAAATGAAAAAGATTGTTTTCTTTTCAAATAAAAACATTCCCCTGCTAGGTGTGCAGCCTAAACACTGTAGCTTTGGGGATAGTGTCTGAGAACTGACACTGAAATTCACTAGTTTATTTTCATTAGTGAGCGAAAGGCAAAAAAGCATAAAGAGTGAGTGAGATTTGTAAAATTCAGTCTAAATTGTATAAACTATTGTTCATAACAAAGGTAAGGACATTTGGTTTTTGTTTAAACATATGGGGCTAGAGTACATCACCATATCTTCATTGACTTCAGTAATGGAGCAGTGCCAATTTACACCAGCCTAAGAATTTGGCCCCTGATTTTTAACCTGGTGTCCACACATCCGGGAAAAACTGTCATGAAAATCTACCAGCACAGAAACAAAATTTACTTGTCTGCCCTTTAACATAACAATTTATGTCTTATCAACACAAATTACTTGAAAGGAGAATTACTACAAAGAGAAAGGAGCATTTGAGCGATTCACTTGGTGTCAAAGAGCATTTTGTCCTGAAAATTCGACTAAGCTGTCAGGTCAGTGACAGTTCTGAATGAGTAAGGTGTTGGTTCAAGCTCATGAGCAAATTTCATCTCTCCAATCAAAACAGTGGAAATGTCATTGTCTGCAGGGGAACTTATCTAGTGTAAATGAGAAGAAAATTTGACCCCTGTGTGTAAGAGGCTGTAATTAACATTTTAGATTGGGACAATCATATTCTATCATCTTTTTTAACTCCACAATGTTTTTTCATGTGGCATAGGGACAGCATATGGGGATATGTACAGTCCCCAGAAGGGAATATCCATCATACGTATACAAGACTAAGTCAATAATAAGCAGGGGAGGAAAAAGAATGAAAAAAACAAAAAAAGAAAGAAAGAAATCAATGTGGTAAATCCTCCCAGTGGAATGTTCCTGCAGTTTTAAATCTTTGCACAAAGCACTGAAATGACAGGGTAGTAGCAAATAGTCCAGTGATTAATCTTTTCTGGCTGAAGTCCCTTGTAGCCAATGCTATGTGTAACAGGCCCAATTCTGCAAGATGCTGAACAAGTTCAACTCCCCCTGGCACTAATGGGAGTTGAGGGCGTTTAGCACTTTGCTTGAGCACGTCCTAGTTATGCTGGATTTAATGCAAATAATATTAGAAAATTAAACCGTGCTACTGTTTATGACAATAGACTATTCTTATATACAAATATATTAACAAAACGACAAAATTTGCTACACTGAACTGGTGCACTGACCCATGAGGAAGGCAACCCCTTTCTCGTCTCCATAATGTATCCGGCCAAGTGTTCCATCCTGTACATGGGAGGAAAAATGCCTTCCTACTCTTATGGTGACCAGCTGATGCCCCAAAGCATGCGTTTTTCTTATCCTTGTTGAAATACCTATAACTACAAATGTTACTACTTGTTATCAGAATACCCAGTTCTCTTTTATATCCTACTCCAGTATTTATCTGTGACCCCCAGTGGCAGTGAATGCCATAGTCTGTAAAAGTCGGGGTGTCTTTAGGAGGCAGGGTGGCCCAGTGGCCAGAAATGGGCATCAGGAAGTTGGAGTTATGTTCCTGGCACTGTCATTGATTCACGGTATGAATCCGGGCAAGTCATTTGATCTCGCTAGCTCTAGTTACCAGATCCCTGTAGCTTCTGACTACACTTACAGATGTGTGTAGAGTACATACAGCCCTAACATGGGTATAAAAAGCAGTGTAGACGGTGAGGCACTGCTTAGATGAGTGAAGACACACCAGAATCTTAGGGTATGCATCCAACATGGCTCTCTACTTGCTCAAGCAGAGCCTTTCATGTCTACACAGCTACTTCTAAGTGTCCCACTGCCTCCCTGGTGCCCCGGACCCTTTCCCTAACGCAGGGAAAGGCTTTGACCGCTCCCTGCAGCTCAGAAAAGCTCCAGTAATGGGGAGCTGCTGGAGCCTTTCCCCATTGCCTCCCATCTGCCAGAGCCTTTCCATGCTGCATGTAGCTACTCACCACGGCGTGGACACAGCCTCCTCTTCACTGTGGCGTGTAGTTACACGTACCCTACTTGCCACCGCCAGTGCAGATGAGGCCTAAGGATCTGATCCGAAAGCCTATTGAAAATAATGGCAGGTTTTCCACTGACTTCAGTGGGCTCTGATCAGGTACATAAAAAAGGGTCAAATTCTGCTCTCAGATACGTGGATATGGAGCTGCTATGTAATAATTTTACGAATACTGTGTGTAACCTAGTTATTGAGACAGAATATATAACTGTATTATTAGTTAGTGGAATGCTTGTTATAGGTCTGTCCTGCTTTAATTCAATGGTGGCTGTCACCAAGAAGAAGACAATAAAAGTCTTGGAGTGTGTGTAGGAAGCTTAAACCCATGTGGAAAAAGGATAGACCCCAGGTAAGCAGGACACGCATATAATCTGCTTATCGTTTTAAGATCTTTTTCTCTTAAGTCCTTTGCGTCTAAATAAACAACACTCTGCTTTAAGAAGGCTGTCTGATCACTGAACGCCATTGGTCATAGCTCCCAAGGACCAAAATTGCATGTTCTGAGCCTAAGTTGGGCTTGCGGAGGCAATCACATTTAGGGGACGGCGAACCAAGCTCTGGCCTAAGAGTGGGAGAATCACGTGAAAAAAAAGAGGTGACAACTCAAGGGTTGAGAGCTGTGCGGGAGTACACTCAAAAAGACCAGGAGGGATCAGAGATGCAGTTAACCCAGTAACTGTGACACAAGCATTGTCTATTGACTGCAGTGGGAGTTGCACGTGTGCATGTTAGGTCAATTTTGGCCCCCGCATCTTTTGCTGTTCTTCTGCTCCGTGTGTACAGTGGAGGGAGGGGCAGGATTTGGGGGCACGTGAAGAGGGTGTGCACACCCCGAATGCCACGAAGCCCAGCTCTGCAGGTACTCTCTGCGCAGTCTCACAGCAGGCATTAAGGGCAGGGCGAGGGCTTTCTGCTGCTACCTTGACCTAGTGGCTACTGCTCTCCAGATTGCTCCCAGGAACTGTGGAAGCAACTACAATCCCACGGTCCAATCCACTGCCATTCTGCAGACTGGGGGAGACAATCCTTTCACTCTGCTCCTGTTCTACTGCATCCTCCTCAAGCACGCAGCACGGCTATTTAGAATATGCACTGGGGAGAGAATGTACCTCAGACTGAATAAGCAGTGTGTATATTGGTGTGGAAAGCAGGTTTGACACAGAAGAGGGCTCATGCATACGGCAATGGGCTCATCTACATGCTGGGTTAGAAAATCCTGTTGGCTGTGGAGATTATCTGCCAGGTAAATTTGTAGTTCTAAGTAGTTTTGTAATGTTGTAACCAGCAATCAACTATGTTTCGATAATTCTGCAAGAGGCCTTACATCCATTGTTCTGGAATTCAATCCTGGCAGCTCCCTGTTATCAGTAGTTATTTTTATGGACTTACAACACTTCCTTCCCTATTAAATGTTCACTTCTAATCACAGCCAGTCGCTCCATATTTGAATTACCACTCTTGTCCAGCCAGCGGATAGTCTGAACATTACTATATACAGCCATAACTAGATTGTGTGTGCTTAGAACTAAAAACGTGACAAAGTTCCTCCTCCCAAACCCCAGTGGAGGGAATCAGACAACTGAAACGATGTTAAAAGGACTTTACAAAGCTCTAATGTGATTGTTGAGTTAAAGGGCCAGTTTCTGATTAAAGTGACACCAAATGTAAAACTGGACTAACCCCACTGACGCTGGATTTACCCAGGTCTAACAGTTGGGCCCCAAATATTTTGCTCCCAGATTTTTCAGGGAATTTCCATCTTTTGATCGGAATATGGCTGGGTTAATCCCAGGAAAACTCTGGTTTAGTACTGAGAAGTCATGGAATAATGGACAATGGCACGCAGGAGCCTTGTCACACTGGGCGTGTTGCTTTAAAAATGAGATATAAAACCAATGTCCTGGCTGCTTCTGATCCTTAAAGATCTCTTGGCAATTAATCCCAAGGCCCCAACCAAATTCAGTCTCAAGTGTTTATTTAAATTCCCCCTACAATTTCAACCAGATAAGGTATTCTGCAATCCAAAATGGTTGTGTAATGCTGCTGTACATTGCTACCTTCCATCCCAAAGATGCCTGCCTTTTAGTGATGGGTGAAGATGATCCCTGTGTATAGCTGGTATATAGAGCTTTAGGACTCTGGTGGATGAAAGGGGATTTATAAATGAAGGCTGGCTTATTATTAATTATCATATTTAACAATTGACAGAAGAATCCTTGTAAAATAATTGGCCAGCGAGGAATGCAGCGTGGTGAAATGGTTGTACTGAAACAATTCCGAGACATGTTCTCTTCCTAAGGGTCACTGCTTTGCACTATGAGGAGATGGATCTTGATGACCATGGGGCAAATGCTGCTTTCTCCTCCTCATGGCATGAGCCTGCAAGGCAGGGAATGCACTACAGAGAGGCTGCTCAGCCAGTTTCAACACTCTCCACATGCTACAGAGCATTTCTCTCTGGCTGCTCCTTCCACAAAAGCAAGATGGATGGTTCTGGGGTAGGTGAGGAAGGCATATGGGTCTGTGAACCACAAAGATGCCAAGTCCCCTACCAGTAAAAAAAAATCTCTAGAGGAGGCAGTCTTGCTCCCAGTGGGTGCTCTGAAGCCTGCTCTGGTTTCTCTTCTCTTCAGGTTCTTACATCCTCCTGATCTCCATGGTATCGGAGTGCCTACTGGAACAGCGTTAAGCTATGTGATTAGCAAGCGCCACATGCTATTCTCTTTCTCCCTTTTCACTCCCACAGTAAAACTGAGGGTTTTTCTCCCCTTCCCCAAAGTTCAATTACCTTGATTTTTGTTTAATTTAGACCTGCTGTGCTGCGTGCATTTGTTAGGGCAAGGTCAAAGCCTTGCACTCCAATAGGAAGTGGTGATATGTGAGATGGCTCTTAGACACTCTTGGAGGGGAGGATTCTGTCCCCCTAGCCCTGCCGGATCCACACGAGGTCCCTCAAGCATGCCCCTTTAGTCATTCTTTGTACATGTGATGAGCATTTGGCCCAAAGTTTCTAACCAGAAGGGGGTTTGATTTTTAAGCCACTGCACCGCCACACTATTTGAGGTATTTATACAGCTTTTATATTTTTCTCTTCTGACCAGGCCTGTGGCGATTTTGTAACAACGTATTCTCAGGTACTTTTGTATATGATTTGATAAAAATACATTTCTTAAACAAGATAAGTGTTCAGAAATATTTCTGCAATCTCCACATCAGAGATATACCTGAAATGAAACTCATTCCAAGATCACATTTCCTGTCATATCCTTCTTGCACAGATCTACCAGACCATTAACTACTGTCGCTCTCTATTAGTCATGCTTCGTGTGTCTTAATTTGTCCTTTACTCTCCTCACAAAATCCTCAATAGAAAAACAGACACTAAAAGTGCAGTGAAAACCTGGAAAGTTTTCATTTGAAGATCCAGAATTCTGATTTTATTAATTCTCTCACACACAAACTAAGGATGTCTCTGGAGTAATTGGTAAAATAATAGGGTTAATTTAGCTTTCTCATGGTGAGGGTGATTCATTAGGACACATTGCTCGTTTTCAGGGATTATGCAAATCTAATCTAATCTAAAAGGCATGTAGAAATGTATATCCCTTAACCCTCACACCCAACTGCAGTAAGAAAAAGTTAAACCAATTGGCCTGAGGTATTCATGTTTAGAAGGGTGTAAATGGATGAAGCTTTCAGCTTTACCAAGAGACACTTACCAGTTAAACTGGGACCTTGTGTCTAATTCTGAAATTGTAGCCCCTCTCCCACAGAGACATGCATGTGTCTGTGTGTGAATCTTGTCTATACGTGAGAGCGTCTATACATGAGAGTCATCATGTCACCTGTAGAAGAAGCTAAAACCAGGCATAGGAGACTGCAGAGGAGACTGCATAACCTGACTCCATTATATTCTCCAACTTAATAGGAAGGGAAACTGGAGCATCCTTCAGGGACTGGAACCGGAATGGAGCAATTAGAGCTGTCAATCATCACTAGGATCTACTAGTGAGAAGCTGTGGAGAAGGGGACCCCGTAGACAGCGATCATGAGCAAGGAAGCAGAGGAACAGGGAACCGGAGGGCAGAGTGATTGGGAAGGACGGGGACCAAGCAGAAGAGAAGCATGTGAAAGGAACAGAGGGAGAATGGGGAGAACAGCACAGATGGAAGCTGGAAGAGACCTTAAAGTCTCCAAGTCTATGAGGTATAACAAAGACCAAAGGGAGAGAGAGTCAGATTCATTTTTTTCAAAAAGAAAAAAACACTAATCTCATGAAACATGGCTCAAGATATGAAAGTACTTTCCTATCATTACTTTTCCATCTAAGCCACCGCTGTATTTGCTACGGTGAGGCTACATATTGGTGAGCAGGGTCATGATTAGGTGGCTGGGGGGAGTGGTGGTCTGTGCGACTGTGGATGAGAGAGGAAGCATCCACCTCTATTAAGATGTCGTCCACATGACGAAAATGTTTAAGAGCCCTGCCCTGGTGTATTTGTACAGCCACGACACACACACACAATATCAATACATATGCAAACATCTACAGAGCACCTTTACCAAAGAAAGACGTTGAGACTCTCAGAACAGGAGTGGACTGTTCCTTTAAGGGAAGTAGGGGTGCAGCGCATTCAGGAACACCTACTTACCAGTTAAGTGGTTGGCAATCCTGGTAATGGGTTTAGGAGGCAGGGCAGGGGGCTGTTTGAGGAGGGACAGCTGTTTCACTGGGGTGTCCTCATGGTCTCCAGGGAAAGCAGCAGATTTTTTGGGGGGAAGTAGCAGGACTGGTTTAGCTGAAGGATCTTGGGACAGGAGGACTCCAGACTCACTGGATGTGGGGCTCTCTTCAGACACTGGAGGACACAACCACATCATAGACGCAACAACGTTACAAGCAGAGTGGCAGCAGGCACAGTAATAGTAAGAGAAGAAAAGCAGCAGAGAGGTGCAGATTAAAAACACAACTAATAGATTTCACTCAAACATCATAAAACACAGAAAGAGAGAGAAAGAAAGAGACAAACGCACACACATTTACCTAACAGGCTAAATTCAGCCCTAGGTCATTCTCCGTTGCAACCAATGGAGCATCTCTCGTTGACATCAGAGCTGAATTTAATCCTGCACCTTTAACATAGTCAAGAGCCTTGAACTGTCAAACCCCAGACCCTCCAGACAGGTCACAATACACAATCAATAAACAATTAGCTATTCTACAGGTTTATGCTTCCACACAATGGCATCCTGCCCATCTATCTGGCAGGGTCTCCATGCAATAGACATCACAGTTGTGCAGGATCATGGATATACAGTTATTCCAATTACACATTCCTTTATGTTCTTCCTTGCTGGAGCAATGGGCAATAGTTGCAACACAGCTGGTGAAAGGCACGTTTTGTGCCACGACTCAAAAATGCTTTCTGACGTCTGCTGTCAAACAGAATGGTACAGCTGAACAGCAACACCAGAGTCGATAGTCTAGATTCTTAAGAATGGTATTGTTTTATGTAGCTGTTTCTTCTCTGGAGCGATGCCTTTTACAGTGGGGCTGAATTTGGCCCATTGCTATTTGAATGGTATTGTGGTTTCCCTTCCATTTTCAATCTCTCTCAAAACAGCAGATCTAGAAATTGTTATGTTGCTGTTGTATGGTATAATTGAACAGCTTTTTCCTTGGCCATTGCAAGGCCTAAACTTGAGCCTTTTAACTCGTCCACGTTCCGGCTGAGCATATGCAGCATGGGTATGATGACTGTGACCCCACTCAAGTCTGACTGTGACTCGAGAGTCATTCCATTGAAATCAAAGGAGTTACTTCCGATTCATTCAATCGCAGCTCAAGCAGAGCATTCGTTTTTCACCAGAGACATCCCACTTTAGTTATCTCAAGGCCAACAAAAGCAGAAATTGAACACTAAAGCAGGTCCTCTTCAACTGGAGATACTGGCTGGCCTTCCTGAAGCTGCAAAAGGGATCACTAACAGGGCTTCTGTAGAATTGTCAGGTCTTAGGTTCCAAAAGTCAGCACGTCTTTATTACAGTTCTCTATTTGAATTGGTGAAGGGATGGATCTAGGCATCTGACAGGTGGATCAAGTCAGATAAAATAAGAAGTGAAATTAACTTTGGTCCAAGACTTAAACCCCACTGTTCTGATGTTGATACAAATAACATGGTTGCTTCCCCTCAGCCTGCTATTTTTTCACGCCTCTACCCCTTCAGGATCAGCAGCACATGTGCTGAAATACCATGAGAAAAAGCGTTCAAACAGTTTGCATAAGTGCCTAGATTTTTGGAGGTTGCTCCTTATCTAAAGAGAAGCTCTGAATCTTAAAAGATGCCCAAAGCTAATTTGAACATTGTCACTCCCTCATCCACTACTAGGCCTCATTCCGTATGTGAAGGTAGTTCTTTTGCCACTCAGTGACCCAATGGGGCGGAGTAGACTTTTCTGACTTATCCATTTACTCCTATGTCTGAAATCAGAACACCTGGGCTGAGCTTGCCTCACTGAGCAGCTGCTCTTGAGGCACTAAACTTGTGAACTTGAAAGCAAACAAGGCTACTTCTAAGCTAGGAAATGTCTAAACCTTGGCCATGTGATAAATGGTCTGCCCTTTCATTTTCTCAGCTATGTTCTCGTTCTGCTCTAGATCACGCGAGAATCCCTTAGAACGCCTTATCACAGCTCCCCTGCATGTCAGGGACTCGGCATTACCTACCAAACTACTGGTTTTGCTACATTGATCAGTGAAGTGTAACACTCTCCTCCCTAAATCTGAAAGAATGCAAAACTTGCAAGGCTTCTGCTTCCAATATAAAATCTTCTTTCCAAATACCAAAGAACATAGCATGTCAATAAGCAAATGAAATTAAATTTATACAATTTCCAGACTTGAAACATACAAAGATCTTAGTCTGCATTCAGATTTCTGCATGTTACTCACCAGTGGTACATTTACAGAAAGAGGATATCCTCAGTCCATAGTCCCGCATGCAGATGGGACTGAGTTACCAAGTTTGAACCTGAATCCGAACTTTCCTCAAGTTCTGAAATGTCTGAATCCTACTTTCTGGTTCTGGCTTATATCTACTCCTGAATGTCAAGAGCACTCGTGTGTGTTAGACATTAAGCATCAAAGATCAAAAACCTCAGAAGCCAGATTTAAAAAGCGTAAAGTGCCGAATGTGGAGACATTTCTATATTTTGTATTTTAGGTTGAAAAGAGAAATGTTACCTGTCCCATCCATGATATCCGTGGTTGGGAGCATCTCATATGTACAGGATTCCCCAGATGCGGAACCCGATTCCAATTCTACTAGGGTTGGTAATGAAGCTTGACTGGAGCTGAGAGCCTGCCCATTCTCCAATGATCCCTCGTTTGAGATGGACAGCTCCCCATCTGAGAGTGTTGGGAAGACAGCACAATGAGAACAGATCAAGAATACGTAAGATATTACAAGAATGTAAATAAAACAGTGTCTGCAAAGAAATTGCCCTAATACTGTGGTTTCCTTTGGGCTATTCATGGCCCAGGTATCTGAATTGCGACTACACATCCACAGCACACAGTGCAACAGTTTATTTAACATTTATTTAGGCATGGCTTATATTTCCAGCAGTCCTGTTGTTTACATTCCCCACAAATCTTTCTTAGTTCCTCCAGCAGAACAAACTCCTCCTTCACAATGTCATGTTGTTTGTATCACAGTGTTACAAACCGGGTAGGTTGCAATGACAATTTTGTGCAACATCAGGTTGAGGTGCCTTGTCGCAACATAACAACATCCAATTTTGCAACCTAATGGCATTTCCCTCACTTAAAAATGGGTTCCAAGACTTGGAAACATCCTGAAAAATATCATTGTTGGACATGGGTTTATACGAAGAAAATAATTATGATCCTTGGACATGAGGCCAAATGTGAATGATCCCCATCCCTTCTCTACCTTTATATGGTCCAGAAAGCTATTTGTCCTGCACCTCTGCAGTGGGAAAGGAAAATGTGCTTGAACTGAAGCTATGAAGCTTTTGCATTAATTTTGTTCCCCTCCACTTGTTTTTATGACAAAGGAGACATATAAATAACATCGCAGAGGTACATTCCTATTTCACATACCACTAAAACCATTTAAGCTCCCAGCATGACCAAGAGTTTAAGTAAAGCGATAGATTAATTTTTATAGCCAGTTGGCATAAGGCATCACCCATAAAATCCTTAAAATCTTCCATTTATCTGTATTCTCATTTATCAATTTCTGTAGGAGCAGCAACAGATCTCTTTTTCACATCAAACACCAGTCAGGACTAAAAACCATCAGGACAGGAGGGAGAAATACTATTATTCTCAGTGCTATCAACTCTTGTGATTTGATTGCAAGTCTCACGATATTTGGGTTTTTCTTAACACCTCAGCTGCTGGAGGCAAGTGATGACATGAGCACCTCAGCTTTTATTGAAACCATCGAAAAAAGAAAAACAGTACATTTCTACCCCTCCTGGTTGTGGAGAAAAGCCTGAAAATCTGTCCTCGGCGCACTTTAACAGTCCAGAAACCAGAAGGCAAATAAAAAGAACCTAATCCTTGTATTTATTTAAATCCAATGATTGCTGGGGACTGACATATGATTTTTTAACACTTCGGGTTGGCACTGTTACAATCCAATTCACTGAACAGAGATGTATATCACCAAAGTGAGAGGAGTCACCTGACAAGAGCATTCCCACTTCAAAGGGCTAAATGAAAAGACATGAAAAGCCTAAGTCCATCAGTTCAGCCTCAGGGCAATGGCAATTAACATGTCTGAAGGTAGATGAGCAGTAAAGCATTCAAAATTATGCTTGTGACCTTTCAGACTCCTTTATGAAACACAAAGATGATCTTCTGCTTACTTTTAACCTTGGAATTATTAGGAATATCAGGGTCTTGACTTCCTTGTTTTTGCTGGAGGATTTCTGGAGGACAAGCACGATGCGGCATGAGAGCTGGTGTGGGACAAGCAACATCACAATAAACTGAACCCTAAACAGTAGTTTTCCCAGCACTCAGCTGAGTTGGGAAGGAGAGAGAACATTATGGCAACCTGTAGGTTTTAGTCAGTTAACTCAATGGCTTGATTTCGATCTCACTTGCCCTGATTGTGCACTGCTGTAATTCTGTTGACCTCAGCTGAGTTACTTCTGTTGATCCCAGAACAGAATCGGGGCTCTATCTCTACCACTAGAATTTGATCTAGAGCTAAATTTGACCATATGTGGTAACAGACAAAAGCTTTACATGGTGAAAATAGCAAAACTCGCTTGCTTGAGGAGAAACTGCACATTTGAAAATAAATCTGGAGCTTAATCCTGACATGCTGAGTAGAGTTGGATGCGAACAGTTTTCCCATCCTGTGACAGTTTTTGAGATTTTGAAATCTTTTCTTGTCCCAAAATGGGACGAAAAATCAAAACCTCAAAAAACTTTGCAAACTGATAATCTGAAAAATATTTGAATTGGGTCAGTCAAAATGGTTCATTTAGATTTCCATTTGTTTACTTTTAACCTTTTTTTTTTTTTAGTACAAATAAGCTGAAATTTTAAAACAAAGTCATTTTTTAACATTTTGTTCAGTTGGGAAATTGTCAAAACTGACCCTTTCTCGCAAACAGTTTAGGTTTTGAGGAATTGGCATTTTCCATTAAAAAAAAACCAACACATTTGTGGAAAATTCCCTACCAGCTTTAGAGCTAAGCACCCTCAGATCCTACTGACTTCATGCATTTAGCTCTTCTCTGTAAGTGCTCAGCACCTAGTAAGGGGTGGTATTAAAATTTACCATTTGAGGCCTGTTTGGAAAATATTGAGCTAACACAAATATTTTTGCTTTTTTATTTATTTAGTTTGCATAGCAACAAAACATAAGTCCTTCTGCTGGTGGTAACATTTATTTATTTATTGAATTTATTTTGAACTCATCTTCATTTCAATTCTAAAACCCAGTAATAGCCCTTTGCTGCTTGCATTGTGCTGCAATCTTCTGAAATTTAGGGATCATCGTTGAATAGTATACCCAAAATTTGATCTTGTTTAAAGGAGACCAACATAAAAGGCTGCTAGCTTAAGCGCAGGGAGAGATCAAAGGCTTGGATACAATGGTCATTTGTAGAGTCAAGCACATCCCAGCATGATTTAATTCTGGCTCAGAAGCATGCTTGGCAACCAGATATAAAAGTCAAATTAACTAAAAAAAAAAAAGTGTATTGAAAGCGGCTCTGGATAAACGAAGTACAAATGAAAAGAATCTTACTCCAGTATAGTTAGAATCTAGCAATTACAAAGTACTAAATGTAGATAAAATGATTTAGTCCTGAAGAATGAAAATATCAAGTATGAGTTTAGAGTTAATTTTGGCATAAAGATAATCCTTATAATAAAGATGATCTTTTCTCTGTGCATTTGGAAAATCCTTTCCAGTATTTGCATGGAGCATGCTGTTACAGACTGCAGAATTACTTTCCCCGACATCACATGAGCTATTGGAAATGCACATTGAATATAAATCAACTCCAGATGAATGGCAATGAACAGAATAACTTACCTTTATTCTACAAGAGGAGCACAAGGGCTCCTATTCTCTGCTAATTAGGAGGTATAGCACACCTACTAGTCATTTAAAACAAAACAACAACAAAAATCAACAGCCATAGAGGGAAACATGGAAGATGCTATACTGACATTGTGATTCACCATAGCCTGTAAATGCAACACCATGTGTGTGAAAGTCTAAGTATGCAGAAGAGATACTGGGAAGACCTGGCCCCTTAAGCATGGCTTATCCTCCTGAACACCTTTACACTGCCCCTGCCATCTCCATTGCTATGTTTTAAAAACATCCTTCAGCTGAGATGCCTCTAGCAAAATCTAAAAAAATCTAAAATAAATTTATAAAAATTCCTTTTGTTGTTTGCCTTCCTGGAACTCTGCTTACCTGTCTGTTTGGCTGTAGACTCTGAGTGCTGCAGGACAGGGACCTTCTTCCATGTTTGAGCACTAACACTAACAAGCAAATAATGAAATAATAAAAATAATGCTAAGATTTCTGCATACCATATTTAGATCTATATCAGCTGTCTCTTTGAAAATTTTCCTCCACTCATGTCATCTGTGTCCACATTGTGTGTGGCTGGTTGGGAGCGGGTGCAATACCGTGGTTAGAAAGCAGCCGGACTTGTTTCCATGATATGCTCTAAAGATTTCAGTGCCACATTAAAAATGAAAAGAATCTTTCATTGCTTCCCAGGGAATCACTCTTATTACTATTTTGACAGAGAAAAAATCTATTCTAAATAAATCTTGGCTATTGATTACAAATGAATAATTGATGGAATGTCTAAGGTCAGACATCAATCCTGTTCTCAGATAGAAGAATACAATCTGCCATGTCTGTTGAAATATCATGTATTACACTTTGGAGAGCAAGAAATGAACTCCTAAATGTGCGAGATTGTTCGCTGGCCTGCAATTGCTTTGTATACTCATATTTATTAGGGATGAGCAAAGAACTTGGGAAAAAGAAGAACAGACCTGAAACTTCCCTCTACACTAGAACTGAAACTGAACCAAGCTTTCAATGAGATCAAAAAATTTCAGTTAAGTTTTCCTGGGCAAAATTTTCAGAAGTAAGTAGAGATTCTGGGTGCCCAAATTAGCATACCTTAAAGTGATTATCAGAAAAGTGCTAAGCATACATGCTGTGAAAATCAAGCTCCTTTAAGGCATTTCAAATTGGGAACACAACAACAGAGGTACCTAGAATCACTAATCACTTTTTGAAAAATCTTTGCTTGCGCGCGCGCGCGCGCGCTCTCTCAATTGCCATGTTCCTTTGCTCATCCTGTTTTTGTCCAAGGCCATTCATTATTCATTATTTGTACTGCAGTAACACCTAGAGACCACCCTGGCCTTGCACTGACCACCGGACAACCCAGTTCAACGTCTATAATCTGAAGTGACCTGGGAGTCTAGAGGGGACTGGAACAGCTAGGATCCTCATGTCTCTGACATACTCATCATGAGGGAGTATGCAACAATGTTGTGATGTCAGCAGCTCATCCCTGACATACTTGTCCAGGACATGATGGAATAGTGCTGTGAGCAGCTCATGGGTAGTTACTCCCTGGAAAACCCCCAAATATTCTGGTCCTAGAGAGCAAAAAAATACCAGATAAGCTTAGGGAAATCAGTGCAGGGTTATTCAAGAACTCTTTGAAATTTGCAAGAGCAAGGATGAGTTAAAAAAGTAAGGAAGTTGGAGACAGATAAGCATTGAGTGAAGAGGGCAAAGAATCAAGAAAGGTGACATGCAAAGAGTGGTGCCAAGGAGACAGGGGCAGGGATCGCGAGGGATGGCGTCGAAGAGGAGGAGAGCAAAAAACCATGAGGGATCCTATTGAGAAGCATGAGGAAGGATTGTGAAGAATTTTGCTGACGAGAAAAGAAGGATGGACCCTGAGGATTGTGTTGAGAAAGAGGAGGTGGAAGAGCCACAAGGGAGAAGCCGAGGAAGAGGAGAAGGAAGGAATGTGAAAGGAAACATGAAAATAGGTACAACAAAGGCTGAATGACAAGGGATGCAAAGAGAGCAACAGAGATGAGGTATGATTATAATAGGAGTGAGAAATGATGAGACTGAGAAGAGAAAAAATGAGAAGAGTCGCTGAGAGCAGCCTTCTTGAAGATGTGTGGTTTCAGCCTTTTATTTACATGTGTGTGTTCGAGGGCCATCTCACGTGGATTGTTCCCCAGCTCTGGAAATTACCTTGGCGCAGTGGCTGGGCTTCTTTGTTTCGTTTCTGAAATGGATAGCATGAAAGACTGGCCCCCCCATGATAATGACTCCATGTGTGAAAATCTGGATCTTGGGGGGAGGAGGGAAACAGGGAGGGGGAGGACAGGCTGTTCAATGGGAACTCAGTTCCTAATGTGCTTTTAATCTCTAATTGAAGGCAGGGTTTGAGGCAGGATAAAATCAGGATGTTCCTCCTGCCACCCCTCCTCCTGCCTCATGCAGGAGCTCAACACTTTAGCCAACCCTGGCATAGTGCAGGTGACCAAGCTCTCTAGCTGATCACATTCCCTCCTTCTTGCTGAGGATCATTACACACAAACACAAAGCAAAACCACTTGTCCTATTGGAGGGAGGCACAGCACCTTCTCTCCTTGAGTTTCAGCAGGTTTCAGACACTCAGGGTCTGTGTATTCTCAAGGAACTTTGGGCTACGACCTGAAATTTGGATCAGTGTCCCTCATTTGTTTAAAACCAGTAGGAAGACACTGAATCTAAAAATTGGAGATAGCCATCACTTCTCTGAAGAAACCATTATAACCACATCTCTTAAACAAGCAACTGTTTGTCTCAAGTTCAATAAACTTCTTTGTCACTGACAATCTCATCTAGATTCAGTTAGAAAAACAGGTATCAAAATATGAGAAAGTTTACTCCATTGTTCCATGATTTCAGCCTCCGAATATTTTAAAAGATAGTTTGTTTTCATGATGCTTGCAACTTGTTTTCCATCTGAAATCCAAAGAGATGTGGATAAGTTTTTACATTTTGGATGCTTATCTGAACAGGAGCAAACTTCAGAAGTGTTTGAAATGTGCCTGTCAATAGATTCAACTGGGCAGAGTCATATTTTTTGACATAAATGGGTGCAAAAATTCCTTCTCTCTGCCTAGTCTGGCCCACTGTAGCCTGAGGCCTGAGAGATGGCAAGTGTTGCTGCTCAAAGTAGCAGCTTTAATTTAAACTAAGTCTACACAGGAGACCTGCTGATAGTGGCTGGGGAGGGGATGTGTTGCCATGACCACAATTACTCCATAGCCCAGTGGTTCCCAACCCCTGGCCTGCCGGCCAAAAGTGGCCCGCAGGGTCTTTCGGAGTGGCCCACGGCTCCCCTCCCACTGGCTGCAGAAGGGAGCTGCTGCTTCAGTATCCAGGTAGAGCGTGTTGATGGTCCAGGCTCCTTGCTGCAGCCAACGGGATGGGAGATCAGCACTCCCCATCTGCTCGCTGCAGCAGGGAGCACGGCAAAGCGCTTCGCCTGGGTCCCTAGATGCGGGGTCATGCTGGAGTGAGAGGGAGGGGAGCTCTGATCTCCTGACCCCCTGGCTGCAGAAGGGAGCCAGTGTCTAGGGACCCGGGTGGAGTGCAGTTTCCCTGCTGCAGCCTGGGGGACCGGAGACCTTCCTTGCTGAACTCCTTCCCTCTGGCTGCAGAGGGTGGCGGTGGAGAGGGGTTGCTGGCAGAGACTGGTGGCCCTTCAGGGTCATAAAAATTATATTTGTCGCCCTCGTGCCAAAAAGGTTGGGAACAACTTTTTGCCATAGCCAGTACAACCAAATCTTTGGAAGTCTTTGGACTCTTAGGGGTTGATCTTCAGTGCCTTGTGAAGCAACTGATGACTGCGCAGGGTGAGTGAAAAGCAGGTATAAAATTGTACCATGGGGCAATTCTATCTAATAATGTTTTAAACTCGTCATACAAATTGCAAGGCAGTGGGAATCAGGCCTGAGATATGAGTGTGTATCTGTGTGGTTGCAGACATCAGATAATCATTTTAACATGTGTAATGACTGGTTTAGAAAAAAAATTGGGTTCTTTTAAATGCTGCATTGCGGATAGAGGCTATACTTTAAAACTCACAGCACTATCTACCCACAGATCATTTAGAGCAGCAGGAACCCAATCAGATAAATTTTTCCACATACCTTCTTACAAAAAAAAACCCACCAACCCCTCCAAAACAAACCAGTACTTGCAAACCCTGGCTCGTACTTTCATAGAGTCAATCACGGAACCCTAGAAATTGAAAATGACCAAAACCTATTAAGTTGTTTAGCCAACTCCTTGACAATACCTGGTCATTCCATGCAGTGTATTCTTGAGTGATTTTTTGTAATGGTTTAAGACAGTGTTTCCCAACCAGTGTGCCATGGCACACTGGTGTGCCGTCAGGCCTGAGCAGGCGTGCCACGGAATTCCTTGAAAAACTACTTGAAGAGTTCTGGATTGGCTCATGAATATCCATGAGTTCATTTGGAGACTATATGGTGGTGTGCCTCAGAATAATTAAATGGTATCAAGGTGTGTCATGGCAGAGAAAAGTTTGGGAACCACTGGTTTAAGATATGGGATCAGTGTGGTGGGGAACACCTTTCTTGCTCTATGAATGTTGCAATTGGAACGCTGCTGCACTGTTATGTACTGTGTCTTGTTGGATTTCGCCTGCTAGATGACTCTACATCATCAAATGTCACCAAGCGCTAAATGAGACAGGATGAGTGTGCCATCAGAGAGGGTTGAAAGGCAAAGGCCAGAAGCCAGCTCTCTAATTCAGTTTGTATTTCATCCAGGATAACATTAAGGAAGAGGTTAAAGCATGCTGTCTAGCCAGCATTTTAGGTACTCAGTTCAATTTCTCCATTTTATGTTTACTTTGCTAAGTAGGAGTTTTTTTAATGAATATGAAAGGAAAAAATACTCATTCCCTTGTCAATTCTACTTGTTGTTCTACTTGTCTACTCTGCTCTCATCCTATGAAATAAGGAAGTAAGGCCAGTGGGCTTGACCTACTGTCTGCACAAGACACTTTCTTTGTGAAGAAGGCACTGCTGTCAAGACAATAAGGTCCTCCTTTATGAGTACTGTTTGCCAGATCCACCACCAATTCTTTCTGACTCTCTCACAGGATCAGAGAAAAGGAACATAGAACAGGAAAATTACCAGGCCAGGCCTTAGCCATTGCCAAGGTGGGCAATCACCTAGGGTGGCAAAACCTAACGGGCGGCTGCTAGGCTACAGCCACTCGCCGCCCACCTCCTGCCCGTTTCCTGCTCCCAGCCAGAAGCCTGGCGGCAGCCACCAACGTCCTGGGAAGCAGGCGGCAGCTGCCGCAGCTGCCCCTGGCTTTCTTGTCAATTTCACTGCTCCAGTGGCAAGAATGACAATCCCTAAAATGCAAATACTCAAATTTCTCCGCTGTGGGGGAGGGGCACATTTTTATTTTGCCTAGTGCAGCAGAATAAGTAAAGCCAGTGCTGAAGATTACTCATGAGCAATTCCATTTCTAGTCCTTTTGTATTCTCCCATATTACAACCCGCCCCCCTTCCTTTCAAAGATTGGAACCAATTCTCATACTCTTGTCTTTTTAACCAGAAGAAGAGGGAGGCGATGGGGAGACTGGAGCTTGCATAGAGGAAGATTCACTCTTTTGCATCCTTGCTTCCTGGTAGGCAGAACCATATAACACCAAAGGTCAATGTCTGTCTGTTTTGTAGGATGGGAGAAGAGGGATCTACAACTACGGTTTTTATATGCCACCTCTGTTGTTCTTGACATGAAAAACTAAAAATAAATAAGAAAGAAGACCAGAATTTCCACAGCTTATTTTCAGGTGAGGAACTCTGGACAACTTTTCATCTGCTTCTTGAAAGGCCACACCAGATTACAATGTGGAGCACTATCACATGATGGGAGCATTTAAATTCAGCATGGTACACAAAGGTCTAACTTGATGTCTTGTGAGGCTTAACTATTTAACTACTACAGCTTTTTGTTTTCTCCCTTGATGTTTCCAAAGTGCCACAAGACCTAATATTTAAGCATTGACTTGTGTGCCTATTTTGACACAGCAGCTTGCAAGGACAGGTTCATTTTCAAACACACACACACACCTTGTTGCTTTTCTTTCTTGTCTCCATCAAGTGACAAAGCCGACAGCAGAGTTTCAGCTGATCAGTCTAGAAAACTGCAAAAATCCTTTGGGCAATGTCCTAACTTGTTTTCAGTCATATCTCAGGGACCTTTTCTAAGTCTTTTCATTTGGCTAAATATCACTTTTATTAAACTGCGATGGGTAACAAAGGTTCAGCTTCATTCCTGCTCCTTTATTATGTTACATAGAGACGATCAACAAGGCTTCCATGGCCATTTTCCACAGACCTCTTTAAGTCAGGACTGCTAAAGGATTTTTGTCTGAAAATGTGGTTATTGTCAGAACAGAGAAAAGGTAGTTTTTCAAAAAAATTTAGTCACTTTTAAAAACGGCTTAAACAGTGCTAATTTAATATACCAACATCTTTCTTTTTTTGCTTTCTTTTTTTTTTTTTTAAACTATGGAAATAGGATGTGTTGTTCATGGCTTATTTTTGTGGTTTTAAAACCTTTAATACCACATTTTGTATTAAACCAATCTAAAGCTATAATAAACTGTACATAACTAAAGCAAAAAGTATGAAGATAGTAGATGCAGCAATGACGCTGTTTGCACAGACAGAATGGTAACTTCATTATGAACTCTGACTTCTGGACTGTAAAAATTCTCTCCAGGTTGAAGACTGGCATAGAAAATCTGATGTGAAGATAAGAAGATTGGCTGGAGCTGGGGTTGAAATGAGTGATGGATTACAGTGATTCTGCATTCTCTACTCACACCTCATTACAAAGCATAAAGCAAAAACTATAAATATTGAAAACCATCTTTCTTCCCAAATGTCAATCAGACAGATTTAAAAATTCTAACATCATGGTAATAAAGTATATTTGGTCTTGGAAAAGTGAATTTAAAGGATAGATAATTGATTTAAAAGAATCCTAGCTTTTCAATGACATTCTAGTGATTAAATTCTGAAATTGTTTCCTGTGTTGGATTTTCATGAAAAAGCCAATGAGAAATCTGTACCTGGGCCATGTGCAGGTCTGGGCCTCATGTTCTTATCTATCTCTGGCAGGTCACATGATATCATGACCTCTTGATCAATAGGAAAACTATTCTAGAGTTTTTGGACATTGAAAAATTAAGCCTCCAAGCCCACAAAGACAAACTTAACTTCATGCAGCCGAATAGTGTCATGAACATCACATGATAGGAGAAGAAGTCACTGGGACTGGTGAAGCACATATGTAAGTGCTTACAGAAACGGAGCCTTCTTCTAGTATTTCAGTCACTGTGAAATCTACCCATGGTAACTAAAGCAATTTTATTCCAGAGGCAGAGGGATGCAATAAATAAATAAGTAAATAAATAAAATTAGAATCCAGGATATATTGTAAAACTTTAAATAACAATCCAGTATATTTTTCTTTTCATTTAAAATGTGCATGTGAGGAATGAGCAATGTTCTTTGGTTAAAAATGGTTTTACTGGACAGGTTTGTGATGATCTGTAATAAGACACTTATGGCTTCCTCCAGGATAAACATATTCAACAACTTGTTACCTTCTGAACAGATAAATTATTCCAGTATTCCCTTTATTTCACGTAATCCTCTTTGTCCTGAACTCCTCTTTCACAGCCTCCGGTATGGATACAGTGAATCACCATAAAGGGATATAACCTATCTGCCCTTTTAGTGCAATATAGGATAGCGTGCAGATATTCCAAACTCACGCTAATAAAACAGTTTACCACCTGTGACACACTGCACCCCCACCATCACCCTTATAGTGTAGTTGTGTATAGTTTAATGCGAAGTATGCCATGTAAGATGTTTCTGGAATGCTCATGACGTACTGAACATTATTGTTACAGTAATATGTTTGTTGCAATGTCATGTGTATGGTTATGAGGCTTCGCTGTGTGATATGCCCAAAGCGTGTCTCATGGCTTAAAACATATCCAAGCAAGACTCTCTGAGCAGAGGAGCAGATCCTACCTCACTAAGGCATGCATATAACAAACCCAGCTCCGCAACATTCCAAGAACAAAGGACTGGCCTAGGTATCAACAAAGAATCAAAGGGACTCTCAAATGAACCCCCGTGACCCCCTCCCTTTTCCTTAGCTAGCTTGGAGCCACTACAAGGTACTGCTCACTGACTCAGGACATGGATGAACCCATACAAGAACATTGTTTGTCACCTGACCCTGACGGGGGGGAGGGAAGGGGCAAGGAACTTTTTAAAAAGGTGAGACATTTCGCTCTTCTCTCTCTCTTCGACCTCGGTCTACAAACACCACCAAGCAACTGAAGTGCTGATCACAGGGGGAGGGCCTGGTTGGAGGCAGACCAGCCAGCCTGTGATGAGAATCATCTGAGTTTGTAAGGTTGCTAAAAGTGCTAAACTTAGCTTAGAACGTGATTTCCTTTTTGTTTTCTCTTGATCAAATTTGACTTGTTTTCCTTTGATTTATAATCACTTAAAATCTGTCTGTACTTAATAATAAATGTGTTTGTTTGTTTGATCTAAAGCAATGCATTTGGTTTAAGGTGTGTTAGAGACTCCACTTGAAGTGACAAGGCTGGTGCATATCAATTTATTTGATAAATGGACAAACATATGAGCTTGAAGTGTTCAGTGGGTAACACTGAACATTGTAAAACGGCAGTTCCTCAGGTTGCATCTGGGACTGGGGATATTGCTTGTGGTCATACCATTGCATAATCCCATGAATGGCTGGCTAGAGGCACTCACTCATTGAGTTGGGAGCAACTTACATACTATAGGCTTTGCATGAGCTGTCTAGGAGTGGGGGTTCTCATAGCAAAGCAGGGTAAGACGGGCTCCAAGAGTAAGGGATTGGGGTGACACAGTGACTCACCAGTCCAGATTACAGAGGAGAATGTCACACCACCATGTACAGTATACATGCACACTCACTCACTCTCTCTCTCTCTCTCTCTCACACACACACACACACACACACACACACACACACACACACACAGAATTTTTTCTAACTCTGTATTTCATAGTCCAGTATGTCATTACTTTAATACCATGCATTATTCCTTTTTCCTGACAATTGCAAATATTTTCAAACTTAGGTGCCCTATTTTAGACACCCAAATCCGTATCTGGTGACATGTAAAAACAGTCTGATTTTCAGAGGTGCTGAGACACAGTTCCTCAAGGTAGTCATAATGTTTGATGATATTTCATGACAGAAGACACACGTCACCTCTGTATGTGTGGAAGGGGATTTTTTTTCTGCACTTAGATTTTCCTGCTATCAGAATAGAGTGAGCCCTCATTAGTGTCTCTAGCTTCATACATGCTTGTTTATTTATTTATTTAGATACATGTACACTGGTCCCAATTCAGGAAAGTATACCTATTTAGGACAGCACTGAGCATGAGTTTAAATGCTGTCCTATATAGGGATGGATTTAAGCATATGCTCAAGTGCTTTCCTGAATCAGGGGCTATAAAAAGAGCATCCACCATCCATCTGCTCTGAGACCCCTTGAGATAACTTCTAATACCAAGAAATTTGCACTCCATTATAACTAAACTGCAGTAATTCCAGCCCTTATAACTGCCCCCACCTAGCAAAGCAGGCAAATTAACAGTTGATACTACCTTTCCTCTTCAACGGTAAATCACTCTCACAAATCTCCCCACCCCCTTCTAAAGGTTCAGTGGTAAAAGAGAGTGACTTTTGCAGCATGTCTTAAAGGTCATCGGATTCAGTCTATCCCAGAGCAAGGTGAGGAGTAAAATTCTAATGCAGAGGGGTCCTAATTCCAATAGGATTCCAGCTCTGTTGTTTCTGCTTATCTCAACTGCAGCACTGTAGTATGGTCAGAGAAGGGCTCTCTTAGACAGGTCCATTTAGCATATGTCTACATAGCACACTAAGCCTGGGCTCATACTCTGGTTTGAACCCAAGCCCCCCTTCCGTCCACATAGAAATTAGTCTGATGACACATTTAGTCCAATAGTCTATTTTTTAAAATCACTGGAAGGAGGTGTTAATATTTCTTGATGGCACATTTGAACTAAGTCATTCTGCCACGTGGGACTCCAATGGCTGTATATAAAATTAGTTAAATGGACAAGAATTGCAAGCGTCATGTCAGATGATTCTACAGTGAAGTAGCATCTGAGCTGACTTCACAAATATAAGGGCGAATAGTAGGCAGAAATACTGTTCGAAATAAAGTGTGAAAAAGTGGCAAAATAAACAAGCTAAAATGTGTAATTTAATTACAAACATTGTACTTTGTGAATTCACAGCATTACTTAACTGCTTGCAATCTGCTTTAAAAGAAGCTTTTTGGTTAATAAGGTTTTCTACCAACTCATCCCCTCCCAATATAAAAATACAACAAACTACTGTAACAGATTTGAAGAAGCCATTCTATTTCACGTAGGTCTTGATACCAAAGTCCACTGAAGTTCACAGGAGTCATTCCATTTACTTCAATGGACTTTGGATCAGGCCTCTACAGCTCAGTCATTAAAGTCTTCATTCAGTGAAGCATTTCATCACATGCTCAAGTCCCATTGATCAAAATAAAATTAAGCAACATAAGGCCATTCCATTTTTTCTTCATTCCGTATGTCCTTGTTATCATGAGAAGACTGATTGCCATACACTGCTATAATTTATCCTTCAACTACTTTATGTATGCTTAATTTTTCACTCTTATTAGGTAATTTTTACAGTTATTCAACACACCTAAGTAAAATTAAAATAGAAGTATGAAGGCCTGATTTGGATTTCACTAGGTAAACCATGAGTTAACTCCATTGAAATTACAGGTATTATAACATTGCAAGATCAGGCCATAAAACCGTATATATTGTCAATTTAAGGTTGAGTAGACAAGTATCTCTTACCTTTATCGAAGATTTCCTTCAAGACTCCTCGTTTTATAAGTTCCTCTCTGCTTTGCCTCATTGATATTTTTCTTTCCAGAGCTACAATGAAAGGATAAAAGTATGTATAAAAACAAAAATAAAAGTCAAGGCAATTTTGAAAGGTCATGTGCCTTTTATAGCATTTATTTTTACTCAGTCAGTGAAATCTTTGTCCCATTGAAGTCAGTGGCAAAAGTCCCATTAGAATCTGAAAAAAAGAGACAGTCACAACTGCATAGACTTCCACTTGTTGCTGTAACATGACTGTTGATACAAATAGATACTGACAGATTTATTGGGCTGCCTTTCTGTATTCTACTGCTTCATCAAACACACAAGCCAAGTGTTTGGGGAGATGTGATTTGTGTAACATTCATGTTCACCCTTATATTGTAACTGTGTATTGTCTAATGCAAAGTATGTCATGGAAGGTGTTTCTGGAATGCTCATGACATACTGAACATTATTGTTATGTTTCCTGCAATGTCATACATATGTGCAGATATGAAACTCTGCTATATCAGATCCCTGAATGTCTCTCACATGGCTTGGATAGATGCAGACAAACACAAAGCTGTGGTTCCACGCCCAGAAGAGGCATGCATACAGGAACAATGGACTGGCCTAAGCACCTTTGAGCACTTTGACTCAAGAGGGAAACATCACACCCATTGAGGGACATGGATGATTACCTGACCCCAGGGGGGGAGGGTCTAGAAAAATTGTTAAGAAGAAAGAGGTGTCTTTGTCTCAAGGCTCTCCCCTTGGAATCCAATTTCTAAGCAACACCAAAGACTGAGAATCTATCCACTGGGGGGGCATCATAACCAACTGTGGGTAAGCTAACATCAGACTGAAAAGCTATTGAGATATTAAGCTTAGTTTAGGATGCGGGTTATTTCCTAGTTAGTTGTGACCATGTGTCCTTAACTTATTATTAATCTCTTGATTATATTAATCTGATTTAGAATCACTTAAAATCTTGCTGTAGTCAATATATTTATTTGTTTGTTTTATCTAAAACCGCATGTAGATTGAGTGTGTGTAGAGACTTCACTTAGAGTGACAGAGCTGGTGCATATCAATTTCTTTGATAAACTGATGGACAAATGTAAATGAGCTTGCAGGGTGCAGTGTGCAGCACTGAACCCTGCAAGACAGCAGTTCCTGGGATTGCGTCTGGGACTGGGGGTGTTTGCTGGTAGTCAATCCCATGAGTGGCTGGCCTGAAGCGCTCCTTCACTAGGTCAGGGACTGATTACTCGCAGGAGGCTGGTATGGGCCAACCCAGGAGTGGGTGGTTCACACAGCAAAGCGGGGTAAGTCAGGGCCCAAGAATGAGGAATTGGGGTGACAGAGCTACACACCAGTCCAGATTGCAGGAGGGGAATGTCACAGGAGAATTAGAAAGGATGAGGAAAATGGAGTATAATTCATGTGGAGGGTGGGGAAGGGAGGATGGAAAGAGATTTGAAGGTGCATGGCCAGTAAATGGCAGTTGGCTGTGAAACCTTCCAGCACCAGATCAGGATGAGCTCATGTCTTCCTCCTTTAAAGGGTCAATGGGAATTTTGTCATTAACTTCATCAGGCATGAATTCAGGCCCTTAGAGCACAATGCAAGACATGTCTGAAGAGGCCTTTCCTCAAAGGAGCAGCAGTGACATTTATGCTGGCAAGTCCCCTTCCTCCTATAGATTTCTTCCTAAAGAAAGGATTAATGTGAAATACATCCCTCATGAAGTGGGAGTGGAGAATGTGATATGTTCAGGATGACAGAGATGACATGTCCTTATCTGGTGTAAATCAGTGACATTCCATTACAGTCAATTAAGCTCTCCTCATCTACGCCAGCTAAGGATCTGGCCAAACACATTGTAATTCTTGTATCTGGTGCCTAGATGATCAGGGCGTCAGAAAAAACAGATAGAATTCTAATGTTTGATTAGTTCAACAGTAATTTTAAAGCAATGCCCAATTAAACAAAACATCAAAAAGTAAATAATTGGCCTTATCTGGCCATTCAAGCATGTAGCAGAGAGTGAGAAAAGGGCACAGAAAATGCTGGCCCATGCAGCATTTGTTGAGATTCCGTCTGCTCTGTGAGAAACCAAGGCATAGCTTGCCAAAAAGGAAGCATAGTCAAGGGCAAATCCCTAACACCATATGCTCTCCTGTCAGATGCAGCACACAAAAAATGAACTAAGAAGAAGCAACTTCAAGCGCCCCAAGACAGATTTAAAGTGAAAGCCCTGAAAATGACTTTTTCCTCCCCTCCAAACATGAGAACATAACCTCTTGTGGAGCTGCTGCGAGTTCACTGTTCCTCAGGTCAGAAAACACTGGGTACTTACAGGATGGACAAGGATTATATAGACCTCATGCAACTGTTTGAACTTGTTTGCTATCAGATATATGCTATGTGGTGATGAGTTTTAAGACAGTAAGCGCTGGGCCCTGCTATCTAGTATAACTCTGCTTATAAAAGGTATTGTCTCTCTGATGGAAGTAATTTCTCTCTCTCCTTTTTTATCTGTTTTTAGATTTGATTTATACATCCTAAGATTAAAAAAAAAAAAGCCCAAAAACCAAGTAGTCAACATCTAACATCTCACAAAAAGCAATATTTGCACAACAGTTGTATATATTAAATACACTTACATTTCCTAACACTGCAATTCCAGAATGATCATATCATTCTGAACATGTGTAACTGACCTCTAATGTCAATTAGCCTTTAGTGGCTGTTCTCTACACTGGAGTAGAAGGCTTCAGCTCCAATACCCAATCATCATCTACAGTTTTATGCCTATATGTATGTCCCACATGATATTATTTGTTGCTTTGGTCGCCCTCTACATTTAACGTAACAAATCTCTTACAAGAGACCTAATAAATATACAGTACGGATAACATTTTCAAAAGTGACTTTGACATTTAGGAGCCTAAGTCCCACTGACTTTCAATGAGATTCAAACTCCTAAGTACCTCAGACACTTTTGAAAATAAGCCTTTGGAGTCTCAGGGTATGTCTACACTTTGAGCTGGAGGTATAAATTCCAGCCCAAGGAGACATACTTGGGCTGTCTCAGATCAAGCTAGGGTGCTAAAAATAGAGTGTAGCCATGGCGATGTGAATGGCAAGAGGGGGTAGCTGCCTTGAGGACGTGCCCAGCATCTTGGACTGGTATGTTCCCAGGGCAGCTAACCTCTTGGTCACTGCTTGTGTCATTGTCTATTTTTGGCATAAACATAGTCACTTAGACACTTTTGAAAATTTTACCCTTTGTGCATTTTGCTGTGTGCTGGGTCTAAAAAAGCTGTAGTACGCATCTTGCTATCAATGACTTTGCATTTCTGAAAGCCTGGATATTTGTCTCAATTATCTGACGAGACAGTAAACAGAAAATGAGGCCCAAACTGGCCAACAAGCACAAGAAAATGTTTCCAATAGTGAAAAAAGTAACAAGGGGTCTCATGAGAGGCGTCAGGAAGCCAAATTAACAGTTCAGCATGTTCTCTAATGATGAACTCTTATTAACAACCAGAACAAAACTGAACTTTGCAAGATACATAGAGCATACAGAGAAAAAACAAGAGTCCTGTAGCACTTTAAAGAATAACAAATTTAATTTTTGCAGGCATAAGCTTTCGTTCCCAGCTGCTAGACGAGAGGAACTGAAGGACAGTGAGTCTTTTATCCCTTGGGATGAAATCCTGGCCCCATCTAAGTCATAGCCAATTTTGCTATTGACTTCAATGGGGCTAGAAGTTCACCGCTGGACTCCACCCAGCGCTCAATGGAGGACAATGAGCACACTGCTCACATACTGATTTTCATCTCTAGCAAAAGATCCATTGCTTATGCACATAGGTCTATGATTCCATACACTTTGCATTTGCAAAGGCAACAAATTCAGAAAACCCCCGTTACTTGGAAATAACTTCAGACTTTTCATATCTGGAACATCCTCACTCGCTGAAACAAGCAAAGCTTCCTGCTTAAACTGGACCAAGTCCTCTCTAGGGTAAATTCCCACTGGCTTCAATGGGAATCTGCCTGAGCAAATGCTGCAAGATCTGGCCCTTTTATATTTCCTTGGATTAGATGGGACTTTATGCTGCCCTTTTTGGTGTGGCTTTTAACGCTTTTTTAAAAAAACAAACAACAAAAATCTCTGGGCACAGTAAGGTCCTGAGCCTTCCCTCATGGAACTAAATGATAAAACACTGACTGACTTCACTGATGTAGGACCTAGCCTTAAGTAAACAGGAATAACTTTATCCTGCTAAATTGCCTTGTCAACAACTCTGAGAAAATCATTTCCCATTCATTTAAACAGTGCAGTGCATTCATTCTGCCTAACTGTACCTCTCGACAGGAAATCAAGAGGGAAGAAATATCACCAAAGTAACAACTTCTGCTTACAGACAGCAGCACTGTTCACTGAATGAAGATACTCAGAGTATCAAGTTTTGCTATAAAATATTTTGAAAACTAATATACTATACTATAACTTAGGCAGTTCGATAACCAATGCATATTTTATCTATATACATGTATATTCACAGGAGTGTGTATGTGCACACGGACATTATGTACATGTGCATATGGACCAAATTATTCTCACATGCTCAGACATGTGGGCGCATACACACACCTCTATTTAGTCAACACTTAGCAACATAAGATATTACAAGTAGCATTTCTTTTATAGTCAAGAAGAAGCATAAGTGAAGAGCTGCAACTCACACCACTCTTCACCGTGCAGAATCAAAACAGTGGTAAGGAATAAGCTAATTTCAGGGGCTGAAGTCAACATTTAAGAGAGTTAGATGTGACAGGCATTAGGTTTTAGTCACACAGTCCTAATTGGAAAGATAAGAAGTAGTGGGGGGGAAAATTACAGCAGACAGTACCCTCTTCAAGATAATCAGACAGCCAGACAGCTAAATAGAGAGAAATACTTCACAGACACACACTGACTATTTTTTAAGGCTAACTTATATAGAATTCTAAACATAGATTGTTTAGGATGATTGTCTGTACACAATCCCAGTCTCTGTAGCAAAGCTGTGCCTGTCACAGTGATCACATCAGAAAATGACACAAAAGCTTCTGTTCAAAGCTTGGGCTAAAACAAGGATTTTGTTCTTTAAAAAAAAAAAAAAAAAAAAAAAAGGCTCCTGTGTCCACTTAGAGGGGATTTGGGAGCAAAGAATTAATCACCTACCCTACCGAACCAGAGTTTAGTTACCAAAATATCTACAGGAAGGACCTTTCAGGCTGTTCATCTAAGGACAGAAGTAAGTGACAGCAGGAGTTGATAGCAATAAAACTCAAGAACAAATTATTTTTCTTTATTTGGATGCTTTTCCCCACCCACCAAGTCCTGTGTATTTATGGTGCATGTTCTGGGAAGGTGCTCTGGAATGAGGGCTACATAATCACAAATGTCTACTTTATAGTTCATAAAGTCTATGTGTAAAACTCATAGCTAACTAACAGCATAAACAACTGCCTGCCTGCAGAAACTGACAAAGATGGAAAGCTGTTTTGTCAAGGATTTGCTTTCTAAGGAGAAAGCTAGTACAGCATAAATTCATTCATTATGTACTTAGAAAGGATCTGTTCATAAGAAGGGGAAAAATAAAGACCTTTACCAATTAACCTTTGATTCTTGAGAACCTTGTAACGTCAGTGATGGGGAAAATTAAGTATAATTAATATTTAACAAAAAATATATTACTTCCATTGGGATTTTTACTAGTGATGTCTTGATGAATCTTATTTTGTCCATTCATGCCGTATGGTCCCTTTTCCAGGAAGATAGAAATCAGTAGCAAGCTCACTCTATGGGAATTACTTAAGTTTAAAAACTGTATTGCGCTATCATAATAAATGAATTACTTTTTTAAACAAACCAATTTGCAGTTGCTGGTTTCTAGATTCGAGGACACATACACATGGACACATGTTCTGAACTACAATATATGGTTTCCTTTCTGGTTTGAGGACATTGAAGGAGGAAATATTTTTATTTCCATTTCTGACCCAGTGTTTTTTAAGCCTTTTTAAAGCAATGGCACCCCTCTCTTATTCAAGTAGATCTTTTCTCTGTGTCTGGTCCCTTAAAATCAGAACAGTTTATACTGGGTCACAAGGATTTCCTGCCCCTTTGTTCTGGAAACATACCACTATTTTGTCGTTATTCCTTTAATAAACCCTTGTGCTCCATGACAACAATGATCGTGGACTGTTTCCAGCTGCGAAGGTGAAGCATACTGCTGCCTGTGTGCCCAGTGCTTAAACTGCTCCATTAAACCACCACAGAGGCATTTATGTAGTGAGGAAAGGCCAGCCTATCAAACCTTCCCTCACAGACGAAGTTTGTCACCTCTGTAGCATGTGAACGCCCCCAACACACGTGAGAGGAGATTTGTTACCCTTTACACCACATGCTGTGCTACTGATTAAACTACTGGGATGATAAAACAAACAAGTTCTGTCCTTCGTTCCCCACCTGACAATCAACACTAAATATAATCTACCCTTAGTCAGATATATCTTAATCTTGCTCTTGTGTGAGGCAGCACCCCTGGCCTTCCTCAGAGACAACACTGTGGCATGCTTAGTCTGAATTCTTCCTTTTAAAGATTACTGTAATTTTCAGTGGTCCTGTAGGCAACAGAGGTCATTATAACATGGCAAGAGCTTTCTATTTTGTAAGCTGTATATGGACTCGATAGTCAGAATTTGCTTTTCTAATATTCCAAATATGGATAATTAGGAAATAAATGTAAGTTATGGGTTCCATGAGGTAAAGATACACAAACATCCACGATTCCATTTAGAATTATAAAGGAGATGAGACACATATTTTCATGGTAGTCAACGGATAACCTGCTTGATTTAAATGAGTAATTTTGAAAAGACAAATAATCTGGATGAGCAGGGCAAAACTCATGGGTTGTAGTGGAGGCTCGGTTAATTTTCAGTTTGTTTTATTTCATGAGTTGACATTCCTGAGCTTTTATTTGAGTCTGGAGTTTGAATGAACTCTCCACAAAGTACGATTCATGCAAATCATCATTATCTAGAAAGAAGAAGGTCATTAGTCCTTTGTGGTGTCCACATAGAAGAACTTATTTCCAGTCTCAATCATACCTTGTAGTGCCACACTGCAATGTTATAAAACAGACAAGTCAGTGAAGGAGGTGGGGGTGTACAAAGCTGTGTCGGTTTGTTTTTTTAAATTTGCTGAGCCTATACAAATAGCAAAATGGTGAACTGCATTTCCAAATTAGGTGACACTCAAATGACAGAGAAGAGTAATTCCCTCGACCGCAGCAATTACTGAGTGAAGTTATATGGTTCATGTTATACAGGACAGACGAATAATGAGCAATAACAATACCTAGCTCTTATACAGCACTTCTCATCAGTAGATCTTAAAATGTTTTCCAAAGAAGAGAATTATAATGATCTCTTCTTTACAGCTGAGGAAACTGAGGCACAGAGCAGTCATGTGATTTACCCAAGGTCACCCCAGCGGATTAGTGTCAGGAATAGAATCTAGGTCCCCTGAATCCCACTGCACTAGATGGTCTATGACGGATTAAGACAATTAAAATAACTGATTAATAATAAACTAGGAGCCAGAATGAAACTTGTTCATGTTATTCCCAGCCTTTGTACTGAAACTGGCTTTATTTTAGACAGTGACTCACTGAAATCATGGTGAAGAACCTAAGAGTGCTTCTTGTTTTCACAGAAATTAGGATCAAGGAAAGCAACTAGTCTGTGTCTCCTCTCGTCCCCTATGACAGTCTTATTATTGTGGGCTGGAAAGTGATCAGTCATAAGCAGCTCGGCACCATCAGTAAGTTCCCTCTCATCTATTCGTGGTTAAAAACCAGCAAGCACGACATTTTATTATTAAAAAATTGGGTTGTTTTTTTAATAGAAATGTCAAAATTTGAAAAATTTCAGCCACTTCTACTCTCCTTCTCTGGAACAGCGCATTCCATGTTGCTAGGGGCATTCACAGAGTGCTACTGATAGGACAGCTGCACAGAAAAAAACAGATGGAGCAGTGAGTAGAGTCCTTCTGTGATCAGTGGTCCAATTTTTCTACCAAAAGCCAGATGGATACCCAGTAAAAGGCACTAAACAGCAGACCAGGAACAGTGTAACAGATGACTCTACATTGTTGGGTGAGGTCTTGTTAAATTACACTGCTGCCATTCCCTCTTGGAGAATGGTGGATCAAACTAAATATCCTATAGTTACTAACTACTAGGTCAAATTTCAGTTGCCCCAGTCAGTACATATAATAAAGGAAAAGAACCTTTTCTACTTCTGACTTGGATTTTGGCAAAGAAAGTAACACAATGTTTTAATTAATATCAGTCTCAAATAAAATTGAAGATCTACCCAGCTCATTAGCAAACACAAAGTAAACTGCCAGAGGAAAGGATCAGAAAAAATGAATATAAAATCAAATCTCTAGACAGAGAATTACAGGAGCTAATCAAAATACTGCAGACCACATTAAGCAAAGAAGACCATGATAAAGTAATAGGATTCAGAAACATGGCTTAAAATCAAAAACTCAGCAAACACAAGCAAATCCAGAGAAATAAAATTTGACCAACTCTATGAAACATAACTAACAGAAGGAACTGAACTAAAGAAACGAGAAATTCAATCCAAAACCAGATGAACTGCAAATCTTTCATACAGAAGGATTGAAAAAGCAATCAAAGAAGAAGCCATTCTAGGAAAAGGACTAAATTTCCAGCCAGCTGCAAAGTAACTCAACATAATGTATTTCACATACCAAATAGAGGAAGTCTGACAGAAGATGAATAAATGAACAGACAAGAAATAAAACATGACATCTCTGGTAAAACAATGGAAGGAATTGTCAGGGAGAAAAACAAAGAGAGCGTAACTCTGAACGAATGCAAGGCCACACATTTCTGTAGAGGGAAATATCATCCTCATCTCTCCAGCTGATTAACATATTGTATAGGATCCACCATGTAAGGTAACGATGGAAACATCATGATTCGCTAAGATTGATAAGCATGTCTATATGTATGCATCAATTTTGTATTGTAAGTTCTAAATATATACAGTAAATCTATATTTCAACTTGTGCCCCCAAGACAGGATGGCAACAGCACTAAACTTGCTTAATGGCCCATCAAGGGAACTCAAACATACTATGAGAAAAAAAATCCAGGGGCTACAATTTATGAGTCAGCAGGATGTTTAAGAACATGCGCAGGTACAGGGGACTCTGGGGCTTTTCTATGCCATGTGCTGTGTAGCTGTGTTTGGGGCAAGCCACATGGTGAGGGGACATAAGAGGCAGCTGTACCATCCCATTTTGTCTTCATTCCTGCTTCTTACCTCTAGATCAACTCATCTGCAACTGGAGCTGTGAAACAAAGGATTGAGACCCGCCCAGGTACTGGATGTATACCAAAGGGACTCTGGAAACACCACAATTCTCCTGAGAATCTGATATATATGGACTTTAGAGTCATTTGTATGTATCTGATTGCTTTCACCATTTAACTTTTTTCTTATAATTTGTTTCTTTCCTTTTATAATTAACTTTTAGTTTTAGATACTAAAGGATTGGCTGGCAGTGTTGTATTTTGGGTAATATCCAAAGTTATATTGATCTGACCATATGGCTGACCCTCTGGGGTAAGGAAAACATTTTGGTAAAGGGAATAGAGTTTAAAATAACTTATCTCTTTACTGCACCTAGTTGCTGACTGGGAGCCAGAGACTGAAATGCAGTAAAAAGGGCTGTGTAATTTTTTGTTTTAGCTTCTTGATAACCAGTGTGGGGAATCAGAAGCACTGTTTGTGGCTGGTTGGGGAATTTAACTGCAGTGCTAGCCATCAGTTCGGGAGAATCTTCTCTCCTTTTGCAGCCTGCTCTGCGCTTGGCATTTTCAGGTGGGCTACCCTAGGCATGCACGAGTCACACCATCCCCTACATAAAAACTGATCAAACTCAGTCTTGAAACCAGTTAGTTTTTTGCCCCCCACTGCTTCCCTCGGAAGACTGTTCCAGAACGTCACTCCTTTGATGGTTAGAAACCTCCATCTAATTTCAAGTCTAACCTTGTTGATGGCCAATTTATATCCATTTTTTCTTGTGCCAACATTGGCCCTCCTTAAACAACTCCTCTCCCTCCCTGGTGTTTATCGCTCTGATGTATTTATAGAGAGCAATTGCATCTCCCTTCAGCCTTTGTTTGCTTAGGCTGAGCAAGCCAAGCTCCTGAAGTATCCACTGATAAAGAGGACTTTCCATTCCTCTAATCATCTTAGTAGTCCTTCCCTATACCTGCTGCAGTTTGAATTCATCTTTCTTAAACATGGGAGACCAGAACTGAATACACCAGTGGTTCCCAACCTTTTTGGCTCAAGGACCGCAGATATCACTGTTACAACCCTGAAGGGCCACCAGTCTCCACCAACAGCTCTCTCCCCACTGCAGCACGACAGAAGGAGCTCAGCGAGGAGGCTGCCTCCCTCCTCACTGATCTCTCATCCCCCAGCTGCAGCAGGGAAACCACACGCATCCCGTAGCCCCGTGCGCTCCACCTGGTCCCTACGCAGTGGCTCTCTTCTGCAGCAAGGGGGACGGGAGATCAGTGTTCACCTTCCTCTGGCTTCAGCAGGGATGTCAGAGCTAGGGATGCAGGCAGAGTGCTTTGCCATGCTTCCTGCTACAGCCAGGGGGAAGGGAGTGCTGATCTCCCATCCTCTTGGCTGGAGCCAGGAGCTTGCACTGGTCTTGTAGCCCTGTGACAAAATTCTCCACCGGGTCCTTAGGGAGCAGCTCCCTTCTGCAGCCTGTGGAAGGGGAGTGGCAGGCCACTTTGAAAGCCCCGTGGGCCACTTTTGGCCCATGGGCCACACAGTATTCCAGAGGAGGTCACACCAATGCTTTGTATAATGGTACTAACACTTCCCTATCTCTGCTGGAAATATTTCGCCTGATGAATCCTAAGATTGCATTAGACTTTCTCATGGCCACATCACATTGGTGACTCATCATCCTCCTGTGATTGACCAATTCACCCAGGTCTTTCTCCTTCGCTGTTGCTTCCAACTGATAAATCCGCAGTTTATAGCAAAAATTTCTAAATTGGTTCCTAAATTCATGATCTTGCACTATTAAATTTCATCCCATTACTATTACTCCAGTTTTCAAGGTTATCCAAATATTCTTGTATGATATTCTGGTCCTCTTCTGTATTGCCAATGTCTCCCGACTTTGTCTCACCTGCAAATTTTATTAGCACACTCGGCCTTTTTGTGACAAGGTCATCAATAAAAATGTTAAATAAGATTGGTCCCAAGACCGATCCCTGAGGAGCTCCACTAGTAACTTCCCTCCAGATGGACCTGTTGTAGTCTCCCCTTTACCAGTTCCTTACCCATCTTTCAACTCTCATATTAATCCCCATCTTCTCCAATTTAACTAATATTTCCTATGTGGAGCTGTATCAAATGCCTTACTGAAATCCAGGTAGTTTAGATCTACTGAATTTCCTGTGTCTAAAAATATCAATTATCTACTCAAAGAAAGAGATCAGGTTAGTCTGACCTGATGTACCTTTTGTAAAACCATATTGTATTTTATCCCAAATACTATTTACCTCTTTGTCCTTTACTTTCTCCTTCTTTGTTCTGAGACCTTGCATACAACTGAGGTTAAACTAACAGGCCTGTGATTTCCAGATCACATTTTCCCCCTTTCTTAAAAATAGATACCGTATTAGCAATTCTCCAGTCATAGGGTATGACCCTTGAGTTTCCGGATTCATTAAAAATCCTTGCTACTGGGCTTGAATTTTCTTGTGCCAGTTCCTTTTATACTCTTGCATGGAGATTATCTGGGTCCCGCTGTTTGGTCCCATTAAACTGTTTGAATTTGATTTCCAGCTTGGATGTGGTAATTTCTGCTTCCATATCCTCATCTCCATTAGCCACCCTGCCACTACACCAAGCTGCTCATTACCCTTATTAAAAACTGAGACAAAGTATTCATTTAGGTGTTGAGCCATGCTTAGATTATCTTTAATCTCCATCTGATCCTCAGTGTTTAGCGGTCCCACTTCTTTCCTTGTTTTCTTTTTATTTATATGGCTAAAGAATCTTTTACTATTGGTTTTAATTTCCTTTGCAAGGTTCAACTCTGCTTGGGTTTTAGCAATTCTCACTTTTCCCCTACACTTTATGACCTCCAAGAAGTAGCTTTCCTTAGTGATCCATCCCTTCTTCCATTACTTGTATGCTTTCTGCTTTCTCTTAATTACCTATTTGAGATGCTTGTTCATCCAGTTTGGTTTGCAACCCTTCCCTACAATTTTTTCCCCTTGCTTGGGATGCAGGCTGCAGATAATTTCTGCAACTTTTACTTGAAGTAGTTCCAAACCGTCTCCACTTTAGTCCTGGGAGAATTCTGCACCACTGCACAATGCAGAATTTGTGAAGAATTTATGTTCTGCACAGAATTTCATTATTCTCTGCAGAATTGGTGCTGCAGAGCTGATGGCCACCACTAGGGGCTTCTAGACCCAGTAGAGACTGGCTCTCCAGCTCATGAATACAGGATACTGCGATAATACTATGCATAGAATGTTTAATTTTTGGCACAGAATTCTTTCAGGAGCACCATATTCAGATCCTTTAATTCTTCATTCCTTCCCTTAATTTTGTAAAGATTGCCCCTTTGAAATCAAGAATGCTAATTGCAGATCTATTTTTATTTTATCCTTCCATTTAGTTTAAACTGAATTACCTCATGATCATTTGAGCCAAGATTGCCCTTTACAACCCATTCTTCTATGAGGTCCTTGCCACTTACCAATATTAAGCCTAAAATGGTAATCACATCTTGTTAGTTTGGGTGACTATTTGTTGAATAAATCTTTCAGCTATCACATCCAGGAATATCTGGGCACTTGTCCTACAATCTGTAGCTGGGAAATTAAAGTCTCCCATAATCACATAATTCCCAGTAATATTTATTTCATTAAAATATTCAAGTAGTATCTATCCATATCCAAATCAGATCCTGCACTGCACTGTCCAGACAGTTATACAACGCACCCAAGGAGAGAAGTCTATAGATAGGGGACTCCAAATACTTTTCAATGCCCACGTGCGGTGCGCTTGTGTTTGGGACAAGCCACATAGCAAAGACTATAAAAGCGAGCAGTTTCATCTCCATTTTGTCTTCATTCCTGCTTCTTAGCTCTAGATGAACTTCTCTACAGTTGAAGCTTTGAAACAAAGGACTGTCAGGCCCATCCAGTTTCTGGATGTGCTCCAGAGGAACTGTACAAGTCTGCAAATTCCCCAGTGCTACTGAGGGTCTGATATATATATGGACTTTGCAGTCAGGGCCCCCACAAGGGTGAGAAAGGGTACATTTTACAGGGGCCTGGCCAAGGTAGCAGGGATTGTGGTATGTGTGTGGGAGGGGGCCATGTTACAAGTTTGTACTGGGCCTGAAAAAATTATGCTTGGGACCTGTTTGCAGTCATATATATATCTGATTGCTTTGATCATTTAACATCTTTCTTCTTGTTTGTTTCTTTTCTTTTACAATAAACCTTTAGTTTTAGATACTAAAGGACTGGCTGGCAGTGTGATATTTTGGGTGAGATCCAAACTCATATTGATCTGGTAATGTGGCTGGCCCTTTGGGGATCAGAAGAACAATTTGGTAAAGTGAATAGAGTTTTTAAACAACTTATCTCTTTACCGGACCTAGTGGCTGACTGGGAGCCAGAGACTGAAATGCAACGAAGTGGGCTGTGTATTGCTTTTTTGGCACTTCTTGATAACCAGTGTGAGGAATCAGGAGCACTGTTTGTGACTGACTGGTGAACCTAACTTCAGTGTTATCCACCAGTTTTGTGAGAATCTGCTCTCCCTTTTGCAACCTGTCCTGACCTTGGTATTTTCAGGTGGGCTACCCTAGGCACAGACGGGTCAATATTGTACTCCAGTCATGACTATTATTCCACCACGTTTCGGTTATCCGTAAAATATCGGATTTCACTTCTATCAGCTCTAGTCTTCGGATGGCCTGATACCAGCTAGAAGAGCCTCAAAATAGGATGGTGCTGCTGAGCGGTGGGGCCAGAGCAACTGGAGGATATTCTGATCCAGCAAATTCCCTGGACTGTCTTCTCTGATGGGACGGCTCTGGAGCCCCATGTGCAAATTAGTGCTGCTAAACCAGGAAGGGTGTGGTGCAAATTCTGTCTGTCCTCCCTCAGGGATACTCTGTGGAGTACAGCTGCCCCATTGGTACTGGGACACGGTTTGCACATAAAACATCCTAGGACTTTGGAAGAACTGAAGAAAAGCCACCACCTGCAGAAGAATCCATCCCAGGATTTATACTGGATCCAGGGCATGCTAGGTCAAGAACCTGAGGGTTCAGTCCACAGTATGTTGGGATACTATGTGGATAGACATGCTTAATCAAGTTGATAGCCACTTAAAAAAGGCTGTGGTTTAGTTCAAGAAACTCTCAATAAAGTGGTAAGAGTTGGCAGAACTGTGCAGACTTTACACAATGTACATAATGAAAGACCCCAAAGATTTTTCAGACTGTAGATGGAACACAACTAAAAGAGAAACTGATGTTTTCCTCTACAGCATGGTGTAACAGCATGCAGAAAATCATAAGGAAGTACAATAAAGATACTGAAACTATGGGTTCAATGCATCAAGTGTTCACAACCAAGAAACACCACTAAAGTCATCTGAGATCACTGTAAATGAGAGCAGAATTTGGCCCAGAATATCATCCTCTAGAGAGCAGTCCTACAGCCCACGCAACTGCACATGGTTTTATCAACTCAACTTTCTTTATACATCTTGCAGTTACAGCAAAGGAGGCTACAAAAGAAAGAAAGATGCTGCTAGAAGAAAACAATGAGAAAATAGCCTGGTGAGATCATTAATCCTTACACACCTCATTGTATTACCAGCCAGAGTATGTTGCACCACAATGTGCTTCTTTTACAGCAAGAGTATGATAAGCAAACAGATGGCTCAGCAATGGGGATCAGCAGTGTCATCTGTAACTGCAGAAATATGCATGCAACATTGATACATAATAGTGCAACTAATCCCAGTCAGACGAAAACCAAGTCAGACACATCAATGACATCATCATAATGAGAAAACACTTCCATGACTTCTTGCAGCTGAGCAGAACCCAGTCCAAAAGAGAGTTTACACATGATATGTAAATAACTACGCAAGCTGCCACTTTTGGATGTTCTCACCATCACACAACATAGCCAGATGGCAAAATACAGACCACAATTTACATAAATGAATCTAACAGATGTCTGTAGACTGGATCTTCCAGTATAACTCCTACACCCTAAAAGCAGCAAAACCAACAATCCAACCCTACCCTTCCCCTGCATTGCAATTTGACAGTTTTCTTGTCACAAAAGGAGATAAAGGAAGTGGGAGGGAGGAAGTGAGTGGAGAATGAGAATGAAAGAGGAATGCTTGCATAATCAAAGCAAGGAGAAGACAACCAACCAATCTACTAGCCAATCAGGATAGTTTAGCCCCTCGGACTATCAGCCTGGAGGATAAACTCAGCTGATAGGAAAGAAAAATTTGCAATGAGCCAAACAACAACTTTTACATGTTCATGGCAAACTGAAAAATAAAGTCCTAAACTCATGCAGCTTTAGCTTTACCAGAATATACTGCATGGTCCCAGTAGCCAGGCTAACAGAGGAAATCAATACATTATTACCTAATGAAAGCTCATCTTGGCTGTAATGTGGAAATCTGCAAGATACTTCCAATACCTCAAATAAGGATTTGCACTGGCTGCACAATCCCTGAAAATTAGGACAAACAGATGTGCAAAAGGGCATTTTAAAGCACAAAGCGCTGCGAAAGTGGAGTCTATCACCCCAACTCTAGCTGAAGTTATAGCCAGTTTGGTGAAAAGTTATGCCACCCCTTAGCTGGAATAAATAAGAAATAGCAGCCTTCTCAGATAGAGGCCCAGATCCACAAAGGGATTTAGACTCTGCATTGCAGCGCATTACAGCACCTAAGGTTTAGGCACCTAGAAAATCACTGGAACAATACTGTGGTCCACAAAGCCTGAGTTAGGTGCGCAGGCTCCTATGCAATGGATGGAGAGAGATAGGCGCTTACAATGCTATCCACAAAAGCCAGCATTTTAGGCAGGAAGCTGCCTGTGTTAGCAAATGGGAGACGCCAACAACACAGGTGTGTCCTAAGCCCTGCCCCTCTTTCGGAGACAGGTGCCTATATCTGGGCTGCAGGAAGGTGCCTATCTCTGCTCAGTGATGCACAAATGACATCCAGCTGCTTGGAGTCAGGCAGCTTAGACACCTTAGCAGTTTCTTGCAAGAATGAGCTAAGTGACTGCCTTGGTCTACACAAAACGGCTAGAGCTGGTGGTTGTGGTAGCCATGCTCCCCACCTTCTAGCTTGTAGCCCAGTGGCTAGAGCACTTACAAATATGAATTGGTATCATCTCTTAAATGCAGCGCTTCAATGAGGAGCCAAATGGGGAGCTGTTCATTTAATGCTCAATCAAAGGACTAAGTAACACAGACAGAAAAGTCTCATCCAAAATATGGCAGTTTCCTGATAACATCATCTACTGATTGGCTTTGGCATCATACTCTTAGGCTATGTCTACATTGATGGCAGCAAAGTCACTGCCATCAGATTGGTTTATCTGGAGCAAATGAGTGGTCAGTGAAGATCCTCTCACTCGATCCAGAAGCCGACACACTAAAATCACCTTCTGAAGTGGCGTAGCACTGCTTCAAAGGGATTGCCGTTCCCGTCGGCGCAGCGCAGTGAAGACAGCATGCAGAAGAGAAGCACAGAAGTTGACGGGAGTTATGCAAGTTTTTTTGCGTACTTTCTGTAACTCTAGTCAACTGCTGCCGAATCACCAAGGAAAGTGTAGACATAGCCTTAGTTTAAGGTATGACATAATCTGGTTAGCACAGACCAACCCCAAATTAAACAGTACCTTTTCTAGCACATCATCACCTCATGACACCGAACAATGCAATGGCTACTTCATCATTTTGGAACTGAACATGTGATGAGAGTTGACAGTCCTGAAAATCTATACCTGTGGAATTTCGGCATATTTCACAGATTTGAAGAAACTAGAATGAATTTAGAGACTAAGATATTTGAGCGGAAGCTGAAGGCACTGATCTACCAAGAAAAAATTAGAAGAGCAAAAACGACATCTAAAGATAGAAGAAGGCGGCATACTAACGGTTTAGAAATATCTGTAGATTGTAATGGTCCAAATAATATAACTGGATGTACTATTGTACAAAGTAATTGTTCTCTGACTGCCAAATGGAACAGCTTCCCTGTTGGCTCAGAATGTTGCAGTATGTAATTTAAATGTTGTGTTTTAGGAAATAAAAGACTAACTTAACATTTAGATCATATATTTTATTCAGATTGCTCAGGGATGTGGGGCCACTTAATCTGCATTTACTAACTAAGGAACATAAAACTTGCACCCTTGAGTGTATGCATTACATGGGATCATTCTTACCTGATCACACACAGAATGCTGTGTATTTGCATCTAAGATTACTAATACATCAACTTCTATATCCTGTATCTCATTAGCATGTCACATTTCCAGCTGTTGTGTGATCCTGGGGTAGAAGCTTTTTCACCACCGGCCTTGTAGCCTGCAGTGTTATTCATTCATTGATTTGGAGAAAGATAAACTAGCTTCTTCTTCCCGCTGTAGAAAACATAATGGTGAACTGTATTTCACTTCCGACAACTCCTAATTGTTATTGATTATTTTATGATGGAAGAGCAATGCCTGAAGCACCAAAGAAATGAGAAACTAGAATCTGAAATTTTGCCCAGTGCAGGTTAATGACCTATCTGCTGCCTGTTTTCCTATTTTTTCCTAGTAGAGAAGGAAGGCAGACTGTTCTGTAGATTTTGACTAATGTTTCATAGCAGAACTAAAGAGGCTCTTAACTATTCCCTGATGTAGATTTCGTAGTTCACTAAAAGTGGACAACTGCGCTTAGTCTTTTTCTGAACACAAGCCAGAAAACAGCAACATTTTAATTTTTTTTTACCAATATTTGGGTATTAGTGGCTTCAAATTCATATACAAGCTGAGACATACTAAAATAATCTTTCCTTAGAGGCAACATTAAGGGGCAGATTCTTAGTTTGTGCAAATTGCCATACACCTAGTAAACGGCTTATTTTACACTTATTGGAGAAGCAGCATGTCTGTGCTGAAGAACCAGAATGACTGCTTGCCTCCCTTGTCTCATGGTATGTCTGCCAAAGTTCTTTCATCGTCATGTGGCACTTCTGCATGTCACTGGTATAGCCCTTCTCCCCCATGCCTTGTGCTATCTTTTCTTAAATATCTACATCTCTTTGGATGGGTTGAAGCCGTGCCTGCACAGACACTTCTCCACACAGACCAGTAAGATCCACTGCCTTCTGTCTACTCCAGCCTCTAGCATGTTTGCGGAGTTCATTTGCCATGATCGGCTGTGCTGCTGAGTTCTCCACACTGATCAAACAGGATATGGGAGTTCAAAATTTCCTGGGACTTGAACCGAGTGTTCAAGGGGGTTCCTGGGACTGTTTCTTGTACCTGGCTCTGATGCAGCAAAGTTGAAAACAATCTCTAGAGTGGTCACAGCGGATCATTGTGGGATACCTCCTGGAGGCCAATTCAGTCGATTTACGCAACACTGTGTCTACACTGTCTCTCGGTCAACCAATCAAACTCAAATTAGGTGCTATGCCTCTTGCAGAGGTGGAGTAATTAAGTCAACATTACTGTTGCATTAGGTTGGTGGAAGGGACCTGGTAGGGTAGATGCATACACTATTAAGTTGATGTAAGGCAGCTTCCTCTGACCTAAATTGGTAATGTAGACCAGGCCTGAGACTAAGACTCTAAAGCTGTATCCACAACTCCTTCTATGGAGAGTTCACTTTATGAACCATGTCCAAAAGCCTCTTTCTTTTTATTCCAAACTCAGTATGATCTCCAAATGTTTCTTGCAAAAAGTAACAAAAATGACACGTAGCAGGAAGCTTTTTCAGAATGGCTAGAAATTCAGAGATATTATGGCCAAGATTTCCAAAAGTGACTACTGACTTTGGGTATGTAATGAAATATCTTGAAGGAACCCGATTTTCGGATAGTGGGAATGCAGCACGTCCTGAAACTCAACCCCCTTTAAAGTCTCAAGTTGTGTACCCAAAATGATTAGTCACTTATGAAATCCTGTATATTTTTTTCCTTGCACAATGTTTGTCAGATGAAACTTCCATTTTTCAGTTAGAGAGTTTGGTTTTCACAGCCAATATTTTTTAAGCACCTCTATTAACTCCTTATTTTCTCCCTCACTTGTTTCCTGTCAAAAATATCATTCTTAATGCACAGCAAATGTTACCTTTCCCCATTGGGTTAGGAAAATCTCTCTCTTTTTGCCACTTTCTTCGCTAATTATATTCAGAGAAACAAATTTTGAGTACGTAAGACATGTAGTAAGATGAAAATAAAGTCGTACCCTTCTCATAGTTTGCACACAAATATTACTACAGATCAAAGTTATCAATCTCTTTTAAAAAAATAAGCTACAGTATTCACCTTTATGAAAGCCTAGACAATGAAGACATTAAAAAGAGAATTGTAGTAGTATGTAAAAAAATCAATAGGAGAAACCTTGAACTCAAATCCTCTGGCAGCTAAATGGGGTTTTAAAATATCAGGATGGAAAATTACTAGAATTATCCTGCTGACATAGTTCTTTGAAAGGCAAGTATCAAACTGTGTATTTCGCTAGAGATTAATGAACCTTATCTGATGGAAGAAGGACAAAAGTAGACAAAAATAAAATTCCTAATGTATAACCTCATAGCAGAACTCCTTAGCTTTCTGTAGCATTTTCCTTTATCGTTGGTTAGCACTCATTCCTGTGTGTCTTAAAGTGTAATGAGAATGGCTTAAGTCATTGTGTAGAATGATGCTACATTCACACTGTCCCCATGTGTATTTTCAAGATGACATGATTATTACATCTTTGCCTTTCTTGCCTCAACTGTATGAGGCAGCTAGGCCTGCATATAAAAACTGAACCCAAAATTGAGATTTCAGGAAGAAAAGACTTTTTATTCTGACTGATTATAGTCTAACCTTTCTCCTGGCTTTTGTGTGACAAAAAATGATGTTCAAAGTGAGCTGCTGAGCACCAAAACATAAAGGGGATGTTTTAAGCATTTGTCTGTAAAATAGAAAATGTCCTTTGCTGGGCCCTCCTCAGTGAATGTGTGATTGTCGTATTCCTATGATTCCAGTTGCAACTTTTTTTTTGCTAGCTTTGGATTGTTAAAATTATTTTTAAGTCATGGCTTTTTAGGATAGTTGAGATGATGTCTGTGGGTTGACCCATGTCCTCAAACATCTCAAAATTCCTACAAACCTGCTAAATGACAGGATATAGTTTTGGATCCGTGGAGTTTCTGAGCCCAAAATTACTAGAAAAGGGAGATTCTTCATCTGCACAGAGGTACCCTATCTAGATCCTGTTTGGTATGCCAGTGACCTCAGAAGAGTAGGCCCCATTCTGATTTGCCAAGATGCTCCTGAGAGAAGTTCCAAGGGGAAGGAAACAGCCAGGCCACCATCTTCAAAAACAGAATGAAAGAAATAAGCTTTGCTGCTGCTGCTTGGCTTATTTGCTTTAGCTTGTTTGTCTACCATGGCTGCTGAGGCAACTGTTGGTTGGTGGCCTCTGACTATGCAATGACACCATGCCTGACAAAGAAGCCTATATTTCCTCTGCCCTTGTGACCAAGGGGCAGGAGTCTGGCAACACACAACATCTAAGATTCACAGCTACAAGTAACCTCTAGCTAGCCCGCAAATTCACCAATGTTGAACACTGGGGCCAAAAAGACCACCAGCTAATGTTTTCAACCACATATCAGCTTCCTGACTCTGAATGAAAACAGGAGTTGCAAAACCATACTGCGCAAGTATCAAACTCATTGGTGTTGTTTTCCAATCTTCGTTAGCAGAGGAACACTTCTACTTCAGAAATCTTGCACCTCTTTTTAATTCCAAAAGATGGCTGGTCATGAGTGTGCATGTATGTGGGGAGGCGCGTGCGTGGACAGAACACACAGAATTTATTTGAGAATGGTGCCTGTAATATAGTTTTCCAAAGATCTAAAGCAGCTGTAGGTTAAGCAACTTTGCTCCCTACAAGATCTCACACATGTATTATGGGTTAGGAGTTGTATGATTATTCCTGAGAAAACAAGCAGTGATCTCTTTCATTGTATTGGAATGTTTCATTGTAACCCTATGATGGGAGTGGGGGTGGCAGGGAGAAGAGACTGGCAACAAAAATGAGTAGGGGGCTGGAGCACAAGATTTACAAGGAGAGGCTGAAAGAACTAGGCCTGTTTAGTCTGCAGAAGAGAAGAATGAGGAGGGATTTGAGAGCAGCCGTTAACTACCTGAAAGGGGGTTCCAGGGAGGATGGAGCTAGGCTGTTTTCAGTGGTGGCAGATGACAGAACAAGGAACAACGGTCTCAAGTTGCAGTGGGGAGGTCGAGGTTGGGCATTAGGAAAAAGTTTTTCACTAGGAGGGTGGTGAAGCATTGGAATGGGTTACCTAGGGAGGTGGTGGCATCTCCATCTTTAGAGGTTTTTAAGCTGAGGCTTGACAAAACCCTCGCCAGGGTGATTTAGCTGAGGATAGTCCTGCTTTGAGCAGGGGGTTGGACTAGATGACCTCCTGAGGTCCCTTCCAACTCTAATATTCTAGGATTCTACCCATCTACCACTCACAATTTGGGCAGGCTATCTGACCTAGCATCAGAGCCATAGTCTCAACATTAGCTTCTACCCCAGTGTGATTTGACCCTTCTTGTATCATCTGTTTGGCTGGAACCTAAATATATCTATTGACATTAAGATGGATAACACCATATTAATTTTGGGTCTGACAGCTAAACAAGACTGCTGCCTTCCCAAATTATTATATAAACCTTATAAGGAATTGTTGGTTTAGTTGATAGGATTTAATCAACCTGATGATTAGATGAATGTGATTAATTTATATTAACCCACTTTCTTTCAGTTTGATCTGTTAATATGTATTTCATGCGTTTGCTTAGATATTTAGTTTAGTTAATAATATAAAATTGGAGACGTGTGGTTTGGATGTTTCCTTCCCAGATGTCAGGGTTCCAAAACAGAGGATTCCTCAGAGTAAATATGAGGCAACTCTGTGATCCAGAGAGAGGTGGTCCAAAGCACTGCCTCGACAGTCCTCCTGTATATGGGGGCTGAACTGGAACACTGTTAGTTTTTGACAGAAAGTGATCTTATGTATCAATAATTTTTTCCAATAAGCAACCTGGGTTCCAAAACCTTAGAAAACCTGGTACAGTGGACAACATGAGCTGGTGAAACTAAAGGCTGACCAGATACCCATAGTAAGTTTATATGTCTCACAACAGGAGGGGGGGAAGGAAAAAAAAAAAAAAAGCGGCACGCTGTTGCACGCACTTTGTACATTTGCATACTAAACTATACATTGGTATAAGAGTCTAGACAGGACAGCGCAGCATCTAGCTACTATGGTAAAAGGTGCTTTAGGAATGCTGATTAATTAGATTATAGATTTGCCTGGTAGCACTGCCGATTATTAAGGTTTATTACAGATAGATTGATTACATTCCTCTCCATTGCTTGATTTTACTGCCTGAAAATTCACATAGATGCTGTATTACACCAACGGAGAAAACACCTGTTCTGTTTTCATATAACACGAGCATCAGAGGTAGATGGCGGTGCTGGGGTATATCACACCAATAGAATGCTTTGTTGTTGGTTGCTTTTGCAGCATGATGTGACATTCAATAGATCACAGCAAATCTTCACTAACCTAGCTTTGCAAGCTTGGTTTTTTAAAAGCCCTGGTTCTAACTGCAATTTGTGATGTGTGGGTTTTTTGTGTTTTTTTTTAAACAAACGTAAGCTATAGCTTTAAGCACAAGCAGTTCCATTTGAAATCAGCTGGATTACCCATAAGCATAAGTCAAGCACGTGCTCTAGTACTTTCTTGGACTTGATCCATAGTGCCCAGTGTCATGAGCACAATGAAGGTAATGCACTCTATATATTTTCTCTATTCCTTCAACAAAATGTTGAACAAGAAGAGTAACAAGATGGAGCCGAGTGGAACCCAATTCTGGAGACAGGCTGAGTGCACAAAGTTTGCAGCAGAATATACAGATTGCTAAATTATGAAAACTATCTTTCAATTCCAACATTACAGAACTTAATTCTAAATCATGCCAGATCCATGATTAGTCCCTCACAAGTAGAAGAAACAAGTTAACATTTTAACAGGGAACAGTTTATTCCATTGCATGATTTCCCTTAATCACTAGAAGTTGTCCCGATCAGCACTGACAAACGTATGGGACGTTTAGTCAAGTATTTAATGTTGTTTGAGGCCAGTGGTAGAGGGTTACACTAGATATATTGAAAGGTTCTTTCCAATGTTAGCATGCACAATTATCAGTCAAGTGACTGCAGAAATGGACTGTGACTACTATGACTCTGGTGTCTATTCTCCCATCATTTTGAAGGGGATGGTTGCATTTGTAATTCCCATTAATTCAAACTGGAATTGCCATAATTTCTTCCAACTCCAGCAGTGAGGGAATGATGTCTCCTTTACTGAAGACTGTTAGTGATGGGGGAGCCTCTGTAGGAGCGTGACCCTGCATTTATTCATATGCGTAACCATATTTGTGCAAAGCCGTTCTATTGACTTTAGCGGGACTCTCCACGTGAATAAAGTTACCCACCTGCTTAAGCCTTTGCAAAACCAGGTTTTAAGTTTGGAAGTTCAGATAATCACCCAAAGGTTGATACACCAAACTCAAAACAAAGTGAGTTACAAAATTGAACCTGAAATCTCAGGACAACAGTCTCAACTTGTGTGACTCAACAAGGACAAGTGCATAGACTTAGGACGGAAGAATCTCATGCACAGCTACAGACTGGGGACCGACGAGCTAGGCAGCAGTTCTGCAGAAAAGGATCTGGGCGTTACAGTGGATAAGAAGCTGGATATGAGTCAGCAGTGTGACCTGGTTGCCAAGAAGGCTATTGGCATATTGGGCTGCATTAGTAAGAGCATTGCCAGCAGATCGCGGGAAGTGATTATTCCCCTCTGTTCGGCTTTGGTGAGGCTGCATTTGGAGTATTGTGTCCAGTTTTGGGCACCCCACTACAAAAAGGATGTGGACAAGTTGGAGAAAGTCCAGCAGAGGGCAACATAAATGATTAGGGGGCTGGAGCACAAGACTTATGAGGAGAGGCTGAAAGAACTAGGCCTGTTTAGTCTGCAGAAGTGAAGAATGAGGGGGGATTTGATAGCAGCCTTTAACTACCTGAAAGGGGGTTCCAGGGAGGATGGGGTGCTAGGCTGTTTTCAGTGGTGGCAGATGACAGGACAAGGAGTAACAATCTCAAGTTGCAGTGGGGGAGGTCTAGGTTGGACATTAGGGAAAGGCTTTTCACTAGGAGGATGGTCAAGCATTGGAATGGGTTACCTAGGGAGGTGGTGGCATCTCCATCTTTAGAGGTTTTTAAGCTGCGGCTTGACAAAACCCTCGCTGGGATGATTTAGCTGAGGTTAGTCCTGCTTTGAGCAGGGGGTTGGACTAGATGACCTCTTGAGGTCCCTTCCAATTCTAATATTCTATGATTCTATGACTCTGGTACTCTTGCTTCCAAGGATCAGGATGTTCATGATGGAAAACATTATCTGACTTTCAACTCAAAGGGAAAAAAGAAAACCACCTTGGTTTGGTTTGAGTTTTGCAGGAAGTTTCAAGTTGGCTATTATTTACTGTAAAAGGTTCACCCAAGCCGTGTGTGTGTGTGTGTGTGTGTGTCCATTCCTGAAGTTCTTTTTCAGGCAACTCTCCCACTGACTTCTGCTAGAGTTCTGAAGCCCGGCAGAATTGGGACCAGCACTCCCTGGACTGAACAAATAAATGTAAACAACCCTATGATATAACCATGGTCTGCAAGGAATTCTCTCAGAATCTGACCTTATAAGGTGCTGAGTGCTCATCAGCCTCCCACTGAATCCTGGTAACAGTGCTTAGGACATCACAGGATCAGCCCCTCAAAGAGACCCACGCTACCGGAATGGGATCTATTTATTGGATTTCTTCAGGAGAGGAGAATAAATTGGATGCAACTGTCAAGTTTTCTTCCCTGTTTTGCTGTAATTTATTTAACTGTAGGCTAATGGTTGGACACAAAATCTGAACATGTCAATTCTTCATAGTTTTCTAGGTTTCAAATATACAAGCTCAGCCAAACAGCTCTGGCAGTACCATGAATTTGGAAAACATTTCCAGAATGTTTTATGGCTTCTGACATAATTTTCATAATTCTGTAAATTGACATAAATCACAGGAACACTTGATTATTCACAAAGCCATGAAATAAGAAGAAACAGTATGAAAAACTGACCAAAAAAAAAAAAAGACTAAAGGGAAAAAAAATTGAAACAAATGTGATTTAGGTGACAAGTTAGGGTTTTTGACGACTGTATCTAAAGAAAGCTAAATGCTAAAATTTTCTCAACATTGCATAGAGGACATGTGCACAAAATTTCAATGAGCAATCACCTGGTGGGTTCTTCTTGCAGGCATCTCTTGTGTAATGCTCAGAAAGAGCACCCCCAAAGGACTTAAAATCTGTTTAGCACTATGTTGAATGTTTCTGAGATCAAATGGCCTTTTATCTTCTCTTTTATTAACCAAGGGGGAGCTAGGCAGGTCTGACACTGCTGTGCATCATTGGAGGATTTCCTCATTATATAGGAAAGTGCAATGAGGCATATTCACAACAGAATTCATGCCTTGGCAAAGCACAGGACATAATTTCTTTACATGATTCTGTAACAAATGTAAAGTCAAATTTATTGTATTATGCATTTATTTATTCATTCATTCATTCATTCAGTGGACAGATATAGACAAAACAGATGGTTTCCTTCCATCCTAAAATGTTATAGACTACTCTAATGTTTCAAGAGTAAAAACCCCACAAAACAATAAGATGTCCAATTTAGATATCCAGTTACTACAAACACAAATTAGGCTCTCAGTTACACTGGTTTAAATCCTGAGTAAAATTCCAGTGAGGTCAATGAAATTATTGAGGATTTAAACTGAGTAACAGAGTAGAATTTATCAAATAATTTTTTACATATTTTAATTCACTATTTAAAATTCTATTGGTTTATAGCCTCTTTTGCTTCTTTATAACGAATAAAAGAGGCCAGAAAGATGATGGAGTGATTCTTTTTCCTTAAAAATATCAGACGTGTCAAGTCTGGTCTTCCCATGATTTGCTGGAAGAGCTCTTCAGGGACTCAGATGATATCTATTCTGAGGACCAACAACTTAATTGAAGTGCATGAGATACTGAACCTTGAACAAAGTTGTCCTTTCTCCAAAGAGTTAATTAGACATTCAAGTTTAGTATGTATTAACAAGAAAGTCTTTTAAACAACCTGACCAAAAATTCCCTCCCTTCTCAGTTCATCATTTTTTACTCTTAACTGTTATTTGTCATAGTTCAATTAGTCATATTAAAATTCTGCCTGTACAGACAAGATCTGAATTTCTTATATATATAAATAAATAAAATCCCCACCTTTCAGGTCTTCTTTATAAGTCAAAGAAACAAAAGAAGACCACAAGTCCTTCTCCCCCTTTGTGCATGTAATTTTTAATACAGAGCAATTTTTAGGGTAAAAATATTTTTTTCTAGTAACAGAGTTAAAGTGCCATGTTCAATCCCTCTGTACTAGAACGGCATGTTAAAAGAAGAGCAATCACAACAACATACAAATTAGATATGGACTTTTATAATCAAATCACATGAAAAAATAAGTTGTCACATTAAAATTACTTTTGGTATATGTTAACAAAAGCAGTGAAAATTTGAAAGGAAAATAGCAACAACATATTTACATACATCTTTCACTCAGAAGAGTGATAAAGCACTTAGTAGAATAGATAAATAGATTATTCACCTACCACTGAAATGCAGCCACTGCTGGGTTGGGAAACAGTAATCATGCTGTGCTAGCAACATTACACAACAGCTCTTAAGAGGATGGAAAGAATAACTCCATTTGAAATTGAATAGGGAAGGGAATTTAGGGGGAAAATATAGTGATCCAAGTTGGAATTTGGTCTAGATACCAGAGTTAATATTCTATCTCTTGTGAAATTGCAAAGGGATCATCAATGACTGACTGCAAGTGGTCAGTTCCCTTTTTATTTTGGCTTCATTCAAAACATACTCAGCAGCATGAGTGAACTGACTCAGAGAAGAGAATGCATCCTAATCAATTACCAAGAACACTTCCCACAGTACCCTGGTTGGCCCTCAATAAATCCATACTTGAGAGACAACTTGCATATTGACAGGAGGTAATAGGGAAGCTTTCTAATGGAGCTTAATGGCACTAGACAAGAATGCGCAGAACAGACAGCAGAGATGTGAAAGGCTTTGGTAGTTTTGCGAATCCTCCAAAATATGGAGCTCAATATGGATATTCACAAAGAAAATGGAGAAATTCAGCCCGTTAGGTGAAATCCTGATTTTTTATGAATTTGTCCTAGATGGGAATTCACTGATTTCACCATATTTGCAACAAGAACAACTTGGTTATGTGGAAGTCTGCCTTTGCTTTTCACAAAAAGTATGAGAGGGAAAATGAGAAATGATTTAGTTTTTCACAAGCTTAAAAAAACTGATTTTTCTTTCAATCAATTTTGCTGGCAGTACAATTTTCCTCTTTGCATAACTATAGTACTGCTGGGTCCTCTCCCATTCATATGCACTGCTAAGCATGTTCCATTAGCATTATTACTAATAATTATTAAATATTGCTACTACTTAGCATTTATATAGTGTTCATCTGTAACTCTCAAAGGTCTTCACTTGAATAGGCTAATACTAATTTCACTATTTTAGAAAAGCAGGCAGTAAGGCAAAAAGAATGTGAGGGACTTGTCCAAGATGACGCTAAAGGTGTAATTTCCAGCTCAGGCAGACATACTCACACTAGCTCCAATCAAGCTAGTGCACTAAAAATAGAAGTATTGCCATAGCAATGTAAGCATCAGGAGGAGCTAGCCAGTCAAATACATACCTACTATCTTGGATGGAAACATAGTTGGGGCAGCTAGCTCCTCCCGCCATTCACGCCCCTGCAGCTATGCTGCTATTTTTAGCATTCCAGGTCACTTGGAGCAACTGTGGGTACGTCTCCTCAAGCTGGAATTTGCACCTTCAGCTTGAAGTATAGACAAACTCTGATTCAGCCTAGGTCAGTGATTCTCAACCTTTTCAGTCTACTCCTTGCAGGAGGCTGATTTGTCTTGCGTACCCCAAGTTTCACCTGACTTAAAAACTACTTGCCTACAAAATCAGACATAAAATACTACAGTGTCACAGCCCACTGCTACTGAAAAATTACTTACTTCCGCATTTTTATCATATAATTATAAAATAAATCAATATACATTGCACTGTATATAGCACAGTATAAAGAAGTCATTGTATGAAATTTGAGTTTGAACTGACTTCACTAGTGCTTTTTATGTAGCCATTTTGTAGAACTAGGCAATATCTAGATCTAGGTATTGATGTACACCCTGGAAGACCTCTGCGTACCCCCAGTGGTTGAGAACCACTGGCCTAGGTCTCTCTGTTTCCAGTCCCATACCCTCTCCACCAGACCAGACCACTTTGTCTTCCTTAATAGGAGTTAAGTACATGAAAAGAGCTATGAATCCTTATAAAAGTGATGGTCTTATAATAAAGTCTCTCAAAATAGGGATGCCCAGTATTTTTCTGCAAGAATATTTAAGAGCTGTGATGACAGTTCACTCAGAATCTTGCTACAATAAGTCTCCTGAGCCCACTTTTATAACCAAAATAAAATATATTTATTAAACTGCAGAAGCCTGTAGTCTTGGGAACTTATGATGGGCTATTCCTATGGGTTTAATCTGGTTCAGATGCTAATGACTGTATCAGAATGAGGGCAGCAGGATTCTATTACTATTGCTGGTGGTGGTGTCTTTTTATCAGGATACATGTCCCACATCGGATACGCTTCTTATTGATTCTAATTTGCTCTATATTTGCCATTTTAGGAAACTTCTGACTGATGTGTCTATTGATTTCCACGAGTATGTTCCCCTCTGCCAAGCGGTAAAACAGGAAACACATTCATTAGAAATGAGGATGTCATTTTGACAGGATAAGCAACCTTTTCTTTACCTGAACTAAATTCATCATTATTTTGTGGTTGAATTTTGTAGACTTTCTCAGAGAATTTGCAATTATGAAACACAGAAATGCATTTGAAATCTCACTTTTCTCTCCTTTTTTGTTTTCTGTATGAGGGCCCCTTTGTGCTTCTGATAGAGACCCCTGGTCAACAAAGCACATGCTAATTTGTTTTAAAATACATTCCCTCACAAGGTGGGAGAAAGGAGTTGTACACTGAGAAAATTGGAAGGGAACTCTGGCCCAGACTCAGGAAAGCATTTAAGCAGAGGCTAAATTTTAAGTATCATTAACCCTGTTGGCTTAAATGGGGCTACTCACATGCTTGAAGTTAAGCATGTGCTTTAAATGCCTTCCTGAACCTGGGCCAGAGTTCCCTTCCAATCTTCTCCGAATACAACTCCTTTCTCCCGTCTTGTAAGGGTATGTATTCATTCTCTCTCTCTCTCTCTCTCTCTCTCTCTCTCTCTCTCTCTCTCACACACACACACACACACACACACACACACGTCTACAGCAGCTTCCATTCAAGAAGCTCAAAAGGCTTAACAGGGCTGGCCCCATGTGTTTTGTTGCCCCGTGTGGAAAGGTTTTTGACGCCTCTCTCCCCAATACAAAAGCTGTATGCAACCCCACACCTAACAACACTCTGCCTCCCCTATCCCCCCACATCTGGGAACTTGGCATTCCTCAGTGCAATGATCTGGTGTGCCTGAATGTTGGTGCTCAGGTAGTTGCCCTAATCCCTCACCCTACGGCTGGCCCTGGTGCTTAACAAACATTAATAAAATGAGCCTCGAAACATGCCCTGAAGTAGGTATGAGCACCGCTAAAAAACTATGGGCTTGTCTACACTTGAAAAGTTACAGTGGCAAGCTGCAGGGCTGCAGCTGTGCCACTGTTAGTACGGACACTCACTACAATGATGAGAAAGGTTCTCTTGTTACTATAATTAATCCACCTCTGTGAGAGGCAGTAGCTAGGTCGATGGACCTAGCTCTGTCTACATGGGGACTTAGGTCAGTTTAACTACATCGCTGAGGGGTGTTGATTTTTCAAACCCCTGACTGACATAGGTTGATCTAATTTTCTAGTGTAGACTAGCCCTAAGGCAAAGAGAAGTTAAATGACTTACCCAACATGACACAACAAGTAGGACAGAAACAGGATCAGAAACCATATCTCCCACCCTCTTGTCCCATGCTTGAAGCACTGGACCATGTTTCCTCTTTACAGTCATCAATCTCCAGCCCAGAAGGATATGAAGGAAATTTCCTTCCAATTCCTTCAATGCTACAACAAAATCAATGTAAATCACTGTGCAACACAAGCCTTTTAACTTCTTCCTAAGTAAAATATGGGCCACCATTGCTCAGGAAGTGAAAAGTTAGGTCTGGGAATTAAACTTATATTTCTGCTCTTGTGCTGGGCTGATCTAGTCTAACACTTTTGTTTTGGTAAACACTACTAGAGATTCCCATTGCTGTCTCTGGTAGGTTATTCCATACATTTAATATTCTCTATATAAAGAACTATTATTAAATTGATATAGTGCTGGTGTCTTTGTTAACTTAGTTTCACACCCTCTTGCCCTTTTAATTTATTTCATTTTAAATGGCCATGGCAGGTTCTGTTTAGAGCTGGTCAACAAATGAAAATCTACTTGAGTAAAAAATTTAAATATTAAGATGGTCCTTTGAAATTAAAACTTGTTTTTATTTTCTTCAAACTTAACCTGTTTTTGTGTAAACAAAAAATATAAAAACACATTCTCATAGCATTTGCAACTAAACATTTCAAATATAAAAATAAAATACATAAAAATGTACTGGGAAAAAATTAAAATGGCAATTTTTCATACCAAAAAGTCATTTGAGAAAAGAGACTAATATTTGATGAAAATTTGTTCTTTTATAAAATATCAGTTCTACCATCTTTGGTAAGTTCTAAACTTTTCATACTTCTACAGGCCTCCTTCCTGCTTCCCAAGGAATATAAACTCAGGAACAAACATTTCAGGAAGAAAATCCTTTAAACTTGGCAGCAGCCACCACCAGCAACAATGACATGTCCTTCTAATAAGAAATATTAACCTTTCCTCATGGAAATAAGCACAGTTCTCATGGTGATTGCTGTCCAGTATGTTTGTAAAGATATATTCAGTTAATATGTGCCTTGCTAATATAAGACTTGTGATAGAGCAGACTACTGGAAAACATTAACTGATTGTTCTCCCTTGAGAGCTATTCAACTTTGTGTAATGTTCGAATTTTAAAGAGCATGTTACAGAATTTACTTTTCATGATGTTGCAAACATTTATGTATGATTGCTTTATGGGAAACATCCACCGTGAAACCTACAAGTGGATTTATGGAGGGAACTGCATATTTTATTACTTATCCAGCAAAACATCCTCACAGTAAGGATATCCATGTGTGACTATACAATGGGGCATTTTTAAGCCGGGGCCAACGCCTGAGGAGCAAACTGTGTGGTCCTTGATTGAACAAAACTCCCATTGACTTTAATACTCAGAGGGAAGGAGCAACTAATCATCTTAATAACTGTACTTTTAATATTGTGAAGAAAGGTTAACAGGGATCCTTTAGTAACATTAAAAATGACATAGACACGGACAACCCAGAACCAGCGCACCACCATATAGAAAAACTGAGTTCAAATCCCAATCGACTTCACTTGCGGTTTTGCTCAATTAAGAATTGTGAAATTTAGCCTGTAATAAGCTCCGATACCCCAGAGCTATTCTAGTAGCTCACAATAATAATCTTACTATCTTAAATGTGCATATTATCTTTAATCCTGAAGGATCTTAAATTGTACCATTATACCTACCGCTGAAATGCAGCCACTTTCTAGGGTGATCGGAAGCAGGTATTTAAGAATTTACATCAATACAATAGTATTTTAGATTAAGAAGTGTATCCAATGGAAATCATAAGGGAATTTAAATAACCAGAATTTGGAAGTTTGCTAGTATTCTAGAGGAACCCCCATACAAAAAACCAAAAATACAAAAAACAATATCTATGGGGTTTTTAGTGATTGAATGGTTGGGACCTTGTTTTCACATCTCATCTGAAACACAGCACCTTCCTTCAGCCCTTTATATAGGTGCTGGAACTAGGAGCACAGGGCAAATGCTGTACATCCCCTGGCTTGAAGTAGTTTCCATCATATACAGGATTTACCATTTGGTTCAATGGCTCTCACCACCTCGGCTAGAAAATTTGTTCCAGCATCCTCGGCCCTTTACCAGCGTGTGGCTTATTTTCTTGGCCTGGCTTGAGTTTGGAACCAGATTTGGGACAAGTGGTGGAGAGTAAAAGGTGTCTTTGAACCTTCTTTATGCTCCCATGATCCTGTGGCTGGCTGGGGGTCAGCCAACCCCCCCTTCTCCCCTCCCCAACTTAACTGAGAAAGATTGAAGGCTTCTCTTACTTATGCCAAGGTGTCTGTGGCATACGGAACTGTTCCAGCAGCTGGGATCACTGGACACGGGTGTATCCAGCTGCATCCTTTTTTCTGGACATTCTCTTCACCATGGGGTCATACCCACAGACCTCAGGTGTCTCTTTACTTGCCTAAGACGTGTCTCAGCATCTACAGTGGCATTTATATCTATGCTAAGGGGGGTTATCCATGTATGTACTCTATATACCACAGTAAGTAATATGCTGTGTAGTGGGAAGAGCACCACTCGCTGAATCACCAGCACCAATACAAATATTTAAAAGTACTTTGGCCCATTCAATAAAAGTTGTAGTAAAGTTGTAGTTGTGGAACAGTATTTTGGCCAGTATCCAATAGGTTATCAGCATCTTTGATAGTGATTCAAACAAACTCTCTTTAATATTCTTTCCCAACATGGCCTTCTACTTCAAGAATCAGCTGTTTAAACTTGTTGGTCCCCGTGTTTCTGAGAATCACAGAGAAATAATCAGAGAAATGGTTGGGGGGTGAATAACAAAGATTATAATGAAACAGTAAGAAAATGTTTTCTTCTCTGTTACTGTCATTTTGAACTTTCTCAAGCAACAGGTAGATTTTATAAATAAAGGCTGTTTTATGTGACCCTACTTGTGCTAATTTGGCTTCCTAAAACAACCTGTCTTTAAAAAGTGACAGACAGCAATACTAAAAATATGATGGCCAATCCCTTTTATTTTTCTTCTCTTTTAAACTTTTGCCTTACAGTGTAAAATAGAATTGCAACGCATCTTCCAGATTAAATGTTAAAGAGGTCTTTTGCACCATCTTTTACTTCTGGCAATGAAAAGCTTAATCTAATTAAAGCCATGAACTGAATGTGGCTGCTGGTTTTAATCATCTGCAGTTTTCTTGCGAGGTTACGCAATGCTAATTAAAGATAAATTTAGACAACAGAAAAGGTTCAGTTTTAATGAGAGAAAAATATACAAAGTCCTTGTGTAGCTATTTAAAAAGTTTTTTTTTAAAGTTTTATTTTCAGCTAATAGTTTTCAGTTAATACACTGCACATAAGTGTTCCTTTCAAGAAAGTCTCATTTTAACTTTTGCTACTATAGCATAACTATTTGCTCTTAAATCAAATGCTATAATCTAGAATTAGAATTATTTCGCCCCAACTCATTCCACTGAAAATACAGGCCTACATTTTCAAAACTGTCGGGTGATTCTGGGTGCCTGAATTTGTGGCGTGCTTAACATGAGACACCATAAAAGGGCTTATCTTTCAGAAAGTATTCCACCAACTACAAGTTTTAAGATGTCTCAAATTGGGCACCCAAAAATGGAAGTACTCAAACTCACTAGTCACTTTTGAAAATGTAGCCCACAGCTCCATAGATGAAGTAGATTTCATTTTAATTTTGAAGGTGGAGGAGAAAGAAGATAAACAAGAAAAATATCTTGACTTATTTACATTTATGCATGATGTCATTTATTTCAGCCACAGGATTCAAGGTTGACACCTTGCAGCACTTATCATGCTGTGTAAGTAATTATTTTGATAACAACAATAGGAGCTAATCTCTCCAAGGAGAACAGAGTTGTGACACTTACAGATGCATTTAGGTTACAAATAAAGACCTGCTTTTTCTCTCATAGACATGTAAATCATGACTAATCCACTGACTTTGATGGAGTTTCACCCACATGGAACTGATGAAAGGAAGCAACAGGCCTATTGTTTCCCCTTTGGCATGCAAGTTCTTAATTAAAAAGTAAAGTAATGCCAAAAAAGGCTAGTAAAGTCACTCAAATGGCTGTTACTATCCTATGCATATATCAGTGCAGGAAATTAAGAGTTACTGACAGAAAAAAATGGAAAGTACTATATGTCCTCAAAACTGCTGTCTTATATTCATAGCCCATTGCTCACTAAGAAGCTGTTAGGAGTAGAATCATAGAAGATTAGGGTGGAAGACACCTCAGGAGGTCATCTAGTCCAACCTCCTGCTCAAAGCAGGACTAACCTCAGCTAAATCATCTCCGCCAGGACTTTGTCAAGCCACAACTTAAAAACCTCTAAAGATGGAGATTCCACCACCTCCCTAGGTAACCCATTCCAGTGCTTCACCACACTCCTAGTGAAAAACTGTTTCCTAATATCCAACCAAGACCTCCCTCACTGCAACTTGAGACCATTGCTCCTTGTTCTGTCATCAACTACCATTCAGAACAGCCTAGCTCCATCCTCCCTGGAACTCCCTTTCAGGTAGTTAAAGGCTGCTATCAAATCTCCCCTCATTCTTCTCTTTTGTAGACTAAACAAGCCTAGTTCCCTCAGCCTCTCCTCATAAGTCTTGTGCTCCAGTCCTCTAATCATTTTGTTGCCCTCCACTGGACTCTCTCCAACTTGTCCACATCCTTTTCATAGTGGGGTGCCCAAAACTGAACACAATACTCCAAATGCGGCCTCACCAGTGCCAAATAGAGGGGAATAATCACTTCCCTCCATCTGCTGGCAATGCTCCTACTAATGCAATCCAATATACTATTAGCCTTCTTGGCAACCAGGGCACACTGCTGACTCATATCCAGCTTCTTATCCCCTGTAACCTCCAGGTCCTTTTCTGCAGAACTGCTGCCTAGCTTGTCAGTCCCAAGTGTGTAGCTGTGCATAGGATTCTTCCATCCTAAGTGCAGGACTCTGCACTTGTCCTTGTTGATATATCTAGGCAGTCAAATTTCTTAATCTATAAATGCAGTTTATATGGGGATCATCATATTCTTACGAACCCGCACTTCTGGGAATTCATGGCTCTGCTGTGGGACTCACCAAGGAACATGCCACACAGGCACACAGAGGAATGACCCAGTCTCATGCCTAGATAAATGCTGGTGCTCTGATTTTGCTATTGGTTAATGCTTTCTTCAGAAATAGAATCGGGGAGATACATAGCCAGTTTTCAGACTAAAATGGAGTCACCAGGGAAAAGCAGCATTGTCTCTTCCAGAACAGCCTAGAAAAAGAAAGAATGGCAAGAGATAGGAAGCAATGCAATGTCTAAGGATCAATGAAACTGAGGAAGGCAGTGCAAGGAGGAAGAAATAGTGAAGAGACAGAAAGCAAGAGTGAGAGCCAAAGAGGAAATCATGGCCCAGTTTGAAGTGATGAGGGAATGTGCAGCTAACTTCTTTGTTGGCAGCCCAACACAGAGCATGCTGTTCCGTTCTCGCCTTCCGTTAGAACTATTTTTAACTCATTAAGACTAAGGACAGAGCCAGGATCAGTCTAACTCAAGTAATACTATCATTTTCTGCTATTCATAACCTGTAACTCTATTTTTCCTAGATTTTACTTTAAAAGCAGTGCACAAGGTTGCTGAATAGTGACTTTCCCAAAGAATAAGGAAAGGAACAAGGTGCAATGTCATCTGTGAATCCTGCACACTCTAAGCAGTGTTTGTGGAAGTAAAGCCCAACTTTAGACAACAAGTGCCTGAAGAAGGTACTATTTTATCCATACCCCTGTTCATGATGCTGCTGTGAAACAAACACAGGCTGAGAGTTATTGGAGTTTGGATGCATGAACTAAAGCTCTTCAAAATATTCATTTTGCCCTATTATACTTTTCCTAAGTCTTTCCTCCAGAAGGTTTTTACCCAGTACTGTCAAAACTGAGGTCTATAAAAAGCCTTTCCTTCTTCAAAAAGCACTTTAGAAAATGTTAAATATAACAACTTCATTTGTATACCCTTTCAAAAAGGCACTATTTCTTCTCATCCTCCCACACTGCCTAAATCTTTAACTTAACACAATTCTTTTTGACAATCTCAGGTTGCCCCACACCATAGAATCATAGAAGATTAGGGTTGGAAGACACCTCAGGAGGTCATCTAGTCCAACCTCCTGCTCAAACCAGGACTAACCTCAGCTAAATCATCTCCGCCCGGGCTTTGTCAAGCCGCAGCTTAAAAACCTCTAAAGATGGAGATTCCACCACTTCCCTAGGTAACCCATTCCAGTGCTTCCCCACTGCAATTTGAGACCATTGCTCCTTGTTCTGTCATCTACCACCATTGAGAACAGCCTAGCTCCATCCTCCCTGGAACCCCCTTTCAGGTAGTTAAAGGCTGCTATAAAATCCACCCCCAATTCTTCTCTTCTGCAGACTAAACAAACCTAATTCTCTCAGCCTCTCTTCATAAGTCTTGTGCTCCAGCCCCCTAATCATTTTTGTTGCCGTCCGCTGGACTCTCTCCAACTTGTCCACATCCTTTTTGTAGTGGGGTGCCCAAAACTGGACACAATACTCTAAATGTGTCCTCACCAATGCCGAATAGAGGGGAATCATCACTTCCCTCGATCTCCTGGCAATGCTCCTACTAATGCAGGCCAATATGCTATTAGCCTTCTTGGCAACCAGGGCACACTGCTTACTCGTATCCGGCTTCTTATCCCCTGTAACCCCCAGGTCCTTTTCTGCAGAACTGCTGCTTAGCTCCTCAGTCCCCAGTCTGTAGCTGTGCATGGGAGTCTTCCGTCCAAATGAAGGACTATGCACTTGTCCTTGTTGAAACTCATCAGATTTCTTTTGGCCCAATCCTCCAATTTATTTAGGTCTTTCTGTATCCTATCCCTACCTTCCAGGGTATCTACCACTCCCCCTAGCTTAGTGTCATCTGCAAACTTGCTGAGGGTGCAATCTACCCCATCCTCCAGGTCATTAATGGAGGCAAGGTGGTGTTTGACTGGCTTGCATCTTGAGTCATTCAAAATGCTGGAGTCTAATGCTAATCTATGAGAGAAAGCTGAAAGCAGCATTCTGAATTTGAAATACCTCATTTGTTTTATGTGGAGAATGGAGCTGGTAAAGATTTTACTTTATAATTTTATTGATTTTGTGATCATCTGAGGATTTTCTGGCAGAACAGTTTATTCCATTGCTACAGAAGCATGGAAAATCTAAGACCCTGACTAGAGGTTTAGTAGGTTTATGAAAAGCTGAGGTGGGGGGCACATAATTGTCTTAACATGATGTTAAATTTACATCTAAAAGGCAGAAAACATTCCCCCTTGGTTACAATAAATAGCACAAATGGAGCTATTGCATAGAATCTGTTAGACTTTAGCAGGTACTGTATCAGAGAGATTTTTTTTTTTAAACTGAGACTTTAGGTTCCAAACCTCCAAGTCTATTCATTTTCTCCCTATTCTCTCAGGATTATCCATGAAATGAGGTACAGAATATGGTCATGCCAAATATCTTAGGCCACATATATTTCATTAATTTAGCTTTTGACATAATTTTTTCACTTCAGTACATCTCTACTCCATTTTCATCAGTTCACATAGGGAATGAGCAGGAATAACTACTGATTCAATGGATTTGTCCTTCCTATTCTTTATAGTTGGTTGACTATGGACGGTTTCCTTATTAATAATGATAATTTCAGAAAGGAGAGCCCCTGTGGCCTTCATGAGGGCTGCTCATTGATTGGGTTTGTCAGTCACTTGATCATAGCTGTTTACAGAGGCCTAGCCAGATGTAAGAAATGAGATTGTTTTTGCAGTTTCTTTTGTTAACAGTACCAGGTGCAAGTGCCTCAGTTCTGCTGCATCTCAAATCTTGGGGCCTGCCTCTCTGGCACACAGTAACAGAAAGTTATTCCTTTGTTGCACAAAGGCAAAGAACACCTTGAAGAAAGATGTAGAACCCTGCAACCTGACGGGACCTGACTAGGAGTGTCAGGGTCATGTCCGAAAACAACCAGAGTCTTTTGGCCTTTAGCTGGGTCAACTCTGATCACCCCCTCTTTCCTGTGGTGTTGGTGTGGTGGTAGCTGCGTACCCCAGTCATGCTGGCCACTGGCCCCTCACTGCACTGTGTGTGGTGTTTTTCCAAGACTAAATGTTTACTATAATCAGATGTGCGGAATTTTACAGTCAAAGTAATGTCTCAATGTTTCTGTACGGGAGAAAATAAGCCAGTAGGACTGACTTAAGTCACAGGCAGCCATTTTGTCTCTCCATTCTTTACTCCTCAATAAAAGATCCCAAAAATATAAACGAGTTGCGCAAAAAAAGAACTAAATGGTAATTGTAGTAACCTGTTCACTGCTCCATACTCCAAAGAGAAACCAGACTGGTGGTATTTGAGTGTCATGATGTCTTGATTTTCTTTATGCCAAAGAACAGAATGTCACAGAGGAGCAGGTTCAATAAAGGTTTTAATGGATCCCCAAAGAGCCTAACCATCTGTGCCAAAGAAGTAATAAAGTGGAAGGAGAAGCTTTTGGGTACATAGTTCTACAGGAACATACACATTCTGGAATACCTGTTTTCCTTTAATTTCACTTTACTGCAACTGGACTTACAGCGGTCCAGCAAAACAATTATTGTTGAGATCCAGTATATTCCACAAACACAGAAAATACAACATGTGCTGACATCACTTTTGCCGACTACTAATATGCTAATTGGTAATGTAATCAATTATTAAGAATAAGCTCTCTCTTTATAAGGCAGAGGCCAGGATTATTTGTGCAGCAAACTGAAGCGCAAGTTATAAAAGGATGCGTATTACAGATCTCGAAAATAATGGGAGGCAAATGACAGAGGTCATACTTTGTAATCCATATGGTATTTCCACCCAGAGCTTGATACTAACCATGCTTAAGTATGCAATATAAACAACATTTTAGTTTTTTCCCTCCAGCTTGCAAAAACATAATGGAAGCGGACCCAAACTTGTTTTTCTGTTTAATGAACTGCCTTTTGAATGAGTGACAGACTGCTGATAAGACTGTTCTGCGCAGGCCTATCCTGCCATTCATCTTTTTCAAGTCCTCAGGCTGAATTATACATTATTAATACAAAAGCCACACAATGCCAAGGAAGTTTCTGTTCCATGTATAGCACCAAAATAGTTCCACAGTCCTCTGATTACACAGGATTAAATGTCATTCCTTCACATTGAAACATTTTCCACACCTCAGTTCTGTGTATGCCCTTGAGCTCTTCATACAACCCTGCTGCAGGGTTCTGACACTTGCAGTGCTGCACCTACTATTTTGCAGCATTCTACTAATATGTACCAACACAATATTATCTATTAGTTGAAAAATATGCAATGCAAATGCACACAAAGCATTTTAATATCTGTCTACATGGTCTCCACTGTAGTATCTGGGCACCCCACAGCCATTAATGAATGTGAATGACTTGCCCGAGGTCACACAGAAAGTTTATGGCACAGTGGGGAGTTAAGCCCAGAGATATCCTGAGTCCTAGGCTAGCGCATCACAGGGACAAAGATTATCTGTTTGGGTTTTTTTAAAGCAAAATTCCTAATTGGGTTGGATAGGGGTCTTTGTTTAAAAACGATGCATTGTGTAGTCAGTATCCATCGACTCGAATAGTTTCTGCTAGAATTAATTTATTCTTAGAGTACAGAAAATTCTATAAGGCTCATGATGCATTTGGCTCTCAATTCCATTGATATCCATGATAAGTACCCTTTACACAATACTCATTTTTTTTAGTAAACACACTTGCATTGGTTCCCAGAAATAGAAGTGAGAGGGCAGGTGTTACAAGTATATGGCACAGGGAACGTCATTAGCTTTTGAAACTGCGGATTAACACTAAAAATGACGAGAGTCCTGTAGCATTTTAAAGACTAACAAATTTCTGCAGGCATAAGCTTTCGTGGGCTGCAACCCACTTCGTCAGATGCAAGAAATAGAAATCAAACTTGACACAACCAAACTGGGTCTGAAGAGGGACTTGGAATGGTTCTCTCATTACAGGAAGTAATTGTCACTGTTCACACATTCTCACCTTCTAATCAATGGTTGTGAATAGGCCTCATCTACTCTAAGTGAATGGACTTTCCAACACCTACCCTCCCCATTGTTCTTCTTTACCCTTGGATGTATATATATACCCCCTATCTGATTTCTATTCCTTGCATCTGACGAAGTGGGTTGCAGGCCACGAAAGCTTATGCCGGCAGAAATGTGTTAGTCTTTTTAAGTGCTACAGGACTCTCATTGTTTTTGCTGTCTACAGACTAATACGGCTACCCCTCTGGAACTTTTCAGATTAACAGTTGCTTCTTTATTTAAAAAGGTGTTTAGATGGATAATGCTCAGTGTCAGAAACCTAAGAGTGTTTGTTCCCATTTGGACTGATCAATACCACTTCTAGATGGGTTGTTATATAGAGCATTAGGTACTATATTTTTCTCTGCACAATTCAGTTTTATACTGACTATAGTCAGAGAAAATGAGCAGTTACAATTATAACACAGGCTTAGTAGGTTCTAGTAAAGAACATGTAAAACAGGGATGATCAAAGGCACCAAGAGAAATTGGCTACCATGTGCTCTTTCTACATGTCGCTACTTTATAATGATCCAGTTTAACAATGCTTCCGAGAAGAATTAAGGAATATGTATCCTGGACAAAGTTTTCAAAATGGAAAGATAAGCTCCAAAGTCCATGCTTAGACATCCAAGTAAATGGTCTGATTTTCAAAAGTTATGAGTACACGGCAGATTCCATTGAAAAAGTTTCTTCCGAAAACCAGGCTATTTATTCAGTTGCCTAAGTTAGGATGTAGGAGCCCACTTTGAAGTATGCGCTTTGAAAATACTAGCCCATTCGTTTAGGAGCAGTAGTAACATGCAAGCAGCTCTGAAAGCTTTATTGTAATTGAAGAGGCAGCACTGCCATACCTTCCAAACCTTACTTCATCTTACTGAATTCTTAGATCTGAACTCCTCCAAGGTTGGGGGAATATTTCTAGGCAAGATTTTGATTCAGGCCCATCTGTAGATAATACCTGAAAAAACAATATGAATAATACTCAAAATAATTAGAAATACTTCGGCATATTTCCGTTGTGTGGAAACTTGGGATGCTCATGAGCTTACGGTGCTGTTCAGAAAGACGTTGCAATATCGTTTTCCTTCCTTTTCTCACGCACTACTGCCACTGCCCAGTGGGACATTGCTGATGCAAAAGAACTGTGGATAACACATAAATGAGACTCTGCTGACTCACCTCTTTTAGCCTAACTGGAAGAGTGCATGCTGTAGGGTCAAGGCTTAGTCCTGACTGTTGAATTCTCTCTGAATTCATGGTCGATCACCTGGATTGCACATTTGGAGGAGGAGGAGTGGTCAGGTTCCAGCAGTGTATGTAACAAAGAGACTCACTGAAAGCCTGAGAGGAATGTAAAATCCCTATTTTATTTTAAGATAATTTCCTATGTTATAAAAGATGAAATATTTTGTGACGCATGTTTAAAATGTGCTAAATCATTTATGAAACACACAGTGGTGATACTGACCATGCATTTATTTAGGACCTCTTGGACCAGTCTGACTCTGCCTAGCCTCTGTATGACCCGCTGGACTGGACCAGCACTGATTCACTGGCACAATTATTATTAATTGACTGGTGGCTGCCCGTTTGTGTTTACAAAAACATATAGGCACAGCTACAAAGTTCTCTGATTAAAAAATATATCAAAGCATAAGCTATTTGGGAATCACTTTACTCACCACAGACGTGGAATCACAACCAGGACGGCACAGAACATCTATTTAACAGCACATGGTAAAAATGCACAATTATGTCATGGAGATGAGCTTGAACCAAAACCCTGGATCTGAATACAGCAGAATTTTGATAAGATTCAGATGTGGATACTGAATCTGAATTTTTCAGCTTGGGAACATGGTTTTTGTTTAAAATAGACAGTGAAAAATAGTTCTCCAACTGAAACTTCAGCATGAATGCTGGATAGGTAGAATCTAACTATCCAGGAGGGAAATTATCCAGGAGGACACAGGAAATGATGTCCCTAACTCTTGCACAAAATGTCATAAGATCTGTAATGACCACCAGTGGTTGTGACCATTGTTTTACGTCTCATCCAAGACTTTAATAGCTGCAATGGCTTTTTATTAGTACCAATAAGTATATTCTGCTACATACACAAGAAAGTCAGACACGGAAGGCTCTTGCACTTCTTTTCTAGATAACTGCAACCCACAGCAATTAGCAAGAGGGAATTCACACACATTTAAACATGAATTCTCTCTTACTGGTTGCTGGCAGGTCCAGTTGCATGCAAAAGAAGTGCAAGAGTTCTCTCTGGCATTAGCATATTACAGGTGAGAACACAGACATCTTTTATCAACAGTGCTTTTCAGAACCGGACTCTGACATCAGCAATAGATACAAACCTAAATTCTATTTTAAATACCACCTGTCTAAAAAGAACTCATGCAACTTGTTGGTCTAGAGGTAAGTATGTCCTGCTTATGGTCATTTCCCAGACTCTACTGAACAAGATGCTCTAATAAGTAGTGGGTGTTGCCATGATTCTGATTAGTTGTCTAATTAACTAGTGGTATTACTGTAATTCTGGGTCAAATTGTGTGCTCAGTTGCAATCAAGGCAAAATTTCCACTTAGCTTCCCCACAGTATTAGTAAGAATAATAAAAATCGTAATAAAGACTATGGGGAAGATGAGATGAGAAACTTAAGAACCTTGTTAAAAATGTTTAAAAGCTTGCCAGGTGTTCTGATACCACAGTAATAATCATAACATTAGAAGGGAAAGTTTGGTCTACTTTGTCTTTGATGGCAGGTCACAACTAATAACTGCTATTTTAATACATCTGATTGACACTAGACACCACTTTACTGACAAATGCCATTCGGAAGGCTCGCTAAGAACTTGAAAAGCTCTTGTGATTAAATTAAGTATATATTAAATAGGCTGAAGTAGGAAATAGTATAATAATGTTTAATCTTTCAGTATGCCTTTAAGTTATATCTCTTGGGATCAACAGTTTTGAACAGTAAGACCAACATTCTGAAAAATGCCCAATTCAGTGGTTACTTCTGCAAATTTGGCGATCTTGGTTCTTCTTCAAAGTGTTTAATTCGTTAATCAGAAAATGTTTTTGGACAGTTGGCAATTCAATATAATGCCATCACTTTAGGATGGCGTGTTACCAAAAACGCCACATAGTAGCTGCAACAGGCCCTGCAAACACTCACGTTGCAAATAGTCTTAGTTGCACTAAAACAGATTTGTCTGAGTTTACACTCTTAAGAAAATCATTGTTCAGTGTGTGTTTCCTATCTACATCTGTTAAGTGATTGATTTTAACAATATTGGAAAAGCATTATCTTTCTGCCTGTTTTTTCTACTGAATCTTTACCATGTATCTCTTCCAATTTGCTTTCATACTACTGTATATACAAAGCCTCCACCAACTTGAGTTGTGTGAAATAAGCCAGATTCAGGTCACATATTTCAACTAATCTGTCAGGTCTGGTTTGGGTGGTATTACATCCCTTGAATTTCACATAAAGCCTTGGGTTCCTTCACACTCAGTATGGTGCCAAGGAAATACTATATGAACCTCAGAAGTTTCATTAAGCTTTCAACTTATGGGCTTCATTCCATTTCATTTGAAACAAACAGTGGGAGTAGTGGCCATCTTTTAATGCCTCATTATGAACTAAGAGCAAGAATAGGTAGCTTTTGGATCCAGATGGAAAGAAGAACGTTACAAATTGCGACAAGGATTTTCATTCCTTGGATGATCCTTGGACATTAGGACACCCAGCTTCTATTCACTCTCATAGGAATTGGAGGTATAAAAAATGCTCCTTAGGGAGCGTTGAAAAATCTCAGTAGATACATGCACAATCATATGCAGTTGGACAGAATGCAATGTCCATCTGGAATTACACATAAAAAAAAGATGAGATGGGAAAAATTACGTAGGTTCTTTTATGGGCATGTACACTACGCAGTCAGTCACTCTGCATTCAACACCACCATTTACCCATCTAGGTCGATCTCACTGTCTTTTTTCTCATTAAGCACTGGTCAAATACATGTAACTGAGTCAATTTCAAGTATTGTAGTAACCATGTTGGTCCCAGAATATTAGAAAGACGGGTGAGGTAATATCTTTTATTGGATCGACTTCTATTGATGAGAGAGACCATTTCTGAGCTGCACATAGCTTTTCTTCAGGTCTGGGAAGGCACTCAAGAATGTCACAACTAAATACAAGGTGGAAAAGATTATTTAGCATAAGTAAAAATGAGAGTCCTGTAGCACTTTAGAAACTAACAAATTTCTGCAGGCTTAAGCTTTCGTGGGCTGCAACCCACTTCATCAGCCCATGAAAGCTTATGCCCGCAGAAATTTGTTAGTCTTTAAGGTGCTACAGGACTCTCGTTGTTTTTGCTGTATACACACTAACATGGCTACCCCTCTGGAACTTTTAGCATAAGTAGTTAACACATATTGTAAGAGATCATTGAAGGTGAAGTGGCCCATTAACAACCCTGAAGTCATAGGACAAAAAAGGGGGGATTAATGGGTTACAGTTTGTAATAAACCCTAAATCCAGTGTCTTTATTAAATCCATGATTTTTAGTGTCTAGCAAAATCATGAATTTAAGCTCTGAGGCTCGTCTTTTGATGGTGTTGTGCAAGTTTCCTTTGAGGATGAGAACAGAGATCAGATATTGAATGACTGCTTTGGGAAAAGTGTTCATCCACAGGTGATAAAGTGTTTTCGTCTTTGATCATTTTTCTGTAAGAGTTCATTTGAGAGTGTAGTGATTGTTCTGTTTCGTCCACATAGTTATTGGGGCATTTAATGCACTGGATGAGATACACTACAAGTTGTGATAGCTAGGAGCCATGTTAATGGGCCACTTCACCTGGAATGGTCTCACAGTATGTGTTTACTTACGCCAAATAATCTGTTTCACCTTGTATTTAGCTGTGACACTCCTGAGTGCCTTTCCCAAACCTGAAGAAGAGCTCTGTGTAAGCTTGAAAGCTTGTCTCAGTCACCAACAGAAGTTGGTCCAATAAAAAATATTACCTCACCCACCTTGTCTTTCAATAAGTTCTGACATTTTGTTCCAATGCTGGTAGAAACTGAAAACAGAAATCTATTATTGATGTGTCTCACTGCCTTGGCTTTTCAGTTCACACTTGCAACCAATTCAAATCTGATTCCTTTTGAAATAATCATATAAAATACGTTTACATTTACATAATTAAAGCCAAGATGGTTGTATCTTCAAATGGAGAAGAATGGGAATGACATTTAAATGATATAGTAAAATTAACAAACAAACAAACTACAGAGACGAATAACTAAAACGCACATCATTTTATGCTTGTTTAACTCATTTCAGTTTACTGGGCTATGCAGTATCAATATTTTTCTTGCCCCTAAGCAGGCTGCCTTGGATGGCTCTTTTCCTACGCTCAGAAATTAAATGGTTCTTTAGTAAGTTTAACTTCACAGTATAATTGTTTATATCAATCTGCACCTACTAATGTCACCACAATTGAATTTATTAACCGGCTGAGGCACCTATTTGTGGATTTTCAGCAGGTTTTTAAAAAAAAGAAACATTAAGTATTTTGAGTGATAAACATGTAAATATACTTTACATCATCTCTCTCACTGTTAGTCGTCCCACTTTCCTCATTTTCCACTCTTTTTAGTCATTTATAACTAATCTACGTAGAAGCTAAAGCAGAGACAATAATGAAATCTTCTCTGAGGCAAAATCTCTGTAGTCTGTCACATTGTTATCTTCAGACTCTGAAAACAGGATCAGCTTTCAGTTTAGAATGTTAGTTCTGGAATTAATTCTGGCAAATAAGATACATAAATAAATGGATAATTGTAGGGTGAAGAGACTGGATCTAACCCATGGCTTGACTAAAGTGACAAAAGAACTTTGAAACATGGGAGTTACCTAAGCACAACTGAAAAGACAATTGGCCAGCTGGCTTCAGTAGGAACACAGAGACATACTTTGTCTCCGGTATTTTAAATGAGGGTGTAAATGAAAGCAGAATATCCTTAAAGAGCATTAAGATGTGTTTTCCCCCTCAGTTTCTAGGTATCCAGATGGTATCATAGCATTAACTTTAAAAAAAAATCTTAACAGAAAATGCTACTATTAATCATATTCTAAATATAAATCCGTTGCCTTTCATGTAGTTTTCATCATTTTTCTTAACTGTCTATGAACACTTTGTTATAAAAGTCACCTCATCTGTTTGGGTGAACTTCTATGCTGTATCTCTATGAAGCACAGCTCAGAAGTCACAGCCCAAGCATGAGAGGCAACTAATAACTTTGTGCCCTCCTGATCCCTGGGGACCTGTGTAAATTAAGGAAGCCACCCGGGCTGTCCTGCTCTTTTTGTCCTTGATTCCCCCCCCAGGCCTTATATGCAGGAGTTCCTGCACTGGGGGAATTCTCCCCAGGACTGTTAGAGCTCCTTTACCCCACATAAAAGGACTGGAATGAGAATGAGGATCTCATGCCTAGTTTGCTTAGGCTATTTTAACATTCCTGTCACCAGGGTAACTAGGTACAATTTTCTCCTTCCGTGGTGAAATCATGCTGTGACTGTGATGTCACAATTTCAGAACTAGTAGCTTGTGATGTCATTCACTTCAGACTGTGACTTGTCTGCAGGAGTAAGCGGAGGTACAACCTGGGTTGTGTCAAAGAGACACTACTATCCAGTTATAAATATTTTCAGTAATCTGGAGAACACAGGAAAATTAAATGCAAGGCTTAAGTATAAAAGCCCTAAATACAGCTAGCCATGTTGCGGCAGGAAATACAGAAAAAGGATGCGGCAGTTTGAGTGTTGTTAAAAACTGATGGACCACCAGAAAGTATGCTCGATGACGTGGTGACTGATGTGGTATTCTAGAATCACAGAACTGTAGAACTGGAAGACACCTCGAGAGGTTTTTTAGTCCAGTCCCTTGCATAATCATGATAGACTAGAACCAGTTGTAAATGAGGACAAGTCAGTGAGTTCACACCGTATCTGAATTTGTCCCTATTTTTACATTTTATTCGGTTGGTGAAAAAGTATTTCAAACCCAACAGCTGGAGAAAGTCCACGATAGTTTTGTTTAGATTTAACATTCTTCTGCAGCAAGATCAAGCCCATTACTGTAGCACTGTGCTAATGCAGAAGCTTCCTAACAGAGCTTTTGCTGCTTGCCCACAGAAAGCCGATTGGCCACAAGATGCTGACTCTTCCTTGGTTCCAGCTGCTAGGTTTTATTAAGGAACAGCTAAAATTACCTAAATGCTTTCCTCGTATTACTTAAGCAGTTGTTGCAGTCGCCACAGTGCTGTTAATGTGATCATGAATGGAAGGGGAGTTGGTGCATGAGGCAAACTCTCTGCTAAGATATGGTCTGTGCTCTGATAGAGTTGGAGAACTTTTGTGCTAGTTCATGAGAACAGAAAAATGAAAGTGACTAGAGACTAATCTGACTAATGTGTTTTCTTTATCCAAGCAGAGTGAAGTTAAAAAATTAAACAAATAGCATGAATGGAGACAAAAAGAAAATCAGTTTGAATTTTTCTGTTTTAGTCTTCTAAAGTGAGATTGAGAACATAGTAACCTCTTTTTAAAGTGCATGATTTTAACCTGACAGCATCGCTTTAAATGGCCTTTTAATTATCTGTCATTACTGAGGTTTAAAAATAAAGCACTTCGACTTTATTCACTCTTCATACAGGGCCAGCTCTGGTTCAACTAAAGTCAATAGGATTTTGCCACAGATTTTAACAGAGGTAGGATTTGCTTCCTCAGTTCTGATTCAAAAATGCACCTCTGTTCAGGAAAGCACTTAAGCATGTGCATAAATCCAGGGATTTAATCACATGCTTAACTCCCATTCCGTATAAGAATAGTTTGAAACAGATACTTAACTGCAGTCCTGAATCAGGACCTCAATGACTACACCACCGTGACACACAAAACACATAACTTTACAGTATTATTTTCAGGATCATGTGAACTTGTCTAGCAATCAGAGCAGATTACACACCCCAGACAGAGCTTTAGGAAGAACACATTTATTCAGGGTCAGAGAGAGAAACTTTTCCATTCCTTTTACTTGTCACCTAAAGTGCTTCTTTCTACTATTCTTTGAACAAGAAACTGACAGAACTCTGTATATGTCAACTGAAAAATAGACCAAGTAGTCCATGGTTTAGAAGTTTAACAGGGCAGATTCACTCAAGGGGAGACTTAACATTCACCACTTTGACAGAAGAAGTGGTTATAATGAACTATAGCGGTTGAGGTGAAAAAAATCAGAGCTACTATTAAATAGTCACACAATCTTCCATTCCCTACAGTCGCTTGGAAGCACTTAAAGTTTGTGGATGAAACAAAGTGGACACTATTAACTAGACTGTAGAGTCACATTTTTCACTGGTGCCAAGCTGCCGAGTCCTGGTATCTCAGTAGACTTACAGAACCCCCACAGGCAAAAGCAACATTCTACTTTATGCCTAGGAAAGAACAGTTAGTATTTTCCAGGTGACAATTTCATACTCCTTGTATGCACATGTTCTTGTGTTCATTGTAATTATGATGTTCTCCTAAACCTTTCACCTGACTGCTGGATTTCTGACCTTTTCAGAAATGGAAATTTATATGAGCACTAAAATAAAATCATCACAGTTTTATGCCTGTGTTGAGGGGTAACAGATTTTGCAGTGTGTAAAACAACACACATGCCCGGTCTACACTTACCTTTGTGATTCGGCGGCGGTCAACGGGAGATACGCAAGTGACATAAATCACTTGCGTATCTCCCGTCAACTTTGCATCTCCTCTGCGCGGCATCCACACACTATGCCACTTACCGGGGGTGGTTTTCCTGCGTCGCTTGCTGGATTGACTGAGCGCGTCTACACAGACCGCTCAGTCGATCCAGAGCAATTGATGTGATGGCGGCAAATTTGCCGCCGTCAGCGTAGACCCAGCCACAGGCAATTTCATGTGCAGAACCTCCAGCTAAGACATCACTGTGTCCAGTCCCATAGTCAGGAAGTAACTTCCTCTCTGGCCCTTAGTCTTTCTTTCCTGCCTTCAACACACTGGTCCCAAGTCCTGCTTTTCCCGTATGCCCTCAACTGAGAAACTCTTTAGCCCACATGCATGATCAGATGGAGCCCACTGTGCTCAATACTAAGGTGGTACTGGGCATTCCGGTCATCACTCCTTTTGTTCAGCTGCACTGCAGCACAAATACGTCCTCAGGCAGGTTCAACGGGACGCTATATTTAGCATTCATTGGAGCTGGCTGAACTGCCCTCCAGACAGAAGCATACTTCACTCATGCACTAACCTTAGCCTCCACCTGTGGTTACTGGAGCCAGCCCTTGTGTTTGTTTAACCCTTTCTGTGGAGAGTTGAAGACCAAGTACTCATATCAAATAATCCATAACATGCATTTCAGTACCACTTTTGCCCCAGCAATTGCTTAGCTGCAGGTAAAAAGTTTTATTTAACAATACAATCCTCCAAAAAGTCAGCAGTTCATATGGGCTGGCATTCGAGGCAAATTTCCAGCTAGTACAGAAAGAGAGCACATCATGTTAAGGTTCCATCACATCATCTCTTCAAAGATTGACCTTTAGATCTAAGTGATCTAAAATCAACATGCTTAGTTGGATGTCTTTGAAGCTTGGCAAGCCTCAGGTGGGTGCATGATAGGGCTAATGACCCAAATTTGAAATCATTTGAGCCAGGGTTTCTGGAGACATAAGCCCCGGAAAAAATTGCTACTGTTGGGTTTTACCCAAGGTAATGTATGACACCCACAACATCTTTGAGGGGGTGCAGATTGAGAAAAGTATTTAAAAAAACCACACATTTTTCACACTGCACAAGCACCAATACAGAAAAAAGGCTGAAAGGTTTCTCTTCCAGCCATTTTATATACTTTAAAGCCGAACTCTTGTACGTGCTCTAAAATCCAAATGGCTAATTGGATTGCTTCAAAATGTGGTTGTGCCATATGGGGACATGAGGTGGTGATAGGGATCCAAATTTGGAATCATTTGACTGAGAGGTTCTGAGTTATTGACCCACCCCCCCACAATGGCTTCCTTCATTTTACATTGTTAAACTGAGCGGTACTAATGACTGGATGAATCACAAACCTCTTGGTGGCTGTGAATTCACCCTTCAGTTAAAATCTCTAAAGCTAAATTAAATCACAATCCCCTCACCTAAAATAAAAAAGTTTTGGATTACGTGGCTGGAGCTTGCTACAATTTGAGAGTCATAAGTGGAAATTAGACATGTGAATGCTTCCTGGAAAGGAAGGGAGTAATTTGGGGGGGAGGGAGGGAGAAATGGGGGAATAAGAGGAGAGGGGTATAAATGGCAACGGCTGAAAGTGGAGGTGGAAGAGGTTGGGAGCTCAGGTGAGGGAGGCGTGGCACCCCCCAGTTCTGCCAGTGCATTTCAATTCCCTTGCACCACAGCTTTCCTGCTCCCCCAGCTCTGCCAGTGCACCCCAATGATCCTGCACCCTAACTCCCATGCACCCCCAGATCTGCCAGTGCAACCCAATTCCCTTGCACCTCCCCCCAAATCTTTGGAGAAAAAATAGACGTGTGAATGCTTCCTGGGAGGGGAGAAATAATTGGGGGCAGAGAGGAGGTGCACACGGGGAGAGGGATTTGGGGATAATCAGAGATAGGTGGTAGGAGAGAGAAGAGAGACTGGGGAGGGAGACATGGGACTTAGGGGAAGTGGAGAGGTGGGACATTGGGAAGGGGGACATGAGAGTAAGTGGCAGGGGGACTGGGGCAAAACAGGGGCAGGGGCAACTGCCCGACCTGTATTCCCACATCCTATATATGTACCCAGATCTGGGGAGCTTTTTTTTTTGGCAGCACTAGAGATAGAATTCAGTGTGTGAATGGGTTGTAAAAGGAAGAGAAGAGCGTGTACATTTCAGCAGCTGTGAGACTGGAAGAATAAAGGTTGTGTGTGCTAACAGGGCATATTGGGGCTTTAATGAAAGAGGACAGCGTTAAGGCTGCATGAGTAACCTTAACTGTGAATTTCCTCATTTTCCGAAGTTTGGTTTTTGCTTAACTCAGTGTTCTGCAAGGGGACGACCTACCACTAAGCAACCTTAACTCTGCATTACTGTAGATTTCTGCTATAAATCTATTTTCTTTCTAGCTTTCCTACAATAACCATTCTCAGCACCATTTTTTCCATTCCCAGGACCTGTTTAGTGCGATCACCATCTCCACAAACATAGGGAAACAAACCAGGTTCATATCAGTCATATAGCACTTCATGGTATAAAATATGCCTCCCCACTCCATGTATGTTAGGTTACGGAACCAAACCTCATGCTGATAAGCACTTTCAAGAACAATGTGTAACATACTGTATTTCCTGGATGAAAAGATGCTTGAAAGAGAACAGACATGCACACACACACACAAATCACTCTCTTGAGCTGGGCACATTGTTTCAAAGGGAGAAATCCTGCAGGTCTTGCTCAGATAAAACTCCCATTTTCCTCAATTGTCATTTTGATGGATTAAGGGCTGAATAAGGTGTTCAGAACTGGGGCCTAAGTGTTTGGAGCCAAATCATAGGTACAGTAAATGATACAGCATGAAAAGGTTGTGAAGTTACAAACCACTATTCCTTATCAACCAGTCAGCATCCAGTGTTCTGAAGCACCTGGATTTTGTTATGAGTGTTGTTGCACAGCCCTTAGGATGATGGTGGGGCATCCTGACTGGTTGGCCGTGGTACTAGGGGCTTATTTTATTTATTCCTGATGGAACATTCCACCCTAGCGGTTCAACAGAGGTGTTCTGCCCATCCACCTTCAAGAAATAAATACATTAACAACATAGCATCCCAACAAAACGTGCAAATTAATTGTAATAAGTTAATATTTATCATTGAGGGTCAACTTTTTTCCTGTCCAAGTCTGACACAGCTACTACTGGTTTGGCAAAGGAACGGTGAGGGTCCCTTTTGGGCTCAGTCGATACTGCTTCTGCATGTGGACCAGAAAGGTGCCACTTCAAGTCTCAACTATAGTAACATGAAGGATGCACACACTTTGGTCCATATTCTGATCTCAGGTGCATGCGTGTAAATCTAGAGTAATTGCAATAACATCACTGGCGTTCATCCAGTTTTACACCTTTCAGACTGAGACCAGACCATGGACCACTAGAGTCCAGCTAACATATGGGGGATTTTGACCAAGAGGTGAAATCTTCTCTGGTGTCTAGTTAGTAGCTGGCTATGCATTTTTTGCTTGGCTTGCAAATTACTGATGCCAGCACTACCCTAGCTTCACAAACCTTCCATTTAAGCACAACACTTTTATAACGACCTTTAAAAAATTATATTCAGAGACAATTACTCATTCCTAAGTGGAATAACTACTAAAAACACTCCAGGTTGCCAACTACACATACAAATAAAAGGCAGCAAAGGTGAACATCTTGTCTGTCAGTGACTGAACACATCCTAGTTATAAACTGATATAGGAGGTTATTAATCTATGGATTTGGGAGAATTTTCTGTAATCATCTTCACTTTTGCTCAAAGTGGGAAAGTCCAATGATCTTCTATGAAGATATGAAGACATGTAATGAAAGATATTTTAGAGATACATGAATATATACACACCTAAATACTCTATATATTTATGGCTCCTTGGACCAGAGTTTATGCCTTCCTATGTGTTTGATTAGTGTGTGGTACAACAGGGACTTGATCCTGGTTGGGATCAGAGGGCACTACTGTCATTCATAATTATAATTTTCTTTTGCTTGAGGAAGATGCTCTATCCTATGCTGGAGTCTAACAACATTTAAAGTTTGCAGGGTCCCAGCTATATCTTCAGAGGAAACTGAGACCCTCTAAATGAAGGAGACTATTTTATATACTCCATTCTTGGTTTAGGGGATCCAAGAGCTCATCCCTATTCTAATTACTTTTCAGCCAGAGGAAATGAGCAGCTGTAACAAAAGCTCACTGAGATTAAATTGGTGCAGCATTAGATTTATCCCCTTGTAAAAAATAATCCTCATTTACCAAATCTTCAATTATCAGATCTTGTCAACAAAAAACATCGTATATTAGAAAGATCTTCTCTGTAAGCAGTGATTCATGACTCATGAACAAGTGTATTATTTATTTATGTGTGTATCACAATGTCCTTTTCTCTTTTGATATTGTTCCCCCCAAGCTAATTAAGCCATCGTGAAATTTTCAGTACAGTTCATTTTATGGGTTGAATGAGGTTCAATGAGCAAATAGTTCATTACTGAAATCTTTGGTTTTCTGGTATCAAATACTACAACATCCATGACGACATCTATTAGTGGAACCTAGATCTTTAGAGCTATATATAAAACTTTTGTATATCGTTCAGTTAATGGGAGGGGGGGGGGAAGTACTTGAAAAGAAATGGGAAAGTGTAACAGTTTCCCCGGACTTTGGGGGAAATTGTAGCAGGTCACCATACTAAGGACCAAATTATGCATCCTTCATACAAGCTGCCAGGAAGGCCAAAGATAAAAGAGGAAACTCCATGAGCAGGCTCTCAAGGCTTATCCATTGGGATACTGGGCTTTTCACAGTTAAGGAAGGGTCCTGAGCGTGGCCTTCTAACTCTATGAGCATTCCCTGAGACCTGCAGGGAAGCCAGAGACATCACCATACTGAACCAGAGCAGTATCTGGTATCCAGGCCCTGACAATGGCTAGTACCATGTGTCTCAGGGGATGGTACAAAACTCCGATAATAGATACTTTTTAATAATGTACCTTGGAGGAAAGTTCCATCCTAACCCAAGTCAGATAGGGCCTGATCCAGAGCCCACTGGCAGCAATGAATTTTCATAGACTTCACTAGGTTTTGGAGCTGAATTTAAGATGGGATATCATTTTTCATGCTTCTAGACGTCCACTAAGTAATAGATGGTGGCACTGACCATGCGTAAAGGGCAGTGCAGAGCTGTACCACCCGAGGAGGAGCACCAGAGAGACTGCGTCTGCGGAAGTACAATTTCTCCCAGTGCTTCCCCGTGAATGCTGGGGATGGGCAATCTACTCCATCGCTCTGGCATACCAGTCTCACTCTGCTGGCCAAAGAATCGCCCTGACTCTCATCCACGTAATAAACCAACTGAACAAGTTAATAATCAGCGTAGCTGGAATGGTTATTGGCACTTGTGGAGAAGAGGCAGAGTCATGGCACCCATCTCCCATTTTGACACAGCACTCCCCAGGCCTAGCAGGAGTACAGAGTTCCTACACTCTTCAGGGCACAGGAAACCCAAGGACTGCTATTGCAGGAGGCCCTTTTAAAGCCATCTCGAGGGTGAGGCCAGGCCAATTTTTGTTGAAACCTAATAATCTCTTTCCTTTGTTTCAATAATCTTATGTGGCAGTGAGTTCCATAGATTAATTGGGCATTTCCTTCTATTACCTTTAATGATGCTGCTTTTTCATTTCGTTGGATGTCTCCTTGTTCTTGTGTTCTGAGGGTGAACAGGAGCTCTAAACTGACCTTCTCTAAACCAGGCATTATTTTGTACACCTCAGGCATGTCTGATCCGGACAGATCTTGATGCCATGAGTCCAGCAGACAGGGACATCTATGGGCTTCCTCCTGCCCCTTCATGCTCTCTCCCCCCACCAGTTCTCTCTTCTGGCAACATGGCTTTCTTATGAGTCGTGCTCTTGTTCCCTCCCCAGCTGATCCCTCCATCCTCCTTTCCAGAAGGAGGAGAGAATGGGTTTTCCTGATCATTAGAGATTAGTGGATCAAAGTTAATTTCTCTAAGCATTTCTAGAAAATGATGCCACCTAGAGCAGCCGTTCTCTTGTTGTCTTCCTTCCGCTGGCCACACCCCCAAACCCTGCATGACTCCAAATATGTTTGTGTAGAGAACTAGCTTACATTTGGGGATGGAGATAGGAGCTGGACAATGATACCAGTTGAACTGCTGCTCCCTTTTACTGTGTTTACCAGCCAATTCTACGCGTTGTTGGGGGCAATTATTTCTCTCCCCCTCTAAAATCAGATGGGATGATTTATCCCTTGCCCTCGGCTGTACTAGTCAGCCTGTTGTCTTCCGTTCAGTTGTGCTGCATGCAGTGTAACTTGAGCTTCATAAAATCTGATCTTGCCATGATAAAACTGGGTTTTTGAGCAGCTCCAACTCCAGTGTGAGTTGGGATGCACGTAGCTGACTGAGAGCTGGCCAGTGGCAGTATAACAACCAGCACAGAAACCTATGGTTTAAGGGGGTGCCTAGAGTACCAGTCAAAAAACCTGAAGCACTAGCATTGATTCGCAGTTTGGGAAACATTGGCCTGTGGACACAGGGGTAAGTGGAGAATTGCACAGGCTGATTTCTGCTCTTATTACTGTTGCACCAATGAGCTGTGGTGCTGCTATTTTGGCCAGTCACATCTTCAGAGCACCAGGCATATTAATATTACACGGCACCTATTTTAAAATGCAGGAAAATCATTTCTGGGGGAAAAAGAGAGCCTCCAAAATGGGCTGTTGAAAATAACTCCTTTTGATTATTAAAAAATGAAATCCTCAGAAAGAGATTAACTGCGGAAAAGCCGCTAGCCATGCAACCAGTTAGGACACATCCAAATATATGTACATGTTAGGCAAAATTCTGCCAAGAGGAGCATGACACTTACATCCAAGGTATGTCTCCCCAATGATTTTTCAACCCGTTTGTAGTGGTAAATCTTCTCAATTAGGCATAGAATTGTGGAAGAAGTGCCATGTATCAATCACACTTAATACAGGATTTGATCTACGGCCCACTAAATTCAATAGGAGTTTTACCATTGAATTCAGGCCCATGGATCAGGCCCATAAAGCTCAGAGGCTAGATGGTGTAGCGTTTACATTTCCTTTTTTTTCATTTTTGTTAAATGAAATCCCTGTATACGAAGTTCTGATTCTAGGTAGCAGCCACAGAAAATTCAGGCACTTTAAAATGTTTCCTCAAGCACATGCCTAACAAAAATAGGTACACATTTTCCAGTGCCAAAACCCAGGCCACATCTGTGTCCCGGCAACCCACTGAGCCCCGAATCAGGGACAGCGGATGTGATCCTGCAAGGTACTGATCACTGTTCGCATTCCACTGACTACAGTGGTAGTTAAGGGTGCTCAGCATCACACAGGATCAAGCTCACAGCTGCAATAGGACTCACAGGGCCTTCTTTATTTAAGTACGAGTTTGAGCTTCTAGTATTCAGCATCTGCCTGCCATAGACACTGCACCCACTGAAATCACCAATTCCTCAACAGGTGCAGAATCAGGCTCGCTTGGTGTGGGGGATTTCCACAGAAGGTACTGATATGTGTCTTCAGATTCGACCAGGAGCCAGGGGTCAACGTGAACTCCAGTCACTTTTTTTTAAAAAGTTGGTGAATGGTCCCCCGGGTTCAACTGGAAAAGTGATTTCGATTTCACATTAGTGAACAACTGAGTTGATGGTGCCTGCTGCAGTAAACAGAAGTGTGACTGATTACACGTGTGATTGATTTCAGAGGAGCAGACAGAATTCTGAAAACCACAAAGAGGTAAACGTCACTTGTCAAATTAGAACCCAAAGACAAGCGCAGGCCCCCGTTTTGCAATCGGACCTGCATGTTTGCATCCGATTGCAGGATCAGAACCTAATCATGCAATGTCATCTTGCCTTGTTGAAACAAGTGCTTGCCTCTCCTTGAAGAAATACAGAAATAGTTAATAAGCTTTAGCTGTCATTGATCTATTTCACAATTGCTCTTCTCTAAAGTACCTCCAGTAAACACTAGGCTACTCATTTAACAAATGATTTAACTGTGTCAGTGTATACAAATCAATGTAAACCATTTTGAATCTTATCTGCAGCCAGCTCCATTGCTCTTTAAATACATGCCACATTATGGCCCCAATAAGATCATTATTTAGTTTTAATATTGCCAACAATAAAGTTCAAATGTTATGAGTCAAGTCTCAAATAGCATTAGATTGGCTTGAAAATAGTGAGATTAAAAACCCAACCAAACTACCACCACATTTTGGGTCCTTTTTATATGCATTCTTATTTCTAAACTTTTAAGCTGCACTTGCTTCACATATTCAAACTTTTTTTTCTGAAATCACAAGGGTTGTTTTTTTTAAAGCTGAGATTTTCCCCTAATCACTTGACTCTAGATGCTGCAGCTTTAAGGAAATAATACCAAATATTGAAAGTTAGTGAAACCCTAATTTATAGTCCCACAGTACCCCAATATTATCACCCACTACTCCCGCAGTGGGAGTAGGACTGGGACTCAATCAGTAGCAGAGCTCAGAAGGGAACCCAATGCTCTTGTCTTTTCATTTCCTGCTCTAATCATTATCCTTTTTCTGTTTAGCCTCTAAATTCAGTGCTGAACTAACAAGGTGCAGCTTTCCCTGAATTTGGCCCTTAGTGTCTATCCTTAATTTGCAGTTAAAACAGGTATGTGATATGGTCATATTCTGCACCTTTCCTGTTTTGTAGCTCTTAGATTAAGAATCCTAAGAAGAGAAACAAATTCCCACCATTGTGCATTACAATACATCAGGCTAACTTCTGATTTTCCATTTTAAACCTTTGTTTATAAATTAATTCGGATTCTCCTTCTGGCAACAATTTATTACCCAATACAACCATCCTTCCATGTAGGTTTGCAATCCTCCACTGAGCAGACCTAGTACGAACCAATGAGCTATTTCTGTGTCTGGGTTAATAATATTTACAGGTCACATTTTCAGTGGGATTCTAATTCACATTCACAATATTTAATCATTTGGCTTTTTTACCATGTTTCAAAGCCAAATATCAGGCAGCCACTATAATAATTAAAAGAACCCAAGAGACTTGAGTCACTGAACTATGTGTTCACATTACTATCATAAGGAGCAGAAGTAAAATATGGGTCAGACATGCAGCAGGTCACTGATACAGTAGTACATTGATTGAGTACTACTGTTCTGGCCTCAGGATTCCTGCTTCATTTATCCCCATGTTGGAAATGCTGATTGAGAGTAGGACCCTCAATAGAAATGAAACTCCTTCGGCATCAATTCTCGGTGAAGACATCTAACAGCTTTCCCTTGTAGAGGTTAACCTATTGTTCCTTCAAATGACACTGTAATATTTATGCTTTGTTACTCTGGAACCCAAGAGCCAAGTTCATCTTTAGTGTAACCCCACCAAAATCAATGGAGTTACACTGGGGATATGTGTGTTTCCTACAGCAGAAGAGCCAAACTTTGAAATACTAAAGACTGAAACTTGCCTGAATCCCAAGGCACACCTCTATTTATTATTAATAAATTCTCACAACTGTGAATATTAGAAATTGCTCACTGCATAAGCTCACCAAAAATAAAACCCTGCTGTTGATACGCTTTGTCCTTATCCTGCAGGTAAAGAAAAAAGGTGGTCATGGGCCAGGGTCTGTTCCTGTTACATACTGAGTCCCCTATGACTCCATTTTACTCTATAATGATCTTGTTATTTTTCTCCACTTCTATAAAAAGGACAGGAAAAAAACCCCAAAGAGCACAAATGGAGGCCAGTAACTTATGAAACATGGTCATTAGTTTCTACCTGTCAGATGTGATCTAATAATAAAAATAAACTTCAGTGTATTCTGTCATTAAAACAAAGATATTCTAAAAAAGGCTATTCTTCCAGCACCTGTCTGTTTTGATGGTGCTTGTCCATTCATGTATCCCCATGATAGCAGGTGAGGCACATTGTTACTCAAGAGGATCAGCTTTTTCAAACAGACACTCTTGTTCTGTCTCCCGAAACCTAGAGATTTCATTATTCCTAATGTTGTTGGTAAAACATTTCTTGACACATCTGACTAACGATGCTCCCTTGCCTTCCTAAAGAGAAGAGGATTACGATATTAATAGTGCATTTCACTGCAACTATTCTTCAAGCCTTGAAACATATATTGTAAATCCTCTCTCTAATAGATTAATTGTATTACATTTTTTTTTTGCTGGAATACATTACTGCAGAGTTATGCTGCAGTTTTGCTGTTTGGGGTGGCTTTATATGATCTTCGGAGCAGCTGGAAGTGTAATTAGCATAAAAACCAAATGGCCTCATTAAACATTTCTTTCTTGTAAGATGGGACACATTTGAGGACCCTTTTCACAAATGTCCCATTAAAGCAAGTGTAGTGCAGGCAAGGGGGTTAATGCAGTCTCAAATAGCCTTTTGACTCCAGGTAGGCAAAGCCTGGTTGTTAAAGCCAGGAAATGTGTTATGTAGCACAAAGATGCTGCTATAGATTGGAATAAACATCCATTTTCTTCAGAAACTCCCCTTAGGCAATTCATGGATAAAAATAGACAAATGCTACAATCGTCCTCAGTGTGAAAATCATAGCTGTATCTTCCGTACACGATTTAGCACTTTTATGATTTTTAGCCCATTTAAAATGCCAAATCTAAAAATGATGCATAATATGAAACTCCAGAAACACAAAAATTAGAGACTCGGTAGGTTATATGGTACCTATCCTTGTCAAGCACGATAATCTATTTCAGTACATTTTTGGATGCTCATCTGTTTGCTTGGTTAAAAGACCTTTGATTTTAAAGTCTCCATGGAACCTGGGGTCCAACAAAAGTAAGCAGATGAGAGAGATCCATAGTCTGTCCTTGTTCACTCCCATAAAAATAATGGGTAAAATTTTCAAGAGTAGATTCTAAAAACCATAGGTTTTTGGCTGCCTGACTTTAGAAACTTATGGTCTAATTTTCAAAAGATGCTGAGCACCTGTAAGTGCCTTCAGGTGAAATTGTGTGAATGGTTCAACATCTCTGAAAATCAGTTTGATCATCTACCACCCAAAAATGGAGACACCCAAAATTAAAGGCCACTTTTGAAAATCTAAGTCAGTATTTTCATCTAATGCCTTTGCTTTCTACATCGTTGGAAAGACTGGAAAAGATCTTGGGTTTCCTCTACCAACATTTTAGTTCTGCATGAGCGACTATCATTCCACACAGTTCTGATCAAAGAATCAGGGCTGATATCAGCTGCTTATCACCCAGCTTCAAATATATTATCAGAATGTTTTGTACAGACTCTTAAAACAACTTAATCAAGACTGAGGACACAGCCTGAAACACTATATTGCAGATTTTTTTCCCCCATCTCACACATTCAGCCTATTCTGCAGAGAAAACTCCAGCAGAGTAACTTCTTAAATGCCAATTAAGAATTACATTTGATTTAAGCAAAATAACTAGATGAGAAAGAGTACAGAATAAGAAACCCACAATGTAACTATCCATGGTTTTCATGCCAAGGCCAAGGGGTACTGGTTTGAAATTACAGGGAAGGAAGGAAGAGGGGGAAAGGTATTGTAATTAAAATATTAGTACAAGTGTCACATGTGTTTGAGGTATATGGAAAAAAGATGAAGAGACAGGTTAGCCAGTTATTAGATGCCATTTCAGGGAAAGAGAAGGGAACCATATCACTGATTAAAACTAGAATTGTTATCGTTGTTAAGTAATGTGGTGATAGCAGTGAAAATATTATTGTCAAAAGTGAATCTGAACGTGTAAAGAACGAACTTTATAGGTAAGCGTCAACTTCCTCACAGGCACATAGAATTGTAGCCTTACCCAAGGACTAAATTTATCATTTTAAAAATGGCACTGTGGGGGGGAGGATCTTTAAGAAATGTGACAATACTGCCTAGTTACTAGTTGAAGTTTGGATGATACGGGGGATGCAGGGTTCAAAAGACTCTCCAGTTGCAGAGGGGTTCAGTTAAAGGTGAAGTGAGCCGGGTATAATTTATAAACACGGGCCCCCACATTGTGCTGACTTTATTAGTTTCCTAATTTATTCTTTTCATTATCCACTTAAAGCCTTTACATTTAAATGAATTTAAATTTAAATTAAATTAAAAGATACAGTTGGCCAACAGGATTTTGGGAGATATAACTTAAGTAATTAAACTGCCTTGAATCATATTGTTGTAGAACAATTTTTTTCTAGTCTGGAAAACTAAATGCCAAATTTCAGGAAATGGAAAAAAAAATAGCATGTGATCATTTAATTAAAGACTGCATACGCACAAGGTAGCAAAGGCATAATCCAGCAGCGGAACCTTGTCAATGCGGACAAGATTCATTGTTGGCTTCTGGCTTCTTTTGCCATCAATTAGACTGCTCCGTATAAGTTTAAAAAAAACCCAAACAACCACCACACAGTCCCATCAAGTGATAAAATCTTGCCATTTAGAATTTTATTCCGCTCTGACCTATTACTGCCAACTGTATCCAAGTGCTGCCTGCTGCTAAAGGCTTTCAGCCCCTTACAGTAATTAAGGTTTTAATGCTTTCTGGAGAAGATGAAGCTTTAGATCAATTGTTTAACTTTGTTTTATTTTTCAAACTTTCATTCGTGCTGTAGTTAAAGTGTGGCTGAGTCTAATTTCATTTTATAACTGTCTAGTATGGTTCTGCTATAAATATTTATGTTCCAGCCTGGTAACCTTTTTGAATTAAGCATCTGTCAAGGAAATTCCAGTAGAAAATGGGATTTATATCCCAGCCACTGAAAAAAATTGCTCTGGGAAGAATTACACTTTTGTCTATAACTTTTTGCATGTTGTTTTGAAAATCCCCTCCGCACTGTTTATTTTAAAACTAGAGGTGCACACAAATCAAATCGAATATTTATAGATTCGTAGATTTCAAGGACAGAAGTCACCATTGAGATAATTTATCATGACTTCCTGTATAATACAGGACATATAAGTTCCTAAAGTAATTTATAGAGTAGATCTTTCAGAAAAAATATCCAATCTTGATTTAAAAATTGTCAGTGATGGAAAATCCACCACAACTCTTGCTAAATTGTTTGAATAGTTAATTACACTCACTGTTAAAAATTTATGCCTCATGCCAGTCTGAATTTGTCTAGCTTCAACCTTGAGCCATTGAACCATGTTATACCTTTCTCTGCTAGACTGAAGAGCCCATTTTTAAATATTTGTTTCCCATGTAGGTACTTCTGGACCTCAAGTCACTCTTAACCTTCTCTTTGTTAAACTAAGTAGATTGAACTCTGAGTCAATAGCTATAAATTACGTTTTGAATCACTCTTATCACTCGTCTGTAAACTCCGATTTATCACATTATTTCAACTGTGGCCACAAGGACTGGACAGAGTATTCCAGTAGTGGAGGCCCGATGCCAAATACAGAGATAAAAAAAACCTCTCTAATTTTACTCCAGATTCCCCTGTTTATGGATCCAAGGATTGCATTAGCTCCTTTGGCTATAGCGTAGCACTGAGACCTCATGTTCAGCTGATTACCCACGACAATTTCCAAATCTTTTTCAGAGGCTATGTCTATACTGATGGCAGCAAATTTGCCGCTGTCAGATTGATTTCTCTGGATCAACTGAAGTGTCAGTAAAGACTCACTCAGTTGATTCAGAAATCAACCTAGGAAAACCACCTCCAAAAGTGGCGTAGTCCTGCGTTGAGGGGAATGCATTCCCTTCGGCGCAGTGCAGTGTGGACAGTGCACAGAATGGAAGCAGCAAAGTTGACGTTAGTTACGCAAGCTTTTTATGTCACTTGCTTATCTCCCATCGACTGCTGCCAAATCTCGGAGGTAAGTATAGACCAGGCCAGAGTCACTGCTTCCAAGAATAGAATCCCCCATCCTTTCAACATAGCCTACACTCTTTGTTCCTCGATGTATACATTTACATTTAGCCATATTAAAGCATGTATAGTTTGCTTAAGCCCAGCTAATTGGATTACTTTATACCAGTGACCTATCTTCATTATTTATCACTCGCCCAATTTGTGTGTCACCTGCAAGTGTCATTTGAACTCCTGATCTGGATCCAGGTCAAAAGTATCTGTTTGGGCCAACCTGATATTTATGTTTACAATAATGAATAATTTTAAAATGTATTCTCTTTCACATTCACTTGAAACTATAGGAAATGTAATGATGCCCATGAATAAGTCACCTGAAAGGAAACAATCCTAGACTTCTAGATTTAAAACCATAAACCTCTATTGCTTGAGCTAACGGAGCAGGTCCATTAGAACAGAGGTAGTAGCAGATTCATAAACCTCTGTATATGGTTCGGACACTAGAGGGAGACAAAATAGTCATACTATGTTAGCATGGATTACAGAAACATATAAACCCTCTTCACTGTGGAGTCCCAGAGCCACCTTAGCAATGAAGCTAGATACCATAAAATGATACGCAGCACACGGTGAATATTGATATACTGAGATATACTCTGTATACACAACTGTAATAAACAGGTTCTCGCTAACTCAAGATAGGGCTTCTCTAACTAATCATGAATCGGTTAACAACTTTCCTTTCTAAATAAAATAACTTCTCTTTATTTTGCTTTTAAACATATTTTGAGGGATCTCAGATAATTGGATGGGAATTCTTTGGCCTAGAGTTTTAAAACCAACCAACTAACTAAAAAGATATAAATGACTGGCCTTGGACACCTCAAACACAGCCAAATATTAGTTATTAAAAATCAGTTCTTTCTCAGGCAAAACTCCTTTTCACCTCAATTGAAGCTACGAGTGAGTAAGGAGAAGTAAAGGGTTTGGTTCATAACAATCTATCACCAACTTGGACATTGAAAACATTCAAATATATTGCTGCAGCTAGAAGAGGCTGAGTGATTTTGTATAAAACTGGAAAAGCTGGAGTGGAGTCCCCGAGGAGATTAATGGCCTTTTTTTTTTTTTTAAAGTCACATTTATCAATGCACCAGAGAGGGATAACCTATAATAGGAAGTTGATTATGGCTCTCATTATGCCATTTCATGAGTTTGTCTTTCAAATTACTATAAAAATTAACAGGAACGCCCTAGTGAGATTCAAAGTATCAGGCATTAGATCGGTCTCTCTAATATTATCATCAGTGGAGACTTGTGAGGGCTTTCCTGTTATGTATCATCCTTTATTCTACAAAAAAAAAAAAAAAAAAAAAAAAAAAAAAAGAGAGGAGAATATATAATTTTTACCGTGTTTTTACTAAAATGCTTCAGTAATTGGGTTTCAAAAGAGCTAAGACTTTTATGGAAATTGTGCTAAAGAGAACTACAGTGACAATGATAGAACATGAAGGACAGGCCATTTGTTTTGTAAAATCATGTCCCTTTGACAACTGTCAAGCCAAAAAAAAAAGAGGCACTCAGAGCAATATAGCCACTTATTCCAATTCATTTGTATCCGTCTGTCAGACCAGGCAGAAGTTGTAAAGCCAAGTAGCTGAAGAGTGATTTTAAGCTCCCACCCTGCAAACCTTTACTTCTATAATTACATCATACTCATTAGAGAATTCCCACTTAATTAAACGCTGTCTGTTGGTGAGTAAGGACCACTCACATGAGTAAGGGCCTGTAGGATCAGAAAGCATAGTTAAATCCGGTCTACAGTACAACCTTTCACCATGTTGTAGACCGGTCAGGGGTCAAGCATGTTATACCCAGAATCCCTGTTGGCACCTCGAGGTGCGAGATCCATAGTACCTTGTTTCTGGTTCTATCTTCATAAAGATTTATGAGGTGAAAATTCTTGTTTTGCCAGAGGCATCCCAAATTCAAGATTTGCAGAAACATATCTATTAACATATTATCTATCATCTGAGGCACAGTGGGGAGAAGGTTCATAGATACACAATTGAGAAGGGTCTGAATTCACATCCAGATCCACATTTTCACAAAATTAGTGTGTGGACTGGGGTACTGGCTCCACCCCATGTCTGATGCCAAAACATGCTTTTACAATTTTCAATACTCGCCCCCCCCCCCTTTTTTTTAAATGTCCAAGAGTAGGAATGTGAAAAAGGCATGGAGACATGAGAGACTTGTTTGTCCCAGAAGAAGGGTTACTGGTCATTCCAGGCCAGTGGATTGAAGCATTTATTCTTATATCAGTTATATAAAAGTAAACTGTCAACTGCTTTTTCACAGTTATTTTAATTCTTCAATAGTTGTAAAAACTTTTACAATATTTGAAAGTAACTGCATTCTCCACTGATGTCCTCCCTTGATTTTACGAGTTACATTGACCCGTCTCTTCCTATGTTTCACATAGAACAAAAGCCATCACGATTTCATATGATTGACTTGCTTTTTCTGGACTTCGTTCATATCAGAGATTGCATAAACAGCTTTGGCTCTTCAAAACTGTTCCATTGTTTTAGTGGACCACACAAAAATGGGATTAAAAAAAAAAAATCCAGCAACAAAGTGATCCATCTTTTAGAATTCAGAGGACATTTCCAACAAAATTATAGTATTTTTTAAGTTGATCACAGTTTGGGCCTCCATTACTTATTAATGACTATGTACTGAGCTTTCAGACTACTTGAACAAACAATTTTAAAAACAGCCACCCGAAGCATGATTGTTACCTGCAGAAGTGTGTTTGAACTTTTCACTCTTCTTCTTCCTCCATTTCCATGGTTTGAAAATCCTTCCTATATTGGCAAACTTACTTCTTCTTCTGATTGGAGGAGTGTGGGTTCCTGGTACTAGAGAGTCTGAACGCATTGCAGCCAGTCTTTCCACTTCCTCAGCTATTTTTCCCCCAAGAGGAAGAGGAGGAGAAGAAAAAAAAAGAAGGAAGTGTTAATAACACCCTGTAGAACTGCACAGATGGTCAATATTTTTATGGTTACGGATAGAAGCCAAATAACGTGACAAAAGTTTTGATTTTTTACTCCTTTAAATGGAATCCATGCCCTGTTACAAAGGTCATTATTAATAATATTAACAACAAATTAATCTGAGTAGCTGTTTTGGTGTGGGCAGGCCAGTATTGATAAAGGTGCTTGAGATATTTTTCCGCTGCGAAATTACAAAAGTATTTAGTATTTTTGGGTGGTGTTTCCATTCAGTTTTGATATTCATCAGGAAGAGAAAGAAAGAGAGGAGGAAAGGAACAACATATTACTGTTTTAAGAGAAATACTGCAGCTCTTTACCAGAATTTATATGAAAGATTATTTAATAAATAGTAGGGATTAAAAATCCCTTGGGGGTCATTACTGCCTCAATTAACATCTCAGTCTTCTCCTCCCATCCACCCCCAGGCCATTCTTTCACCCAAGGAACACTGGAAATCTGATAAGAGTTCAAATTTATCAACAGCTGGCATCACATGGATTATAGGTATGGTCTGAAACTTCTTTCCTTTAACACAGGAGGTTTTCAGTGAATTTCCTAGCATGGTTACAATTTGCACTGAATCTGTTGTGTTAAATATTCCTACTGAAGAGTTTCAGAAATTGAATAGTTGCAAGAAGTAATCTTTATGTTGGTCAACATTAAAAAAAAATTAAACATCTAAACTGCACCCACAATACATGCAGGTGGGTGCAAAAGAGTCAATTGCGTGTGCAGCATGATACTGTTTGTGGTGCAAGACAATTAATCGTGTTTCCAAATTTTTGGGATTTTTTCATGCACAATTATCTGTAGTGACACCCTTTGACTTTTGCAAGCAAAACTTTCTGCTGGTATTTTTTAAAATTAATACATTTGTAATCAAATTATCAGTATTTAACCAAAATTAGAGATAGATCTGAACCATAAAGATCAGATCCAAACCTCCCCAAAGTTCAAGGGCATTTGATTCAGGCTCCTTTTTACATAAAATAAACCCAACAGAATAAGCTTCAAACAAATGTGCTTTCCCAATATGAAAGGAGAAGTAACTGTTTCCTACTCTACTGCCATTTTGCCCCTCTGTATCCCACTATGTTGCCCCAAATTCTACAGTGCCTCAGTGGAAAGAGCATTTATGCTCTACTAAATACAGCCGAAGACCTGGATTCATGCCTCCCAGTCTAATTCTAATTTCCATTAGTAGTTTTAAAAAGATAAAAACAGCTTGATATTGAATAATTCTGCTAAGAGCCAGGTTCTCCTGTCTGGCCATGCTTTGCTCTGCACTGGATGGGAGGAGGAGAAGATGGCTTTACAATTCCTTTATTCCCCATGATTCTGGGGTTAGCAGCCAAGTACCAATTTTGCCTCAATTGCAGATTAGATCAGGTCAGTCCAATCTCTCTTTCCCCCATCTCTATGGCTCCCAATCACAGTCTGCTTGCTCAGACAGTGACAGTTTCCCCAGTTTTCAGTCCCAGTCTCCTCCTATCCATCCTGCTCCACATCCAGTCTAAGTTTTCCCACTTCCCCACAAACACCCAACCCTCTCCATTTCCCTCCTGGCTTTGTGTCCCAATCTGTTTCTGCCACTGCTGACTCTTTTCCCATCCTTGCCCCCCCCAGTCCAGCTCTTGTCCTCTTCTGTATACAAGCCAGGTTATTTCCTCCTCCACACTGCGGCGGTGTTAGTGGGGAATGGGGACAGAGGGTAACAGAGCACAGGAGACACAGGCTTCCTGCTGTCAGTTCCTGTGTATGGCGCCAACACAAACCCCTGTATCAGGAAGCAGCAATTGTAGGGAAAGCCCTGCTTAGCCCCTGCAATCCTGGGCTAGAACACACTCAGGCATGCTGTGGGGATGGTGCATATGCAGTACAGTCAGCATGCAGGAGCTGTGGGGGGATGGGGTATGCTCAGTGATGCCAGAAATCTCTGTAGATTTTAGCTGCCAAATTCTAATAATAATCTAACTATTCTAATAGTATTTTCTTCTACGATCTCATTCTTAGAAATGGCTAAACTGCTTTTGCTTAAACTTTCCTGGGGATGGGATTGGGGGGGAAGAAGGAGGGGAAGATTCAGCTTGAGGCAGACAGCCATCATGGAAAATTTCAAATGGTTAAAATTTGGCAAAAAGGTTATAAGCAACTGAAAACAAAGTCTTGTAATGGAAAGTGTCGAGGAACTTTAAGTATAGAAAAACAGTTCAAGAGAGTTGGCAGTTTTTCAAGGGCACAAGAGCAAACTATTCCACTGTGCAGAAAAAATAGGAAGTATGACAAGAGACCACCCTGCCTTAACCAGGAGATCTTCAGTGATCTGAAACTCAAAAAAAAAAAAAAAAAAAAGTGCTACAAAAAGTGGAAACTAGGTCAAATTACAAAGGATGAATATAAACAAATAACACAAGCATGTAGGGACAAACTTGGAAAGGCCAAGGCACAAAGTGGGATTAAACTAGCTAGAGACATGAAGGGTAACAAGAAAACATTCTACAATATATTAGAAGCAAGAGGAAGACCAAGGGCAGTAAGGGCCTGTTACTCAATGGGGGGGAGGAAACAATAACAGAAAACAAGGAAATGGCAGAAATGCTAAATGACTTTTTTGTTTCAGTTTTCACTGAAAAGGTTAGTAGCAATTGGATGTTTAACATAGTAAATGCCAGTGAAAAGGAGGTAGGATCAGAGGCTAAAATAGGGAAAGAACAAGTTAAAAAATAACTTAGGTAAGTTAGATGTCTGATGAAATACATCCTAAAACATTCAAGGAGCTGACTGAGGAGATATCTGCGGCATTAACGATTATCTTTGAAAAGTCATGGGAGAGACTCCAGAGGACTGGGAAAGGACAAATATAGCGACAATCTATAAAAAGGGAAATAAGGACAACCTGGGGAATTACAGACCAGTCATCTTAACTTCTTTACCAGAAAGATAATGGAGCAAATAATTAAGCAATCAATTTACAAACACCTAGAAGATAGTAAGGTGATAAGTAACAGTCAGCGTGGATTTGTCAAGAATAAATCATGTCAAAACCAACCTGATAGCTTTCTTTTACAGGGTAACAAGCATTGTGCATAGGTAGAAAAGTGGTAGATGTGGTATATCTTGACTTTAGCAAGGCTTTTGATGCTGTCTTGCATGACCGTCTCATAAAGAAACTAAGAAAATACAACCTAGATGGAGCTACAATAAGATGGATGCATAACTGGTTGGAAAACTGTTCCCAGAGGGTAGTTATCAGTGGTTCACATTCAAGTTGGAAGGGCATACTGAACGGGGTCCTGTCAATGTTGATAATGGCCCTAGAGAATACTTTTATAAAGTTTGTGGAGGATATCAAGCTGGGAGGGGTTGCAAGTGCTTTGCAGGATAGGATTAAAATTAAAAATGACCTGGACAAACTGGAGAAATGGTCTGAAGTAACTAAGATGAAATTCAATAAGGGCATGTGCAGAGTACTCCACTTAGGACGGAACAATCAGTTGCACACATACAAAATGGGAAATGACTTCTTAGGAAAGAGTACTGCAAAAAAGGAATCATGGGGTCATAGTGGATCAGAAACTAAATATGAGCCAACAGTGTCACTCTGTTGCAGAAAAAGCAAACATCATTCTGGGATGTATTAGCAGAAGTGTTGTAAACAAGACATGAGAATTAATTCTTCTGCTCTACTCTACTGATTAGGCCTCATCTGGAGTATTGTGTCTAGTTCTGGATGCCACATTTAAGAAAAGATGTGGAGAAATTGGAGAAACTCCAGAGAAGAGCAACACAAATGATTAAAGGTCTAGAAAACATGACCTATCAGGGAAGATGGAAAAAATTGGGTTTATTTTGTCTGGAGAAGAGAAGACTGAGAGGGGACATAATGGCTTTCAAGTACATAAAATGTTGTTAACAAGGAGGAGGGAGAAAAATTATTCTCCTTAATCTATAAGGATAGGAGAAGAAGCAATGGGTTTAAATTGCAGCAAGGGTGGTTTAGGCTGGACATGAGGAAAAACTTCCTAATTCTCAGGAATAAATTGCCTCAGGAGGTTGTGGATTCTCTATCATTGGAGATTTTTAAGAGCCAGTTAGACAAAACACCTCTGAGGGATCGTCTAGATAACACTTAGTCCTTCCATAACACTGCAGGGGAGTGGACTAGATGACTTCTTGAAGTCCCTTCCCATTCTAAGATTCTATAGGTGGTGCTATCTATATATACAGATAAGTGTATATACACAGACTGTTCACTTGTGCTGACCTAGATATTTTGAAGGACATGGGAGATGGGGAGCTATTTTCCTTTTTGAAATATACAGAACAAGTTTCCTTTTAGGTACAAACACAGCTTGTTTTTCTACTCTGGTTAAACGAATCAGTCCGGGGGGGTAGAAGGGGGGGAACACAGGCATTTAAATTACCAAAAAAAGTAGTTCACATACTTGAATCAGCTTTCCAAGTCTCCCAAAAGAGTTTGAAACTTTCAGAAAACGTCAAACTCCATTACATTTTCTAATCTCCAGCTCTTCGTCTGCATTTCTACATTTTTTTTTTACTGATGCAAGTAAGTTTAATCAATTTACTCTGAAAAGAGTGTCACTGATTCTTTAAAACAAAAACAAACAAACAAACAGAAAAACCACACCTCTCATTTACTATAAAAAGTGGCACATCTATCAAAATATATTCCTCATTGCAAACCCTTCCCCCCCGCCCCCATTTCTCTGATCTATTATAAAAAATTCCTCATTCCTCTGAGCTATTATAACAAAAGCCTGAGGAGAAAAAAATTGTAGTTGGGAGAATATTTCACTGCATTTTGCTGAAGAAGCAGAAAAAACAGAAAAGCACAGGCTGAAGAAGCAAAGTAATCTACTTCCATCCTTTGGGGGAAGTGGGGGCGTTTATGAGAACATTTGCTTTGCCATAAAGGCAGAGAAAGAAGGGTAACTTGGTTAAAGCATTTTAGTCTGTTGTGGCTCTTCACATGAAGGCACAGAGCTGACTGCCTAGAGAAATGCTCTGTGTGATGCGGAGTCATATGCAAAGAATGGAGTTTGCTGAATCAAGGCTAGAAATTGCATGGTTGTGCTGAGCAAATCAAGTGAGTGAAACAAAGAAACAACCAGAAAAATCCTTATACCCTCAGATTTCACAGGAAGTCACTCTATTTTAAAGGCCAAAATGGTTTTCAAAACATTTCACTCTCCTTTCAGGAAAATATGAATGAAAGGAAACCCTTCCCTACCTCCACCCCCCCTTCCCCCTTTTTTTTTTGTTTTTTTTGTTTAAGTGCCTGCGGCTAAGGCATATCTAACCAACCATGCCCTGACTCAATGTTTTTCACTGTTGTAGCTTTTAAGAGCTGCTACTAAAGAGGTGGGCAGGTCTCTGGGCACCACTGTGATACTTGACTGGAAATTGTGCAGAGTATAAAGCCATCCTACTGAACGAACTAGGAATGAAACAGGCTTCCTACTCAGCCTGACTTCCACAATGAAACACACAACTGTAGGACAACCAAAGCTGCAAATGAACTAAAACTAAATCCCTCCAATCCACCTCTCCTCACTCTCCCGTGCTCCTCAATGAGCTGCAATTACTGCTACAAAACGCTCTTGATTATGAAATTGCAGAGTTGCAGAACCCGCTCTTTATAAGGCTGCTCCAATTTGGGGTATCACTAAGGCTAGTCTTGAATTGATAAGGCTATTTGAATTGATATCCATTACAGATTTCCTCTCTTTATGACACACACCCTCTTTGTAAATTACAGAATGTGCTTTCCTCCCCTGAAGAACACTTCTTTCAGAGCCAATTCCTATGGGTCCATACTCAGGCAAATCTCTCACTGAAGTCAAAAGGAAGTTACTCAAGTAAAGATTGGGTCCATAAAGAGCTAGAAACTGTCACAGAGAGAATGTCTAAACCACTTCCATATTTTGATAATCTGCCATTGAACTTCAATATCTTGTCTCATGCAGAACAGTGCTCCAGGAGTCCTGCTGTGCATATCATCAGCTGGGAACTCTTCTCCATCTTTTCCAAACAGACAGAGGCCTGAACTAACGCAAGTAACAGCACTTCTCTCTCTCTCTTTTATTTATTTTAAAAGTCTACCTCACGTTTCATGAAATACACTTCAAAATGTACTCTGAGCTCAAACACCATAATCCCTATAGAGGAATGGCACATACACACTACAGTCTTCATAAAAGAATAAGAGTAAATATAAGAAAGTAAAAGCCATACTTTTGCACTCCTGTTTTTCTGTCCTCTCTTTTGCTTCAATTAGCCATGTTCCCTCTGCCTTTTTGGCTTCTAATGATTATTGACTAGCTGTGGGCTTTGACACCCACTAATGACAGCAGCTTTGGAGGCGGCTTTCACACTCTTCCTGTTCCTGAAGAAGGTGGTACTGTCAAGACTGTAAACTAACCCAGACCGGCATATTTATTGCCTTTGGGAGAGAAAAGCAGGTCAGGGCTTACCAAGCTGTTGTATTCACTGCTAAACTGCTGTGTGTGTTGGGGCCTTTCACTACGGTACTGGAACTTTGTCCTTTGACTGGTGCAACTAATCCAAGATGAAGTTTATCATCATTCCCTTCACCATGTAATAAGAACATGTAATAAGAACATACAAGCACTGTTCACCTTGTATTCCAGGAATGTACAGCATGCAATACTGTTGTGAATGAGCTACCAAATGAATTGAAATACACATAAGCTTGATATTACCTGACAAACAGGCTTTTTCTGAACAAATGGAAAGACACTACATGGTACCAAGAATTGCAACTAGGACAGAAGGATGCTCATCATCTTCCTCCTCATTAATGTCACTACTCTTGCCAGGCCAGAACAGTGTTTCACAGGGGTCTATAGAGTGTTGCCAACTCAGGATTTTATCACGAGTCTAGCAAAACTTGGTATTCTTCATAAAACCCCAGCTCGAGGGATTAGGTGAGAATCTCAGGTTCTATTAAAAAAGTTTCTTGCCCTCGTGGTTATAAAGAAAAACCTGAAAACGTGGCTATGATGCACCCCCAAAGACAAATAAAAAGACCCACAAATGTATCATTCTGTCTCATGATTTTGAAAACAATCTCATAATATTTTGGGTCATGACTCATGACTTTTCAATACTTAGGGCTGGCAACATGATGTAGAGGCACCACAGGTTGTACAGAGCTGGGCTAAATAGAAGAGTCAAGAGAGAGAACTGTTTGCAAACAATACCTTAGTACTGTAGGTGCAAAAACGAAGCCCAGGAGCGAACATGACTGGCAACCCACATTTCTGAGTTTTCTGCCTCTTTCAATGCAAAGTCTTTTTGCATATCCATTGGTCCCAGCCCCTGTGAAAATCAAGGGGATGCTGGGGTGACTTATTTCCAAAGCTCTAAGAGTTGCAAAGGAGTGATCAGTGACCTTCAAAAATAGTAAGGAGCCCTAGTTTTGGTTGGGAGATGCCAGGGTGGGCATCATACCAGTTGTTGAGATGAAGAATATTACAGATTTCATTTTAAAAACCAATATGGTTGCCTCTCTGCATTCAGATACAAAGAACTACATTATAGATATAGATGAATGGCTGAAAATCAGCTATTAGGTCATCCGCACCAACCTCTTTGCATCAAATCCTCTTCAGTAATCCCACTAGTACTTTATCTAACCTCTTCTATGCAGTTTACAGTGTTTTTGTAGCCATGTTGGTCGCAGGATATGAGAGAGCCAAAGTGGGTGAGGTGATGTCCTTTATTGGACCAACTTCGGCTGGTGAAACAGGCAAGCTTTGGAGCTGCACAGAGCTCTTCTTCAGATGCTGACTTTTAACTACAGGCCTTTAAATGGATGAGAAGAGTGTAAACAAAATAATCAAGTTGTCTACTTGTTTAGAAGCTACCTCTAACCTCACTTCATTCTGAGGTTCAGTCTCCAACCAACTTCAGCTGCAATTGCTTCTAGCTGTCAAGACTTCTTTTGAACTCAGACTCCAGAATGTTCCAGATCTTAAACCATGCTTCCCCGCCCCCTCCAGACACACACAGAGTCAATCCTTAAAGCTTCAGACATCACAAAACTCAGTGGACTTATTGTGAAAGTACACCAATCTTCAAACGTGTCTTCAAAGCATCTAGCTGACATTATAATAAACAGTAACAACTGCCATGTCTGTTGAAACTCTTGGTTCTCTTTACTTGAATTTGCTTATTTTAGATCTAATTTCCGATTGTGCTCTCATTTTTCCTTATTCCCCTGTAGGAAAGCTGGTCCTCTCCTGCTTTTCTATTAACTCTGGATATTTTGGTAGTGTTATCTCCCCTTAATTTTCTCTGTTTCAGGAATTATGTTATATTAGTCCTCCCCCTTCCAGTCTCTTTATTATTTTAGCTGCCCATTTGAACCTTCCCTAGCTTTTCAGTGTCTGTTTTACAACAAAAGGGCCAATGCTTCATACAGCATTCCAAGTGTCGTCCTATGAACATGGGATTATTACCTCATTTGCTTTATAAGAAACCCTAGTAAATACATGCGTTAGGATGGCATTTGCCATTTTTGCAGTGGCATTGAATTGTGAGTTCACATCTAGTTTACCCCCTACAAGGTCCACAGTTTCATTTCTCTGCATTCTAAGTAGCAGTAGCTCATTTCTCTGATGATGATTATTTCTCCCTAGGTGCATTACTTTACATTTTATCTGCAAACAGAATCTCATCTCCTTTACATTTACCCATCTCGATACACCTGTGAGCTCACTCTGCAATTCTGATTTCTCCTACATGGCGTTTATGATCCCTTCTCAATTTGATGTCATCCGCAGGTTTAATCAATGCAGAGCATACGCATTTTCCTCTTGATTAAATGTATATAATTGAAAAGCACAAGTTTAAAGACAGCCGTACAGGACCTCACTTCATACCTCCCCCTCATTTTGAGGTTAAATTGTTAATAATTAATGGCTGCTTGCGATAGATCAGACATGTTGTTTAATTGACATACGATGCTATAGTGGTTTTATTGATACAAAATCCTTCTAATCTCTAAACTTGTTTTTTATTTATCTAGAATGGTTACTTTACTTATATTGGAAAAGGCTACTAGTGCATGCACTACGTTACTTGTTCCCACCAAACCTGCAATGAGAGAGAATATTAGGTTGGACTAATCGGAGCTATGTTTTATCCACAATGTGACTTTCACTGCTCATCACCTCTGGAGTGTTTATCACACATAGATTTTCTTATTATTGGTCACAAAAACCTGCGAGTGAAGTTAGACCAAATATCTCTTGGGGTAAATTTGTCAAAAGTTAGCAATTTAAGCCTCATTTTCAAAAATCAGTGCGACTTAAGAGTCCCAAATCTCTTGTACCTTTACTTATCCTTTTTAAAGTCCCATTCATAAAAGCCTTGCTCACAAAAGCAAGCCAACTGACATCAGTGGAACTACTTTGGGGCTCAACTAGTCCTAAACCACAAGGAGGGGAGGGAACTACCAATTCTCGTCCCCCCACCCTTGTGTGCCGGCATTTGGCCTGTCAGATCCAGGTCCCAGGAGGGAGTGCAGGGGCCACATGGAAGATACTGTCCCAAGGAGGCAAGCGGCAAGAATGGAGGCTATTAATTTTTTTTCAAATATATTGCTTCTGTGAAAGACCAGCTAACAATTGCATTAAAACAACATTATTCAGGTGCTGGTATTGATTAAGTTCTCAGGGTCTGATTCTTCTCTGACAATGAAGTAAATGGGAGAGAAATTCCACTGAATTACACTTATGTAAAGCTGGTGTGGAGAAGACAATCAGGTCCACAGCGAGTGATAGCACCTTTGATCAAAAACATGTTACCAATATATATCTTATATAATTGATTACAGCTTCACATTTATCATAATGATCCAGAAGGGCCAGATTCTGACACACACACACACACATTGGATAGTACCTTTTACTATAACCAGTTTAATTGAAAACAATGGAACTTCATATATAGTGTGAGATCTGCTCTTTAACGAATGGGCAACTAACTCTGAACGTTGCCTACTTTGAAATGTTCGATACATGATTTTAATGTATCTGACTTCTTAGGAAACTCTTGGTCAACTAAAAGGAATATATGACCCCCTTTTATAGATGCTGTATGATTATCCAATAATAGTTTTATAAAAATATGTATAATATATATATATATTACAAAAATGGATTTATGAAAAAGTTTTATCACAAACTAGATGGGACTGTAATTTCAACCAAAAGCTGCAGTGTACAGACAAATGCCATGTCACCCATTTAAAAAAAATACTTTTGATAATAAGAAAGGATTCTGTAAATAGCCTTTGTTTTTAATTTTGATGCAAGGATATAGCTGTGCTAGTGAGGTTTCCATCACCATGACAGCCAGTAGAAAAGGCAAAGTAACTAGTTTAAAAGCTAAACTGCCCAAACCATTCCCTTTTAATCTGTATTTTGCTTCTCTTGGGAAAAATAACCTACTATTTCTGTCCTTTAAAGAAGTTGATGGGAAGCTGGCCAAAAGGAAGAGAGTAATTAGACCAAATGGTTCAATTATAATGAAGCCTGAATGCAAGTAAAAAAATAAAAAAAATCCCAACAAAAATCTGTTTCAGTGAACTCTAACTGAAAGAAACCAGTTTGTATCAATCAATCTATGTGCTGGGAGTTAGAAGGAAGGGTAAAGTCTTTCAAGTTAAGATGCCTAAAGGTAGGTACTTATGGCCTGATCTAACTCTCATTGACGTCAATAGGGACTCCTTCCCTTGATTACCATGGAAGTTGGGTCAGATCCTTAATTCACCTAGGTAAGTGACTTGAACTTCAGGGGTCATGAGCACCCACAGAAGTGCAGAATATCCACATCTCCTTTTACAATCATAGATAAAGTTAATTATTTTTTGGCCAACATCTCCAAGTATTTTCATTTTTGGAGGGAATTAATTTCTAGGGTCTCTCATGGTTATTGCAATCTAATGTGTGTTTCCCCACTTGCTCACTAGATTTAGAGAAGAACCTCTCCTTTTAATTCATTGACAGCCACTGTGGACAAGAGAAATACCCTTTTCCTGCCTCAAAAAACCCAAATGGCCAAAACAAATTACTGCATACAATTAGGAAACATTGAAGTTATAGATAGAATCTATGCTCATAGATTTAGAATTCTTCATGAACTTGAGGCTATCAATCAGAAATAGCCTAGCAAATAAGGAAGAGTTTAGGTCAGACCTAGAAAAAACTACTATGGAGAACCTAGAAACCACTATAGATTAAAAAGTGCCCAGAATACTCATGTTAAACAGTTTTATGCGCATAAGTGCAAATGACTCGAGTGCGAGGCAGCAGGTGAAATTCTGACCCCATGGAAGTCATTGGCAAAGTCCCCATTGACTTCAGTAGAGGCAGGATTTTACCCAGTCCATCTACTGATTAGACCAGTGGGGCTCAGAGTCAGGACTTATGGGTAAATTGTGCCCTTTGTTCACCTGTGCAATCTTATTGACTTGTAAATGATGGCAGAAGCTGACCCCTGCATCTCCTTGCTGTGTCTGATATATATCGCTGATATGACAGATCTCAGTCCCAGGGCACGGAATGAGCGTGGAAAATGAACTGCTCTTCCACCCATATATGTGGGTCCTCCAGGTCAGGGCTGCAGCACACTGGCAGGGCAAAACAGGACGCCTGCACTGCTGCAGCCTGTCCTGTTGAGAGAGGACTTCAGTGCCCAGCGCTGACATTTTGATACCTTTCCTCAGTGCTAGAATTCACACCCAGAAAAATAAATCAGCAGAGAAAGCACTACATCTTGGCCTTCTTAATCTAATGCATTCTTTTGTATTTACAGTAATAACAACCTTCCATGGCTGTTTGGGGAAGAAATGGATGGCCTGTTCTGAGCCATTAATGCAAATAAAGCATTCTGGCAGCACACGCACATTGGGGTTTACCTATATAAAGCCACTTGTCCATGAAATTGACAATTTCACTGTGTAATATTATGAGGGTCACAACAATAGGAGTTTGCAGTAAATTTTCTTTCAATACTGCTGGAGGAGAAAAAAAGAAACACAATCAGACAATTCTTACAACAAAACAAAGGTATCTTCCTTTCACCCACCAGCTGCTGTGCATTTGGCACCATGCAGTAGGCCTGTGCACACGTACTAGAAATGATGAATTCTAACTTTCTGAAGGTCTCACAATGCAGGTGTCACAAAATTATCCTTTTACACAGGAATACGCAGCTAGAGTTACCATCTGCAATGACTCCTTCCAATCGCTTTCTGCAGTAAGGGAAACTAGACATTGTGCATCTCAGTGCACCCTGGAGAGGAGAAATGCACTCACTTGCACACTGAATTTTAAGATCAAAATGTTTTTGCAATACTCTACAAGTTTCAGGAACATGTTTCAGCAGAGTCTTGAAATTTTGGCTAAGCAAAATTGCCGCTTTCTCTCAAGCTCGCTCAACTAAACTGGAAGTGGTGCGAAGGGATTATTACAAAAATCTCTTAAAACAAAAGGCAGGAGGAATATTTGTTTTATATTTGCCTGAACCACAACATTTGGAACCAGATTTCAGACTTCCCAAAATTTATGAGGGTGCTTAGAACTAGTGGTTTCGAATTGGCCTTTTGTAAAAAGGGGGAACAATCAATTTCCAGGTTCAGATATTTGATGGGGATGTGGTAGGCCCATTTTTTATTACAAATATACATAAATGGAGACTGGAAAACGCCGCAAATGCAACAGCCGCACACACTAGCAAAATTCATCAACAGTGATAACAAGGAAAGAACTGCAGCCCTGGCTTGTCAACTGAATTTGAGGAGCAGCTCCACTAACTCAAGTCAGCTGATTTCTAACATAATTACCTCCCACCCACAATATGGAACTGCATTTCGTATCATTTCCATTACACATGGACCCATTGCCCATGGCAGACTGCGGGGAAGGAAAAAAAAAAAGGGGGGTGAGGGGGAGGCAATGACTTTTTTATTAGCAGCGTGCAGTACCAGATAAAGGGCTATATGAGTGAGCCAGCCCCCACTGTAAGGCCTTGCTGCAAACTGAACTTGCCATTCTGGCAACCCATGCCAAATATGGGAAAGGGAGAATAATAAATTAGGAGTTACAGATTCTCCATTCTTTCATTAATGGTTAGGGACATACATGTTATGATGTGCACACATCGCATGCAAAAGATAAAACTTTGTTCATATTTAACTCAGTTCATCATGGCCGGTATGAATGCATAAAAAGCCATTCACACTTTAGAATTACTGTATAAATTTCTGGAATCAAAGTACAAAATATTGACCTTACTTTCATTAGACATACAAGAAAGGGAGGATCAAAGGGTCCTTGAGCCGTCTTGCTGGTATACGGCAAGAATGTCTAGAGAGGCCAGTTCTGCAAAATGGGAAAGGGAAGATGCTTTCTGGAATTTGCCTAAATTAGGCTACTTAAGAGAGCTTCATGAGCCTGTGTTTAGTGCCTGGCATTTACTGCAACATATATGCTGGGTCAGGCTCCTAACCCTCACATCCACAAGCCCGCAGACCACGTCTGCTTGGGGATGGTGAATACTGATGAGAGCTTTAGTTGATCCCCTGAGCTTTAGTCTATAGTTCAGGAAAGTAAGTGCACTAGTGTAAAGAGAGCACCCTGTCCTTCTGCTGCATGGGTATGCTGGGAGGAGAAAGAGTTTTCACTCATGAGCCCTATTCTCCCCACACTACCTACACATACACCTCTACACTTAGATATGGCAAACTCCCAGAACATCCATCATTGTTTCTCCGCTTTTCGGTAACCCTTGCAATTTTAAACAGCCTGTAAAGTAGCATTAGAAAAATCAGACATGATAAGCTTGGAAACGTGACTTAAAGCCTCTTTGCATTGGTTTAATTTCCGCTGATGGAGAATAAACAATGTTTCTACAGAAAAAAAATGTGCCGTACAAAAATTAAGCAAACTGACAAAGTCTCCATGCTGGCAATTTAAAAAAAAACAAACAAAACTTTGGTAGATGAGGTGAGGTATCCGATAGAGCTCAAGCAAATATCAGACCAGTTGTGCCTCAACAGTTGTGTAGGAGACATTGTCAATGAGTTCATAGGGCCTCTTTACAACAGGGATCACCGACGTTACAGACCATAAGGGCTCCAAAGCAGCTTTCCAATGCATGGACCAGTTTGTCAATAGGTATTTAAGGACTCTATAATATGCAAATTCTGACAGTAAAAGCTCTAAAGCAGCAAGGTCTGTTTAGCACCATCTTAATCTGGATTTTTGACTCTTTAGGCTGGAGGAAGAATTATTGACTCACCAGACAGCAGTATCTCCATGTCACAGCCTATATACTCCTTTGTGCATAGCTCGGTGCAACAAAATATTGACTTTAATAGCTCCTTGCTGGACCCAAGCAAGTCCATCTTCAAAAGTTCTAGCTCTCCCTGTCTTGCAATTACTGCACATTTGCATTTCTAGACCATTTTAAATTGAATAATTTCAACAACAAAAAACCCTTTACTTCCGTTCTCTAAACAGAGAAAAACAATTTCTTTTGTGATACAGGACGAAACAGAAATCACTCTCAGCTGCCAAGGTCTCCCAAGATATATTAAATAGTTGCATCCATTTTAATATGTATGCCCTAGACCTTTAGTGTACAAATCTATTAGACTAATGGCTAAAAGATGTCAGGCAAAAGACGACTAAGGGCAAAATCCTTCTCTTACATGGTGTGGCTCTATGCTGGGATGGTGGTGGGAGAAATGGAGTGGCATCTGCTGAGCTATGGTGCTATAATCATCACTCTAGTATAGGGCAGGACAGCTCAGAGCAGGCAGGGCCTGGAGGAGAATAAGGGAAGTGTAATTTACTGCTGTTCCAACACGTCCAAGCCAATGTGTGTGTTGCACACTGTAGCATGTGTGCTGAGGGACTGGCGATATGGCCATATCCCTGAACTGTTAGATCACAACCCCTGAGATCAGCAGGCATTGTAGCTGGGTCCCTCTGGTAGTTATCTCTAAAAGCATTGGATTAGAACATTGCCCTGATGCTGGAATGATACACTGGGGGTGCCTCCCTGCACCCTCTTCTGCCCTACTACATCCATGCAAGACAGGGCAGGATCTGGACTTAAAGCTCTTTTTAAGTAACAGGAATGCTGAATAGGCATCCGTCTTCTATGAGATGTATCATTTAGACATCGTTTTAATTTACCAATAAATTCGCTTCTGAGCTGACACCTGGTATAGTAAATGTTGCCTCGATGCTCCTGGAATTCCAGCTACAGACCGCAAGCAAAGGAGTGTGCCTGGAGGAAGAGAGGCTATTCTTTTTGGATTTTTCAGAAAGTCAATATCAGGCCTTAAGTTTCATCATCCTACTAAAAATTCAGGTAATACGGCATTGCAGGCAATTTGTGGAGAAAAAAGTATCATTGATCCAGTAAGGATTACCTACCTAGTTGCATGCAATGTTTAAGTACGTGCAATGCCATTTGGGTGGAGGGTGGGGAGAGGGGATTGTTCTGTGTATTGTGTTAGCACTTGTTTCTGGCGAAGCCTTTGTGTTTGGAAAGCACCATCTCCCCTTCTGTAAGGTAGAGCCAAAAACAGAAGGGGGAAGAGGGTAAGAGACAGGACCAAAAGCCTTTTCTCTTCTCCTCTCTCCTTGTTGTGGCCAAGAGGCTGTGAAAATAATAGACTTGTAGAGAGACCCATCCCTCTCTCACAACAGCCAGGAAACTCTGGAGAGGGACAAGAGAACGAAAGATCCTTCTTTTTCCCAGCAACTAAACAGAAGCAGAGCTTCAAATTTATCAGACACCTACTAACTACAGACTGATACAAAAGACGGAGCCCCCAAACATATTCCATTCTCATCTCATCCTCCAGCCCAATCCCCTGCCCACCCAGAGTCTGGTTAAAAAAATATCACAGCACCCTCCCACTTCCAACTTATGGTGCTGGCGTGAAGACCGGGCTTCTTCGATATCACATGCCACAATATTGCCTTTAACCCTTGCCTGTAGGCCCCCTTTCCTCAACTTTCAGATCAGTCTCTCCCAGTGGGTTAATCCAATAAGCGGGTGTTCAGTGAGTTTTGCAAGACCTAGTCTAGCAGATTTCACAGAGAGGAAGCTAAATTTTCTTTTGCTAAACTTCATTCAATTGGTCCTAGAAATCCTGACAGACCCTGACAAGGTATCACCATGTACATTTAGACTGTGCTCCTGAAATTATGCTTTGATTAATAAGTGGTGTGGCTAAGAAGACCACAGCGTGAAGCCAAGTTCTTCTATGCAATCTGACTACAAATGAGATGCTCGGATGAGGTAACAAATAAAAGGTATACACCTATTACAAGGAAAATAGAAGCAAAAAATAAAATGTTATTGATACAAAAATTAAAATGGTGTGGAAATGTGCCTCCCTCTCTGATCAAAACAGCAGACTGTAACAGTATATTTAAAATGATATGGTTTTGCAATGTTTTGCCAGTCAAGCAGGCACTCATAACAGTTGTACCCTGACTCTTTTTCCCTTTGCAGGAACCAAGTACCAGCACTTACTGCTCCTGATTCTAGACAAAAAGCATTTCATTTTCCCTGAACAAGAAAAAAAATTATGCAAATAATACACGAGATTTAAAGAAATAAAATGTGAATTAAAAAAGACAAAGGAGAAAGGAAGAAAAGAGAACCATTTATTTGAAGACTGGATTGGATCTAGTCTTCTGATCTCTTTTCTATCTTCCCAATATCCCCCTTTTGTTCTGCTCCTTACTCAGATTTGTGCCAAAGAATTATTATTAATAAATAGTAATAATGCCTGATTTAAAGTGTACTGCTCCCACAGATCATGTTTTCCATTAAGGAATCTGAAACTTGGTTTTACATAAGAAACTGTCAGCCATGCAAAACATCCTGCTATGGAGAACTCCACCAAGGAAGGACAAATAGGTAAAGGGACAATACTTGAAAATGCAAAAGGCAGAGATGAGAAAACTAACTACAGATCATAAACAGAACCAGGGCGGCTGAGGTATAAACTTGGATCAAGTAATAAAAATAAGGGGGCAAAGGCATGAAACGTATACAAGAATAAGGAACATCATGCTCGTTCAGATCAATGGTCCTTCCAGTTTGGTCTCTCTTACAGTGGCCAGTAACAGATGCTTTGAAGAAGGTGCAAGGGGGTGAATGGAACAATTTGTATAATGCGGATGCTGAAAGCCATTGAATCAAACTGTAAATATGTATGTGATGGAAACCACCTCAAAATGAGGGTGTGGCAACATCCACAGGACCTCTAGTTCTAGCACCTATGGTGCAATAATCTCTGTAGTGGATAATTATAGAATAAACTGTCCCCAGGGAAAGTTTTCTCCTAAATCCTATCAGTCAATGATGGGGTATTGCTCTGAAGCATAAGATTTCACGGTATAGTCCTTATTAAAATATTTTAAAATTCTAACTATAGGAGTTCTCATTATCCAAATAAACATCTTTCCCTTTTAAAATCTCACTATAGTCTTGTCCTCAGTGACAATCTTGTGGTAATGATTGTCACTGGTTAGTTCTACATTATGCATGAAAATATTTTCCTTTAACATTCTATGGAACGTACCCATGTTTTTGCATCAAGAGAAACGTTAACTAGGAGCTTCTGCTTTACCATCTGGATCCTATTCATTATTTCGTACACCTCTGTCATGTCCCTTTTTACTCACCATCTCCCTTCATATGGAAATATTTCAGTGCCTTTAATCACGTTTTTCACTTTTCTCTGTCTATTTCTGCTCTCTCTCTTTTGGAACAGTATGACCAGAGCTCAACACAGCATTGAGGTGATGACAACCACTGAGTTATAGGATGACCTTTTTTTTAGTGTTACTAGCCCTCCAGGGTTGTCCTGGAGTTAAAAATTAATATTTAAATAAAGATGATGTCATGTGATGAAACCTCCAGGAATATGTCCAACCAAAACTGGCAATCCTTCATTTCAGTAATTTCAGCATTATTTGCTATCCCACTAACATTTTTGTTTGCTTTTTGGACCACCACCACCAAAGTTTTAATTGCAAGCATTCGGTGTTGCCCAGACTTCTCTCATTAACGGGCTTAAATAAAAATGGTTTTCCAACTTGATCCTCAGCACAGGCCAGCACCTCAAAAGATGGCATCTAAGTCAGAATTCAGAAGACAGCAGAGTCGACAGAGAGATCCAAGATTGGAAGAAGCCACTTGGCTGCTGCCTAAAAACACAAACTGGAAGGTGATGACAGACTGGTGGGTATTTCCTGTAACGAAACCCCGTATAGTACACCTCTCCATCAGTAGTAGTGAAAGAAAACGAGGCAGGCTGGTCAAAATGTCAGAAACACAAACAATGACTTAAAAACAAAAACAAAACAAAACAAAACCCTCCAATTTTTGCTTTTCCTACCCACAGTTCTCTTTTCTCCTTTCTTTCTTTCCCTCCCTCACAAAGGTGGGCAATCACCTCAGAGTATTCTTTTCTCTTCCTCTTCTCACAGCAAATAGTTATACTAAGAGTTAACTGGTCTATAGAGTTCACAGGGCAGCTTGCTACACTTTCCCCTCCAGGTTGCTGCTAACTTTCACTGGAGAAAAAGGGAATTAGTCAGACTCGTGTGTGTGTGGGGTGGGGGAGTGAGGGATGTGGACCTGGAACTCTGATCTTTGGGCCCCACGTTGGGAAGTAGTGACATTTTCCTCTGTTATCTAATTTCCTTTCTCCACTTGTCACGGGTGTTTTCCTCAAAGCCCTCAGTCAATACTGTGCGTTCTACAGAGCCTTATGTCTAAATCATTGCCAGGACTCTTTATAATAAACCCAGTGCTTTCCAGAGCAATGTTCTGTACAATCTTGCCAGTGAAGCTCTGTCATGGTTCGCCAAGGCTTGCAAAGATCTTTGGTTTTGTACACCTGTTTTCTTTTGCGACTAGAGGTTTCTGCCATAAGCGGTTTAGCAGAATATGCATCATTCATTACAGTGCCAGACAAATATAGTTAACTATTTGCCTCAGGCAGAGAAATTAAGTTTTGGGTAACGAAGTTCGTTTAGCCTTGTTTCAGGACCTAAGGACTGAAGGTGGGATTTTTTCCCCCCTCTTTTCTTTTCTTTAACTGCAGACTTGCCAGCTGAAATGGTTTCAATTTCCAATGTTTAAGGAAAGCTTCACATAAATCATCAGCTTGCTACTGCAGCCCTTTGAATTTGCAATCCTTAAATAGGTGTCACAAAGATATCTATGTGTTGTGTCTCACAATCTTGCCTGAACTCCGCCCCTGTGCAAGGATCAGGCCCAAGAGCAATCCCTGGGCTCCACCAGCACAAGGACAGCTCTCTTTGTTACTCCCTGGTTTGCAAGACACTCTGGCCAGCAGAATTAAACAGCTGTGGAGAAGGGATCCAAATAATAGCACCCTCTGTGCTAGTGGGAGCTCCCAGAACTTCCCATGGGGTGGTGTAACCCCTCAATACCCCTAGAACAGCATTGTGTACAACGGACACAATTTGGGCCAGGGAGGTTTCTTTCATTTAGGATGCATCCACACTAGGAAAAAAGGTGTGCTTTTACTGCGTTAGCTAACATGAGGTAACTAACACCAGTTAAAAACCCTCGTAAAGACAAGACTGTTTGTAGCTTTCTCACATGTTAGCAGGTTAAGGTTAAGACTATGGGCATGTCTAGGTAGCAACCACAGGGTGTGATGGCCAGTCAAGCACACCTGCCTGAGCTAGCTTTAGTCTGGCGAGCTCAAGGCCCGACAGTGAAGCCATGGCAGCAGGCACTCAGCGTGGGCTAGCGAGGTGAGCCATTACCCTGGCTCCAGGCTGATTTGTGCAGCTGGCACTGAAGTGCACACTGCCACTGCTTCACTGCTGCGATCCCTGAAATAGTTATGATTAAAGATAACGTGGGCATGTCTGCTTGAGCTGCAGTTACACCTTGTGCCTGCATTATAGATATACACTACGAGTTTACCATGAGTTAGCTAACCTGTGGTAAGAACACACTTTTCCCCCTAAATAAAAACCAGCCAAAACACCTCCTTTCACCACACTTGCCTCTCCAACCATCACTTCATTGTCTCGGCGATCATCAAGCATGCAGTCTACTCAGGCCCAGTCCTGCCAGGAACCCGCTCAGCCGCTACTGAAATCAATGCAGTTTGAACATACTGAGCATATCCCAGGATATGCTTCTCACCTCAGACTGCCAGAGCACTTAGATCTACTGTAATCCAATTCCACCCCTCCTCCATCCGCCGCGAATCTCCTCTTACCACGTGCCCTCCTGGTTACACACCAGACATGGGCTCATTCTCTTTGGTCTGTCTGCCATTTTCACAACACTCTATCCCCCTCAGCTCTCTTCTTGGGGCTTCTGAGACTATTCTCTCCTGCCTCTCCAACAGCTCCTTCACAATATCCCCACCCACTCTTCTTCAGCTCCCTACTGGCATTCTTCAGGGTTCTGTCCTCATTCCCCTCTTCTTTTCTCTTGACTCTTTATTCCTAGGTAACCTCATCTGCTCTCATGGCTTCAGTTATCATCTCTAAGGTGATGACTCAGATCCATCCCTCCTTCACCTCTTCATGTCTGATCAGTCTTGCATCTCCAACCGACTCTATGACATTCCATCCTGGATGTCAACTCAAACTTCATAGGGTAAAACTGACCTTATCTTTCCTCACCAATGGTTCTGTGCCCCTTTCATTTCCATCTCCATCGTCTGTCACCCAGACTGGCAGCCTTAGCATTTTACATTGCTCTCTCTCTTTCTCTCATATCTTTTTAATTGTCAGACTAAAACAGCTCTAAATTCATCCTCTACTCTCCATGCTACTGCTAAAACCTCTCTCACTTTCCACCTTGACTACTACAACCTTCTCCTCTTTGGACTGCTTACTTCACATCTTCCACCTCATCAGTCCTTCCAAAAATGTAGCTGCTAAAATTAATTCCCCTTTCATGGGTCGCACCATGTCCATCTGTGTGCTCAAGTTCCTCCACTGACTTCTCACTTCCTGCATTAAGCTCAGCCAACATCGCTGGAAATACAGTTTCATTACTTCCTAGCATTCCATGAGAAACTGATGGCACCATTAGCAGGGAAAGAGTTAATTGTTGCAACTAAAACTCTAACCTTTAAAAATGATTATGGTCAAAGGCCATTTAAATGAGGAAGAATGAAATCCCCCTGTACCATGAGGTGAAATAAGAATTCTGAGATGTCCCAAAGGTCTGTAAGCTGGAAGCCTGTATTTCTTGTGCTTTTGTATTTCTGGGGTTACTGGGTTATCTCATAACTTATGGGATATTGCTATCAGTATACACCCCACTGAAAATCAGAGACTGAAGAGACTAATATAAAAAGGAAGGGAGATTACAGTACCATGCGGTACTCAGAGTCCGCTAGAGGGTACATGCGACTGAGATTATACACATAAGAACACACAGGTTTGTTATAAGAAAGAGCAGCTACGATCTTTTCCTACTGTGCTTGCATTTAGACGTACCATGTTGGGAAAACTAAAAAGAGGATGTTGCTCAATTCAATTAAACTGGCAATGCATGTTTTTAAAAGGTGGCTTAGTCTGTTTTAGGGATAAATGAATCATGTTAATACTGCAGAGTATTGCTACTGCTTTGCAAATCTCTCAATTTAATTTCCCAGGGGCTTGCTGTCAGCAGCAATAGATAGGTGGGGAAAAAATAATTTTAAAAAAGTACATAGCATGGCATGATTTCTTCTCTCTGTTGCACCGGTGTAACCAATAAGGGAGTTTAACCCAATGTGTATTTCCAGGATCCCAGGGCTGTCTCCATACTCTACACTGAAACCAATTTAATTCAGCTTCCCTTGCAATTTAATCAAAGACAACTATAATTGCACTAGCAGGGTTCTAATTTTGAAGAAACATTAGCAAAACCATAGTTACTTCATTAAGCTGCAGACCTGTGGTTGACAAAGGACTGTCAGATCTCAAATCCTATTTTGCTCCTCTGCTGCGAGCAAACTAAGCAGGCTTTTGTTAGTTACAGAACAAGCCTCAATGCCAAAAGCTGTGAAATAAAGTGGCAAGCACCACAAACAGCTAGCAGCTCAGAGAGTTTTACATTTTCATAGACATATTTACAGTTAAAAACCTTTCCCTGACCTTCAGGAAATGAGCTCTGCCTATTGTATCAGTTTTAGCTAGTTCTAACTCAAGAGCCTTCAAATCTGAAGTAAAATGTAAAGCAACACAACCAAACAAACTCATATTAAATAAGAGCGTCGGGTACCATCTGTGAGGATGTTTCTGCATGGATGGCTTTATGCCTCTTCTAGTCTCTCCTTCTCCTAACTGCTGACTCTAGCAATATTCAAACAATTTGTCATTGCTCTCTTTACACATTGTATTTGCATTTATGGAACATAAAAGCAGATACTGATCTGTACAAACACCTGTGATTTTACTCTCACTCTCCTGGAATTCCTTTTGAGGTTTGGCTCGGTCCCAAAAGGAGTGGGGGAGGATGTCATAGCCATTGCTCAATGAAGGACACTATATTAATTCCAATAAAACCACAAACACCCCCCAGGGATTTGTTGCTGACAGCATGGTGAAATCATACAAGATTGATTCCATGTAACACACTCTTCCAAATACCGATAATTAAGTCAAGCAAAGTCTATTGCTGCACAGTGAAGAAAAAGTTGCAGTACCACAGTAGCCACACCGCTCTAATAAATTCATAGCAATGATGGGGAAACCAATCAATACATGCACTCATTTCTATGGCAACTATAAAGAGTTTTCCCCATTAGCTGTTAACACGAGGTTGCTGCTGCAAATTAAGATATCTGTCCTCCTGGCTTCTCTCTGGCCACTTATACGCTCAATATATTCATTCAGTGCCTCCTTTTCTATTTTCCTGCAGTCCATTAAGTATCATGCTAAGCATCCAACATCTGACAGTGGTGCACACATGCACCCTCATACCATGCAAGCAAACGGAGTTTTTCTGTGTCTCTCACACACAAAATCGCAGCACTCACCCTCACGCGCTTCCTCCCCACGACTGCAATTGCTGCATATGTGTTTGATCTCCTTGCCTATGTGACAGTGTATCACAAAAGACACATTGTTGTTTGTAGCAGGCTCCTTCAGTGGCTTCATCCTCACTAGATAGAAAGCTTTTTTTTTAGGTTTCTCCCCACTCATGTCTGAACAGAGCCCTCCCGGCAGCCAGAAGAAGAGGAAACAGCAGCAAGCACCCCAGGCTGCCCGATGTGTGTGGAATCCGCCATCCGTTCACCCTCGCCTTAGCGTTTATCTGCCACTCACATATACACACACAACCAGGATTAAGGAGAAGGGGGAAGGAGGAGGGAGAGGGAGAGCGCAGAGAGAAGCACTGCTTGAGCCTTGGTGACCTCGGTGACCCAGCAGCCTTAACCAATCCAAATGATCTTGGCTGGAGGATGCTCTCAGCCTGTCACTCCTCTGTCCATACCTTTGATGCTTCTCTGCCACGGAGTCTAAGTATCTTCATCAGCAATTCAGTATTAATTATTTGCAGCTACCTTGCTTGCTGCATGCTTCCCACGAGTGCGGCATCACCCCTTCCCCTCCAACTCTTCCTCCCTGTCCCTCACCTCTTCCTCTGGCGAACAAATGTGAGAATTACCATGCAGGGCATCAGTAATGTTGGAAACCTTTGGTCTAGGGACAGTCAACGCTGTGTTCCTTCTGCAGGACAAGCTGCAATTCTCTAGCCTACTGAACACAACAACACTGCCATGCTCTCAGGCAGCACCACCGTCTATTCCACTACAATTAATATTTTACACACAAAAGGAAAATCATCCAGCATATTGATATAGGCTGGCTCCCCCTCTCCTTCTCCTCCTTGGCTATTTGAGAACTAAGGGCCATTGGACTACGAGCACCTATCACAGCCAATTTTGCTCTTCTCTCTCTCTCTCTCTCTGATACTCCTTTCACTCTTGCTTTCCCATTTTCTGTTTGCCTCTTAAAATACCAAGGCAGTATCTGTCTGGTGGCTCACAATGACAGCCATTGATACCAGTTGGCAGTGACGAGTGACTTCAAACGCAGGCTTCTCTGGAATGGAATCGCTCTTCCCAGAGCGACCCTGACCATAACTCACCAAAAAGGAGTGCAGACACCATGAGTCTGTTTGGACTGCTGATCTCAGGATGAATACCCTCTGTTTGCATCCTCACCCACCTTCCTAAAGTACAACGGCTCCAAAGAGCTGCAAAACCACCTGTGGATGCTTGTAGTCAGGGCTGGGGTTTTTCATTGGCTCTCACAAAGCTTCTGGTTTACAGGGGAATATTTAGCCAATGTCATATGAGCCATCACCCCCTTTGCTGATTGACTGCCCCATAGGAAACCTATATTGCCCAGACTCGGAGTCCTGTGAAGATACTAAGCAGCTGCAAGTTGTCTGACCCTCTGCTGAAGCAGTGCTTCAGGGAAGGACCTGGAACATTGAACAGAGATGCACTGGTGGGGGGCAGGGAAGTGAGGGAGACTTGGACCTGCAGGGCCTGAGGAAAGCAGTATAGGAGAACAGGGAGAGAGGAGAAAAATCTCATGAAGAACGAGCACTGTTCATTTAAATCTGTAGCTGGAAAGGTCGGATGGGTTCTAGGCTAAGGCTCTACAGAGTAGCTGAGACACAGAGTAACTTTAGGGATAATACTGTTTCCCTTACTTTTAATAAAGTTCCTTGTTTAGTGATAGAAGAAAGTGACTCACTCTGCAATGTTTTGCCATTGCCACATGACAGAAGCCACACATTTTAATACAATTCATTGGCCCAATGAGACTGTCCTGAACCTCTATCAGTATTTACTCCATCCTTACCCACCACAATCATTGAAACCAACATGAGTTTTGCCTGAGCAAGGGTGGAGTGAGAACTGAGGCAGACTTCAGGATTTTGCCCTATGTTTTTCATTAATATTTTCTGTTCTTCTTCCATGATTTTTCAAAATAAATGAACAAACAAACTCACGTGATGAACTGCTGCCCTATTTACCATCCATCGTTCTGAAGCAGGTGTCACTTCTCTCCTGGCAGCTGGGAGCTGAACCTTGAGATGTCTTTTATAGCAAGAATTGCAATGCTTTATTTTTCTTGGCACGGTTCACAGTGAGATTAGATACTGTTAGATCTCACTGCAACATGGTCCGAAACATGCTCCCAGTAGAATCATACCAGTTATTCAACCATGCAACACAGCCTTTACGTTACACTGTGTGTGTGTTTGTGTCAAATGGAGTCAGTCATTTCAGGTTAAGCTGCATTACAAGCATCACACAGGGCTTGCTGCTGCGTTAGTTGCGCGTCCAAAATTCCCATCAACTTTAGTGGGAGTTTTGGGTGCATAAGAAATGCAGGATTAGAGTCTCAAAAGCAAGCAAATAGATGTGATAAAATATGTACATCCCAATTATAAGGGTGAATGCATTTTAAAAAGTACTCTCTTTCCGGAGATTGAGATTTGATCACTGAGCAAGAATGTATGTTAAAATTCCAAATTCCAAAAGAAAAAACAGCTGAAAATTAGTTGTTTCTTCATTCACTGGCCAAAACAGAAGCTCAGTCCTTCTGGGTTTCCTCTACCACAGTCTCACTAACACCTCAAATTGGCTAAAAAGCATGGTTCTAATTCAAAAAAGTAATTCTGTAAATATTAGGACTGTGTACTGTTGGAGTTTTTCATTGCCACGATGCAGAAATAGGTCAGGAGAGGCAAAGTAACTCCAGATGTCAACTTTCCCAAAGTGTTGGGAGTAGAGGGTTTCAGATCTAGCATTCTAGGTTGGATCTAACTTCTTATTCAACATATCTGCTCCCTGGGGACCAATCTTGGAGTGCTGCACAAAGATTGAGTAAACAGGCCTTGAAGGGGGATCTCTGATGTCCTTTTTTTTTTTTGGCTAAAAAGTAGCAGCCATCCATCTTAGGACGGACAGCAGCCATAAGTGAAGAAGCATATGGTCACATCTTCACATCCTCATCTAAATTACATCAAACAGTGTAATATTGGGTTGTTAAAAAAGTATTAGTGTCCTAATAGTACCTACCATCACCAGATAAAGAAGAAGGTCTTAGGAAGTTTAAAGAAACATCTTTGTTTGATAGCATTCTGTCTGGCAAGGAATCACTGAACAGTTGTGTTTGTAAAATCTACACTTCTTATTGTAGTGTCTTATGGTTCCACATCTCTACTATTTATCTGAATGATTGCTCTCTTGTTCTTTGATTGTTCTGTCTGTTGCATAACTAATAGTACAATATTTAAATTAACTAAGGGGTAGGATATGATTGGTTAAAGAACTGTTTTGTAACAGGATTGGTGCTTTGTAGTACTTTAGTTTAAAATGACAGGTCAAGGTACAGCTAAGCAGGATCCAAGTTTTAACTATATAAACTGAGGTCCAAAAGGAAGTTCTTTGGAACCTAACTCCAGGACACAGCCCAAGATCTGAGCTGCCAGACCTCAAAACTATTGTGCAGCTGGAATCCCCAGATGATCTGATCCCGATTGGCCACCAGGAGAAGTTTGTCTGACTTTTTGGGAGTGGTGAGCATTGTATCTTTAGCGTGTGTATTCTGTTTAGGTGATTGTTAATAAATAGAGAATAAGGATATTACTGTGTAAGGCTCCTTCACTGGTAAAAGACGCTACAAACCCACAGAAAATTATGCCCGGAGCCCTAAGAATTGGGAAAAAGTGGGTACTTAAATTAACCAGGTTACGCTCTCAGCCCTATGAATTGGGTATGGGTGGCTCTGCACTCTAGAGTGTGAATTGGGTAAGGGTAGATGCTTTTCCCCCAGACTCATATGGACTGGGAAATTTAACCAGGTTATGCTTGAGCCCTTTGGATTGAGGTAAAGGTGGGGTGCCCTAGTGTAAATGGATAACACTGAGGGAGACTGAAGGTGCAGAATACTAGAATAGCTGCTACTAGATTGTTGCAAGTGGTCCTGTGGTTAAGACACTGGGCTAGGACTCAGTAGAATTCAGTTAAATCCCTGAATCTACCACAGATTTTCTGCCTAGACACTGCCAGACACTTAAAATTGCTCTGCGTCTCAGTTGCTGTCTGTAGAATGGAGATGAGAATATTTCTCAAAGTTCACAAAAGTGTTATGAGAAAAAAAATTCATGGATGTCTAAGTGTTCAGAAACTACAGAGACGGGGGTTATATAAAGAGACAGACAGGTAGTGGTAGAGGTGGTACTTGCTACCCACCCACCATGAGGCAGGGATTCTCTCTGGTGTATAAAAAAACCCAACAAGTTACACCTACAGGTCATGCCTACACCTCTCCATCAGTTTACCCCATTTTTCATACCCCCGTGATCCTCCACGCTGCTGGACACAGAACATTGCCCCACAACATACACTTGCAGTCTTGCCCCAATAGACATGGTGATTCTGCTATGTTTGGAAAGCACATATGCTAACAAGCTTGCCCAATGGGCAACACTGATTCCATTCAGAGCTGAACCCAAATTACCCATGAGAAAGTTTGGCACGTTACCTCCTGCAGGTGCTATGTACTTTGGATGCAAACAAGTCCTAAAACCATCTGCCAATACTTCTTTTGTAATGTGTCCTTTACCATAATATACAAATTGCTTTCAATCCCAAAAGCCACCTTATAGAGAGTCTGAATTTGCCACAGCTCGGAAGACAAAAATATGTTTTAAATTATGATCTGCGTAATTATGGTAAAAGCTGCTGCTAATCGTTTCTTGCACAAATAACAGAAGATGAACATACTGCAGCATTCCTACAGGAAATAACTGGCTTGGTCTTGCTTTTCACCAAAAGCCAAAAAAATAGTCATAATAACCCTTTCTGTTCATTGCTTGTGTCTGCAAAGTCTATGTGCTTGCAAACCCTAGCACTTCTTATTGCGTTGTGGGCACCTAAGTGATAACAGAGACAGTGTGATCTATTGGACTCGGCCTTAGGCTGGAAATCAGGAAGTGTGTGTTCTATTCCAACCACTGCAATGGACTTCCTCTGTGACACTGGGCATGTCATTTGACCCCTCTGTGTCTCCATTTTTCTTCCACCCTTTACCTGTGTAGGCTGTAAACTCCACAGGGCAGGAATGGTCTTTTATGATCTCTTTGTCTATAACAATGGGGTGAGAATCTCAGCTGTAGCCCTATCCCAGCCATAATACAAATCTCACCTCCACTACTGATTTGGAATAAAGATGTCTCCAAATTTGAAACCTAGATCTGATGATTTGAGGTTTGAGGATAGCTCAGATCAAGATTCACAGTGAAATCCAAACTTCGAGGCTCAGGCCCATCTTTCCCCTGGAATGCATTTCTTCATATCTCAAGATTACCTGGCTGGAAACTCTTTATGACACTGTGTAGTGGTTTTCAAATTACCTCTGCAAAGAGATGCAAGGGAAGAGAGAAGCAATGGAACCAGTCAGCTAAAAACAACCAGGCTCATATTTGCAGGCGTCCCAGGCCAGGACTCAGTGCAACTGGAGAGTGGTTAAAAGATGGTTTTCTGCCACCTTACTGCCTGCCTCCTCCAATCCATGGGGTGGGCAAACACCTGATACAAATCAGAGCAGCCCTGAGGCTTGAAATCAGCTGGGATTGCTGGAGCACTATACACTTTCACCATGCCATCTCCTGCTCTTGAGGCAAAGGAGCAGGTGTTGGGATTCACATGAAAGCTTTCCACCAGGTCCTCTTTGCACCAGTAGATCATCACAAATGATGTACAGTGGAGTTAAGGATTTGATCCCCATAGATTTTAGATCATAGACTGAGACCATCTCAGTGGCTGCAAGCTGAAATGTTAGTGTTCCCGCAACATTAAATCTTTAGTCTTTAACCTTATTTACTGAATAAAATATTTATTTTGTTCACTTGACCTATTCATTTTAATATCTATCCCGATCTCTTTTTGGAGTCTCTTTGTGTTTGGCAAATACTGTCTAACTTTTCACTTTTTGTTTCCACTGCCCTCTGAACTATATAGGATAGAGTGTGGCCAGTTTCCATGGGTACAGTATATATAAACATTGTACCATACTGCCATTAGGTGCAGGACAAAATGAAAGATACAGTTAGAATTAGGGCAGACCTAAAAATGAAAAAAACCCCTTCTACCTTTTAATCAAACCTTTCCCCCCATTTTTGATGCAATTTGAAATTTCAGCAGATTTTTTTCCAATAAATTTCAAAAAACATTTTGACAAGCTCTGGTTACAAATAATAGGATGCCTGTAGTGCTTTATCCATCAGACTATTTCAGAGAAAGCTCACAGTGTATTATTGCGGCAGCTCTTCTAAACTTCGTCATGGCATTAGAAGGAGACAGAGGGGGATGACTGTCTTCTAGAGTTTTACAGCTGCAATTAATTCTAACAATGCTTCCAGTGCAGAAACCATTGTTAGCGATGGTGATGACAAGGAAGTGCCACGCTGAGCCAGAATCTGATCTGGTTGTGTTTTACAGGCATTTATTCCATCACAAACAGCACATCCCAGTAAACGTAAGCATAAAATCAAATACTGCAGGCTGTGTGTGATGCGTAGATACATGTCCTATAGGGTACTACAGGGGTAGACTATGTTTCCATGTTTTATTATACTATTTAAATATTTAAAATCCACAAATCAACGATCTTTAAATTAAGGAGAAAATATGTATAAACTGGCCCAATGACAGCAAAAGACTGATCAACCATCAACATGACACCTCATTCAAGAGCATCCTCTACTTATCATCTGGGAAAAGCCTTTTAGGGCACCTGAAGATTGCAAAGGGAGTAAGTAAGTTCCAGAGGGAAGGATCCCCCACTGAGGGTTTCTCGCCAGCAGTGATCTTATGGGAAAGCTATGTGGCTGCTGTAGTCTCTGTGTGTACAGTGCCTAGTACAATGGGATCTGGGTCCATGACTAAGACTTCTAAGCACAACTGCAATAGAAATAATAAATGGGGGTTTTAGATCGGGAGTGTTTATATTACATAAACTCCAACCCAACAGCAACCAGTGCCTGACGTAGACAGCAGTCTGCGACTCCCTGCAGTGCAGAACCCCACCTCCAGCAATGGAGGGCAAACTTCAGTTTCTGCAGCCACACCCATATCCCTCCACACCAAGCGCAGCTGATCCACACAGAGCCCGAACGTCAGATGATCACAAATGTTGCCGAAACGCACAAGGAGAAGGGAAAGGATTCGCCCTTTCTTGGTTTCCCCCATGTTTTTAAACTCTGATTAATGGTGGAACTTCTTATAGGGCCCACCACGTCCCAGGTGCAGGCTCTGCTGTTACTCAGTCATTCTTTCATGCAGGAGAAGCCCTGCTCTATTTTGACACAACGCCATATGGTGCATAAAGCTTCAGAGAAATAGGTTACTCACCAAAGAGTACAGCTTGGGAACACCTGTTTGCTGCACTGTGACAAACTGCTGGTGGTAAAATATACTTATGGGGGAGAGGGTGGGGGCCATGGTTAGGGTTAGCTTGAAACCCTTGCTGGGGCTGATATTCACAAGGAAGGGTTCTCAGCATTCTCTGAAATCAGCCCTCTTTAAGAAGTCTCAAGCTGGAGACTTAAAATGAAGGCACCCAAAAATCATTAGTCACTTTTAAAGATTTTGGCCACAGAAGTTTCAGATGGAAAGTCCCAGACCTATCAGGCCATCCGTTTCCAATCCCTTACAATGCATGATTGCACTGTACATTGTCTAGTGTTTTGACTGGCCTTTTTTTTTTAGAAAGATCTGTATCATGGACTTCCACCACCTCCTTTGGGAGAAGATTTAAGAAAATGGGCCAAAGTTCTGCTCTCAGTGCAATTCTGCTGAAGGCAGTCGGGTTGCACGTGGGTAGCTCTGTCTACATGGGCTAACCTGATTAATTTCTGGAAATATCAGCTAACTTGATTGCCTGAAAAAATATATACATTCTAATAACCCTCTGCTGATAAGCCATAGATTTATTGCCACCTTTCCAGCCCAAGTATAGGAGGATCAGTAATCTCTGATGATAAAGTCAGACATCTAAAGCATACAAGAATAAGTCTGATGCCTGCTAAACAGACTAAAAAAGAAATTAATATGAAGCAAATACATAAATAGCTATTATCTGAAAACCTCTCCACTGGCTAGTGAGATCATTGGGCTATAGTGAACAAATCATACTATTAACGTAATAAGTTCCAGAGGGGTAGCCGTGTTGGTCTGTATACAGCAAAGACAATGAGAGTCCTGTAGCACTTTAAAGACTAGCAAATTTCTGCAGGCATAAGCTTTTGTGGGCTGCAACCAACTTCATCAGATGCATGAAATGGAAATCACAGATAGGAGTGTGTGTATGTATCCACACACACACACACACACACCCAAGGGTAAGGAACAACAACAGGGAGGGTAGGTGTAGGAAAATCCATTCACTTAGAGTAGATGAGGCCTATTCGCAGCCATTGATTAGAAGGTGAGAATGTGTGAACAGTGACAATTGCTTCTGGTAATGAGAGAACCATTCCAAGTCCCCATTCAGACCCAGTTTGATTGTGTCAAGTTTGCAGAGGAGTTCCAGCTCTGCAGTTTCTCGCTGAAGTCTGTTTTTGAAGATGTATGGCAACTTTCAAGTCAGCTACAGAGTGTCCTGGGAGATTGAAGTGCTCTCCGACTGGTTTATGGATGTTACCATTTTTTATGTCTGATTTGTGTCGATTTATTCTTTGGTGTAGTGACAGTCGGTTTGACCAATGTACATGGCAGAGGGGCATTGCTGACACATGATGTACAGGTGAATGTGCTCCTGATGGTGTGGCTGATGGGATTAGGACCTGTGTTGGTGTCACTACAGTCGATGTGTGGGCAGAGTTGGCAACGGGGTTTGTTGCAGGGGTAGGCTCCTGGGTGAATGATCTTGTTGTATAGTATATGGTTGCTGGTGAGTATTTACTTCAAGTTGGGGGGCTGTCTGTAAGCAAGGATAGGTCTGCCTGCCACGGCTTGAGCGAGTGAGGGATCATCTACTAAGATAGGTTGTAGTTAATGATGTGTTGGAGAGATTTTAGCTGGGGTCTGTAGGTGATGCCCAGTGGTGTTCTGTTGTTTTCTTTGTTGGGTTTGTCCTGTAGTAGGTGACTTCTGGGTACCCATCTGGCTCTGTCAATTTGTTTCCTAACCTCCCCAGGTGGGTACTGTAGTTTTAAGAATGTTTTATGGCAATCCTGAAGGTGTTTGTCTCTGGCTGAGGGATCACGCAAATCCAAATTGTATCTTACAGCTTGGTTATCTCATTAAGAGAAGCAATTGTCACAGTTCACACATTCTCACCTTCTAATCAAGGGTTGTGAATAGGCCTCATCTACTCTAAGTGAATGGACTTTGTTTACACCTACCTTCCCCATTGTTGTTTCTTACCTTTGGATACACACACACACACACCCTCCTATCTGACTTCTATTTCATGCATCTGACAAAGTGGGTTGCAGCCCACGAAAGCTTATGCCTACAGAAATTTGTTAGTTTTTAAAGTGCTACAGGACTCTCGTTATATTAATGTAATAGGATTGACTAGATTTTTTGTTTTTATAAACGGCTCATATTAAGTCAATCACTAGTAATTTAAAACATTTTACCAGAAGATCAGAAATACTACATTGCATTAAACACATTCACTTAAGTGATTCTCTCAAAACAAGCAGTGGGAAATTTAGAAAGTAAGTTTTCTGGAGTTACCCCAAAACAAACTCATTCGAGCTGGCTCAGTTTTACATAGTCACATATATTTTCGCTGTCAATATGGGTTTATGGTAAGCATGAAAAACAGAAGATGTTTAGAAGATAGAAAGAATTCCCTGCAGTGTCTCTCATGTAACAATAGAAGGCATTACAAATGTTAACAATGGTCATAAAATTCTCTCTCTTTAAAATCCATTCATAGGTTTTTTTCTAATTATGAAAAATACAATGTGGCTATTCATCTCTCCTGGTTCAGAGCATAAGCTCATAGAGTTGATCTAACTCATCTAATATCTGAGTACATTCTTTCTCCTGCCTTCTAACTGGCCTCTGCCTGTGCCGAAATACTTTTCTGGTCACAGACTGTCTAGCAATCCTCTGCCATAAACTAGTGTGTTTTAGGACTTTTCCAATCTCTGAGCTGGATGATGCATTTTGAGGAACTTTGGACCTGAGGAAGTCCTAAAAGAGAGAACTTGAAAAGAAATCATCCAGTCAGTGAGACCAGAGAATGCAAGGCCTGAAAGAGCCATGATGAAAGAGCACTCAAGGAAGGGGGTCTGTTGGAAGAGAGAGAGAGAGAGAGAGATAAAAGTTATGGAGGGCAAGAAGAAGCAAAGATGAGGTGGAGTATGGGGCCAGAAAGCGGGGATTTGAGGTGCAACAAAGTAGTATCTGGCAGAGAGGGAAAGCAGAGAAAGGGAAAGAGAAGGCAAATCTACAGAGCACTTGGAAAGCTGTGAATACTTGTTCAAACTATTTATGGTTCATTTAAATTGACTGACCCGCTCAACCTTCTGAGGTTTCCCAGTGATAACCAAAGAGTGCCTTGCAATGAGATCTGGACAATATGGCACTTCGGAACAGCAGGGCTGCTAGAGATAAATGCTAAGGTGCACTGGAGGAGCTGTAGATGGAAGCATTCACAGTAGCTGCCCACATTGTGCCTGACTGGGGCACACACTGTCAAGCTCTCACTTTAAGAAGAACTAAAATTCTCCTCAATTAAAAAAAAAGGGGGGGGGGGAAGGGGAAAAGACGACAAAACAGATTCCTAGGACAGCATGCGGCTCTTACAGATAGCTCCAGGTTAATTAGTGACAAGCACTGAACTTAAACAAGAAGCTTTTGACAGTATAATTAATGCTTTTTTGGCTCCTGCTCTCCTTCGGCACAGACACAGGCTCCTCTGAAGAGCACTGAAGTCTGCAGGAGGAGCCTTTCACATTCTCCAAGTGAAAACAACAAAAAAGCATTCTTCCTCTCCTCTGCCCATCCCCCTCTTCTCACTGCAGCTCACTCGTTTTTCAGTGTCAGACTCCCAGCTCCTTAGCGGCTGCTCATGCTTTCACTGTGGATTGGTAAGGCACACAAAGCATGCATGAAAAGTCTCACTTGACGTCAGCCCCATGTCATCCTTGCTGTCCGAGTCTGAGTTTAGCACAACTAGGCTAGTCTCAATAACAGCAACAGACAATACACGTGCCATCAATAGAGCTCACTGACAAAAAGGAATGCTAAGTATTGTTTGCCTTTTTAAAGCCCTGAATAGCAATCAACAAAAGAAGCTGGAGTAAGCTAATGGGTCTAAAGAAATAGCTGCATAATCAGTTCTTGCTGAAATCCTGGTACATATTTTAACATGAAATTTGCTAAGCATTTTAACATCTGTCCCTTGGATAATTATAAAGTCCAGAGATCCCGAGCTGGCTTTTAGAGAGTTGTGTTTCTAAAGAGGGTCTTTTCATACAAGAAGGAAATTGTAAAACGTACCAGGCACATCTAAATCTAGTCAGCTTTCTCACGCATATTTTTAAATAAATTTACTACCTTATATTTGAAAGATCTTTGCAATCCTGAAATGTAGTATGTGCACGTTATTAACAGTGATGTTAGTGAAGGAAAGTAGCATTAGAGTTGCTCTTACCATTTGTTAATTATCATATTTCTTGATATGTGTTAGGAATTTCCTCCGCACAAGCCCAGGTGCTCCACCTGTATGATACTGCAGTGAAACCACAATACTCCATTGGGGAGATCACAGCTCTTTTGCAACGCCAGACTGCGGTAATACATGAACACAGGTTTATAATTTCATTGACAGTTCAAAAAGCAGACGGAACTGGGACATGAACTTTCAGAAGAAAGTTCTGAGTAAAACATACATGTTCGACCGTAGCAGGGGGAGTGCAGAAAAATCCTGGCAGTATACATGGCCTTTTTTTTGTTTTAATTCCTCTCTGTTGTTCGTATTATCATAGTGCCAAGAGCCCCAGCTGAGACCAGGGCAGCAGTGTGCAATTCTCTGTACATAAACACAGTGATGGACCTTTTATCCTCATCATCTTTTCTTTCAAGTTTTCTCTAGTGTAATAATTCTATGAGCTGAAAACATTCAAGTTTCAGGACCCGAGGACCTGATCTTGAAATGTACTAAGTGCATCTGCCAAGATGCCGAACACGCCCAATGTGCGATGACAGTCAGAAGGACCTTCACTCACTCTACAGGATCAGGCCTGAAATCGACCAGGACTAGGACATTCACAGCATAAGGCAAAAAACCACCATTTCCTTGCATCAATACGTAGAACCACTTTTATCGTTTGAGGGCTGTGTCCAATGGAAATTTTGTGCAAACATCAAGGGGAGAATGTAGCCTTCGGTGTTTTAAGGTGTTTGCTCTGTAGTAAACACTTTTTGTGTGTGCAGAAGACGATGTTTTTGTTGTTCTTCCTTCATAGGCAAACTCAACATAACATTATTGTTTACTCATCCTGGGTACAGCACCCTATGAATAACGCCTTGATCCAACTCACGTACCACTCTATGCCAACAGCTTACAGGAGCTAAAGACCAAAATATTAGTCTTATAGCACAAATGCACCACCATGGGGTAAGGTGCAGGAAGCCTCTTCCTCCCTGTTGAAACCCCAGAGGAAGCACAGCTATGATGTGCAGGCCCGTGATTCCTGAGTGGAAAGGGGCAAAACCTACTAACCTGCGCTGAGAGCATTCACCTTCCCAGAACAGACCTATCTGGGGGGGGTATGGTCATAATTCTGCCCTGCTAGGGATCACTAAGAAGCTAGAGGGCTGCAAGAACAGGACTGCAAGCAATCTCTTTCCAAAGCCACAGCAAGGGCACTCGTCCGGGCACCATGCTTGCTTCTCTCCGCTTGGAAGATACATCTCTGCCTCTTTTCCCAGCAGGTCCTGTGTTCTAAGAGCCATAAGCGAGCCCTAAGCATTCAGTCACTACGAAGGCTCCCCTCCCACCTGGCCATACCTCTCAGTGGTCCTAGGTTCTTAGGGATACCCTGAATTTCAGTGGCTTTTATTGCCTCACCTTGGAGTCCTTCATAATGCCAGTTCTTCCAGACTGGCTCCATTCCCTCTGAAGGGAATTCCACCCCACTCCCTGCTGGGTCAACGGGCAGAGAGGGTCCTGGGACACAGTGATAACCACAGGAGATGGGGTGACCAGTTTTCTGGGGTGTGCCCAGTGGACGTACCGCCCACTTGACGGCAGCACAGGAACATAATGTAGTGGAAACCTTCAGAGGGCTGAGGAGGAGGGTGAGAAGGGAAGGCAGGGGGGAAAGTGCGAGGCAGGCAGGGGAACCCAGTTTCTGCTGGGCTAGCAAACTGCCTGGAGGTGCCAACTGGGATCTCCAGCTGCTGCTGGTTAGAACATTGGAGCCCATCTAGGAGTAGCTGACTGGAGGCAGCTTATGCCAGCTCAGCCAATCTGGCATCAAAACGGATGCGGCGAGACCTGCGAGGGGGGAAAGCTATGGTTCCACTGCTCTCGCCTGTCCACTCAAGGAGAGCTAGAAAGGAAGAGGGTGACAAAATGAGACGAAAGGCAGGAACCGAAGAAACAGATAGTTGGCCTGGTGTTTAGGCAATACTGAAGTTAGCAGTAAGAGGCTAGGGCTCTCTCGGGACCACAGCCAGTTGTTGTCTATGGACTCCTATGTCTGTGGACAGCTCTAACTTACGTCAGGGCCAGGACCAGGTCTGGAGCATTTTGAGACTTAGGGAGCAAAAGCCAGCTCCCTGACAGCCCCCTCCTCTCTCCTGCATGAAGCATACCTCGCAGGAGAGAATATGGCCCATGATATTTTAAGACAACCTCCTACTGGGTATTTACTGTAACTGCTCTACTGGACCTATATATTTATGAAGTTGGTGCTAGGACAATATTTTAATTTCATCAGTATGGGTGGGTCACGTCTGTTTCTTGCCCTTCCACGTGTAGACTGGTTAGCAGATACTTGTATGGGGACCCTAAGATCAGCTGAATAAAATAAGAATTTTTCTTGCCCTTTTACATCTTGGGAACAATGAGTGGTGTGCACATGGGCAGAGCTCACACACTGTGAGGAAAAGAGTATTTAGGCTTAGAGCAGGAGGTGAACGGGAGGGACTGTGCTGATGGGAAAAATGGGAGAGAGGAGGAAGAAAGGAACAAAAGGCTGAGAGAAAAGACAAGAAGTCAGACAAAGGATGGAAGAAACAGATACAGTTGGACCTGGACCACACTGGAGAAATTGTACTGGTGTAACTACATTGATGTGGTTAAATTTATAGATTTTTTAATTCAGCTTGGCAATTAAGGAAAGTAAAGTACAGTATTCAGTTACTTCACAATTCAAGGATACATCTTCTTACTGCATGAGTGATGATGCTATGCAATCCAGGGTGCCACTTCACATATACCAAAGAGAACAATTTTTTTTTTAAATGGTGCTCCAAGTTTAGTTCATTTTATGTGTTGATTGAGTGGATGTGATCGAGGCTACCTTTGGATCAGATTGAGGGAAGCAAAACAAGGTCTTTTAATCATGAGAAAGATGGTTACATACAGCCACTTCAAAAAATTAAATGACCTTTTAAAAACATTTGTCTTAATGATTTTTGATAAAGGAAGTGCTGCAAGAACAACATTTCAGGAAACAAGTGGATACACTATTTGGAATGACTTTTTTGTTTTTTTAACATTAAAAAGGAAAATCACTATGTAAGGCTCAGTATATGTAGCTTTAAAATACAATATAGCTTTACATGTTCTTTGCAGATCGTTGTACTCACAATGTAAAATACATTGAAATTCAAACCAAACATCCCGAAACAAACCCTACCAGAAGCATTAACTATGCTCCAGTAAGCATTCTGGCACACTTTAATATTCCAGGTCAATGAAGCTTATTCTAAGCAAAAAACATCTGGAGCATTACAAATCTAGCTTTGTTTTCTGTGCTAAAGTTTTCACTTCATGTCTTTAAGATTCCCTTTAATTATAACACTGAGAAAATGTCAGTTCACAACACTAACTCCTGCAGTTGTTCCTTCACTAACTGCCCTGTTCGTTTGTAGTTTTCTCCTTTTTCTACTTTCCTCCTACACAAAGCAGCACCTCAGGATCTGACTCTGAAATCCTAATTCAGGCAGCATTCCTACTAGTTTCATGGAAGAAGTCAGAGAGTTATGAAATTCATTCATAGCTTACCCTGCTTTTTCATAGGGGTTGGTGTCATTCCAGAAGGTTTACATTTGACATTAAATATTCAATATATAAAAATATAAGGGTCAGATGCAGATCTGGAGTAAGCAGGTGCAAGGATGGTCACTTGGCTTTTTAAAGGGTGTCATTCAAACTGGAGTAGGCATGAAAGTAGGACCATTTGTATATAAAATTGTCTGGATTCCATGTCTGAAATTCATTTTACAAAATCCTCTCAGCTTAGCTGTGTGCTGAATGGCTGTGGCTAAGTGGGGCACATTCAGCACATTGGTCTTGGGCCTCCCAGGTCCTGAGCTACTTCAAATTCCCATTTGATCAGGTCTATTATTAGTTTAAAATTTATAGTTTTTTTTAATTCCTAAACCCTGCAATCTTCATCTCTGCTCCTGTCTCTAACTCCTGCTCTAATATGATGCCCCAGAATTTATTATGTTGGTCGTGTCATATCAACTAAAAAACTCCTTTGGAGCGTGAATCTGACCTCTATAGGGATGGCAGTTACTCTCTGGCTGCTAGAACGTGCAATTGTGTGACTGTTAAAATCTATAATAATAATAATAATAATGTTTTAACATTTGTAAATTAGTTGACTAGAAAGAGATTTAGAGCCCAAGACTTGAGAGGAGGGATGGTTTTAAATTTAAGGAACTGAACTCGGATTCGGAAGAGCAGAGTTCGATGCTGGATTCTTCAACAGACCTCCTGTGCGATTTTGGGCAAGTCCCTTAATTTCTCTGTGCCTCCATTCCTGACTGTAACATGGGGATGGTAATACTTCCTTCCTCTGACTTGTCTATTTAGATTGTAAGAATTTCTTGGCAGGGACTGTCTCTTACTATGCATATGTACAGAGCTTAGTACAATGTGGCACTGAATTTAGCTGGGACCTCTAGGCACTCTTGACATACAAATAGCAACAACAACAGAGAACTTCCTCTCCCCATATGCCATTTTCATGCTCAATAAATATGTAGGAAGTCACCAGCATAGAGCATTTGGTGGCACTTGGAAGTGTACTTAAAACTAAGTAAGGAGTGAATATAAAAAAGGTCAGAGGTACAATGCAATTCAGATAAGCATCCAAAGGTTTGGTGTTTAATTTGGACTTTATCCAAACCCATTTGGTAGAGAAATCAGACTGGAAATCTTCAGAGAAAAGGCTTATTGGTAGATTTCTAGTACTGCCAGATTATGTCCCCAAATTAGCATACACACTTTCTTGAGGTATTTCATTTTTTCTGCTGTTGGTTTTGGCAAATCCTAGGGGCAAACATTTTTAGTTTGTGCGTGTGTGATGCAAGGTCATCCAGATTCTAGAGTTCGGGGCTTAAGATTTACAACCACAAGAAACAAATAATAAAAAGAAAACCAGGCACATTCCATATTTCAAAATGGTTTCCCTTATTGCAACTCCTCCAGGACTTTCCTACACCAGATCCTACCCCGGGGCTGATTTCCCTCTGGTAACTCTCTTATTTTATACATTAGACAAGGTTCTCAGCCTGCCCTCTTCTTAAAGGGATAGCATCCTATCACATGCTGACTCTTGTTATTGGAGTGACTTCGCCTCATCCTAATAAAGCTAAGAATTGCACATGCAAATCAGTGCTCAGATTATGGTGCATGGAGTTGAACACATCATAGGGGTTTAATTTGATGCAAATACATGCAAGGATCACTGCACGATTTATTCTGCATTGCTCAGAATGAGAGGAGAGTGGGTGAAGCTATGAATATAGTTGCACAACTATAATTTTCAAAGAAAGCATTTACAGTCCATCCAGCCAAATTTCTGAGAACCGGAATTAGGGAAAGTTTGATTAAATCAAAGTATAAATTACATTAGGAATGTCTCTAGTCATTCATTTTAGCTGTTAAAATTATTCATAATGTCTCGTGAAATAAACTGAGACCACTGCCCCCCCAGTATCTGCAATGGGATACTGTGTCCAGTCCAATGGCAATGCTGGCCGAGTGGTCCCACATGCTGGGGATGAGATTCTGTCCCTTAGCTCCAGCGCCTCTGCATGCATTTTCCCGGGCGCACAGGGCATTTAACTCAGACTGCATGCTCAATTTGCAGATATGGCGTAACATTTGCTTTCATTCCTACATACAGCAACACCGTAAACCACGCAGGGTTTTAATAAGACAAGATAACACACCAGCAGTTGAAGGAGTTGTTTTGTGCCTACATACTGTAATGCGCGCTCCCCCCCACACACTTCCAATGATAAATTGTATCAAAATCTGAAAATCATTTAATTCCTCACCAATGAAAACAAGGTATGGTACAAAATGTCAGTTTTTTGGCTGTATGAACAGGGTTCCCATTATCAAGCATCAAAATAAAGGGCATTATTTAGGAGCTATGTGACAGCAGATAAACAAAACGTCTCCAGCTGAACATATTTGTTCATTATATCTCAGGGACACCAACCTTATTTGTTTTACAGGTAAAGGCTGGTTGGTGTTTTAGATGTAGAGCCAGAAGACTAAATTCACAGCTGGTGCAAGCAAGGGCATATACACATCCTTGTAATACAGCCCCCGCAGATTCTGATCACCACTGAAGTCAATGGAGCTGCAGCCACATGCAGAAGCGATGAACGCTGCCCACATGGATGATTCTGCCGTCCTTATTAATACCTTACTCGTGTATAGTCCTGTGGACTGCAATGGGACTACTCATATGAGGAAGGTAGTATACAGCAAGAGTAAGGGTGGCAGAATGCATCAATACAAAGGAAGTATTTTTGTGTGCTAATGATATTCATTTAAGGCTAGATTTTGCTACCTTTAGTCATGGTGGACAATACATTATTCTGGACACCTCCCTGGACACCTGGGAAATCAATGGGACAACTCAGAGAGAAATGGGCTATTTATGTGAGTAAGGATAGCAGAATCTGGCCCACAGGCAGCACGCGCCTACTAGGGTGAGGCTACATTATCACAGTGATGTGATAATCTTTTAAAATACACAAAAAATGGAGTGCGTATAATATTTATAACAACAGGCTAAACTACAGACATAAATAGGTAGCCACTGGAGAGGATCTTCTGTTATGAGTAGTAGCTATATTTTGACATATGGGCCCCAACCAGAATCAGGGACCAATTGTCCTTGGCACTGCAAAAAACACATAGTAAGAGACAGTCCCTGCCCCAAAGAACTTACAGTCTGAATAGATAAAGACAAACTGAAATATTATCATCCCCATTTTACAGATAGGAAATTGAGACATGGAGTGAGTTGCACAAGGTCACACAGGAAGTCTGTGGCAGGACTAGGAATTGAACTGAGATCTCCTGAGTTCTAGTCCAGTGCTTTAAACCACAAGATCATCTTTCCTTCTAAAGCCACTTTATCATAATTACATTCTGCGAGCTGGATTGTGGCATTCAGCCACAGCCGTAAGTAAGAGGCAGCAGACAAGTGCACTGCCCCATGATTACTTGAGACTGCCGGATACAGGGCACCCCCCTTGCACTGGGAGGGTATGTGGCAGGAAGAGTAATGTCCTGCAGCTCTGAAAGGGTGCAGCTCGTTTCCTCGAGTGTCCAGCCAGATTTGCTGGATGGTGCCATTACTGCCCATTCTGAGCCCACTCCTCTGCCATGGGGAGCAGGGGTTGCACAACCCTTGTATTCCACACAGGACCCAGATCCAAGATCTTGGTAGTCCTAAAGTGGCCACATACAGTGGAGTAAGGGAAAGCCTACTATCCCAGTCCCCTATGCAACTGTGTTAGGGATATGGATAATCTTCAAACCATTTAAACATAAAGACATCGCCTGTGTCAGCCAGGGCGGGCTTCGTACAGATGTGTATGCACACCTTGCAGAGACAGCAAGGCAAAGACAGCTTCCCATATGTATGTATGGATTTATAAATCTGACCCACATCCTGTCAACCTATTCCTAGTATTTAGGAAAAAGATGATGATTCTTGTGACATATGGGTTCCTGTGCTATCGCACAGATCTATGTATTTCATGGCTTTGTAGGAACCTTAATGTATTACATCTGAAAATGAATATACTGATTGCCTAATAATTTCCTAAGGAAACAGTTAGTGAGGTTTGAAATGTCTTAGTCCATCTTCCTCCCCCAGGACTGAGTGCTAGACTGCCTCTGCTATTCAGGGGAACTGAAAGTTAGCAGGCCAGAAACAAAAGCCCACCAAAAAAATTTATGTGGGAAAAAATCTGTAATTTTTCATGTGCATTAATGATAGCCAAATACTTGCAGCTTTCAAGCTTGGTGCAATTAGCAACTGTTGTAAACATAGCCATGCATAGCAGGGACTTTCCACTAGATTTAATAGGGGAAAAGTATCACATGATGGAAGACTTTAAAAATCCAAACAATGAGCAGTGCCTTCTGCAACAGACATGCTAAAACAAAGGCAGCCTTATGCAGAGCTTCTGCAATTCTGTGTCACCCTCGCAACCATTGCTACATCTCACTGTCACTAAAACCCTGACTAACTCCGCACTCCTCATGGTAGGTATGTGTATGTGGTACATTTTCAGAAGGGCGATTTCCCCTGGGTTGCAAATTGTGCTAACACGAGGGAAACTGGGCCTCACCAGGCTCCCTCATCTAGGATATAAATTATGCTTCCAAATGAACAGCCAAGTAGATCTAAAAAAACACATTTCCTTGCTATTTCCACAGAAGTTTGAAATATGACTTTAAAACAACTGCACTCCTATTTTTAATAATGTCGTTTCAGGTGGCCTTAAATAGCCTGGTGCTCCTACCTGTGGCTGATTCCAGTTTTTTATTTCAGTGTTTAATTTGGGAGTTCTGTGAACACCTAATTCATGACCTGTTTTTTGGTGGGCACGGGTAGCGGAGGGGAATTCCCCACTCAGAAAAGACATAGTAAATAGGAAGGCCAAAATTCTGCTTTCACCTATTTAGGTGTATATTCAGAGGATATTCATCTTCAAATCAATGGAATTATTCTGGATTTATTTATTCTGAACAGATTTAGGCCCTACTATTTTTTTAATTACAAAAAAAAATCTCCTGTCATTTTCCTCCTACCTAGATCTCTGAGATGGCCTCTATCACAAGAATATTTGAATACCTTATCTAAAACCTCAGTTTTTAATGCATCTATCCTTACACCACTCACCCTTGTTATGTAGGGATATCCTATTATCCCATTTTATAGATGGGGAACTGAGGCACAGAGAGATACAGGGCTTGTGTTCACCACAAAGTTAACTCAAGTTATAACTCCAAATGTCGCCCATAACTGGAATTCTGTCCACACACAAAACCTCTTCATTCAAATGTGGGGGTGCTTCTAACTTGAGCTAGCTTCCTGGTCGGGGATGAAGAGTAAAACTGAATCATTTAGCATAAAGATAGCTGAAATTCTATCATCATTAAACATACCTATTGGAAAATCAATTCATTACAAATCAAACAGAAAGTTATTGGCACTGATACCTGGACATAAAAATAAAGCAAAGAGGATATGAAAAATATCCCTCGCAAGTAATCAACAGTGATTGTCCAGTCCTTATCGGATCTTTAACAGTAAATATGTACAATAGACATGAATAAAAGACGGTGCTTTGGTTTAACAGCCCAATTTTCCCAGTCCAAAACAAATCACTCATGCTCTGCTTGGACAAGAATGAATGCTGATGATGGGGAGAACAGAGATTGAAGGGACTGCACGATGACAACCAAGCAGAAGGGTGAGGATTGGAAGGAATGCATATTCGAGGAAAAACAGAGAGATTGAGAGATGCACTGAAAAGTGCACCAGGACGTTATAACTCTGCTCAAGCAGCAAATACAGATGTTGCAGAATATTCTGGAGCAAAATGTCCAACTAACTCCCCCAACTACAGCCTTTACACTCCCGGGATAATTCAACGTACACAGGAACATACATGCCTCCTCAAACAAGGTGCCAACACTGGCTGCAACCTTATTCCTACTCTATCGCCGTATCATGACAGTGGAAACCAAGGAGTACTATCAGTACACATGCACTGATCTGGATTACTTCAGGTTCAGTCAGCAAGCCCTGGCACTTTGCTTTTTTTAATACATGTACAAAGGTTGTATTAAAAGGTTCTGTAAGTGGATACCAGAATACCCAGAGTTTACCATCATCAGTACATTTGTTTATTGTGTATTTGCACTCAATACATTTGTTTCTTAAAATGACAGTATGTTATTGGGTATCACCAAACAGAAACTCACATACCAAAGTGCCATTTTCTCACCAAATTTGTAAGTTTATAAATCATTTAAAATCAACATCCAAGCCACCTACACAATGTAGTACACAAAAGCAGCACACAGCAATACTATGAGATCTGTTAAGGCCTTTCTTAGCCACACAGCTCCTTGAGGGACTCTTGTAATTGCCCTGGTGTCTGGCTGCTCTAAGTCAGCAGGGAGTCTTTCAAATTCACCCCTCTACCCTGTTGGTAATATTTCCCCCTTTGCTTCACAAATATTATGTAAAACACAGCATGCCACAATAATAATAGGAATATTTAGCTCACTGAGGCTATGTCTACATCATAGTTTATATCGGCGTAACCTATGTTGCTCAGGGGTATGTCCCGCTGACATAGCTACCACTGCTTGAGGCGCTGACTCCTTCTTTCTCTGGGGTAAAGGGGGGGGGGGGGAAGTCTTGGGGAAAGAGGTGGAGCTGTGGGGGGGAAAGAGGCAGAGTGCAGGTGGGGCCACAGTCAGGGCTGGCCCTGATATCTGGCCAGTGCTGCCTCACACTGATCAGCTGATGGGTGGCGGGTGAGGAGGGGCGCTTCACTGCCCATCATGCCGCCCCTGAAGGGCGCACTTCAGGCCAGCCCTGGTGGGTGCTGAGAACCCCTATATTTTTTTTCCAGTGGGTACTCCAGTCCCACAGCACCCATGGAGTTGGCCCCCAATGGGAGCACTCTCTTGCATCAGCTTAGAGAGGCTATATTAGAAAGCCTACAATGTAGCCGTAGCCCAAGATCCAGCCTAGGCATGAGAAATCACTAGTGCCGCTTCAGTCTACCAAATGCACATTTAAAGGGTCATCCTCAGACTATAGTTAAATCTCTCCTTGGGGCTGTCCAGGGGCCCAGTGTTTGGGAACCATGAGCCAGAGAAGCCAATGGTAGGCCAGGTTCCCCAGAATCACCATTGGCATCTTGACTCCATCAATGCAAATGTGCCAGTCTGAGAAGAATGTCCCTGGATACAGCTTTAGAAAAGTCCTGTGTTCCTCAAAACACAAATATCAAGCATCTTGGCAGACCACCCAAAGATTAAGTGCCAGTCAAATGTCCATGACAATCCATCAGTGCTCGCACAACCATGGAAAAGTACCCTTTTCTGTTCATGTACTCAGTAACAACAGGGGCTGTATCTTGTCTATTGTCCCACAGCAGTTCAGGAAGCCCATTGATTCAAATCCCTCCACTATTTACTGCACATTGTCAAGAGTCATAATCTTGTGCAGCAAGAGATATTTCATGGTCTTGCACACCTATATGATAACTGCCCCACTGTGGATTTTCCAACCCTGAATTGATTGCCCACTGAACAACGGGGGTTGTAAGCACCTACTGCTGTAGAGGTGGTGGTCGCTGAAATTCTGCAAATATAGGAGAATCAGGCACACTGCCTGTAAAAGAGACACCAGAACTCCGCTTAGCGGTATTACTGATTCTGCCAGAGACCTTGCAGAGAGAATGAAAAAGCGGCACAATGAACTGAGACTTGTAAAAAAAAACATTTTAAAAAAAAGTTGCAACGAGGAGGACGTGCAGTACAAAGCAGTCAAGCATGAATGCGCTGTACTGATATAGCGGTGTTGGCACCTGTAAGCCAACAAAAGTTTTTTTGGCAAAACCTTCTAGCGTAGACATGGCCTTAAGTTAATTCTGCAGTGAAGAGGTACCGTCAGAGACTCACCCAAGGGCCCACAAGAAGCCTGAAGCTACAGTCCTCCTCTCCATCTCATTTTTCCTAATACTTTCTTTTGCTTTTTTGAAGGCTCTTGTTAATACATCTTAATGGCATTAACAAACCTCTCCATAACAAAAGAAAAGACAAGGTGGGTTGGCACAGGAAAGATAAGCCAGCTAAGTATTGCTGAAGATTTTGTTTTTTTCATAGTTTAGTGCCTAGCTCTGAACTCTGTGATTTGCTGCAGCTACTCAATTGTGATAAAGTTTGTGTACGTTTGTGCATAGAGTGATAATGTTAATCCTGACTGGTTCAATGAAAATGACAGACATTTTCATACTTATAGAAGAGAAACAAAAGCTCCACAGTGAGTGCCTTCCCAACCAGACATTTACTTCCCAGTCCAAGCTAAAGAAAATAAAAGCAGAAGTTCAAAGGAAAATAAGAGACATGAAGGACAAATGGTGGAGTAACAAAGCTGAAGAAACAGAAACCCTAGTTGGTAAAAACGATCCCAGCACTCTCAAAGTAGTGTATGGACCAAGAAGTAACACCATCATCCCTATAAAGAGTGCTGATGGAAACCAACTACTGACGGATAAGCGAGACATCATTAACAAATGGAAAAAGCATTTTGCCATCTTGCTGAACCAAGCAAGAAATGTGGATCTTGATGGAATAGAAACTCTGAACCAGCTACTACCCAATATGACCTCAACCATCCAATTAATATGGATGAACTAAAGAAGGCTATCAAGAGCACGTGGGTGGCAAGGTGCTGGGACAAGATGGGATTCCTTCTGATGTATATAGGCATGATGGACAAGAACTGAAGTCACAACTACTCACTTTATAAAACATGGGTTGGGAGAAAGAAGAACTTCCCCAGAATTTCAAAGACAGAATAATTGTTACTATATACAAGCGCAAAGGTGACAGATCAGATTGTGGAAACCATCATGGTATCTTGCTTCTATCAGTAGCAGGAAAAATCATTGCCAAGATACTACTAAATAGACTCAAGATAATGTCAGAAGAAGTGCTACCTGGGAGTCAGTGTGGTTTCAGAGCAGGAAGATTAACAAATGCCATGATATTTTCTCTTAGACAGCTACAAGAAAAATGTGTAGAGCAGCACAAAGACCTCTATGTGGTTTTTGTCAATTTCTCAAAAGCTTTCGACATGGTTGATAGGACGTTCTAATAGCCTATGGATGTCCTGAGCACTTTGTTAATATCATCAGGCAGTTTCACGACAACATGACCAGCAGAGTATTAGTGGCAGGAATAGTGATGGAACCTTCCCCGCATGCCACGGGGTAAAGAAGTGGTATGTGCTTGCTCCAACCCTCTTCACTTTATTCCTTGCAGCAGTGTTCTCAGGCATGAGTGCAAAACTCAGCACTGGCGTCTATGGAAGTGATGACAAGCTATTCAATCTGGCCAGGTTACATGCTAACACTAGGGTAAGAGAAGAGTGTGTCAGGGAACTTCTCTTTGTGGATGACTCGGCCTAGGTTGCTCACACTTCCTGTGCAGGAAAACACAACATGTTTTGCTGATGCAGCACATAAGTTTGGGTTGAAGAGCAACACAAGTAAGAGCAAACTACTGTTCCAACCAGCCAACAGACAAACTGGCAACATGACCAGATGTTGTCATCAATGGTGAAGCTCTCGAGCGTGTTAACTCCTACACTTACCTAGGTAGCACAGTGACAAATGACAACTCTGAACTTCATATCTTCAAGCTGCATCCACGGCTTTTGGCAGCATCAAAAAGTGACTTCGGTCTCAGCATGGGATCATCCTGGTTACTAAGGTCAAGGTCTACAGAGCAGTGGTGATGTCTTCTGTTCAGTGTCAGTGGCTCCACAGAGTAAAGCATAGAAGGTATCTGAAAAAACTGACAAGCCTCTAACTGAAACACTTGCAGCAAATCATGATCAAGTGGCAAGACCAAATTCCTAACACTGAACTATTAGCAAGAGCTGAAATGCCCAGTGTAGAAGCAATAGTTACTTCCTCACACCTGAGGAGGTCAGCACATGTCACTTGTATGCCAGAACACTGGCTTTCAAAAATACTCTTTTATGGTGAACTGAAGGAAGGTAATTGAGCTGGGTGGTCAGAAGCTACGCTACAAAGATGTCTTTAACAGACATCTCAAGACAATGGACATCGGTGTGGACACATAGGAAACACTGGCAGAAAACCATGTACAGTGGAGAAATGCTATATCTGAGGCCATTGAAAAGGTAGATGAAAAATGATTAGCAACTTATCAGCATCAATATCAGCTAAGACACAACATGGCTCGAAACCAACAGAGATATCTCCTGCCCTCAAGTGGCTGATGTTTCCATTCAAGAGCTGGACTTGCATTTCATCAGCATGTGGGAAAGTGCTAGTTGCTCTTTACAAATGTCATCGTTCGCGATGGACAGCCGAAGATAATGTTAAACTGATGACTGATTATAAGAGCTATAACAGTACCAAATTCTGGTTCCTCAAGCTATTGTGGTTCATCATGATTTCATCAGTACTCCCGACTCTAGATTCAAATATACATTGCCAGAATGTACATTCCTAATCAAGAAATGGGCCTAAACTCTTACAGCCTGATCTAACACAACACCACGCTTAAGCCAACAACAATACAATTAACTGGTTTCAATCGGCATTGGAGCCACTCCTTAGTTTCCTCTTCTCTTGGCATACAGGGGCTTCACTGCAAGATTCAGAGGTGAAAGACGTCTCAGAGACTTAAAAACAGCAACTGAGTTTACTGGCTGTACAAAGGCATCTAAATAATATTTCTGCCTACACAAATTCCCCAATCCTAATGACAGGCCCAGCTCTCCTACTCCTAGGTAATTCAGCTCAATACTATACTGTGTACAACCTGGTCAGAATTTTTTCTTATTTGGCAAGTAGCCAAGTATGACCTACATATTATATAATTTCCCAAAGACAAATTAAAAATTTTCAGCTTCCAAGAACAAAAACCGATTTTGGCTTGAAAAATAAAATGGAAGATTTTTGCTCCCTCCCTTTATCTTAATTGACAGGCCTTCTTCAGACTGAGGATCCAGTTTCTGTTTAATAAAGGGAAAAATTATCTCCAATAGAAACCAAATGCACGCAGTGCTGAATGCTAAAAAGTTTATCACATCTCAAACAAGCTCCTGGCTAATGTACATAATACAGTCTGTCATCCACATACAACCAAGGGTGTGAATTTGATATCTGCAGTATAAAAATCAGGCACCTAAAAGAGTACCAATTCTAAAAGCTGGCAAGTAAACAGATACGGTGCTTTTCAGCTCTAAATCAGTAGCTCAAATATAATCCAGGATAATAATGATCCAAAGTTATTACCTTTGGATAGCTGTTTGGTCTGCTGTGTGAAATGGAGTTTTTGGTCTCAGTTCAGCTCCTAGTTAGCACCCTGGTTTGTCTGGTTAGCCAGCTTGCCAAAATCCTAGCCTGTGAACTCTCTTGGGATAGGGTCTTGGTTTTGTTTGTACAGTGCTTAGTACAGTCGTGTCCTGATTAGACGTCTCTAGGTACCACTGTAAAATACTTAAGTGACAACGGGGACCTGGTCCATCCCTAGGGCTCTTAGGAGCTGAGGTAATATAGTTGTCTTTACAGAGGTGTTATAGGTTTGGCCAGAAGACCCAAACTACCTTCTCAAACCGCTACAGCGGCATAGCTGCAGATACTGTAGCGCTCATTACAGTGATGGGAGGGGCTCTCCTGTCCTGTCATTAATCTATCTCCCCGAGAGGTAGATGGCTAGGTTAATGGAAGAATTCTTTCATTGACCCAGCACTGTCTACACCAGGGGTTAGGTTGGCATAACTCAGTCTCTCAGGAGTGTGGATTTTTCACACCCCTGGGAGACATAGCCATGCCAATGAAGTTTTCAGAGTAGGCCAGCCCCGAAAGGTGGTCTCTCCAGGTAACACCTCTTGGAGGGATAGTGTGAGAAAGCCTGCCTTATTACTTGTCCTGGTCTACACTAGCACTTATGCCAGCAAAACTTTTGTCGCTCAGGAGTGTGAAAAAAACACACCCCTGAGCAACATAAATTTTGCAGGCATAAGCGTTTATGGGGACAGCGCTATGCTGGTGGGAGATGTTCTCCCGCCTACATAACTACCGCTGCTCATTTGGTGGTTGTATTAGGTCAGTGGGAGAGCTCTCTCCCGTGGAGATCACATGGCTCTTACAGCAGCTCAGCTGTACCAATACAGCTGTGCCACTTTAAATGCTGAGTGTAGACTAGCCCTTGGTTTGTAATCTCTTTGGAGCAGGGATCATAATTTCCTTATATGGATTATTATGAGCTGAATAAAGCTTTGTTATGGACTGGGTTAAAACCTGTGGAGGCTGATAGCTGTGAACTCACCCTTCAAATTACATAACTGTAAACATAAGCCCCACTTAAGTAAAAAAGATGTGTGTGAACCCTCCCAGGAGATTTTGGACTGAATATTGTTTTGGGCCGGGGTGTTTGTGAGAGAACACGCAGATACTGAGATCACAGACAAGAACAGAGTGAGAGGCAGAGGAAAAGAGGCAAGAAAAACCTGAAGCAGGTGTCTGTAACAAAGGATAGCATGGCCCTGGAAAAAGCTAAAGACAAGAAAGCTTTTGGATCTGGTGTTAGATAAAGAGGCTGGGCGGGTAAGATAAGAAAAGGCTCCTTTTCATTCCTGGTTCCTTCTGCATTCAGAGACACAGGACTTTGTATAATGCTTTTAAATAAAAAAGACTGCATCAAAGAAATACCTGGCTACTACCAATTTCTACTTCCAACTACCCTGAACTTTGACTAGGGCTTTTATCTAACTCCTATAACTCTAAATTTTAAAGCTGGGAAGTATCCACTGAGAGAGACACTATTTATCCACATCGAGGCTCTGCTGACTGAATTATTCCTGCCTTGGGGCAAGGGAGAGAGAAGTGTTTTTAGCACTCTGTATTGTACAGATCTCTTCAACCATAACACAGATTTTTATTAATGACAACAACATGGGGGGGGGGAGTGGACAGACAACGACGACTTTTTCTTTAACTCACATACGGGTTATTTATCTTTTTGTTCTGCTTTCCAATCTGCTATTTTATATTTGGAGCATTGTTCTATCCATGTCAGTCCCAGGACATTAGAGAGACAAGGTGGGTGAGGTAATATCTTTTATTGGACCAACTTCTGTTGGTGAGAGAGACATGCTTTTGAGTTTACACAGAGCTCGAGCTCTCTCTCCCCTCCTGTGCAACTCTGTGTAAACTTCAAAGCTTGTCTCTGTCACCAACAGAAGTTGGTCCAATAAAAGATATTAGCTCACCTGCCTTGGTTTTGACTTTATAGTTGGGACATTTAGGCCTTGCCTACACTAGCACTTATGCTGGCAAAAATTTTGTAGCTCAGGGGTGTGAAAAACACCCGATGACAGAAGTTTTTCCAGCAAAAGTGCTTGTGTGGACAGCTGACATAGCTACTGCTGCTCATTTAGGCAGTTTTATTATATTGACATAATGCAGCCCTACAAGTGCTTATGTCAGTAAAATTTTTGTTGCTCAAAGGGGTGTTTTTTCACTCCCTGGAGCAACAAAAATTTGCTGGCATAAGTGCTAGTGTAGACAAGGCCTCAGTAAAAATTTAGAAACATTTTTAGGATACTCCCCTCTTTGGTTTTCCTTAATTAAGTCCCCAGGCACTAAGTGGACTGTCTGAGTAAAGCATGCTTCAACACATCCCTGTCTCTCTCTTTCACTTGTTCAAAGGGTGCTTATCAAACATCAAAAGGTCAGGAAGAGGTCACTGTTTTTCACCCGAATGACTTAAAAACAGGTTAGTAAAGAATGGTTGAATGTAATATACCACCAAAACCCCTGGCTGCATGTATCAGCCAGATTCAGGGTGTAAAACTGGAGGAAATCTCATTACCAGGAAATCAGTCATTTGTAATAAGCAAAATTTAATGTTAAGCACTGCAGCCTGATTAATATGCAGATATTTTCTATTACCAAAAACTATGTTCTACAAGTCCGTAAAGTTTTTGTTCATTGCATTGCATTAAGCAAAAGGGGAGAAAGGTAGAAAGGGGGGACTAGTTAATCCCTGGTGTAATTCCATTGACTCAAGTGATGGACCAAATTAATTTCTGGTGTGACTCTAAAACCTACCACAACTTTGCTAACAAGTGCAGGATATCTGTGCAACTCCCAGTAGGAAATCATGAACAGTTATTTTTTCTAAAGTGATTTACATTACAGTAGTAAGTGGATATAAATTATTCAATTGAAAAACAAAAGCTGTGTGCTTACATACATTTTGGAAATGAATGAAACCCAGACACTCAAGTCTGAAGTCCTGTCATTTGGGGCAAAAGAAGAGATAGGAAAACAAGGCACATCCCTATTATATGCCATAAAAGGAAATGTGCTTTTGACAACACAGTTTAGTTTTGTTTCATAGAGGTTAATGGAAAACACTTTTGTTAGTTCCTGTTAGGTTTACACAGATGAGCCCAAAATCTCAGAGTTTGGAAGAGTGAAAATCTCAAAACTTGGAAACTGTTGTTCAGTTAAACCTACTTTTGTGTTAACACTATGCAGATTTCTGCACAACTTTGATGTAAAACCATAAACTGGTCCTGGGTTTCTCAAAAATGAGTTCAGATATTCTAGAAAACAATTATGGAAGAAGTTGTTTTGCTCAAAATGGACCCAGAATGTGGATTCTATATTTAGAAAAAAAACAAACATTTGAGTCCCATTCTGCTTTGGTACAATATGAATTCTGGGCAGCTGCAGAGATTCTTTTTTTAAATGTATATAATCCTAGAAGCAGGACAAAAATTACTTCAAAAATAAGAACATTCATACTCACATAGCGCAGACCCTAGCTGTTTAAAATCCTACCTTTCTTGAAAGGGATTTCCTGCTCTGAGGGATGAAATCTATAAAATATTAGTGAGGTTCTCTTAAAAGGCTACTACCTTCATGTTGAACACAAGGCATTTTAAAGGCCCAGAGTGTAGTTAGAAATATTCTTTTCCTTTAGAAACAGTAGCTGAAATGTACAGAAGAATGTATAATGAAACTCAAAAAAGGCAAAAGAATGACAGGTCAGGGGCATACGCCAGGCAAGGGGGAGGGGGAGGAGCACGAGCCCCCCCAATAATCAGCAGGGGCACAGAGCTCCAGAGCTGTGATGGCTCCTCCACCCCAACCCCAGGGCTGGTGGACCTCACTCACTCTCACTGCCTCGGCCCCAGGGCCCACGGAGCTGAGTTATGGGTTAGGAAGAAAACTAGACCAGGCGAGTTTCATGTGGTTTCAGGGTTTAGTGTAAACATTTTGCATAGTACTCTTGCCCCTGGATCAGAGTTATCAGTACAAACTTATGGGTAAGGCTGGAGAATTAGCCTCAATTTTTCTTCCTTACATTAGTTTCCTCGTTTCTGGATTAAGTCAAACTACCAATATAATTTACATTTGGTCCCCAGTAATTTCTCTGGGTAGCATTAAAACACAGGTTTTCCAATAAGCATTTAAAGAATTCATTAATGAACTCAAGGGTGAGCCAGAAAGTCCACACAAACTCTGAAGCAGCCTACCTGATAACTAGCGTAATTAGAAAGTTTGGGCAATATGGAATCTGCACTTGATTCTGACCTGTCACCATCTGTTACTGTAGGTCAAGGCCAAATCAGATAAGTTTTAATCTGCTGATAATTACCTTTATTTGACCATAATTATTCCTTTGGAGCCAATACTATTTATCTGATCAATGCATGAAAAAGTGCATCAGATCATTCAGCGTCATTATTGTGTATCGCATCTAGGCTCCTTGGAGAAGTTCCAATAGGCAGATGTTTATCCAACAGAGCATGAGGGTTCTGACGAAGATATTGACGGTTTAGTCTATTGTCAGTCTGACCACTACTCAAAAATGATTGGCTATATACTCCCCATGCTACAGACACATAACTCTCACTACCATCCATGGGTGTAATGCATGGCAGTAGACAGATAAATGCCGAACATATCATAGTATTCAATGTCTATTTCTTGAAGAGGTGAGCATTTTTTATGGAGACTGGCGGATATATTTTTCTAATCCTTCATCAGATATTTTATTACCATGCCATTAGATATCTACATCTAACAGTACTGGCTATCACTATGATCAAATAGATCCCTACTGTTACTCTATCAAAATCAGTGGATTTATACAAGGCCAAATTTATCTGCTTTGGATTATGTTGCAAGGTGATGTAATTCACTGGCTTTGCGTGCATAAAATAGTGAGTGGTGACGCTCTCTAGTGGCTGCAGCTAGAAATATCAATACTATTACATTTCTTCTTTAGGTCATGTAGTAGAGGCCTGGATTTTTGGAGCTGAAAGACCAGGGTTTCTAGTCCTAGCACCCAATGTATATAGGGCCTGGCTCTGCCTGAAATCCTTGGGTAGTGGGTAGGATACGGCTCAAACCGAGCAAGGGTGGCAGACTCTGACCCACCGTAATTGCATCTGTTGTGTGAAACATGCAGCTCTTGTACAATGGAAACAGATCTGAAAGCATGTGTACATATTTTAAATGTTTCGCTTTTTTCTATAAATGTCTCCACTGATAGCAGACTTAGAAAACAGAGATTCAGTAACTAAAGCAAATGCCTCCCAACATGTGAATCTTGAGGACTGTGAGCAATATCACTATTAAAAATGGGCTGATATTCATGTAGTACTTTTTATCCAGAGATCCCAAAATGCTGATTTATAGCTTTACAAACTACTATACAGACACACAATTCAGAGATTACATCCCCTACTCCTGAAATGCTGCCTCCCCTAGCGTGGAACATTGCCAAACAGCAACTCTACAACATAACACAACAGCCAGTTGAAACTACATTGGGAATTTCATGTAAGCAGAATGTAATTACTCAAGTTAACATATGGTCAGGTCATGCCAAGAAAAAACAAAACAAAACAGCTATTTTGTCTAACTGAAACAACTGAGTGGTTAAAGCACAAGGCTGTTCATCTCATTCAAATTATTAAGGGCCTGTCTACAATACATATTTGACTATTTCATCATATAGTTATCTGGCTTGGATATCTGTGTTCTAACCCTTTATTTTGTCCATATTGTGAATGCAGTAATACGAGTATAGCATGGCGTTACAGTCTAAATCACTCATAGCCTTGTATCATGGCTATGCTGTGCAACAGATCTATAAACATGTTGCCAACCAAACACCCCTGACCATATTCTGGCAGTCAGATTTATAGCATAAATGAACCCATAATCTCTGTGTCTCCGTTTGCAAAACAGGAATGGTAATGCCTCACAGACACATTAGGAAGCTAGATTAATGTTTGCAATCTTACAAATGAAGGGACTACAGAAGAGCAACAGGTTATTCTTTATTTCATAGCCTCTAAAAATAGCAAATATAGGTATGTTGCTCTCCTGACCACTGCTTTTGCTTGCACTTTTTCCTTTACAATCTCAAATCTTAATTCCACCTAACCCCGTCTTTCAATCTGAAAGTTGCTATATTATATTTTCAACATCTCTGTAATAACAGAGAATAACCAACCATAACGTGAAAAGTCAAAATAAACTCCACTTCAGAGTGAATTCTTTGCCCTTTTTCTGGGCAAACCCTCCCCTGATTTGGGACTTACCCACTTGGTATATATGCATTTCTTGTAATAGCTACCAGATGGTGTGACAATACCATTATTCCTTTCACATGTCAGCAACTCGATCAAAGGTAGAATCAGTAAAGAAGATCAAATTCCCTCCCTCAGCTTTTTCTAGCTCCTTTATTTGCAACAGGAAGGTAACTGGTAGGCTTTTTAGGTCTTCCAAATTAACTTCTTAGGGTTCCTCACACAATCATGTGCTGCAGTCATCACATCATGTCTCAATTGCAGTAGGATTTGCAAGTCTCAGTCTGAAAATCCCAGATACCTCACTTGATTTTCAGAAGTGATCTCTCATTCATATACTCTGGCTTTGGGCATACACAGTCAGCTGCTATCATCAACCATGTCTAACAAACACAAACAGACAAGAGGACTTTGCGAACCCAAGCAATATATATAGATCTCTATTACCCATTCTTGGAGAAAGAAGAATATGTGGAAACAAACATATGGTTTATACTCTTGCCTACCTGATAAGAAAAAGCTGCTTTCACACTTCCTGCCTCTCTTTCTCCCTCTCCAACAGCTGTGCTTTCTGAAACTGGGCAACAGTCTCCTTAAGTGTTGTGGTCTGAAAATACCCCTCCAACCTGATACAGCCTTGTAGTGCCAGACAGCCCCTTCTCCTTCTGATTCAGCCAGTCAAAAACAAGTTACAATTCACTGGCCAACTCACATGTGAAAGGGAGATAGGGAGTTTAGAACAATCAATCCAATTAACAGTCCTGCAAACAGCACCAAGGCATTTATGTGATAAAAGGTTACATTCAGTTTGTACCTCTTCCCCCCTCCTGCATATTAACTATACATATACCTTCAGCAGACCACTGCACAGTTTTCAGAGGTGCCAGCTCTCTTCTTCTCTCCCTTCTGTCTTACACACTCACAGAAAAGTAATAATTAGTTTTAGATCACAGACTATAAGGAATGAGATTATGTCTTACCTCCACAAGGGAATGATTCCTAGCTCCTTATGGAGGTTTCCAGTGAGCCACTCATTTTGTTCAGCACTGGATGCTATCAGTTTCGAAGGCAGGGTTTGTTGTTGAAGGAAACAGAAAACAAACCACAGGTCCAGCTAGTGCCTCCCTATCCCCGTCGTCCTCTTCCCATCAAACCCCTAAGCTTTGAACCAGAAATCCATGCAGCTGTTGCAGCAGTAGACGATTTCAGATGAAGTACTATGGAAACCCTATAGTCTCTAGTTTTTGTTTTAAACACTATTTGTGGAGCTTTTTAACATGCAGCTTGTCTCCTTCTGCAGGGAATTACTCAGACAGCAAGTCATGTGACTCTCAGCAGTACAATTATATAATTCAAACTGTGCTAAGACTATTCAGGGTTTTGATTTGGAAATCACACCCATGAAGAGGGAAACAAACAAGAACTGATGACATGGAAATTCCTGTTCTCTCTGATCTCCCATATGTATTTTTATGTGTGTTTGCTATTACACAGGACATCAAGGATGGCTGCGTAGTAGTTCAACACCACTAGAGTTAGAAGTGAGTCTAGCAGTGCATGGAATTCTAAAGGATTAGCCAATCTGGCTATCAATAGTCCTTTACGGGAAAGGCCTCCAGGAACCAGAAGACATTTTCAAAACATAACTTACCTATATGGGTTAACGGGGGGGACGGGGACGACACATGACAGGGGCGGGACGACGATGACTGGGGGGAGAGTTCCAATGAATATAGTCTAGAGTTAGGTCCTAGCTGTAAAGTTCACATACAGATCTGGATCCAGTTCAGGACTTTCTCTAGAGTTATGGCTGATACAATCCAAAAGGGATTGATTCAGGTATTTATACAAACAGGGATTAGTCACGACAGTCAGATTCAGACTCAGCCTCCTCCAAAGGCTCTGAGGTTTTGATCAGGCCTGTTTCCATTATATAATACAATGGGAAACATCACACAGAACATGGCCATATTATGCTATAACATTGAGCTACTTATAAACATAAATATATTGCAGAAACATCTGGCCATTCTACAGATGGGCAGGAACAATTAGATTCAGTGTTTTGGTTTATCCCTTTATAGCAACAGGTCCCTGGAGCAAAGATACAGATTTGGATTCAAATTTCCTCATAGTTTGGCAAGAAGAAGTGGTGGATCGGAACCAGTATTTTGATTCATACCCAACTCAAGGTGCTGTCCTGCCCATAGGCCTGGGGTACAGGAAAATGTTTGTCATTTTCACCCTTCCACTGATGGCACCTGTAGCTTGGACTACTCCATAAGTTGCCCCATTTGACTGTTTGATGCCCTGCTTATTTCAACTGATTGATTGCTGCCTATTTATTTCCAAATGCTTTCAGCTAATGGGTTATACTATTTTATCTGTTCCTGGATTTACTTATTAATTGATTGACTTTCATGTATTTTATCTGACTAATGGATTGCCCTATTACATTTTACTGATTTGACTGTCTCACTTAATTTAATTGGTCACTGTCTCTCTCCAGATCCTTTCATGGGGTCCCCCTCATTCCCACATTGAATTTATACTAATAAATAACAATAGTATATAACAATAATTAATAAGCTCTCTATGTTTGCATTTAAGGCCCTTCTCCTACTTTTTATTGACTTTTTTATTATCATTGTTATTATTTGTACTGTAGTAGTTCCCCAGTCAAGGATTGGAGCCCTGTTGTAGTAGATGCTGTACAAAACTATAGGTAAAATTTAGATCCCTCATGTCTTTCCTTCATTTACATACATCTCCAGGCCTTTTTTTATGTAGAACACTCTCTCTTACTAGATCCAGTTGGAGCGCTGTCTCCCCCTAATCCTTCCCTAAACTGCACCATTCTGAAAGGTTTATAAGCCATTGTGCACCTTCACGCCCTGCTGAGAAATTAACTAATGAACGACTGAAAACAAAACGCAACAAACAAAAGAGTGGAAATACTGGGAACAAAGTGCCTGCGTAACCTCACCATTCACATAGCTGTTTTGTTCATTCTGAGTTGGTACTTTTTTCAGTCGAGGGAGCTGACTATGCAACAAACCTCCGGAGAAGATCAGGTGAATCTAGAGTCTGACCATATTTAAGAAATTGCTGCAACACTTTCCTCTTTGAAAAAGCCTTTCCACCTTGAGAATGACACTCACACCACTTGCATCCTCTTCCACCAAGAAAGAAAGAAAAGATTTTATAACAAAATCCAAACCAAAAGCCCTACTCAAGCAAAGCATTTACCCCAAACAGGGAGAAGAGCTAGAGACTCCATGAAATTCACTAGAGTCTTCGCTATTGCTATTGATTTTACATGGAAGATGCTCAGACTCTGTGGTGAAAGGCAAGAGTATAAAACCCTAAGATTGAGACACAGATAGATTTTACACCCATTTTGTACAGGTATAAGACTGACAACAAACGATACAAGGCAGTGGGGACCAAGGTATTTTGTGTTCATCCCAGGCCCAATGACTATTTATTGTCATCATGAATTGCCACAGTGAATGTCACCGGGCCAGGGAACGACAGCGACAATGACTCTAGAGTCTGGTAGTGTGGTACACATATGGGAGACCCATATCAAGTCCCTGCTCCAATGACTACATAATTATTTATAAAAAGCGGAACAGCTTCAAGAGGAGAGATGGAAACAACCCACATCAGCATCTCCCATAGCCCAGTGATTACTGCAGTCCCCTGCAGTGGGTCAGATGCACGTTCAGATCAACTCTCCACTTGAGACAGAGGAGGAGAAATTGCACCTGGGTTTCCCACATTCCAGGGGAGTGCCCTCACCACTGGGCTGAAGGCTATAAGGGGTAAAGCAGCAGCACCATCTCCTCCTGTTTTGTAAATCTACTTTTCCCTTGCTTTTGTCCAAATGTTCAACTCTTCATTTTGATATTTACATGGTTTCCATGTTTTCTGTTGGGCTGACACTGTTCAACAAAGTCAATATGAATTCACAAATAGTTTTATTCAACCTGAAATTGCATTTTTTGCTGAATAAAACTATTCAACCAAAATTTTTTGCTCAGCTCTATTGTACACTGAAACTTTGTATCTTTCTTTCCTGCAAAATGCAATTAAACTCATAGTGTCACAGCTAAATACAAGATCAAACGGAAAGTTTAGCGTAGGTAGCACATATGGGACAATTCAAGGTCACTTCATCTGGAATGGTCCCTTACAATATGTGCTAACTATTTATGCTAAACTATCTGTTCCACCTTGTACTGTATTTAGCTGTGAAACTGAATTCCTTTCCCAGACTCGGAGAAGAGCTCTGTGTAGTTGAAAGCCTGTTTCACTCTGCAACAGAAGGTAGTCCAATAAAAAAGTCTTTTCACGTACATTTTAGATGGTTTGACACAATGTTAGCTGTTTAGTTTAATCTTAACAAGCATATTATCTCTGCCATACTGGACAGGGAAACAGCTAGTCACAACTCAGAAGTTTTCAACAAAAACCTATTTTCAGTGCCACGCATTTATCTAAGGCCTTGTCTACACTAGAAAATGTTGACGCATGTTACAGCAATGATCAAGAAGTGCTGTAATTTCAATGCTTGTGCCTGTCCACACAGCACTCATTGTGAGGCCGAAGCATGTCCTCAGTTAGCGCCCTAGCATCAACAGTAAGAGCAGTGCACTGTGGGCAGCTATCCCACTGCGCAGCTCACCAACTTGTGCCGCTAGGAGTTGTGGGAAGATGGAGAAGATTGCAGTGCATCATGGGTTTGGGCTCAACGTCCCATGATGCAGTGATTTCTATCCCGTTATTCCATGGATTTCCAACTGTGTTTCATGGCATTTTTCAATGGCCCCAGTTTCCTGAGCCCCCACCATCTCTATATGAAACGACAGATCCTGCACTGCTGTCCACTGTTGTCAGTGTTCTGAACACATCGCAGCTGGTCACGCAGTGCATCATGAGCTCCCAGTCAGAACTGGAATCCGAGGCATCTGACCTGCTGTGTGCCATGCAAATGAACAATGCCAGATTACTGTTTGCATTCACGGAGCATCTGCACATGGTGCACCACCACTTTTGGGTGTGTGAAACAAGCACTGAGTGGTGGGATTGCATCATTTGGGATGACAAGCAGGGGCTGCATAACTTTTGAATTCGCAAAGCCACCTTCATGGAACTCTGTGCGGAGTTCTCTCCTGCCCTATGGCACAAGGATGTCAGAATGAGAGTTGCCCTCTCGGTGGAGAAGTGCATGGCAATTGTCGTGTGGAAGCTGGCAACTCCACTCTGCTACTGGTCGGTCATTAATCAGTTTGGAGTCAGGAAGTCCATCGTTGGAGCTGTGTTATCACAAGTGTGCAGGGCCATTTATCGCATTTTGCTACAAAGGACTGTGAGTCTTGGAAATGTCTGTGAAACAGTGGATGGCTTCACAGTGATGGGATTCCTTAACTGTGTGAGGGCGATAGATAGCATACATAACCCAATTTTGGCCCTGGACCTTCTTATGATGGAGTACACCAATAGAAAGGGGTACTTCTCTGTGGTACTGCAGACGCATGTGGATCATTGTGGGTGTTTCACTGATATCAAAGTGGATCGGTCAGACAAGGTTCCTGATGTATGCGTCTTCAGGAACTCTGGTCTGTACGGAAATCTGCAAGCAGGGACTTCCTTTCCAGACCAAAAGATTCCAATGGGGGATGTTGAAATGCCCATAGTGATCCTGGGAGACCAGCCTACCCCTTACTGCCATGGCTTATGAAGCCTTTTACGGGTAACCTGGATAGCAGCAAGGAACATGTCAGCAACAGGCTGAGCAGTTGCTGAATGACCATTGAATGTGTATGTGGCAGATTAAAAGCACGCTGGCGATGTGTTTATGGTAGGTTAGACCTAAATGAGGAAAATACTCCCATAGACATAGCTGCCTTCTGTATGCTCCATAATATTTGTGAAGCTAAGGGTGAAGAAGGCTCTGGGTGGACCACAGAGGCGGATCACCCTGAAGCTGAATATGAACAACCAGATGTCAGGGCTATTAGAGGGGCACAACAGGGCCCAGTCAAATCAGGGCAGTCTTCAGGAACTATTTTGACAATGAGCACCAGTAAGGTGTCTTTGTAAACAACACTATGCCATGCTATAACGGCTATCCAGCTTGCACAGTGTATCAATGTGAGGTACAACCACCGGATACAAGAGAGAAATAAAGATTGCTGATTCTTCACAAAGTATGTCTTTATTAAATAACATTATTCACAACACACACAAAAAGTTGGGCTGGAAGGGAGAAAGCAATGAGGAGAAAGTGAGCTATGACAGCTGGGTATAAGTCCAGCTATCATTCTGGAAGCTGTCTGATGGGGTGAAGTGAATGGGGCACTGAGACAGGCTGGGAGTTTGGTAGGAATGTGTGGGTGGAGTTTGGGGAGGGCATGTAAAGCAGCATTATTGTAAAATACACCTCTTTCTCACTATCCACTAGCAAGCACACAGCTCAATGATCAACCAGGGCATACTGAGCTGTGCCCAAGGGGAGGGGGCACTCAAGCTGGGGAAAAGGTTCTGGGTGGATGTTTGGGGTATTGATGGAGATAAATAAGGACAAAATTTCAAATTGTGCCACCATTTCCCACAGGCTGGAGCTATACAAGCCGATATTTCACTCCTGAGAGTAAGCCAGGATGCTATTGTGCATCTCCTCCATGCGGGAAGCTTCAAATCAGGTCCCTATGCTGCTTGCCAATGTGCCACTTTGGTCCCTGCACAAGTGATTGCTGATTGGAGTGGGAAAACAATGGGGGAAGAGACAAAGCAACTCTGCCAAGGAATCTCCAGCAAAGCACTGGCGAGTACCTCCAGGAAAGTTTCCTAGAGACCTCTCTGGAGGATTCCCGTGAAATCTCAGTGTCCATTAACACACTTTTCTGCTGCACTGCCTAGCTGAACAGGGGAATGAGAAGCATGTGCAAACACAGCTACTCTTGTGCATTTCTATCCCTTCATCCAGCTGTATAATACAATAAAACAAAAGACAGCTGTACCTCATGTAACCGAGCAGCATCAACTCAAAAATATCACTTACCTGAGCTCCCCTCTCTTTTATCCTGCATGCCAGAGCTACAGGGCTGGGACTCCTTTGCATCCTCCTGGATAGAAAAGAGGTCCTGGCTCCCCATGTCAGCAAACAACCCAGTCCCCTGCTCCATATAGTCCTCCAACTTGACCTCCTCATCCACAACTTCTTTGTTGGGGTTGACTCTGGTTTCTGCTGCCTCCAGGCCTGCAGAGGTATCCATGGACTCTTGGTAATGGAGGTGTGGTTGCCACTGAAGATGGCTTCCAGCTCCTTATAGAAGTGGCAGGTCTTTGGCTCTACACCAGAGTGACAGTTTGACTCCCTTAGTTTCTTGCCTTGATTGTCACACAGCTTTGCAGCGTGAGCCGTTCACGGCCCTTCTCCACTATTAAACAAAAAATTTGACTATACGTATCGAAGTTCCTTCAGCGGGAGAGGCACTGGGCACTGGCCTCATCTCCCCAAATACTCATCAGGTCCAACAGCTTCGGTGTGCTCAAAGCAGGAGAGCATTTGGTGCTGCTATGGCCAGCTGGAAAGATGAGATGTGAGCTCTCCACACTGACCAAGCAGGAAGTGGAATTTCAAAAATTACCAGAACTTTAAAGGAGCGTGGCGGATGGCTGCAGGGCAGTTGAATTCAAACCGATAGCCAGAGCCGTCAGGATGGGCATTGTGGGACACTTCCTGGAGGCCACTTACCAAGGCATAACCAAGCACCGTGTCTACACTGATGCTTTGTCACTAGAAGTTTGGCACAAAAAGCTCTACACCTTTCATCGAGGTGGGTTTTTTTGGTCACAAGACCAGGGGAGTTGGGTCAGTGGGCATGTGATCGCAATGTATACACCACTACTGTTTTGACACAAAAAGCTGACTTTGGTCAATAAAAGTCTCTAGTGTAGACCAGGCCACAGTTGCTCTTTGGTTTGGGAGCGTAGGGGAGATTCTCTTCAATGCACTCAACAGACAGAGAATAATTGCACATTTTCTGTCATCAGCACCAACAAACCCAAATATTCAAAATCATTAGATTGGTTTAAAAATCATGACATTTAAAAATAGATAATAAAATGTGAGGGCTATTTTATTTGCCTACTGAATTTTGAGACCTTAGGGTATACTTGAATCACATGTTTTAACTTCAGTTTGCAGCCACGAGGGATAAAAATATACTTTAAACACTCTCTGTGCCCTCAAACCTGAGCATCTTATGTAACCAGCTGACTCCAGGAGCTAGGGCTTTAAGAAAAATGCGAAATAATGTGAGAGTCACGGTAATTTGTGAGTTGGCAACACAGTGTGACACATAGAGGAAATGGGCATTTTAGGCAGTATTCATTCTTGGAATAATGCCACTGGTTTTACTGCATTTAGCACACTGTCTCCCGACCAAGTGTCTGTTCTTTCTGCAGCATGGGGAAAGATGTGAAAAGTCAAACCCACTCTATCAGAAGCATGGACGATACTAAGGCTGGTCAATGTGGATAGTAGGAAAGAACCCTAGTGTCAATTAACATTTCTAACCAAGTGAACTCTAGAGAGCAATATTTTGCCTTAACATCACTAGACAGGTAGTCTTTTTTAATGCTTACCTCAGTAAAATAAGCCAATTTAAAAGTTACTCCATCTTCCTCCTATAAATGAATGATACCCTCCTTTTCTTCATACAATCTGACAAGGTCTATTTCCAACTACTTTAGAAATAATAGGACAAATTCATTCCTGGAGAAACTTGAATGACACAAATGGAGTTACAATAAGATTGAATTTAATTCAATATCATAAAGCAGTGATGCACTTCAGGGGGTTGTTTAATGATGAGGGCTACATTTTCAGAAATGCGTGTCTAAGTTGAGCACACAAAATGGGTATCTAGGTGTGCAGTTTATTTCTTTTGTAATTCTGTGTATAACTTATTCAAGAAGCCCATGTCTGAGCATGTTTTGCACATACTATGTAAAGGTACTTTTTAAAAAAAACCTTAGGCCTCAGCATATAGATTCTTGATATGTCACTGCACTTTTTAAAAGTTTCAAAGAACAAAGTTTTAAAAGAACAAAGATGAGTCATTGCACTCTTTTAGATGTATTAACATCATAATAACAGTAATAATAATACTTCACAATAATACAGGCCTTTTCATTTTCAAAGTACTTAACACAGAATAACCAATTAATCCTCACAACACTCTTTTGATGTATATTGATATTCTTGTTCCCACTTTATAGATAAGCAAACTGAGGTGGAATGGTTAAGTGACTTGGCCAAAACCACAGAGAAAGACAAAAAGTCAGTATCAGAGTAGGGTGGCCAGTTTTGGTTGGGTGTACTCCTGGAGGTTTCATCACATGACATAATTTCTAGTTAATGATTAATCTTTAATTCCTGGAGACTCTAGGACAATCCTAGAGGGCTGGCAACCCTCCTTCAGAGTACCGATCAGAGTTTAGAGTTCCTAGCTCCAAATCTTGGGCTCATTATTAAGTCTTTATATAAAAGAAAGCACACTTTAATAGGTCATTCCTGTTCTAGCAATATTCAGCTCTGTAGATATTTAGTTCTTTAGGACAGTGCCTAGCACAATGGGCCCCATTGTCAGTTGGTTCTTAGGCACTACTATAATACAAATAATGTAATAAATATTTCTCATGTTACGTACAGTACAAATGAGTATTTATCTGAAAAAATTCATACTGGAAGGATATTATTCTTTCTTGCACTATTCTCCAATTTTAACAATTTCAGTTGTCCTCTCAGGGAATAGACACACTATCTATAGTCAATTAACTTGCTTATCCCAGGGATGAATTTGGCCCATGACTTGTGCATGTGTGTGTGTCTGTACAATGCATGCAGAATACATGTGTAACCATATGTCAAGGACTGTCAAATCCAGTACAAATACTTCTTCACACTTTAAAAGCACAGGATTGATTATCCATTGTGGAACAAATTCTTCTTCCTTCCCCATTGGGAAGGAGGGACCCCCATACATCAAAAGCAGAGTGGTTCTGTTGTCTGGTGGGGAACTTTGAAGACTTTGAAGAGGCTGTGCAGGGAATAAGCCTTTTGGATTTATCATGGGGCTATGTCAAGGGAGAACTGCTTGATTCACCACTACATGGATCTATTGCCCCTGGCTAGTCAACATGGATTTTGCAGCCTCTGGGCTAAAGCGATGGCAGTGAAGCAACTCCATGTTTAAAAAGAAGGATTCTTTCCCTTGTTCCTATGGAGACCTCCAGTGCCCAGACCAGTTATTCTGTCTAGTTGCTGGAAACCAGATTTGTCCCTTTATGGGCCCCCTGTCTTAGCCAAGTATCTTTAGTGAGTAAGCTTCTTTATCCCTAACTAAAATCTCTGGGCTGCTTAACTAAAGCTCTTTGTAAGGAGAGGAAGATAGAGAAAATCCACATAACGTTAGCTATGAATCTAAACACAGACCAGCTTGTTTCTCTCTTCTCTCATGGAAGGTCTGTGATAGCATATGTCAAAAATCCTGTGTCACATCCTTTTTGACTTACTCTTGTGGGTAGTCTCATGAAGTCTGGCACTAGGCAAGGGAGTAAGCTGTGCAGGACTTGGCTTCATGTGAGGTCAGAGAGAGCTGTCAAAGAGAGCAAAAAGCAGAGACTGTGTGGATTGTCTACCATGACTAAGCCAGTGTCTGATTTGAAATGGATCTCAGGTCCCGGGGTCATGCGAAGTGTAGTGAACACTTTAGCCTCTGTGGCTTCTGCAAAGGGACTGAAACAGAAAGATGTCTCAACTCCTTTTAAAATAACTCATCGCCATCTCAGTTGAAGGGCTTTCCTCCTGTTTCTTTTATATCCAATAGGAAAAGGGAATTTTCTGTAAGGAAATAGAGAGTAAAATTCCAGCTCTCTATTGCGAATAGAAGCATGCTTTTAACATAGAACAGTTTGGTACTAAACAACAGCTCCTCTGTGCAGGACTGCTGATGGAAATAAGCTGCCGGGCAGATGAAAGGACTGGGGAAAAGGAGAAACCAAGAGGAGAAGATAAAAAGGAATTAAAACACGTGTGTATGTTCTGAAAATCTTTTGTATTTTCAATTAAAGATGCTTAAAATAGAACTGAGCGTGAGATGAAGCCTCTCAGAGAGTTAAATTAGATGGTTGTGTCAATAATAAATAGAGTTTTTAATGTTATATTTCAGAAGTTCTGGAAACAGGAATCAGGTGAGAGGAACACTGCAATATACCACAGTGGGCCAAAATCATCCCTGATACAACTCTGTTGAAGTCAATAGGCCCAAAAGGCCAAATTCTCCCCCATGCAAAACCAGGGAACACAATGGGGGTTGCAGTAAGTGGACATCAAGGCCAAGTATATGATACGATAGAGAATGAGCTCATACCAGAGGGCTTAGAAAACTGCAGAGATGATTTATATCTGCACTCAGGAAAATGCTTCAATGTGTTTTTAAATCCATTGCTACTCAGGACAGAATGTAAGCACGTGCTTCACTTTAGTCATCTGCTTAAGTCTCCTTGATGTTGATGGGAGTCAAGTGTGTGCTTCAAGTTAAGCACCTGCTGACATACTATCCTGAACAAAGACTGTTTCCTGAATTGTGACCTTCAAGACAGAGTTGTGGGCACCAGAGATTTTCCACAGTGCAGAAGAAAGAACCATTAGAAAAAGAGGAGGTGAAAGGAGGCCTCATCCAAACAGCTCAACTATTCTGTTCTTCTAGAATGGGAACCTATCCAGGGACATCCGGATTACTGGCCAGAAATATTTTTGCAAGCTTCTCTGCATTCAAGGCTTTACCCCTAGGAATAGTAATTCTGTTTTCCAATACCAGAATGTAGCAATCATTGACAGGAAAAAATGACTCTGGTGCATGTGGCACACCTACGAAACAGTCAATTTGGAAAGCCAGCTCTCAGAAGTGTCCTGCCTTTGGAATATGTTCAGCTAATACAAGTTTGTACAAATGTGGCAGTGCTTTTAACTTGCGTGTCATTGCCTGATTTTTTTTCCACAAGTGCTCTGGCACAATTTGTGGAGGTTTGGATTTAAATCAAGATCTAATTCCATTCTAATTTTCAGTCAAAATCCTGCTGTGGAAAGATACGTGGGTGGAGTTTTGGAATAAGTCAAGATGTTGCTGTTCCATCCTGCTCAGTAGGTTTGAATTTAGTGCAGTGGAATCTACATCTTAATAAACTTCTTGACTTTCACTGAAGGACTCATCAGCTATTGAGCATTTGAGGTCGCTTTCAGGATCATGCACATACCACCTACGAAAACACAATGAGGTGTCCGTTATAAATGATTTCCACTGTATTAAATCTGACACAGGCAGAGGAAACCTGAGGCTTAACTTTTCATACCATGCCGATCAAAAGAGTCCCCAGATAATGAGCCTTCCTACATGTCCTTCCTCCTGTGATATTTACGACCAATCACAATGTCACTTTTGTGAAGGGAGTAAACAAGAAACATGGGGAACTGCTAAATCCTTCCAAACAAGCCATAGTCCACAGGCACTGATATGTGCAATGACACCACCCATGCAACATGGTCATAGGAACATAAGAAAATGTGAAAGTAAAAAAACCCCACAATCTGGTAGTAGTAAACCCACAGAAAACATCAGGAAGCATGTAAAACGGAGACTCTGGTACTGAACTGAAAACAGTGAAAAACGGGTGAGTTCTTTGCCACCCCATTTATTGCCATGCATTTTTGCAACCACCCATTATTGTTGATGCCATAGGCAGTGGGTATGAAAGGCCAGGGAAGGCTTAGCCTTCCATGGCGCAGCTGCCTCACCACTGGACGCCCTGGGCCGTAGTGGTCACGTCTTCCCCTCCCTGCTGGGAGGACAGACGTTTTTATGCAAGCTCCCCAGCAGCTGAGGAGGTGGTATCTGCTACTCAGCTTCCTGGATCCCTTGGACTCCCCAGGGAGATTACTGGCGAACCCGGGAAGCTGAGGAGCCTGATCAGCCCCCTAGGAACCTGCATGGGGCGTACAAAAACTCAGTACAGGCAGGAGGGCAGGGTTCTCTGGTCTCTGCCCCCTGCCTAGCCTGGCAGCTGCTCTGCTCCTCTCCAGCAGCACGCCAGGCCACCATCACCCCTGGTTGCCCTTAATCTCTGAGTCTTCGGAGATGGCATTATTGCTCGCTATTGCTCGTGCTCGCCAGTTCCTCCTCTCCTCCCCGCCCTCACTCCCTTGCCATGTCCCTTCTCTACTCCTCCACTTGCCCCCCCTCACTGTGGCTCGCTGCATCCCTCCTCCATGGTGTTGCTTGCTGTGTGTGGGGCAAGGAGAGGAGGGAGTAAGCCAGGGACGCACACGGCGGCGAGTGGGGGAAGGTGGCAGGGCCTGGGATGGAGTGGGGGAGAGGGGCTGGGGCAGAAGAGGCAGGACAGGGAGCTAGCCTTCCTGAGGGGAAGCTTCACCCACCACCCATGGCTGATTCATCAGTAAATATAACTGTAGGTGCCATTTTGCCAGGCTTATGTTTAGGTTTGGGAGGATTTGATTTTTAATCGGTAAATAGGTAATATCAATTTCCCAGTATGCACACAAACCAATGAAAAAATATTTCCATTGATAATCATCAAAATTTACAGATAGGCAAGATAAAAAAAAGCCACTTGATAACTTATTGGAGTTTGATTTAAGGCTATTTACTTTGTAAACGTTGACATCTGATGTTGACAATTTGTGTTTTAATTGTAATAAAACCTTAACTTTTTGAATCTCAGCATCTACTGTCATTAAATAATTGCCTGAGCTCTTATGCAATTTCCCACAGCCATGAAAACTTAAATTAAAAAAAATTTGAAGTGTTTTAACCCCATAATTTTGTAAAGATTTTAAATAGATAAAAATTTTAAAAAATACTTAAAAATAAACATAGATATTCTGTCAAAATTATTTAAAAAATAAAAATGGAATTGTGCCACGCCTATTTATATTATAATTCTGGATGCGGGGTGACTATTAGTCCCAGCAAGTGAACACAACTGCACATGAATTTGTGGTGGTTTGTTTTGGCACACAAAACTAGAGAAAGGGCTTGAACCAAAACTCCAGAAAGGGATGCCTTTGAACTTCTGGGTGTTCAGTACCCAGATCCAAATGTAAATCTGAATATTGAGATTTGAGCCCATCTCTATAGCCTTTGCATTCTGCTTTAACATTTGAGAGAGCCTGGAATGCATTATTCAAGCAAGTCCACAGAATTTAAGAGAAAACCTATTCATGTTCCGTAAAGGTAACATTTGTAAGAACACATGCAAGCATTTCCCTAGTAACTACAAAACCTTGGCTCATACAAGAGGTCATTCTAGCAGAATGTAATACAGGTGGAGCAACCTGCACTGTGAGATAAAACGTCCTACAAGGGAAACCGTTCTCCCAGCACCTCCCTTGTATTTGTGAACTTCTTTAAGACGCTTCTCTGGAGTCAGGACAATTCTTGGAAATCCCATTGAACGAACAGAAGTCAAAGTGCCTTTTTGTTCTGCTCCGGCATATTTTCATTCAGAATCAAACCTTTAGTCCACAGCCTTTTGAGGAAGCATCCTCAGTCTTTTAAGCGACCATTGTAAAACACAGTCTAAAGCAATCCAGTCTCCCTTATCTGCTTTGTACAGTTGTACAGCACACAATCCACAATCTTCCTCTGTGACTCTTTTGAAGCCTTTTTTGCATCAGCACACCTCTACTCATCACAGCAATGATCATGACTAGGAAGGCACTTGGAAAATGTTGAAGTCTGCTAGTCTACCTGGTGTACAAATCTCACCATTTTTTCCATAAATCTGTCTAGCAATACAGCAAGGCCTTTCCTTTCTCAGAAATCCAGAAACCAGGACACTTTAACTCCTCTGCCGTCAAACACAACGCAGTAGATACGGCTCCTAGTTTGAATTTTTTTTTTTAAATTTTTGCATTGCTCCTAGTTTGATTTTTGGTTTAAACCAGTCAAAAATAAAAAATAAGCCACCCAACTAAAATACAAGTACAGCCATAGAGATGATTTCTCATATGCCACAAAATTAAGGATTATAAATGCAAACAATTATCAAACTATCAATAGCAGGAGAAAAGATCAGACTTCCACAGCAACTGCTAATATCATCTGACTGTCATCTGCCTAGAGGAATGGCTTATGGGATCAAAAGTATTAAAAATAAAGGAAAGAAAAAAGCAAACAAAGAAAAAAACCAGGCATTGAGCTACTCAAAACTCAGTTATTTTTTTTATCTGTACTGAGAAACAAAATGCAGTGGCTGCTTGTGTGTGATCAAAAAAATGTCCTTCATAAGTTTCTTGCTTTCTTCAAAGGCCAAATAGATCTGATCTTAAATTCACTCAAAAGGGCTAAAACAGAGCGCCAGGACTTCAGTTGCTATAAAATGGCAGTTTCCTTGAAGCCAACAGAGCTATGCCAGTAAATTAAATGAGTATAGAATCTGGCCCTGGATGTTATATACAAATCAGTATCGTACCCCACTTGAGGAGAGACCAATGCAGGCACCTTTCCACCAAGGGCTTGATGCTGCCACTCTTACTCAATGGGGCTAATCATTCAATCTAAGGGTGACAAAATTTTAGTTTCCAAAGGTCACCACAGAAAAGTGGTCAAAACTGGTGTCTAACTCTAGGAATTGATTTGTGTCAGATGAGGAGTAAGTATTTCAATATCTGACATGGAGTTTCTATTTGGTGGAAAATATCAATAAAGTACGTGGATACCGAGCTCCTTTCTAATAAGGAAAAGCAAATCTGATATCCACACTCTGCAGGAAAACTATCGTAAGTTGCTGCGTTTCAGACCATTGCTGCAGAATACTATAGTAGTGTTGTTTTTAAATGAGGGCTGCTTACAGAAATTCAGGTTGCAAAGACAAAGTGAAGTTCTATGGCTTATGGGATTTTCTGCCCCAACAGAGTATCCATGAAAAGCAGGAATGTCCTTGTTTTTGAGACCTGTCCCTGTGAATTTTACATTGTGCCCCACAGGGACATCTTGCCTGCTACTCATGTATTTGGCATGTCACATGTTCACACCTCCAGCTCGAATGGAAATAGGACATTGCAGGCCACTGGGGGAAGCCCTAGGAGAACTTTAAAATGAAGGGAAAGTGTCCTTGAGCCTCTTCTTTTGGTGGAAGGGGGGTTGTCAGGGCCTTTTATGAGTGCTGTTTTGTGACTAGGGGGAAGCTCAGAATTAGAGGAGGAGAATGGGTAAAAATTACATTCCAACAGAATTGTTTGGCCAGCAACAAAGCAGAGCTGAAAGAAGAAGGGATGAAATTAAAGTGAAAGAAGAGTAGTAATAATTCATGCTTCTGAGCATGTTTATTTTTCTGTTCACACCTCCTTACCCCAAACTCACCCTGTGATGCTGGCAGACCAGATGTCAGTTCACACCATGCCCAAGGCCTCTCTGAATGCTTACAGATGCACAGCTGGGAGCCAGGCCAATTCACTCGTGTTTTAGTATAGATCAAAGTGATTGTTAAATGTCTAAGAGTACATCTGGTGTTTAAACTTCATGAAAACTAATGGGGTACTACCTGCATTCTTTTCACTTACCTGTATCCCGTTATAATGTAGTGGCAAACATTTATATTGTGTATACTCCTGTAACTAAATAACCCATTAAAGGAGAAAGAAGCCTTGTGAAATGCAAATGAAGAACTTTAACAGAAAAGTGCTAATTTCAAAGCAAGTGCTCATTGTGTGATGATTAGATGTCAAAGACTCTAAATGCATTCCTCACTCTCCATCATCAAAGGGAAAAACCCATGTGAGTAGTGACCCTGACAGCTTGTTTTCTGTGAGAAGAAGGTATAAGTATGGATTCAGGGGAGGATTCTTCATCTCTGAACTGTTTGGACTCTTACAGGGAAGAGCATCAGCTGCAAAGTGGAGATCCTCAGAGACAATCTGGGAACCCTGAAAAGACTTTTGGGAAACTAGCAGTTTATTACATCAATGTCACCATTTGGGATTACAAACTGTGACTCACCTTACATATATATTTACTCTCATTCCTTTTTCTTAGCTAATAGACCTTGAGTTAGTTTACTATAGAATTGCCAGCCAGTGTTGTCTTTGCTGTAAGATCTAGGATACCAATTGATCTGGGTGACTGGTCTCTTGGAACAGGGGTGTGGTGAATGTGGTGTGACTTTTGGTGTAAGTGACCTTGCATCACAAAGTCTGGTTTGTCTGCGTGGCAAGACTGACTGGAGAGTCTAAGCAGACTGTCTGGGACTCCATGTTAAGACCGGGACTTCATGTAAGACCAGAGTTTACATTTGTTACTGGCTGGTGAAATCTAATTATAGAACCCATCAGCAGTTTGGGGAATCTGCCCTGTTTTCTGACAGTCTGCCTTGAGGTAGGCACTCACAGTCGTAAGCCACACCAGACAACATGGCACGCCCTTCTTAATAAACTTTCATTGCAAGGCAGATGTCAAACTACATAATAGGGGATACCCCATTATCCACGCCGACATAAGGATCCACCCTCGTCCTCCATTGCCAACATCAATTCAGACTTTATACATTTCTAAATTCATATTCTTGTGACAGAAAAAGCCAGATCCCTTTGTTCCTAACAAAACACAGGGCTAGATTTCTCAACAGCAGAAGAGGTACTAACATCACAATGGTTTCCAATAACTGTGACAGAATGTACAGTAAAGTTAGCGTAACATAGTATTACCTTGCATTTACATACTTCCTTAAGATCAGAACATTTTCTCTCTCTCTTTTAATCGAGATATAAATAGAATCAAAGAAGATTAAAGGAAAACATATAAAAAAAGACTGATGGTTAGGTTTTGTGCTGTGCTTCTAAGAGGCACAGTACTGGACTTGTAGCCAAGGGAATTGGAGAGGAGGGGGATATTAAAATGGCTTTATGCAACCTTGGCACCGTCCCAATCCAGGGCTGTCTGGGGGACTAGAAAGGCCCATGCCATAAATTAGACAGCACTGGGGATCTATTTAAATTACATCAGCCTCCCTAGACTGTCTGAAATCTCTGTAGAGTTATGTGCTGTGGCCTTGCCCCTGACACGCCCATCCTGCCCCAGGTTCCATCCTTCGTGCCAGAGTTTGCAAAGGGGTCATTAGGAGGCAGTTCTTTGGCTGTTCTCTACCCTCCTGTGCTTGGGGAAAAAATTTTCCCCAGCCAAATAGCAGGGACCATTTACGCTGCTCCAGCACTCTTAGCGGCTGTAAAGCAGCAGGATCTGACCCGAAAGATTTAGGAGGTATACAGGAAATTGGTGCTATGATATATATGTGAAATTAGCCCCTCAAACAAAACTTAACAAATATATAGCACTTTCCATCCTGAAGGGTTTTACATATTTGAGGCCTTATCTGCGACCCTCACGCACAAGGAATAGAAGTCACTCAACACGAGCAAAAGGTATCAGAAGTGGTCATATCTCTCTGTCTGCGGAGTACGTTATAGCGTGCCGTAAAGCAAGTGTATGTGGAGAAAGGTAATGCTGTTTTGTGGAGAATTTCCACATTTCAAAAGGTGGTTTTCTTCTGATTTGGAACGGAAACCAAAACGTTTCTAAATTTTCGGTAAAGGGGAAAGCCTTGGGATCTGTGACTCTGGGCTGTCTTCCTGGTCCAGTGCCACGACTCTAGAAGCTCTGGGGTCCCCTAGACTGTAAGGGGGTAAGCCTACTTGGCTGCCCTAGAGCTGTGGACTCTAAAAATCCCAGGAAACCATGAGTCCCAGGATTTCCAGGCTCCTGATCAGCCCATCTGATCAAGCTACTGAGCAGCCTGGGAACTTAGGAGCAAGGGCTGTGAGGTTCTCAGCTCCATTTAAAAACATTCCACTGGAAAACTTCTGGCCAGCTCTATTATAATGGTTTCATACTCATGAGCCTGGGATGTCTGCATCACTCAAGTGATTTCAGCTGATTGTCCCAAACACAAATACCAGTAAAACATTAATACCATGCAGTATCACTATGAATTGTGCACTCCACATGTATTTTACGGAAAAGCTATTGTAAAAACATGTTAGAGAGTTTTTTTAAAACAATTACTTATCCGAGTTTTAGGTAAATAGGAGAAAAATAACTAACAAGATGTTAGAAACCATCTTAAAATGACCTATAACAATTTTCCATATATAAAAATGTTCTTATTTTCAGATCTGGTATCTTAGAACCTTCCAAGTCTTGAAGTAAATGCTATCAATTATAGTAGAGAGCTGTGAACCCTGATATCAGACCAGAAGAGTTGTTGGACATCTGACCTTCAATCTGTCACTGTTTAGGACACCATGATTTAGCAGACAGGACACTGGACTGGAAGGAAGGAAACCTGGATTCTATTCTCAACTACCAGATTCGAGCTGGGTGATCTTGTACAAGTCATTTACCCTGTTTGTGCCTATATTTCTCCTCTCGCTCTGTATTAATCTTCTTTATTTAGATTGTAAGCCCCTTGGGGCAGGCACTGTTTGTACAATACCTAGCCAAAGAGGCTCCAGTGTTGGTTGGAGTCTCTGGACACTGTTGTAACCCTGCTACTGCTCATAGTAAAGACTGAAATATCAGGTTGGCATGTCTGTCCAATGTAATTTTGAGGGGCAATGCCACATTTCAGGTAAAGAAGGAAGCATTTCTGGTAGGTGGATTGGAAAATAATGGGGACTATATGAAGTTGCTCAGAAGTTAGGAATAGAAATAATAGCAGAGGAGATGACATGGACATTTATATTGCTAACAAGGCTATCCAGAGTTATAACTGAAAATACTAAAGAAAAAAATTTTTTTTAAAGAAAATTAAACTCTGTGCTTTAGGGCTTAGACCATTTTCTAGTTATGACTAACAATTTCCCGGAGAGGCAGATTACCCCTGCCTCCTGTGGGGTTTCTCGCACCTTCCTCTGAACAGGACCAGGTTAAGGAAGTCATGTGAGTACATCAGAATCTCAGCTTTCATGTTAAAAAAAAAAAGAGTACATTTCTAACCTTTATGGCTGAGGTGGAAAATGTGAAAATATGACCTAAATTTAACCAATACCTTAAAGTCTGGCTGAGTCTTCAGACAGTCTGAAATGAGGGCTGAGAGGTGTGAACTTCCACATACATCTCAACAGGGCATTAGTTCCATGATGCTGTGCTCTAGGCACCCCTGCAAACACCATTGCAGCTGAGGGCTGTGTCTGTAGCAGGAGACGATGAGTGGAGCAGGCCTTGCCCACTCATCCAACAGATACAATGCAGTTCCTAGGGTAACTACTGGGCTGACCCTCACTTGCACCACTGTGTCTCTGGGGGATGGAGGAGAAGGGGATAGCATTGCTGCTACCCCTGCTTCTCTTGGATGGGATAGTGTATGGGGTAGCCAGTGCTGTGGCAGCCCTGCATCCACGATCTCCCTATACCCAGACTCCTCCAGAGGCTAGACCCTCTGGGATTTCAGCAGCTTTGCACCACAGGGACCCTGATTTACCACACTAGAAAATCTAGCCTGAAATCTGTCCCCTTGTTGCAAGATGTGCTGGTTTTGTGTAGAAGGTGAAGAAGGCTGTAATATTTAATCTTGTTTTCCTGCACATCTAATCAGGAATCACAACATAGCAACAGTGGTTTTGTTTTCCTTCTAAATTGATCAAAGCTATTTAGTGCAAATGGATTTCGAAAGCAATTAAGAGGTCTTTAGTTTTCTGGGATAAGATCTGCTCAGCAGGATGAAGATACAAGAGTGTAAACCAGTTGTTTCAGTGGAACTGACTAGGAAATATGCATTAAAAACTCAAGATTACTTGTCCAGCAGCTCTAACTTGATTTCATTGTGACCGATATACTTTTGGTTGGCATATGTGCGCTCTCTGTGCCTTGTGTATAATTATAACACACACTCATTAGGAAAGTCATGATTCAAACACTGCAGTTGCTCTGACCATAGGGATAACCACAGTCTCTTGGCTATTCTGCTAGTAATTATTGTGCCATTTATCAGCTAAGGTTACCAGCTGGTAGAGAGAGATCCATTAGCTCCTTTTTCCTGCTAGCTGTGCCAGATATAAGTATAAAATGGGACTTTCAGTAGAACCACTTAATTTTAGGGATTTATAAACTGGTTATAAGCAGGGAATTTGCTTCACATTGAAACTTGGGCACAAACCCATCAGTTTAGGAGAAGCATTTTGGAAAATTTAAAAAGTAAATAAATACGTTTTTGCTCTTACAAATCTATAAGACATCATTAAGAATATCCCCATGGCCTAATATTAACTTTTCCTTTCACCATAGTACCACCAGCCCTGATCTTGTAAAGAGTTCAATGGGACCATACACAGGTGAGTAAAATGACTCACATGCTTAGATCTTTGCAGACATGGCCCCTTGTAAAATTCAATTCCTGGCAGATGCACTAACATTCTTTAAAAACAAACAAAGAAAAACAAAAACCCAGAAGCCTATTTTTTATGGAAACTGGGATGATAAATGGTTTTTAATAAAGGAAATTGAATGATTTCTGTGTTGAATTTCTTCCTCTCTTGCCAGAATGGTATATATAACTTAAAATATGTTCCCTGTGAGCATAGTAGCAATCTGCCAGCATGTTAGCATGTGCTGGAATAGGTATGTAATCTATATACACAATCTCACAAAAGATCAGATATCATATGAAAGATGCACCCTGACTATACTAAGTCAGTTACTCATATAAGAGTTTCTTGTAAGTGAAATGCACTCAGGTTTTACATGAATGGAAATGTCTAAAAATTGATAGATACTTGTTATAATCTTTGGAACATAAGAATAGAAATGACAACATTCAGCTATTTTCAAGACAAAGATATTAATGAGGATAGAAAAGGCATAAAATTAATTAAAACAGCCTATTGTATATAGGGTTTAAAGAGTTCAGAGGGACATTCAGTAGTTCAATCTTTTTACTCATAAAATCACAGAAATATAGGGCTGGAAGGAACCTTGAGAATTCAGTGGTGGGGATTCCAGAGCCTCCCTTGGAAGCCTATTCCAGAGTTTAAATACCCTTCCACTTAGAAATCTTTTCCTAATATCTAATCTAAATCTCCCTTGCTGCAGATTAAGTTTGTTAATTCTTGTTCTACCTGCAGTGGACATGGAGAACAACTAATCAACATGTCCCCTTTAAAACAGTGCTTAATATATCTGAAAATTTATCAGTCCCCCCCCATCTTCTTTTCTCAGAGTAAACGTGCTCACTTTTTAAACCTTTTCCTCATGGGTCAGGTTTTCTAAAGCTTTTTATCATTTTGTTGTTCTCCTCTGAACTACCTCCCATTTTTCCACACCTTTCCTAATGTGTGAGGCCCATAATTAGATGCAGCACTCCAGCTGGGGCCTCTCCAGTGCTAAGTAGAGCAGGACAATTACCTTCCATGTTTAAATACAATGCTGCTGTTAAAACACCCCAGCATATTAACCTTTTTCACAACTGCTTCACATTGTTGACTCATGTTCCATTCATGATCCTCTATCGCCCTCAGAGCCTTTTCAGCAGTACTACCACCTAGCCAGTTATTCCCCAGTTTGTTGTTGGGCATTTGATTTTTCCTCCTAAAATAAGTATTTTGTCTTTATCTTTGTTGAATTTCCTCTTGTTGAATTCACACCAATTCTCCAACTTGTGAGGGGTGTTTTGGATTCTCATCCTGTCCTCCAAAGTGCTCGCAATCCCTCCCAGCTTGGTGTCAGCCACAAATTTTGTAATCACATTCTCCACTCCAATCTCCAAGCCATTAATGACAATATTGAATGGTACTGAGCCCTGCAGGACACTGCTAGCTTGACAGCAAACCAGTTATGTACCCACCTTATAGTGATTTCATTTAAACCCCATTTCCTTAGCTTGCTTATAAGACTGTCATGTGGGACTATCAGAAGCCTTACTAAAATCAAGATATACGAAGGCTACTGCTTCCTCCCATCCACTAGGCCAGTATACATATCAAAGAAGGAAATTAGTTGTTTTTTTGTTCTTGACAAATCCAGGCTGGCTATTTTTATACCACTATTATCCTCTAGGTATTTAAAAATGGACATTTTAATAATTAGTTCCAGTATCTTTTCAGGTATCAAAGTTAGGCTGACTGGTCTATAAATCCCTAGGTCCTCTTTGTTCCACTTTTTAAAGATAGGTACTATGTTTGCCCTTCTCCAGTCTGCTGGACCTCATCCATCCACCATGAGTTCTTGAAGATAACTGGTAATAGTTCAAAGGGTGCTTCAGTTAATTCTTTAAGTGGCCTAGAATGAATTTAATCAGGCCCTGCTGACTTGAATATATCTAACTGTTCTTTCCCTACTGTGGCTTGTGTTCTTTCCCCTTTGTTTCTGATATTCTGTTACATATCTGGTCACCATTAACCTTTTAGTGAAGACCAAAGCAAAACAGGCATTAAACACCTCAGTCTTAATGTCGTCAGTTATTAGCTCTCCTTCTCAGCTAAGTAGAGGACCAAAACTTCCCTTCATCTTTCTCTTGCTCCTCATGTATTTAAAGAACCGCTTTTTATTGCCTTTTATGTCCCTTGCCAGGTGTAACTTATATTGTGTCTTAGCTGCCTTGATTTTTGTCCCTACATACCAGTGCTATGATGAAGTAGGAAATGTGATCTAGTGGTTAAAGCACAAAACTGGTTTCTAGGATACCTGCATTCTGTTCCTATCACTAACTTGCTATGTGACCTTACACAAGTAACTTACCCTATCTGTGCCTCAGTTTATCCACTTGTAAAATAGAAACCAAAGTACTTATTTCACTGTGGTGTTGAGAGGCTTACTTCATTAATGTTACAACATGTTTTTCTTATGAGAGGAGGAATATAAGAACAAAGAAAAACAATTTGTTCTTACGATTTTGGGGAAATAACATCCCTCTCTATATTTTAATTATCCAACAAATATTTGAGCATTATAATAAAGGTTCCAACGCTGGTTTTCAACTGGTGTTTTACATGTGAGGAAGTTCTGCAGGATCAGGACCCATGTATTTTATTTATTGTGGGCCCTAGTGAAGCTAACAAACGGTGAAATTTACCCTTGTGTAGACAGCCAGAACAAATCCTGTGCGTGGATTAAGCCCCATTCAGAACAAAACTTAAGGGGTACATGGGTCTTGTTTGCCTTTCCACCTCTACAGGGATGAATTTCACTCTGAATTAATGGTGGAAGCATTATTTTTTGTGGGGGGTGGACAGCAAGAAGGATAATGGAAAAGATCAGGAAATCTAAATTCACTTTAGCCCCATGCCTGCAATTAGCTACACATGTGCATAAAACTTTACTCACATACAGCGTTGATGAAAGGGGGGAGGAGACGACAATTTTATTCAGACCCCCAAACATCTATAACATGTAAATAAAGGAAAATGGGAAGGGGTGGGGTCCCAGGAAACATGATGCACTGGGTCCCAAATTTCTTCCTGTGGGCCTGTTGCCATATGAAGTTCCTTTGAGGGCAACCAGACTATTTGCATAAGTGTTGCAACACTGAGGCCAGTGCTGGTTAGACTGCAAACTAATGTCTGTTGTTCCCTATATAACTCTAGGCCCAGTCTAGTCTAGTCTCTGGTCTATATTCTTCTTTCTTGATGTCTTGGTTTAAAAAAAAATTCCCTGCTACAAACACAGAAAATATTGTAAAGAAGTCCACTGTGGAAGAATGTATAAAGAAGCCCAACTTGGTTCCCAGTCAGTGAGTAACTGGCAGACCTTTGAGTTTTATTTGCATAGAAAAAATATTAACAGATGTTGCCCTCTAGCAGATATCAAAGTACTGCAAGCTCCGTCATTTAAGAAACAGTTTTTGCTTTAGATAACTCTGGCAGGTTCACAGGCAGTTTATAAATTATCTTCCACTGAGGCCAACGATAATAGACATCACACTAAAAATGCTTTCCCCGTGGGGAGCGTTAACACTACAAGATCTAGGTCTGCGTGATGAATTTTTTCCTGTCTGTTGTCACAGTATTAAACCTCAAGGTTCATCTAGAAGTGAACATCTCTGTGGGGCAGTCATAGAAGATAAAATTGATTCTGCAACCAGAGAGGAAGGATGGTCGAGTGGTTAGGGAGTTATCCTGGGACTCCCAAAACATGAATTCATTTCCCTGCTCGGACACGGAGTACCTGTGTGGCCTTGTGTAAGTAACTTAGTTCCCCCTCTGAAAAATGATGGTAATAGGATAATACTTCCCCGTGTAACAGGGGTATTGTGAGGATAAACACATGAAAGATTGTGAGGCGTTCAGATACCACTGAAATGGGGAGGAGGGAGGATCTATGAAAATACCTCCACACTGCAAAACAAACAAAGAGACAGCGGCAGCAAGTCTCAGAACCCAAGTCAACTGACCTGGGCTTGCAGGACTCATAACACTGGGCTAAAAATAGCAGTGTAGATGTTCCTATTGGGCCTTGAGCCCTGGCTCTGAACGCTCTCCTCCCTCGCTGGGTTTCAGGCTGCAGCCTGAGTGGAAATGTCTACACTGCTATTTTTAGCACTGGAGCATGAGCCAGACTCTGAGATCATGGTCCAATCTTTGAGACTTGCTGCCATGTTTGTTTTTTGCTGTGTGGACATGCCCAGGTTTCAAAATTTGAGATAACCTGTGTCAGATAAGCAATTTGGAAAAACATGACTATATTGGACTGTCCGTAGATTTCACTTTTAAACAGTACAGAGTAGAATTAAAGGTCTTTATTTAAAAAGGGGAAAACATATTTTGACTTCAGCCTCGAGCTTCTCCACTATTGCACAGATCTCATATAGAGGGAAATATTATTAGGCGTGACTGTTTGTATACCTGGGCTAAAATTTCAGGCAGGGGCTGTAGAGTGTATGTAACCTTTAGGAGGGCTTGGTCCCTCCTTCTGCATTGAGCTATACGTGTGCATACCCCTGCATGGAACTCTCTGTAGGAGGCTGGCATGTTTGGAGATGACTGCAGCTGCAGAGTCCACAGTGTTGCCAGGTCTTACTTATTGATCATGAGTCTCACACTATTTGGATTTTTCTTAAAGTCCCAGCTCCTGGAGTCATGTGATATATGGGGCTCTGAGCTTTCATAAAATAATGTAATCTCCTAGCCTTCGCGGTTGCAGAGAAAAGCTTGAAAATGTGAGTTCCAATTGTCTCAAACTTCAAGACAAATACAAAGAACCTCAACTTTCTTATTCTAAGAAAATCTCTGTTTTTAAGACAATCCCCTGACTTTTGAGGGCCTGACTCATGATTTTTCAGTTGGCAGCGCTGTTGCAGTCTTCTGAGTTCTTTAATGAAATTCAGTAGCAGGGCCTGGGGCTCCTCACTGGAGCCAATCCAGTTTAAAAAAAAAAAAGGAAGGCAATAAAGCAGACAGCAAGGAAAGAAGATGTACTGGTTGAACATTTTGAACTACAGGAAGGAGACAGGAGGTGGGAGTTCTCCCCTGGAACATTTTTATAAAAATAGACGTAATTTGAAAGCAATGTATTAATGAATTTTTAATAATAATTTTATTTGCATAGATATGAGTTTAGTTCTTGTAAATGACTTTGGAAGGAGGCTATCGCTTGAAGGAATATGACGCCTTCATTTTTCTTATTCTGAGTTTGTTTATTCAATTTAAAAACGAATTCCTACTTTTGAGCAGGTGACTTAGTCATCCACTATCCCTCTGAGTTACTTGCCAAGGCATAAAATGGCTTTCCTGGAAGCTGCCTTTTCCGTTTAGGACAGACAGGAAGTGTCATTTCTGGCTGGATGGGTTTTCTCTCTCTTTTTACTCTATTTCCCCCCATTTTCTCTTTTATCTACCTTGTTTTCCATTTCTATTTTTTCACCTAACTTCTGCTGTCCCTTCCTTCAGCAAGAGAAATTTAGGTTAAATATTGGGAACAACTTTCCAAATATAAGGGTACTTAAGCACTGGAACAGGTTCTCTCAGGAATCCTTGTTACTGGAAATGTATAAGAACATGTTAGACAAACAGCTGTTAAGGATCATCTAGACCTACTTGGTCCCGCCTCAGTGAAGGGGAATGGACTACATGACATCTCAAGGTCCCTTCCACCCCTACATTTCTATGATTCCTCATGTGTTGAATCGTACCCTTTTTGATGCAGCTTCTAAACTAAAGCACTGAAACTCTACCTTTAGAGCAAACAACTCTGAGTTTTAATGTCTGTACTGCATAAATATCCACACAACCCTGACTAAATGCCTAGAGTCCTGACTCACTGCTGCCCTCAGTGTAAATCCTCAGCTGTATTGTCTAGGATAGTCGCTTCTTTGGTTGCTCCAAAGGCCTAGTCAGAAATCTATAGGTGGTATCCCCAGGACATTATACACTTACCACTTCTCACTCACCCCTCTTGTCCCATTTCTATTTATGATCTGTGTCCTGGTCCCTTTGGCACTCCTCTGTCTTAAAGATTAGGTACTGAGCAGTAGTTAAAAAGCCATTTCTTGATGCATTTGATCTTTCTAATTACTATCTAGGTTATGGCATCCTTTGGGGGAACAGTAGCTAGGAACAAAGAAATTGTTATACCAGATCAGAGAGTGGTCCACATAGTCCAGTATCCTGTCTCTGACAGTTATCAGTCCCAAATGCTCAAGGGGAAGGTGCAAGAATCCATTATGGACAATTATGGAATAATCTGCACATAAAGGAAGCTGCTTCTTGAACCTCATCAATAAGTAGATGGCTAATACGCTGCAGCAAGATGGTTAACATGTCTTTTAAACAAAAATGAAAACAAAACCCCCTAATTAATGTAACTGTGAACGTTCTCAATAGCTATATAAATGTCTAATCCTTTTTCAAATCCTACTAAACTCTTGGCCTGAATGATATCTTGGCAGCTGATACTGGTTTTTTAACCATAATTTTTATTATTTAATATTTATACCATGGTAACACCAAGAAGCCCTAATTTTTCCTTGGTTGTTTATTTTTTCTGTATGTTCTACTTATTGGAAAACATTTAAACAATATAAAAATGGAAAGACTGTGCCATGGTCATAATTAAGTTTGCTTGAATGGAATTTCAGAATTTATATTGTCTCTTGCCACCAGATGTCAGCACTATATAACCCAAGGGAAGCTAGTAGAGCTGTAGGGATCTTTCAGGGTCTGTCTACTCCAGCTCCCATGTAATTTCTACCTTTAATAAACATAACTGAGCTAGCTTTGATTAAGCTAAGCGTAGCAATGGCTGCTCTATAGGAGAGGCTAGTAGCCCAAGTACGTATCTATGATTTCAGTCAGAATTAGCTCCGCTAACGTCTGCTGCTGCCATGGCTACCCTTCTATTTTTAGCAAGCTAGCTTGATCAGAGCTGGTGTGGTATGCCTACTTGAATTGGAAATGACACTTTCCATTGCAAATGCAGATATACCCTTAATATACCCCAGGATCAGGGAATACCTATCTTGGTTTAAGGTATCATCACAAACAGAAAATGTAGCCCAGGTTCAAGCTGCAAGCAAACCTGATTTTTGATTTATAGTGGAGACCATGTTTAAACTTTGTCAAAATTCAGTTGTTTCAGCTGCATTGGAATGCAAACCTGAAAGAGTCCAATTTAAACCTAGAGTAAGCAGATACAAGTCCACTAGAATCTACAGACTCTCTCCCATTTATGCCCAGTCTGAAGTTGGCTTAAGGGAAACAGAATGCCAGCAAATAAAACTGGGGAAAGGTTCACATAAAACAGGAGAAACCCAACAACTCCAAAAATATTCTAGAGAAAATATTCCAGGTTCTCTCTTTCTTTTGACTGCTGGGTGCAGCCCTTCATTTTCTGTTGATTGGGGCCCTAGAACAGCCGAACCATAGGCAAATGTGACACCCAACCAATTTTTTTTCCTGAGTTACACCAGTGCCACTCTAATAACCTCACTGTGGTCTGTTCTGAAAGCAACATTCCCACCTCTCAGCAGGGAGTGTGCCTCCCTCACACTCTGGTCCCCAGCTCTTCAGCAAGAAAGTGGTCTGAATTCTGTGCTATCAGTTCCAAGCCCCTCGTTGTTTATGATGCTGACAACATCCTATTTCCTGCTTCTTCCCAGAAAGAGGCAAAAGATAAAACAGGCAGCAGCAGGAGGGTGTGAGAGGAGGAAGGTAGAACTACAACGGAAGATGTGTGTCCCATTTTGGGGGAAGATTCCACCCAAGAATCTTGACCCAGCCACTCCTCCCTGTTACAGCATGCTTTGGCTGCCACCCTCCCGGCATCCCAAGAGCAGAAAATAGGTTTGTTGAAATGTGTTAAGCTTCATAACATCCGTGGGAGAAAAGTATTATAATTACATCCATTCCTGATCTGAGCAAACAGGCACGGAGAGTTTAGGCAACTTGCCCGAGGCAACACATGGCAGAGCAGAGTGTCAGATTCCAAGACTCCTGCCTCAAAACAAAAGACCCTACTCCTTCCTTATCACTTCTTCCAGCGGTGGGGAAATATGGACTGTGCTCTCAGGACAGTTTCTTCTAGCGGTAGTTGCCAGCATGATCTCACACGCGCTCGTTTTGCTCCATTGGGTCCGCTGCAGTTACTCTTGATGAACAACATGGTGAGTGAGATCAGAATCAGCCTTCTCTCTCTCCCTCTGAGAATATTTCTACACTGCAGTAAAAGCCCTGAGGCACACGGCTGTGGCTGGCCTGGGTCAGCTGACTCGGGATCACGGAACTCAGGCTTGTGAGACTAAAAATTGCAGTGTAGACGTTTGGGCTTGGGTTGGAGCCCAGACTCCACGACCCACTCCTTCACAGGATTTTAGAATCTGGGCTCCAGCTGGAGCCTGAATGTCTACCCTGCAATTTTTAGCCCCACAGGCTGAATCTTGCAAGGCCAAGTCAGTTGGCCTGGGCTCTAAGACTTGGTGTGGTGGGTTTTTTATTGCAGTATATATGTGCATAATGGGCTTAACCAACCGCCAGATCTGAATACCCCTGAAAGTTAGAGTTCAAAATCTGCTTCCAAATCCGAATCCCCCCACGTTCAAAGAATCAGTTCTTTAGCAAAGCAGGTTTGAAATGAAAAATCAGGTCCATGGTTGTGATTTTGGCCTGCCTCCAAAAGGGTCTTTTGTGAACCTAGAATGTTAGTTATGCCATTCAATTTTCGCGTGTTGAAAAACTTCTCAGTTTCCTCCTGCATTTGCTTTGTCTATGAAAATTTCTCATCTATTTCTTCAAAATATCCCTTACCAAAACTTTTGATAAATATTTTACTTAGCAATGTATGTTCTGAATTTGATAGTTTCCTCACTGATTTCTGTGTCAAACTTATTTCTAAAAAGGTACTTATAGTACATAAAAGCTCATTTATACTATCTATCTGAAGAAATTACTACATGAATTTATTTCAATAACTGGTTTGGATGCTTTTGAAAATCCCACTAGGCACCTATCTGTATCTTTAGATGACTTGGAAAATCTGGCCCTCAGTACTTGCATACAAGTTAAATAATCACTGAACTCAAAAAGGGATACATGGGCCTCTGTTTATATTTAATTACTATAACATTGTGAAGCCCTTTCTTAACTAATTATCAGCCCTCTAATCTACTAATTATTCCAACTCTGCACTAGACACAATGTTTTATAATCTAGTAATTCTAAGTCACTTCCATGTTCAATTAATATAATTATAGAAACAAACCTAAAATTGATGATCCTACATGTAATTATAGATTCTGCAACTCCACATAAGCAAATAAAGGAAACCATACTTATTATGACAACACATTTTCTAATAGTCAGGAGCTGCAAGCTTAATTGCAGTTAAGGGTGGATAGTTCTATTCTGTAATTAGTAACAAAAGTGTTATTTCAAGATAATTAAACCAGGATGTGGGCACAAAAGCTCATTTTCGAACATCCTTTTTGTAAATGACGGTGAAGGAGCTTTAAGAATTTTAAGAGTTGAACATATATTGCTGAGTGTTTTTTCATTCTGAAACTATGGTTACAAATTTTGTTGCAAATAAGCTGTAGCTAAACAAATTCAATAAAATGGCTGCTTACAAATTTTACGCTCACATAACCATTTCAAGAAATCCAGTTCAGATTTTCCTCCCTTTCATCCATGTTCTTCACCAAACTGGGAAAGGAAACATCAGCAGCAGGCAACCAGCTTGGATTAAGAGAGAAATTTTTGGTGAGCTTAAACACAAAAAGGAAACTTACAAGAAGTGGAAGCTGAGGCAGATGACTAGGGAGGAGCATAAAGATACTGCTCGAGCATGCAGGAGTGAAATCAGGAAGGCCAAAGAACAACTGGAGCTGCAGCTAGCAAGGGACATGAAGGGTAACAAGAAGTGTTTCTACAGGTATGTTAGCAACAAGAAGGTCAGGGAAAGTGGGGGTTCCTTACTGAAAAGGGCCAGCAACCTAGTGACACATGATGTGCAAAAAGCTGAAGTACTCAATGCTTTTTTTAACTTCTGTCTTCACAGACAAGGTCAGCTCCCAGACTACTGCACTGGGCAGCACAGTATGGGGAGCAGGTGAACAGCCCTCCGTGGTGAAAAAACAGGTTCAGGACTATTTAGAAAAGCTGGACATGCACAAGTCCGTGGGGTCAGATGCAATGCATCCAAGTGTGCTGAGGGAGTTGACTGTTTTGATTGCAGAGCCATTGGCCATTATCTTTGAAAACTTGTGGCAATTGGGGGAGGTCCTGGACAATTGGAAAAAGGCAAATTAATATAGTGCCCCTCCATCTTTAAAAAAGGGAAGGAGGATCTGGCAAACTACAAATCAGTCAGCCTCATTGCAGTCCCTGGAAAAATCATGGAGCAGAATCCTCAAGAAATCTATTTTTGAAGGAATCGTACTCTAGTCTAGTGTAGATTTAGTAAAAGTAAAACCTGAACTGGATTATTGTGTTCTAAAGAAATGCAGGCAACTCCACTAAAATCATAGAATCATAGCATATTAGGGTTTGAAGGGACCTCAGGAGGTCATTTAGTCCAACCCCCTGCTCAAAGCAGGACTAACCTCAGCTAAATCATCCCAGCCAGGGCTTTGTCAAGACACAGCTTAAAAACCTCTACAGATGGAGATTCCACCACTTCTCTATGTAACCTATTCCATGCTGTATCACCCTCCTAGTGAATTTATTTTTCCTAATATCCAACCTAGACCTCCCCCACTGCAACTTGATGGGGCCAGATTTGCCTTGAGTTCCTGGCAAAATGAGATACCCACAGCAGAGTTCAGTAATGCTGCAGCGGACTCAGAACAGTAGACAGCTGTATATACAGACTAGCCATACAGATACTACTGTGATGGATGCCAATGAAAGAAACAAAATAGACACGTAAATAGAACAGTACAAGTAGATAAACCTAAATACAATATATTTTACACACAGCTTGAAACATTAGCATTTAAATTTAAAAATGAAGATACTAAGGTTTGTGATCGCAAAGATTTTACATTGAATTTTTGAAATACAAATATTCAAAATGTGTTATGGCTGTAATTTGCAAGACAAGAGAGTCAGACTGGAATTTTCATGGTTGAATTACAAACTTCTGGTGAAAAATACTCCTAATGGAAAGCTTTATCAACCTTGACTACATTGCTAGTGTAGTGAGTTCTTTACCATATAAAAATCCTCTTTAATTGCAATTCACTATTGCAATATTGGGTTTGATCCTGCACGCAAGTGAAGTCAATGTCGAAGCTCCCATTGAACTAAGTTGTGCAAGATCACGGTCATGAAAGGGATAGATTGACTGACTGAAATCTTATTTTTTGGATCGTTATAGTCATAAGAAGTTAATAGATCTCTTCTCTTCCTACATTCTCAAGCTTTCTGATGAGAAAAATTGCTTTTAACTTCTGTGTGCAATTCCAAAATTACCGATCAAAGTATCCCACTATATGAAGAGGCATAATTTTCTGTTATTCAACAGAACCCTAGAGGAAATTTCATTCATATTAGCTCTAAAACAGCTCCTAAAGTAAGAATATGGCTATTTGTAGTTTTACATTTCTGCAAATTCACTTTATGCTGAAAATTAGGTAATTCCATGGTAATATGATAGCAAGTTATATTTAATTAGTAACTAACATTTTGTACATTATAGGCAATTTCATAACTCCCATGTCATTCACAAAAACACAGCAGCCCCAGAAAATAGTTTTGGAAGCTTTCTGCCATCATATAGTCATTCCAGAGCCACTGACTTCAGCAGAGTTGAGCAGCTACATATATGAGAAGAATCTGGACAGTAGATTCCGAACCTCAATCTGCTGAGTGACCCTTGGGAGAAAACCCAGCCCTTAAGGATCAGGCTCTTAGGTGTGGAGTATTCCAGATACATCATGTTACACAGGCAGGTAGTTGTATTTTCAGCATTCATGTCATGCCGGTGTGATCTTTTGAAAATACTGCCATTTATTCGGTCATTGAAAGTTACGGATCTGATTCATATCATGGTAACAGAGCAAAAAAAGAGAAGCCCGCTATTTCAAGGGCAGTTGATAAAATTCTTATTTTATCAAACTCTCACTGGCTACAATAAGAGCTTTGCCAGAGTAAAGATTGCCTAATTTCACCTCAGTTTTATTAATCCTAGTCTATTTTCTAGAGCTATAAACTCCTAATCATCCTGTCATCAGAATCTACTGAGTTCTGTATTGCCAAATCCTTATGATATTCATATGGGATTACGTACTTCCATGCTAAAAAAAAGACCAAGAAAAGAAAAGAGAAAGTCTTAAACGTTTTTTTTTTTTTTGAAGAAAAGTTTGAAACCTGAACAAGACATATAATAAGTATGGGATTGAAGCTACTTGACTTGATTGGGCCCTTTGTGCATGTGCCCCATAATTATAATCAGGTACTACGTTTTCCAATGGTCCCCTGCCTCATTCAGTGCACAGAATGGATGGTGCTCATTAAATGAGCAGCTATCCAGTATTATTTTATTCTCATTGTTCAATGTGTGATCCTGCTCTGAATCAGGGTGGATAAAAAAAATCAAATTTAATTTAAATACGACCTTTTTTTTATTAAAATAACTATTTAAAGTTACATTTGAAATTAAGACTAGCTATGTTAAGGCCCAAACTTAAAATCATTACATTAAATTTAAAAAAAATATTCAAGCAGTTGATGTCTGCTGCCAAAATTTTAAAACAAGTCAAATCAGGGAACTGGCTGAGTTCCTGGAGCCAAAGTTTGTTGAAATGCTAAATCAGCTTTTGAAAGCAACAGCCTCTTTTGCAGGAACAGAGAGAATATTTTCTTTATTCCAGTTTATCCAATTCATTCTGCTCAATGACTAATTAAGTCGAAGTTGAAAACCTCTTTCGGAACTGAAAAAGCAGAAAAGCTTGTTTCCTTCTTCTAATCCGTAGTTTCTCAACCTGTGGTAGGCGTACCCCTGGGGGTACACAAGACACAGGCAGAGGTACACAGTGAAAAACCCAGTGAAGGGAAGTGGGCAGCAGATGCCGACTTCTGGGGAAGCCAGGTGGCAGCTGCCCGCATCTGCCCGGCCCCAGCTGCCAAGTAAGAGCCCAGCGGCAGCCTCCTGCACTCTGTGCCCTGGCTTGAAGAGAGGCAGCAGCTGCCTGCCGCCTGCCCATATCCCCGGGTCCCAGCCTTCACAGAAGCCTCCTCCACCCCAGCTCGGAGCAGGTGGCAGTTGCCCACCTCCTGGGCTGGTAGCCAGGTAGCAGCTGCCTGCAACTTACCCAGGTGGCAGCTCCCCTCCCCAGCTCAAAGCCCGGTGCCCAGAAAGCCAGGCGGCTTGCCTAGTCCTGGAGCCGGGCTCTACCCGCAGGCTTACTTGTCAATTTCACTGCTCTAGCTGAATAGTGAAATTGACAACTATGACAGCCCCTGATTTTAACAGTATAAAAATGTTAAGGGAGCCCACACAGTGTGATTTGCTCCAGGCCCGAACCCCCCAAGGGACAGCCATGGGGAGCGCTGCTATCCACTCTGGTGGGCCGCTAGTGCCTGCTCAGACCTCACAAGTACCCTGTGTGAGGAGAACACTCTGTGACCCCACCATCAGTCCATAGTGATTGGCTGGCGTTGACCTTTGCTCCTATATGGAGGAAGGGGAGGAGGAAGGAGGGGAGAAACAGCAGGGGGGTTTGTGATCTGCCACAGCCACACAGCACTGCAGAACTCAGATCTCTCCTGCTTTACGAGAAATACAGTCATCCAGCTGTAAAGGGGGAAAAGTTTTTATTTCTCAGAGTGGAAAATTGGGTGTTGGGGTACATATTAAAATGTTCAGAAGTTAGGGGGTACTTGCTACTTAAAAGGTTGAGAAATACTGTTCTAATCTATGAACAAAACATGGTATGAGAAAATTAGATCTACTAGTTCTAAAATTCTAAAGGACATGGTAACCAGAAACAATCAGTTTAATTAATTAAATACAGATAATATTTCCTTTGTTTAATAAATCAGTTAGTTTTGAATGTGAAACATATCTAATAAACTGACTTTCCCCCCTTATGTATACAGAACATTTCAGGAAGATTTATTTAAACTAACAGAAAACTATTTTAAAATGCTGTTTTTGTTCATTTTAATTAAATTCCAGTTTCCATCCAAATGTACCTTATCACAAGTTTGTAGTCATCATTTAGTAAATAAGACATCATTCATTATTTTCTAATATAATATAAAATGTAAAAAAATAAAAATCTGAATAAATATATACTAAACTAGATAATTGCTTAAATAAATTTATATAGATACAGTGTATCTTGTTTAGCAAAAAGAAGCACCAAATGTAGTGAAAAGGCTATCTTTAGTTGCAAAGTAATGTTTTAATGGTTTACCAGACAATGGGAATTAGGAAAAAAAACCCTAAAATACAAATGCAAAACAAGATTAAAATTCCAGATTGAAATAAAGGCTTCTTACTTGCTTATTTAAATCATGGTTTAAACTGGTCATTTAAATCAATCTGCCCTGCTCGGAATACAGAATTGTTAACTTCCTCATGGGCTTTTCATCATTATAGTATCTAAGGGCTTAACGTGTTCATCACTATAGTGTCTAAGGGCTTAACAAATATTCATTAATTATTTTGCACAATATCCCTGTGAGGTAAGAGGGTGGTGTCATCGTTTCTGCACTTGTATTCCTCTTCCACTGTCCCTCAAGGTGATCCACTTAAGGCTTCTGACTTTTTTGGATGGAGAGGCAATTCTCCCTTCTAGCCAGGGCTTTAGGGCTGCACACCTTGCTCACTTATACTGCAGTATACTCAACAAGTCAGTCTACCTAAAGGCTGGTGCCTATGCTTTGCCATTTCTCTAAGGCCTACAATCAGTGTACTGCCTGCAGTCATAAGTTACCACATAGCTCGTTCTAAGCAAGCACATTTATTCCTAAGGTAAAAGTATTACAGAGAAAACATTTTAAAAACAATAGAAGTTCCTATATGCATGCTAAAAGCTCACCATAGGTCACCCTTCAGTCTTATGGGGTCCTACTACGCCAAAGTATTTTCAACCCTTCTGCAAGGGTCTGCCTCCCCTCCCCCCATGTTCTCACCCCCACTGATTTCTAGTCCCAGTCTCCTCCAAATCACCAGCTTCTTGTCCAGTATCAGTGTTACCTCCTTCCAACCAACTAGTTCCCAGACTCCCCCCGTTTCCCTGCACCAGCTCTCAGTCTCCTCTTTCCCATCTCCCAGTTTCTTTGCCCTCCCAGTCCCAGACAATCCTCCAGCTCCCAATCTCATCTCCTTGCCCTACCAGTTCCAGTCCCAACTCTCAATTCCCAATAACAGATTTTCTCCCCTCCCCAGTTCAAATCTCACCAGTCCTCCTTGTTCCAATTTAATCCTTTCCCTTCCCCCATCCAGCTGTTTCCCCCTATGCATTCAAAGCAGGTGGCTTCCTCCTCCACATGGCCTGGCTACCAGCCAAGGAATAATTAAAAACACAGGAGATACAAGGCTCCCTGCTCTCAATTCCGGTGCTGGTCTCTCCTCCCCAGGTAGTTGGGAGAAGCAGTTACAAGGGAAGTCCAGCTTTTGCCCTTATGGCTCTGGGCTGGAGCATGCCCAATTGTTCTGTGGGGATGACACATGCAGAGTCTGGTTATCACTATGAGTAGAGAGAAGCTCAAGCATGCTCATTGAATAAGGAATCTTTGGAGACTTTAGCTGCTAAACTCAAAGAAGACTTACTGAAAAACCTCAGCTTGTACATGGTCAGGACTTATAACTTGGGTGGCTTTTCACAGAGATGGCAAAAGGAACATACCTGACTCAAAGGCCATCCTATGCCAAAATTTCAAATCCCTGCTCCAAAGCAAGGAGTTACTAGAGCTTTTCAAATAAAAGGTCACTGGAATTTTTTAACATGGACAAAACAAGCCTCCTTCTTGGAAACAATTGAACAGCTTTGGCTGACTTTTTCAAAATAAATAAATAAATTCATCCTAGGCAGACAAAGGGCACACAAAATTTAAGTCCGAATGGTTAAACTGAAAACAGGGTCTTGTAATGGGAATTATCAATCAACCTTACAACAAATGGTGCCTGTAATATAGGGTTTGATACTACACCACTGAAGTCAGTGGGAGTTTTGACATTGACTTTAATGGGAGCAAGGCTGGAGCTCATTTTGAGAAATCTAATATTCATTTTCATATGGGAGAAAGAAAGGGCATTGTCCTTTAAGATGATTCCACTCAATCACGCTCACATAAGTTATGTAGGAGAGTCCTAACTATCCAGTTGTGGGCCTGGGTTGAGGTTCCTTTGAAAACGCAGTCCTTGGAATGACGTGTTGTAACATTACAGGTTTCCATCCTCCAGCTGAATCGGTAAGCGGAACCTCTTTGACTTCCAGTGGGGTTCTGAGCGGACACAAGGCTCAGCTTGTGTAGGTCTGACTGCAGGATTGGGGCCATATTTTTATAAAGACAGACTGTCTCCTTTCATTTAGTCACACATTAGACACTGTTCACATTCAGCACATTCACACTCCAGTGACTTTTGCGAAGGTAAAGTTTTGCACAACTTCCAAACAAAAAGTCAGCATTGGCCCATGCTCTTGAAAAACTTGGCAAGGGTTCAATCGAATCCCACTTTGGGATTACTTGAAACATGGCCCAGGTTCTCTCAAAAGATCAGAGATCCTCTGAGATCCTTTCAAGAAATCTCGGCAGTTTCATGAAGGTAACATGAAAGGTGTTGCACAATTCTAACCATGAGCAGCAAGAATTTTAACCTAAACGCTGCAGGCTGGGTAACCCACAAAAGTTGTACGGCTTTAATGGTACCACTAAGGACACAGCTGTACTGGTATACAAGTGCTTTATACCGATATAGTCTTTCCTCTACAGGAAGAGAAACAAGCTACACCAGTTTAAGGTACCATGATAGCAATGTAATTGTGCCCATACTAACAATTTTACCCATATAACTATTCAGTGAAGAAAAGAAAAAGTGTCCCAAACTGACAGTTACACTTGAACAAAACTTGTGTTTAAACCAGCCCTTCTATTGGAGATGCTAGAAATGTCCAAGATAGGGATATGTTCAAACTCTCACACTATGCAATATTTAGGATGGCCACAAGATGGAGGTAAAGCTTAAAAATTAAAATACAAAAGGTTAAGAGTGGTGAGGTGTTAATGTGCAGGTCACTGTTGTTATTATTAATTGATGGCAAATATCAGCATGCGGATTTCTTAGTTCTCTAATCTCTACTCAGTAGTCTGGGATGCAATCACCACAAAGTAAATATTGCACCGGTTTGCCACAATGGGATGTCTTCTTTGATTGAATAAAGGATTTACACAGCCATGTGAAGAGGAGTCTCTGTTACAGCCTTGAATTCAGGACTGGTACAAGATGACAAGCTATGCTCACTGATGTTTCCTCCAGTCTGGCTCTGGAGGACAATTACTGTTGACACAATGATGAGAAGGGGAAAAAAAATCTAATACTTATTCCAACCTGATTTAAATCTGTGCACTATGAGTGCCACACTATCCAAGGAAAAAAGTAAGTAATCAACAAGTTACCGGGGCAGGAAACTAGAGTTGAATATTATGTGTCACGTTGGCTGGATTGTGGGGGGCATTTATTATATTGTTTGACAGCAGTATGTCAAAAACACAATAATCCATGTGAGATATGCCGTGTCAGGTACTGTTAGAAAGGCTGTCATGTGCTAAGGAAGATGATGATGTTATGTTCATGTGCTATGTGTAATGGAAGTTATGGATATGGTTGATATATCTGTATTTCAAATTGTGTTGTGTCTGGGCTACACCCCAGACAGGATGGCTGCAGCAATAGCCTGCTTAATGGCCCATCAAGAAATTCACAGGTACAAGGAGCCCAGGGGGAGAAGCCAGGGATCTACCTGATGAGTCACCAGGACTTACTCATGTGACTCTGGACTCCATTTTGGTTCCTGTAAAATTCCACAAGCATCATGGAAAAAAGCCAAAGGACATAAAAGGCATAAAAGGCAGCTGCATTTTGTCTTTAGTCTCCAGCCTGCCTCTGGATCAACTCATCTACCACTGAACTGAACTGAAGCTGTGAATAAGAGGACTGAGACCCATCCAGGTAATGGATGTATACCAGAGGGACCATACAAGCCTGCGAACTCCACAATTCTACTAGAAACCTGATATATATGGACTTTCAAATCATTAGTATGTATCTGATTGCTTTAATCCTTAAAGAAACAATAAGAGAAATGTTAATTTCTTTTTACAATAAACCTTTAGTTTTATTTACTAAAGGATTGGCTGGCAGCGTGGTATTTTGGGTAAGATCTAAACTCATATTGATCTGGTACTGTGGCTGACCCTTTGGGGTCAGGAGAAACCTTTTTGGTAAAGAGCATAGAGTTTTAAATAACTGGTCTCTTTCCTGGACCTAGTGGCTGATTGAGAGCCAGAGACTGAAATGCAGTAAAGGGGGCTGTGTATATTTTTATTTTGGCTTCTTGAAAACTGGTGTGGGGAATCAGAAGCACAGTTTGTGGCTGGTTGGGAAGTCTGACTTCAGTGTCACCCACCAGCGCTTGGAGAATCTGCTTTCCTTTTGCAGCCTGCCCTGACCTTGGCATTTTCAGGTGGCTACCCTAGGCACGGACGGGTCACACTATGGACAATATTACCATATCAGCCCTGGAGAGCTGTGAATGCTGACCAGCATTAAACAAACAGACAGATGGCATTTGAACAGGGAGTCAGATCATTTTTGTCTCTTCTGTGAAAGATGACAACTTAACTTACTAGATACGTAATTCAGAAACAAGCCAAACTGATGTGGTGGGTTGCTTCACAAGCATATTAATATTTCTTCCTTAAGACTGCAAAGTGCTTTACAAACATTAAAAAACGTACCTATCTCCTTTGGGGTACTGAATACGTATTATTCTACACATTGAACAGATGGTGAAACGTAGGAAGAAAAAGGTTAAACAATTTACTAAGGACACATAGTGCCCTGATACAGCCAGGCTAGAACTGAGAAGTCCTGATTCTGAGGCTCTGTTCTAACCACTGAACTATACTCCTGGAGCACGTGGTGACCATAGATAATGATACAGCGTAAGGTACATCAACCACACTTCACGATAACTAACTTGTTTGACATGCTCCAAATAAGTCCTCCCGCTCCAAAATGTACGTAGTTACTGCATTTCAGTCTCTCAGGTGAGCGTAGGGGAATGTTACAACTCACTGACTTACATCTTCAAACTTGAATGCTTTTTGAGTAGGGAGTCATGAATTGCAGAAGGTTCAAGTTGGATGGGCAAGAAACAAGTTCGTATGCTGTATTATTCAGACCTTGAGGGCAAAAAAGACAATCATGAGATTTCCAGCATTCCCTATTACTGGCTGAGCCAAAAACATTGCCATAAACAAGATAAACAAATGGGGGGCGTGGGGGTGGGATTGAGCCTCAAGGAAGATTCTGTTCAAGTCTTGGGTAATACTTTCATTTGGGTCGTTTTTCCAACTGAACCAATTTACCCATCACTATATGAAAAATATTCAATGCACTGTATTTGAGTCAGATGGAAAGAGATGATGGAAAGGATGGATAGGAACTGGAAAGGAAGATCAGCTCCTTTCAGTCAAGAAGGTGAACCAGGAGATCATAGCTATGAAAAGCATGTTAAATTTGGTTTTCATGTTTCTGGAGAATCAAAATGGCCAGGGTCTGATTGCAAGGGTTCATGTGCCAGCCCCAGCTCAAATTTTGTATGGAGTTTTGGGTTTCAACTGAGACAAATTGGGGCCTGCTTGCACTGAAGTCAATGGAAATTTTGGTACTAACTGAATGGGAGCAGGAACGGGCCCCTAAGAAAGACAAAATCCTTTCATTTAGTCAGGGAACAGTCTCAGCAGCATTCCCTGTTTATGCAACCAAGGCACAATGTTATAGTTCATAAAGTTATTATAAATTCAAAATCTCGTGTTGACTCTGAGCAAAATCCAACATGAAATTGCATTTTGTTCTCTGCATTACTGTGGCTGGTTGAAAAGTAAAAAAGGGTTGGAATTAGGTCAGAGCTGAACCTGTTCCCAATCAGTGGGTCACATGTGGTAGATCAGACAGTAAAAATTAAGGCCCAAAGCCTGGCATGAGAATCTCAATCTTAAAAGTAACTTTGTATATTCAAAATTAACATGAGGTCTAATTTAACAGTCAATGAGCCTCAGCCAGGAAGCTTCGCTCTGGCCCATCTGAAATTTAACATTAATCCTGTCATTGCATTATTGGAAGAAGACCATCAGCACTTCAGAGCAATTTGAAAAACCTGAGAGAAACATGTAGCACACAATTCCCTGTTTAAAACATACATGCAAAAATAATGGTAAGTACCCTTTTCCTCCTTATCATGCAGGGTATGCATATTAAAAATGTTCACTTTGTTTAAGTTAAAAAAGTAGCTTTTATTTAGTAGAAACCTCCAGGAAACATTGCTTGTAACCCAAGAACAGGATGACTTTATGTGAGCCCTCAGTCTGTGCATGAGAACACTTATGAAATGCATCCAAAACATGTCTTGGTTAGTTAAGCTACACTGTCTCCTTCTTCATTCCTTCCAATAAAAACAAATAAAGAGAGCTTATTAAATAGGGATGTCATAGTGCATTATAGTTTAACTCAGCACCCTGGGTTTATTACTTGATAGGTTGCCAGCCTTGGAGCTGTGATTTCAGTATGGATATAAGCTCTCATGCTGAAAGGCTAATAGTTTTCTCCACTGGGGGTTATTTGAGAACAAGGATATGCAATTTTTATGGGGGGGGTTAAGACCCAATTTGGGATCTATCAACGATAGCATTGTTTATTAGAATTTTATTTGTTCCATAATAGGAAGCAGAAAGAAAGAAAAACAGCTGCAATCCCAGTATTAATTATTAATAAAATCTGGAGTGGATTTAGGCATCAAGAATAGAACAGCTTGATTACCTGCAGTCACCTGTTCATATTCAAGTAGAATGAACTCAACCTTTTGTTCCATTTCATGCAGTTTACTAAGGGCCTTATTTTCTTCTCCCTGACACTGGTGGAATAAGGACTGATGCTGAAGTCAATGGAATTACACTGGTGCAAAACTGGTGAGAGAGAAGAATCTGGCCCTGGGTAAGAGTCTTTTAGAGAAGAGAGGGAACTCCTCTCTACTCTGTATGAACAGTAAGGATCCCGTGGCTCTTTATGCAAGAGGAAGGGCAGCAGTAGCCTTAGGCAACACATCCCTTTCTCCATTGTTGTGCCCTGTAACATGAGAGTTGCTTCCTTCCCTTCCCCACAGAAGCGATTACAGTTTAACTGTCCTGGGATCCTTCAGAATGAAAGGCACTATTAGTCAAATATTGTGCATTTTGTTGCAAAATCACTCTTGTGTTGAAACTTCCATGCAAAGATTTAAACCTAAACAAACGTTGTTAGCAACGCTCACCTCTAGTGCCTAATGCTGCAACCTCTTCTCAAGCAAAGTTCCCATTGAAAAAAAAAAACAATTAGAGATTTCCTGGAGCAAAGGCTGCAGGACTGGCCTTCTAATACCGCCAGTGGTGCCTCTCTAACACTATGGCCCTCATCCTGCATTTTAGTTTGCACAAGCAAATTACAGAGCCTGCATAGAGTCCCACTGGAGTGAAGCAGCTTAACTCCCTGGTGCATCACAATGCAGGATCCTATCACTGAATGTTGTGTACGGTCATTGATCATGGCTCCATTTTGCTCTTGCTGAAATTAAGTGGTTGCCAGTATCTGGGGAGTTGGTGCAGGGAGAGTGAATTTCCTGGGAATTTGCTAAAATCAGAGGAACTTGTTCACCAAACAGGTCTTTGTGGGAGGTGACATAGGGAGAGAGAAGGAAGACAAAAAAAATCATGATATTTATAGGATAGGATGTAATTAAAACCACAAAGCCGAAAATTGTACTTGTATTCTATTTGAAAACCAAGTTTTCAGATAAGAGGGATTTTTTGACCAGAGGAAGTAGACAGACTGCAACTGAAAGAATCCTCTAGTTATTTAAAAATGAAAATTGCATGGATTAACTGCCTAACCAAATAAATTCATCAGCAGTTTGGGAATCTGGAAGAGATCATCATACAGATGATCAGGCATAATTCTCATATAAAGCTTTTAAGCCCTAGCACACAAATCTTAAAGGACAGGTCAGCAAAGGATGAAAGGATTACTCTTTATTATCTGACCTGTTTGGGTGTGAAGCATAGAGTCCAGTGGTGGGGAATAGCATACACAAGGTTTTCTTGATGCTGCTGCTTCTGCATTATTGATAAGGCTGGTCATCAGCTGAGATCCAAAAATGGCTCTCTGAGCTGGGAAGACAGGCTAATGGACCAACAGAAAGAGGGCCAGCTTGATGGGAGCCGGGGAAAGACAAAGTGAAGACTACCTCAGAGAGACTTTGCAAACAATCTTAAAAGTCAGAGCCTCTCCTTCCATCCCCAGAAGGATGCAAAAGGGAAGAGGAATGAGAAGAGGAGAATAAGAGAGAAACTAAGAGAGAGAGAAAAAGGGAGGCAGGGAGTTAAAAACAGAGAAGAGAATCTATTCCATCCACAGAGTAGAAGGCAGAGGCAGATTAACCCCCAGTGTATAGCAATTGACATATTGGATCAGATCAGTGGACCTTCTAGTCTGTCTCCAAGAGTGGTCATTATCGGCTGCTTCACAGGAAAGTGCAAGGAAGTGTGCATTTCTTATTCTTATTTCTTGTTTGTTTCTTGTTTCTTGTCAGTATAAATATGAAAGACAATAGGTGGGTACCAAAGACTGGCAGTGGAGTGAATATGGGAACAGTGAGATCATTTCAACAGTGTTCTGAACAGAGGCCATTGCGCACCAGTTGCCTAATAATCAAGTGTTTTGTGGGCCTCACAGCGAGGTTAGTTTTAAGGAGAATTTTGAAGGAAGATAATGTAGTGGCCATGCGGCTCTTTGCCAGGAGCTCCTCCAGTGGATAAAGGACAGCATAGAAGAAAGCACAGAAGCGTTTGATGAAAAATTGGACTAGAGGGTGATAAAGTCGGCATTATTTACAGAGCTGAGGTGGAGTTGATGGCTCAATACCATATAAGAGGGTGGGTCTAAACCAGGGACGGTCTTATAAATGAACACAAATCATCTGAGAAGGACGAGCCAGGGGAATGCTGCAAAGGGGTGTGTGAGAGAGAGAGAGAGTCAAAGCCAGGTAAATTGCGTGTGGGACGGTCTTTAAAACAAATAGAGGCGCAAAGATGGCATTTGTCAAAGTCAGAAAGAGGAGGCTACCACAGTCAGGAGATGATAATGAGGGTCTGAACCAGAGTTTTAGTGACGTGAACACAAAGGAAAAGCCAGATGAGAGATGTTGTATAGAAAAGAGTAGCAAGATTCAGCCGTGGCCTGGCTGGCTGGGTCTAGAGAGAAAGGGATGAGTCAAAGGGGACACCCAGACTATGGGCTCTGAGTGATAGGGAGGATGGTTGGTGTCCAAGGTGCACAGAAAGAAAGGTGATTTGGGAGACATCTGGAACAGGCAATAGTGCAATAGCGGAACCAGTGCTGACAAATGAGATTGCCCAGAAATACGGAGAGGAGGAGGAGCCCGATGGGATCCACACTGTGAACTGGAGCAGGGCTGAGGAGCGCAATGGCAGTTATAGGACGTCCTGCTGCCGGGGAAAGTTTATTCTTAACCCACTCAATTAAAGGTTGGCTTCTGCCCTGAAACATGAAGATTTATACACCTTACAAAACCACTGGATTTCTTCGTTTTAATCTTTGCTATTGTAGGTGTAGGGAGGGCAGCTTCACCCAGAGAAGGCCATGGAGGCTTGACCCCCCAATACATCAGGAAGCTTTGCTGGGTTGTAATAGGTTTGCTGTAGACAAGGACATTTGTAATTAAAATCTTAGTACATCCCTATAAAAGATGGTTATTCCCAAGTGATAATTTTTATGGAAGGATATTTGAGCTTTTTTCCCCATCTGCTTCTAGAAGATGAGTCCCATTGTTCTCACTAATTATCTGAGAACTTGTTGCAATGCTCTTTTTGTTTCCAGACCCAAAAAACCCAGGGACTTGCATGGAGTCAGCCTGTCAAGCTTCCTTTTCATAATTCTGGCAGGCTATAACTTGTGAGAGGCACTGCCAACGTCAATGTGTAATTGGTGATGGGCAGTCACTGTGTATCTGGCTAATTTCACCTTTAAAAAGGTGATTTAAAGGGCTTTGTATGACACTGCAAAAAATCTATAAATAGTCTTAACTTGGTCTGAGATGGATGTACATCTACCAGCCTTGGTATGTCCAGGCTAATGAATTAAAAAGACACTCTCTTTGTTGTTGTTGGACTTATTTCAAGTGGATGAAACTGTTTGATACCATTAACTAAAGTGACAATAGCTTTCTCTCTCCCCAACCCCATGAATGCTGCGATATGGAGACGCTACAGTGTGGTCCAGTGGATAGTGTCCAAGACAGAGTCAGGAGCTCTGATTTGGTTCTCTCTGCCACTGATGCAGTGTGGCCTTGGGAAAGACACTGTGTCTCTTTTTCTCCCTCTATAAAACAGGAAAGATGCTTTGTAAAGAGCACCGAGGCCTAGGCTGGGTCTACACTGACGGCAGCAAATTCGCCGCTGTCACATCGATTGCTTTGGATTGACTGAGTGGTCTGTATAGATGCACTCAGTCGATCCAGGAAGCGACGCAGGAAAACCACCCCCATAAGTGGAGTAGCACTGCGTTAAAGGGAGCGCTGTTCCCTTCGACGCAGCGCAGCATGGACACCGCGCGGAGGAGACACTGCAAAGTCGACGGGAGATACACAAGTGATTTACGTCACTTGCGTATCTCCTGTCGACTGCCGCCGAATCACCAAGGTAAGTGTGGATCAGGCCCTAGAGATGAAAAGTGTTTGTGATTCTGTCATTAAAGTTGAACCCTTTTCTATTGTAAGCCTGATTTTGGTACTCTCTTCAACTTTCTTTAAAAAAACCCAACAAATCCTCTCTCCTCTTCTTTATTATTCTGGTATCTGGAATATCTCCTGGTTACTCTGAGGCAAGTTTGTGGGGGACAGAGTGAGGGAAGAGAGGGGAAATAAATCTGACTGGCTATTTTCAAATGATAGGACTTCAGGGGGAGGGAGAGTGATCTTTCATTTCTCAAACATTTCACCTTCATAACTCAAAAATGACATTGTCAAAAGAGGTTAAAATAATGTTAATAGTCAGGCCCCACAGAAAACTCCTACACTGGGTCACTCATATGAACACTGGCTAACGTTTTAAAAATTATTCAAAGTCAAATTCTTTAATGTTAGGAGGACTGAAATTTTCCATGGCAATTGTAATGTCCCTGTTAAATCCTGCAACAGCTAAAAGCTCCACCCTATCTAACCTTACATTTAAAAAAACAACCACCTAATTTCTTTGCGAGAAGATGCTACAAAATGGGCAGGGAATGACTCAATGTAATTCAAGCTCGAAAAGTGCAAGCTAATATAGTATACCTGCTAAAGTTCACAGAGAAGGAAACATGATTAGATTTTTCTGGGCTACCATTTGCTAAATTTACTTTCTTGTTGCATAGCAGAAATTAACAACATATTATACAATGTTATCATTATACAAAAATGAATAAGGTGATATTGTGCCTTATTAAATCTTATGGTTAATAGGAGAAATTGCTAAACAGCAACAGCATTTTAGAATACGTATAGAGAATGAACAATTCCGACCGAACGGATCTGTGACTCTAGTTAGTTCTCATTTCAATAAACATTTGACTATTGTTAAACTGACCCTGAAAGAGCTCTGAATGGGCAGAGCCTTTCACCCACATTGAGACCGATTGTAGGATTAGGCCTAATTCATTAGTGTCCTGTATTTGTTAGTCTAATAGTCAAATTGTTATTCCACCTACATTTAATGATCAACCTCTCATGACATTTAAGTGAATGCATCATCATCATTTATTTGGAACACCTTGAAAATGTGAGAATTGATCCTGAAGAGCTGTAATTTTGATTAATAATAATGATCATTCAGCCAGCTAATTTGCTCCTTCCCTCTCATTTCTCTTTGTTTTTCATGTTCCTTCCAATGTATAACTAACCAATTATTTATACCTTTTATACAGGCAACAGGATTAGGCAGGAGGCTGCCTAAATAGCACTTGCCATTTTTGCTTTACTTGAAGTCAGTAGGAAAAAGCCCACGGAAATAAATCAGGATTATAGCCTTTGTCAGCCATGGTCCATTAATATTTTTACATGGAGGCAATCAGAATTCATCCCTGGTGGCTCTCCATGACTTAGAGTTATGCCAAAGGTGAATTTGACCCATTTTATAACTTCTGCAATTCCCTTATACAAAAAGGTACAATCACCCTTACTCATCCTTACTTGTAAGGGGGTGGATTGCCAACCTGAGTTAAAGTGGCACCCAAGTGCTAATACATGTTCTCAGCCAGGCCAGCTAGCTCCAGTGAACTTGGCTGAAAAGGTTTGTGTGTGTTGGCAGAATGTGGGTTAGGAACCACATTTGAGTAAGAATTTGAATTAACTCTGTGGTGAAGACATACCATTAGTCTCTACCAACCTCCTCTCTGTACTCGAGAGGCGATTCAGGCATCCCATAAATTATAAATGGTAAAAAGTCTGAGATCAGGGAAATATAAAGAAGGGAATATTTGTATTTCAGGTAAAGGATTTGGAGAGTACTGATAAATCAAATCAAAGTTCTACTTATCCAAATTAATTATGATACTCTCCAAGTGATCTGACCCTTGATTTAATATCAACATCTTAAAGTGTGGTTTAAATGCTCTGTGTTGCTTTAGTCTTGTAGAGATCACATATGCAACCATTTCATGTCACAGTATCCCTGGAAAGGGGCAGGACACTCATGTCAATGCAAGTCTGTATAGATTTCAGAAGCAAGAGGTTATGGGTTTCTTGGCTGCTCCCTTGTCTCCAATTGCTCCATCCACCCGATACCTGCCTTCCCTGATATACATAAATGGAATCATTAACCTTAAAGTTCCTCCACATTGTTTTAGAAAGACAGCTAGATTATTGCATTGGAAAAGCATGGAATAAACACAGATCTGATCACACACACACAATGAAAAAAGGAATGAAACAAAATCAGGTATTTGATCTGGCATATTTTACAGCTACAGCCTCTGTCTTTAAAAGTTTTGAAAACCCTTTTCATCAGGCTATAGAATACAGTACGTATCACAATTCTTAAGAAAACAATTATAGAACATTTGACATGTGTTTGTAGTTCTGATTCAATGGGTTAGCAATGCCTCATTCTATTGTTTCCACTGTCTATGCACTCCACAACTAAACATTCAAGCTCACAACATAGCAATATAATAAAGCAGTAAAGGAGAAAGCATTAGTAAAATACAACATGGTGCAGTTCAGTTAAAGAGACAAAAACATCCTGAAATGCTACAATATAGCTTTGCATTCATCACAAAGGTTTATTTGAAGTCAAGGTTGAGTTTGCTCGTCGGCAATGTTTTCCTTTCTAGAATTTTATTCAGGAAAATAGAAGTCTAGTGCTTTTGTATTTTAAAAGTCTTTTACTCACATAATGAGTCTTTCCAGGCACAAGTCTTAGAACAGTTCAACAAAGTTGGACTACCATCAGGTTTTACATTAAGGAGAAAGTGGAGAGGTCATTTATATATTACTGTCAAACATGACATTTATCCATATTGTTGAGTTTATACTCTCTACTGTCGGACAACAGCGAATTAATATTTGTGCTAACTTGCTCTGAGCAATTGACATACTATTTGGAGCTCAGGGAGTTCGATTGTTTGCAGAAATTATATGGGCAGTAGTTGTACAAATATAGAAACAATGGGGTGGATACTCAGCTGGGATGCATGTATGTGGCACTCCCATTGAAATCTGAGGTGAGGACTTGGCCAAATCTGGTTTGTTTCCCACAATTTTAACTAGTTTAACACAACAATACATAAGACAAATAATAATGATTATTTATTTATAATGGCTGGCAACCTCCCTTCATTAAGTGGGGCAGTGATCATGCTATCATTAATTGCACAACTGCAACCATAGGTGCCATAAGCAATCAAGATGCATATGGGTCAGAACCATGAATGGTGGACTTTTGGGTATCCAAAGGCCAGATATAGCCTTATTATATACAACTCGTGAATCACAGTACATTGAGAGACTACAGTTGCTATAATCAAGAATCCTAGATAAACCAACAGAGCCTATCTATATCTTCCCTACAAAGAACCTGATTTCACCAATGATCAGAACTTGTTACCTAAAAATTTAAATATTTAAATAATTTATTTTAATTAAAGATTTATTGCTGTAACCCATAGGGCTAGCTTGCTTTTACTACATTCACTGCCTTTCCTTCCTTATATTTAGCTGCTTTTATTATATTCAGCAGTAATGCAAGGAACCTACAGGCCTGTACCTTGTACTGTAAGATGTTTGCTTCAGCAAGTTATCATAAGGCTTGAAGCCCATGAACTTTGAACAGTAAAATGGCTCAACGGAAAACCCCAAGTATTGGGGAGCTGAAAATAAGTGTGTTTAAGGGGAATTCCTTACCACAGAAATAACGAACCAAAACAGTGTCCAAGAGTCCAATGATAAATGTGTCATGGAAGGAATTGATGTACATAACAGGTCCACGAGTACATCCGCAGATGCCTAAGCACAAGAGGGCCATGGTAATGAATTAACATATATGATAAGTTAAAATTATTATATATTATCCTACAGGAGAAGGACACTCCAACATTAGTAAGGTGAGGATACATAAATAAGGAAAGAGGGAAATATCCCTACTGAATATGCATCAAATATATACATATTCAGTAGAGGTATATGATATGAGGCAGCATATCATTTTATAAAAGTTGTATCCCAGCTTAGGGGCAGTAGGAGAAGGAAGTGTAGTCTTTGGGAGGTGGCAGAGTGACGGCCACTGGTGATGAGGGGGAAGGTGATGGGGAAGATGATGGCTAACATTTCAGGCTGTCCTACAAGGGATGGTGAGGGTATACGGATGTGCAGATGTACATTTTGTAATATCTCTGTCTAGCTTACTGAGTTGGGGTGTTTGTGTCTGTGCTAAATGTATCAATGAACTATTTGTAAATATAGAAGAGTTCCTACAGTGTGAATGTTGCAACAGTGAACATCAGGGTTTCCAACAATATAATAATTTGAATAATACTGGGCAGGTCTGCTGACGGGGAGGAGTCAGGGGACAATTGCCCAGGGGCCTAGTGATTTAAAAGGGCCTGGGAAGATGGGAGGATAGATATCTATCCTCTTCTCATCCACATTCCCCCTTCCTCCGAGGCCCCTGCCATTCACACTCTTCACCGCTCCCCTGAGCTGAGCTTATTTATTACGTGCCACACAGGTTCCTGAGCTGCTGAGGAGGCAGTATCTGCTACTCAGCTTCCCAGGTTTATCAGTAATCTCCCTGGGGAGTCCAAGGGACCTGGGAATCTAAGGAGCAGATACCGCCTCCTTAGTCACCAGAGAATCTGCATGGCACATAATAAATAGGTAAAAACTGGCAGCCAAAGCTCAGTTGGACCTCAGCCATCTTTTTCGGGGACTGGATGCATTGACTATTTAGCCCTGGGGTCCAAAATTGCTGTCATTGGGCCTGATCTTGGGACAAGAATCTGTCAACCCTCACAGTGATAACTGGGAATTCTTAAGTAATCAATATGTAATCTATAGATCAGACTACACTGCTTACTGATTTATATAATGATTAAAATTGGTGATTTAAAACAAATCATGGTGACTGCACATTTACTCCATCTCCCTTGAAATTATTTTGCAAGAAACATCATCTTAAAAACTTCAGTGGATTATCAACCAAAGAAAATCTGACTAGACAACAACAGCTCACAATCACAATCCATCACCACATTCTCTGACGGTTATTTAAAACGAATGTTTCAATTTTTAAAGGCAATCGAGCAGCTTCATCTTTGACATTTTTATACCTACTTCAGGTTCCGAATCTATTCTGTCCACCAGCATTGAGGCTAGAGCAGGTTTCTGATGCAAAGTTCCAGGAAATAATCACAAATAATGTTCAAATAAAGCAGCTCTGATTTGACTTCTAAAGGCTGCACAAGAGATTTACAAAGACACAAAGGGTAGTTAGGTGCCCAGCTCACACTGAAAAATCAGTGTAAATTGCCCACTTAGCTCCCACGTATAGCTTTGAAAATCTCCTTCTGAAACCAACAAGCCACTGAACCTCTGCATTGCAGAATATACTGTACATAATCCCTGTAGGGAACTTTAATGACACAGAAGTGTGCAAGCACTGCTGGAATGTTTGACAGATGAAGGGGTGATAATGAACTACTTCCCCTTTCCTGTGGCAAGACATATAATCTGCCTTGTTTGCTGGACGAAGGAATAGAAATAAGACTGCCACTGTAATGCATTAGATAATTATACTTGTCAAGAAGGTTCATATTGTTTTAGTGGTAGGTGCAACTGAACTTGCATTGCTAGTTTACTATCCTGATTGTTCTGGGGCTTCCTATATCTGCTCTTTTAAACCACATCAGCCTGGAATAACTCCAGGACTCAATCCAGATGTGACTTTTTCATTGTTGTTGTGGAAAAAATGAGCCTGATTTTTCAAAACCACTATTATGTGTATGATTGTGTGTGTGCACGTGTGACTACATGACCACAATGGAACCTATTCTGTGATTGCACTAATGCTTGTGCCACCCAGATGGACAGTGATCGCTGTACTTTTAGGCAGCACTGTGCATGCAGAGTAGGTACACAGCTGTACATGCAGAAACACTTGCAATTATTTTGAGCTAAAAATCAGGCTGAAACTGGTTTTAATGTTGCAGTCTTCCCATTTATGGAGAGAAAAATGAGGGGAAAGTTTCAAAACTTTATTAACTGGGGCTTAGATGGCATGGTGGGATGGATAGTGGAAAAAGAGAGAAAGGGGCAAGTGAATATTATAAGCTGTCTATTCATCCCTATTTGGAAAAGATGCATGCAAGAAAAAAAAAATCCCTGATTCCTCAATGCCCATGGAGCACCCTAGTTCTTCAGACTGGACATGAAATGCAGAAGAATGACTGTCTTTTACCGAGCTCCAAGTGAGTTAGTAAAATCTTGGTCAAAACTAATAAACCTGCCTGCCAGGGACACCGGCGTTTTCAAGCACTGAAAATGAGTGAGAGTGCACTTTGCCCTGGAAAGGGAGTTTACTGGGTTGGGTCGATGGGAAGGTGGAAGTCAGAGTTTTGAACATCCTGGGAAACATGTTTTGGAGCAAGACATGCATGATCATTAAGTAACTTAAGGCCTTAATTTTGGAACTCTTGGGCCAGATCCTCACCTGGTATAAAGCAGCTCAGCCCTATTGACTTCGTTGGAACTGGACCCATTTATACCAGCTGAGGACATGGCTGCTCCCTCCTCCCGTTTTCCAAATACGTTAGCTCCTCAAAGCTGCTGAGTCACCCATGACGAGAACCAGGCTGCAGTGTTTCATTCTCAGTACAGCTCCATGCCACTCAACTGCTCGTGTTGATCTTTATAAAAGCCTTTAAAGACACAGGCACAGTGCACAAAAGCAGATGCTTTTTCCATTACCCAAAGCACCATCCTATTTTCTCATGCTACTCTCCCTATGGAGGGATACGTCTTTATTTCTTTTGGTGATTGCTTCACTGGAGCAGCAGAATGATTGGTTTTTGCAATTTGCAAAGGTCTATTTTAGCCAGCTCTGTCTCAAACTCATCATTTGTGACACAGCTTATTCTCACTAGGGGAAATTCAGTTTCTTGAATCCCAGTTCATACAAGGTCCTGAGCAAATCTGCTGGAGCTGTTCAGAAAAATGTTGAAAACAAGACGCTTCCATGCCAGGAAAAAGTTCGAAGATGAGCGAAAACTTGCTCTCTCACTAATTCAGTTGTAAGCATCATTAGCTGTGGTAAACAGTTCTTCTCAGGCCTTTTTTCTCTTGGTTCAGACCAGCAATGCAGTCATAAGAATGACTTCATAAGCTAACATGATCCCACTTTGCTGACTTGAGATTCAGTAGGAACAGAGCTAAATTATGTTAGCAAATACAAAACAGAAACAACATCTGATGCCATATGCAGAGCTTATTCTGATAAGAAAATCAGCGCCAGCTGATGAATCGCTGTGCACTTATCTGCACAAATAGGAAATGCAAAACAAAGCCATCAGAGCTACACAAATGCGTGTGCCACTGTAAAAGAAATTACTTTAAAATAAGATACTTACCCAAGGCAATACAGCAACTCCTTACTTCTATGGCGTCTCTTCAATAAGCATCATCCAGTGCATACTGTTTTGTCATGCCTTCATCCTGTTCATTACTGTTTCCTGAGATTGTTATTTGGGCCCATTTTAATCACTTATTATTCCGTTGTTGTTGTTATGGGAGAATCTGGAGTGATGTTCAATATTTATTTTATTCTCTGTATTTGTAGTTTTAAAAAATTCAAAAAATAAACGTTTTAAACCAGGGATAAAGTATCTTTTGAAAGAAGTCGCATCTTGGCTGGCTTGATCATTTGGCCCAGATCTTCATCTTGGGTAGATCAAGTGTAAAGGAGCTATACTGATATACACCAGCTATGGATCTGGCCATTTGTCTTTAGCAGGTCAGAAAAAACAAGTTCACATCCCACAGCAGCAGCACTTCTCTTGTTGAACAAGATGATTATTTTACATTGTCATTAGTGAGATGATAATGTGATGATGAAGGGCAGTGGGGAACAAGAAGAGACTTATTTAGTGTCATCATTACCACCTAGAATGTGCATTCAACTCTGAATTTAGTACTGGCCTGCATTAGTATGAACAATTGACATTCTGGATCAGTACCAAGTAGCTACCTAAAAACAGTAAACAGTGGACAAGATACTGTAGCCTAATGAAGAGGTCATGGAGCCATAATTTAATGCTCTTTACTTTTTTTTGTTTTAAATGTCTGCAAGAATAACCTAAATAGAACAGAATCGAATCCACTGATCACCAGGCCTTAGGTTCACTATAAAGTTCCTCTGCCCTGGTCACAGAAATTAAACAATCAGCTGCAGAATGCTGTTGTATGTTTGCCTGCATGCACAGAATAAATATGATTTATAGCTGGCAACAACGTTAATTTACATATAATCATTTACTTCCCTCTCGAGAACAATGCCAGGCCTAATCTGTGTATTTTTTAAAAATCAATCCTTACGTACTAATGGCTTATTAACGTAACAGGTAAAATAGATTGCTATTGGAAAATGGGCATACCAATTTCTTATTAATGAAACTGACTTATAAGATACATCGCTCTGTCATACGCACTCTTGTGCACACATTTAACTGTTTCTGTTTATTCTTGGAAAACCATCACTTTATCTACCCAGTTGCCTGAAGGGCTGTGCTTTAGCCTCTGCAGTATATTTGATCGAATTTTAGTGCAATACGTGTCAAGTGAAAGGAGAGCCTGGGGGTATTCAGAGGCACACTAAAAATGACTTTTACCTTCTTGTTGCTGTGGGTTATCATGCTAATATGAGAGACCTTAAACGGTTAACTTATTTATGGAAAAACAATGGCTTGATTGAGCAGATCTACAATGGCATTTCACATATTCTCACCCTCGGGCATCTGAAGGGCCAGTCATGCTGAGTGCCGAAAGCAATAGCTGGTTTAGGACAGTTCTGAGGACATTCTCCCCTGGGAAAAAGTGTTTAGGAACAAAAATTTCCTACTTTGCTTTTTTGAGCATTAAAAAATTGGTTTCAATCAGCTGACTTTTGTTTGATTTTTAAAAGCTTTTCAATTGAAAACGCAACATAGACTACATTGACTTACGAGCAAAACAATAGGTAACTATGCCCTGTAACTCTACCACTACACTCTGACCAGCTGTGAGGCAAAAAGGGAATGAACCCTTTCCTTTTTGTTTTTGAGTCTGCTGGTTTTAAACATCCAGGTTACAAAGAGCAATGCTCCCAAGCACCCCACACAATCCGGCTCGGTGTTGATATTAGCTCTTTTGGTCACAATGGCTGATGCTGCTGCACAGGCAGCATCAGACTGGAGAAGAAACGTGATGGTACTTTACTAAAGCTCCTCTACAAATCACACCATCTAGTCTTACAACCTCATGGATAATTTTTCTGTGTCTACATTTATGAGAAGGGTAATTTAATTCAAGACTCATAAAATTGAGACACAGATTTTCCTATAAGCAAGGGGAGGGGGCCTTTACATTCAAGAAGAGGGAAAGACATTTTTATTGTTTCAACAAAGGCTGCTTCATATGGAAGATTCCTACACTGAACAAACGTCATATGAAAGTATTTGTTACAGCCAGCTTTTTGGTAATTTTGTCAGGCCTTTGGTCATTGGATTTCTTGTCTTACATGTAATCTTATTTATTCCTCTCATTAATATTTATTATTTGTATTATAATAGCACCTAAGAGCCTCTCCCACAGACCAGGACCCATTGTTCTAGGCTCTGTACAAAACCAGTATTCCATTTCTGCTTTTAATACTACATTTCTCCAAGTCCAGTGTTTTAGCTAAAAGACCAAATTATGCTCTCAATTACATTAGTGTCAATCCAGAGAAACTCAGTGGCACTCCTAAAACAATGGAGTTACTCAGACTGTCAGGTCTCTCAGGCAGGAACTGTTATTTTTATATTATGCATTTGTACAGTTCTGAACAGTTAGAGCCTGGTCCATCACTGGAGCTCCAAGGTGCTACTGCAGTACAAATAATAAATATTGCTACTCCTCTGGATTTACACCAGTCTAATTGAAAGCTAAGTCTGATCTAGAGGGCTTGATTCTATGCTGAGTTATACTGGCAATAATCAGGAGTAATTCCCTGTACTGCAAATCTGAAATATGCAAAAATCCGGAGTCAGGCCTCTGAAACTAAGGAGATTATTTAAAATGTTATGATTTTTATGCCACATTTTGGGTTCTTTTTATTTGCCTTTTGAGATTTCAGAGTGCATGATTTCAACCTTGTCTCAGCAGCCATTAGGGCTAGAATTTTTTTTTTTTTTGGTTAATGAAAGGAGAGAGACATGCAAATAGGAGGAGCTGGGCCTTTGAGAAGAACTCCACCTATCATAAGGCACATGATAAAATCATGAGAGGTAAGAAACACTGAACTCCAGTGAAGTCAATGCAGTGACACCAGTGTCAAATAGGGTGACCAGATGTCCCGATTTTATAGGGACAGTCCTGATATTTAGGGCTTTGTCTTATATAGGCACCTATTGCTCTCCCCACCCCGTGTCCTGATTTTTCACACTTGCTATTTGGTCACCCTAGTGTCAAACAAGTAAGTCAGAACACAAGCAAGCCCACAGTCTCTAATTATATCAAGTGGCTACATCAGTCAACTATATCAGAAACCTTTCCCACTCTTTGCTATGTACCCAGCTGCTGCGTGGGTGAGTTAGTTTCCTTTGCTTGGCAATTCGTATTGTGCTGGGAATTTGCAACCTAGCAAACCAAGTTCAAGGTTGCAGGTATGGATATGTCCATATTTCCAGCTGAAAGTCTGACAAACATCTTACTTAGTGGTATGGGTATGTCTCCAGAGAGGCTGACTTTGCTGGGGCATTCACAAATAACATTTTCACCTTTCCACAACATTGTCTGTCTTCCACAAACATGCTGAGAGACATGCTGAGTTTATATTTTTTTCATCCCAGTAGATATTTTCTGTTGATCTGCTTTTGTTTTTAGTAGTTGTACTAGAGGTTCTATAGCCAGCACACACAATCTTCCAGGCTAAAGGGAAGACTAGCCTGTTCCCCTTCAGCATAAAGGGCTATTGTTGAACAATAATTTTTGCAGAGGTGGGAAACTATAAATTATTTTTAATCAATTCTATATATTTCTTGTCTAGACCAAATTCTGTCAGGGTAGTAGCATACAGCAAGATAAATCAAAAAGTGTTCTCTGCTTAGCAAAGGAGCCAAATTCAAAGCAATCCCAGCATTATGCCAATGGTAATCCATTTAGTAATTTGCAAGTGTTTTCTTAAGATGAAAAAAAAAGGTCTTTCTTTCATATAAACCCACCTCATTTATAGTGTGGTGTAAAGAGGCAAGAGAACTTGGCCAGTGATGGCCTATCAATATTTTGACAAGAGTCTCCCACAAAATTTCCCCCCTTTAGCCAAGATAAACCCTGCGAGAGCATGTGCTGCAGAGACAAAGAGAAAGAGGCTAGAAAAATTATTAATTTGTTCCCCATTTAAACAAACAAAGATTCTCAGAATCAAAACCTAGGCTGGTAAGCAAAATAAGGACAGCACAGATTGTAAACTCTTGGAAGAGAAGAGGGCAAGGTGGTCTCCTATTGTGTGTTTATACAGAGCTAGCCCTATGGGGTGCTGATCTTGCTTGAACCCATAGACCTGACTGTAACGCATATACTACATAATAAATGAATAAATAATAATAACGACAAACATGCTGAACATATTTAGACTGCCATTCACATATCATAGTCGAGGTGTCAGAGGAGTCTGGATTCCTTGCTTGAGAATATTCTGAAAATGCCTGCCTTTTGGTACACGCTGGTCCTTTGGAAAGGCAAAGGTTGCTCTTCAGAAGTATTTCTATGAATTTCAGGGCTGTCACCTCTGCCAGGGATGATTTAGTCGTCTCCAAACTGGAGAATGAACTCCATCAGAGAACCCCCTCCTCCCCTTCAGCTTCCTGGCAACATTATAACAAGGGGCTCCCAGATGCCCCCCAGGACTCTGCTCCAGCACACTATTGGCTTTGGTCAGAATCTTAAAATCACAGTTCAGCAACCTTCTAATTTGCTCATTGTTTGGAGTCTCCTGCTTCTTAAAAGTTGGATGCTATTATAGAATTTTTCATAGGCAAGGACACTGTAGGTGACCTTGATTCGTGGCATATTTAAGGTATCTGCTAGCATGGGGGCCAATTTTCTGTGATTATTTTGTAGAACACAGCTGGGAGCCCATTTTCTCCACTGTGTTTTTGTTTTTTGGCAGGTCTGAGGTGTGTGGAGGATCTAATGGATTTTGTTATTTCTCTAGCACTGTTAATTACAGAATGTGCCTATATTGTTTCAGACCTGCTAGACCTTTTAATGATTCTGAGATTCAGCATAGAATTGTTGACAGCATTCCCTCAATGAGCCATTGATTTCATTCAGTTTGCTGTTTTGTTTCCTTCTTTTTGTTTGCATAGTGAAAATGTTGATTTTTTTCTCCTTCCTCTTCTACCCTTTTTTTCCCAGTGATCCCCTCACCCTTTATAATCACAGTTTCTGAGGAACTCTCAGCAGGCATAGTCTTTCTTTCAAAAACTTGATGGTGCCTTTTGTGTTTAATTTTCCTCTGGATTGTAATACATGAGCTAGTATTATTTTAGTGGGGCAGCACACCACTCAGGTGCCTATCGGTGTGCTTTCAGTTTCTCTTATTCATTTTCAAACAAACTTTCTTCCTCTCTTTACAGAAGGAACTATCACCCAGCTTCAGCACTAAATTTAAATAGGTCCTGTTCCTCTACTGTGTGTGGAATGGCTAACGGCCCTTGTATTATTTTTGAATTCATCTAAGAAGCAACAATTTTTTCCACACAAACAAGCTTTGTTAACAAACTCCACTTTCTGGGGCTTTGTCAAAGTTCTGGAGCCATCCAGGAATCAAAAGGGCATGATCAAATAAAATGCTTGAGGTCTATTGACTGGACCACTTTTGATTAGCTTTCAGCTGGAGCCTCCCTCCCTTCCCCCACCCCACCCCGTCCAGGCAGTAGTACATCTGATGTGGTTGGGTGAACAAGTGCGCTCTTTAAATGATGCCCTACCGTTAAAGTCATCTCCTAGAAAAAGGTAGGTTGGCAGCTGGAGGCTAGTTTTGTCATTGTCTTATAGAAGGGGAAATGTCCTGCTTTGGGTCACATGCTGTTACTAGGATTATTTTAGCTCCCCGTCTGTGTCACATACTTTTTCTCACTGTCATATTCGCATTCCTCAGTCAGAAAGAACAAGGGGTTTCTCAATTAAAATGGATAGGAAGGGAAACCCCTGATCCATCAAGGAAAAATACAAATGAGTTGATAGAAAGAGCCCACACTGAAGTTCTAAAGTAAGTGTCTCATAGACTCA